>CM053584.1:47808977-47875636 GCA_028627135.1 Pseudochirops cupreus | reverse complement strand
CCAAAGGTATTGATTTTAGGGTACCCAGTGGGGGGCCCAGGGCTGTTGCAAGGTGGCCCCCGATATAGCTGTTACTCCTCCTCCCCCCTTTCTTTACTCAAGGTGGGGGAGGGTACTTTTCAAAACTGACTGGAATAAATTCAATTACTTTACAGATGCATTCCCACACAAAAAACTTTTCTCTTTTAGGTGAGGCAGGAAATTTTTGCCTCTTTACATCTCTCTACATTCAAAACCCTGGCCAGATGTTTGGAACGTAGAGGCAGGCTTCCAATCAGGAAATGCAGTTCGAAACACAAAGTATAGAGACAGAAACCAGGCAGAAAGAATACCTCTAAAAAGCAACATATTAAACATTTCCCTTAATTTTCCTTTCCATTAGAAGTCTTTTGTCCTGACAGAGGATAGAATCTCCTGACTTAGATTAACAGGTAGGGGATTAAGAGGAGTGAGAAACTCATTGTACCTGGCTAAGAGAAAGCTTAGTTGGTGGGTCTTCTGGATTTGCAGGTAGGACCTTCCACTTCTCAGGTGTGTGAGAGGGGTCAGCCAACTTGAAGTGGGCCCGTTGTATCCACGTATTTTGCCCATCTCCCTTGACTGCGGTTGGAGTAATAAGAATAACCTGGAATGGTCCCAACCTCCCTGGCTGTGGGGGGCATGTCTTCTCAGGTTCATTTTTACTATGAGCCTCTTTTAACTCTAAGGCTTCATTGAGTTTTCAGAGTAATTTTATAACAATGGCAACCCCAGACAAGGAGGGTGAAATATTCTCCTTCCATTAGCTCTTTTATTTTATGCTGTTAATTAATAACTTCCTCTTTTCCCAATCTTTTGATGAAGGGGAGGAGGGAAAAGGGAACATTCATTTCTAAACCACAGACTTGAGCTACTTTCTGGAAAGCAGAAAAATGATGTAATATTCCTGTTTCATCCTACAAAAACATTTTCCCACGCAAAACACAGGACAAAGACACGGACAAAAGACAGACAAATGGACAACACAGATCTGAAAATTTCCTTTGACAAAACACAAGATACAGACAAAAAAACAGACCCAATCAGAGGTCCCAAACAAACTTAAACAGAGGTCTCATGAGAGAAGGAGAGAAAGAGATCTTAAGAAAAAGACTTAAACAGAGGCCCCAAAGGCCTATCAGAGGTTGCCAACAGCATCCCAAACGGCCAAACCCGGCAGGTGCAGTCTATGCAGTCTACTGTGTCCAGCCTGCCCCCTACCCTACTAGGAGAGTACTCATCAGAGATCTCTCTCAGAGATACATACAGATGCCCTACCGGCCCAACAGAGGTTGCCAACGGTGTCCCGAATGGCCAAAGCCGATAGGTGCAGTCTACTGCGTCCAGCCTGCCCCCTACCCTACAGGAGTACTCACCCAAAACAGAAGTCGAGAGAGAGAGAGAGAGAGAGAGCTGCGCAGAAACTGAAGCTCCTTACCTGCCAATTATTAATCCAATCTGGGTATCTTTCCAATCTGCAGCCCGACTTGGAACAAGGAAGTGGATTAGGGGCTGAGGAATGTCTTTCGGGACATCTTCTCAGCGGCCACCCCCTTAATCAACTTTCTAGTCCAGTCCCCCACGCAGATGGAAAGGTGGTCACTGATGAAATGACATGACTTGACCAGTCTTAACAAAGTGACCACAGAGTCCAAATTAAAAAGTTTTAAGGAGCTTAAATTTACCAGCTGGGGCTACTCCATGCCAATTAAAGGGGGAGCAGCCTCAAGTTCGGGGGTGGAGAACCTTTTATACATTTCATTAGGTTTACGTATCTAACACAATTTGTTACTAAGCAGGTTGTCATATAGATACAAACAAGTGGTTACTAAGGAAAGCGGAGGGGGGTGAGCGGAGGGGGTCTGCAAGGTAAGCGGAGGGGCACAGGGCATGACGACTGAGCAAGGAAAAGATAGATTACCCTAGGCCGGCCTCCCAGGTAAAGAAAAATCACTCTAGGGAGGCTTCCCAGGTTCATAGAGTTTCACTTGGCTAATTATCATAAAGTTTCACTTGGCTGTATACCATAGAGTTTCACTAGGCTGTTTCAGAAAATATTTCTTAACTATTTCTTGACCATAACAGAACTTGGGTAAAAAATCATCAGAGGAATTATCTAGAAAAAGAAAATGGTCTGGTAAAGGCAAGAGACAACAGGTTGATGGATGGCTCCAGTTATCTGCAGATGGTCTCCTGATTACAGAAGAGAGGAAGCCCCCTAAAGGAAAGTCTGATTAAGGGAGGACATGGACAAGTTGTGGAGGAAGAGCAGACATTCAATGAGATATTGGCATCATTAAAAGGGAGGGTCACAGATCCAGCTGAGTATAGGAGGTGAGCATTATGTCATGCCACCCCATTTTATATAAGCTACCCTCTGTGATGGAAAATGTCCTGGATTTGGAATGAGAGAATCTGGGGCTGAGTCCTAACTCAGGCAAGTGACTAAACCTCTTTAGGCTGAAATTTTCTCATCTTCAAACTGAGAGTTGGATTATATGACCACTACGGTTCCCTCTAGCTCTAAATCTGTGGTCCTGTATTTCAGCCAAACTATAACTTTCCATTTCTTGATTTCACTCTGTCCTCTGATGTCATATTGACTTAGATCATGCTGCCCTTACGTACTCTATGGACAAGTGGAACTGTACTAATTGCCACTCTTTGATTTTAGCTTCACATCTACTGTCTCTGCATTTGCAAATGCTTCCTTCCCCCCCTCCACTCCCACTGCCATTTGGAGACATTTCTCAGTAGCTTTGCCTTTTGAGATGCTTTCAAGGCTCTTCTTAGCTACCTTCTCTATGAAGCCTTTCCTCTCTGTCCTCATTTAGAAATATACTATATTTCCTCAGAGCTTTTATCAAGCAGCTTTTGTTTTCTCTGAACTGAAACATTCTGTCTTGCATTGCCTGTGCACATGGTCACCTCCCCTGCTGGACTGTGAGCTTCTTGAGAGAACTGTAAATTTTCATGTCTATCATTCCAGCATCTTTGCTGTTGTTCAGTCCTTTCAGTCATGTCTGACTCTTCATGACCCCGTTTGGTTTTTTTTGGCGGGGGGGCGGTGAGGGTGGTGTAGGCAAAGTTACTGGAGTGGTTTGCTATTTTCTTCTCCAGCTCATTTTATAGATGAGGAAACTGTGACTTACCCAGGGTCACACAGCTAGCATATGTCCAAGGCCAGATTTGAACTCAGGAAGATGAGTCTTTCTGACTCCAGTGTTGGCACTCTATCCACTGCATAGTAGACACTTAATAAATTTTTATTCTCATCCTCTTTCCTTCTCCATTTTAAACAGTAAATGTTCACAAATCGTCTCAGATCAAATTCATCCTTTCCTCTTTACTATGTTCTCTCAACTTCAGTCGCCTGAGACCTCATGGTAACAAAAGGACTTTCTATCATGTAATGATAGCTGTTCCTCTGACATTCTGATTCATAACCTAGCTGCCCATCTACTAATAATTTTAATAAAGTAGGCACTTCAGTTTGCCACATTGAATATTGAGTCCTTTGCTGTGGATATACTGCTGTTAAAGGCCAAAAATTGCATTAACATTTTTGAGTGCCATATTATACTGCTAGCCCATAGAACATGCAGGCAAAGTCCTACAATTAATTAATACTATGAATAATATTTCTATGAATTAGTGTTGTGAATAATTAATTCCTGGATTTTTTTCTTTGCCACAGAAATTTTTCTTGTCATATCTCTCCCATCTTTTTTTTTGGGCAGTTTTTTAAAACCACAAGTGTACTTTTTACCTTACTACTATTCTTGACTATTAATAGCTTTTTGAATCCTGATTCTGTCATTCTCACCTACATTTCATACATAAATTTGATGTAATTTCCTTGTTTATCTCTTTTAACTGGGTCTATTTTTTTTGCTGTAGCTCTGTCTGAGATCATGACTGTTACCTCTTTCTTTTTAAGTTTGGCTGAAGCATTTTGCTGCCAATTCAGCCACAGTCATTTTAACTCTGTGCGTGTTTTTCTGTTTCATGTGTTTCTTTTAAACAACACATAAGGTTTCTAATCCATTCTGCTAGCCATTCTAATCCATTCTGCTCTTCTCTTCCATTTCATGGGTGAGCTTATTCCATTCCTATTCAAAATTATGATTGTTAATTGCGTATATCTCTCCACTTTTATCTCTTATATTTTTCCTTCTCTTTTTCTTGCCGCCTTTAAAAGAGTTTATTTTGCTTCTGATGAATCTTTCATCCACAAATTTGATATAAGCATGGTGCAGAGCAGAACACTCTGGATTTGACATCAGAGGACCTGGGTTCAAATCCTTGATTCTACCACTTAATTACTTGGGGAATGTACTTAACTTTTCTAGTCCTTAGTTGCTGCTTTTACAAAAGAGAAGTTTGATTAGTTGAACTCTAAAGTCCCTTCCAGCTCTAAATCCTATGATTTTATGTTCTAAGGCTTCATGTAAATGGTTGATAAAAATGTTGAACATAAGTCCAAGGGCAGAGAGAGAGAGCCTTTTGTCACACGCTTAAATATCCTCATCTAGTTCAGTATCAATTCTTTAATAGTCACATGTATATAACAGGCATTTTAATATTTAACTAAAACAAAGCAGGCAAGCTGATATCTAGACTTTTTTTTTTTTTTTTGCTTTTTGAGGGGGGGAGAATGCAAGGCAATTGGAGTTAAGTGACTTGCCCAAGGTCATATGGCTAGTAAGCATCTGAGGCTGCATTTGAATTCAGGTCCTCCTGATTCCAGGGCCAATGCTCTATTCACTGTGCCACCCAGCCACCCCTAGACTTCTTATAAGAACAAAAAGGGAGAAACAGTGGGAAACCAGCCTAGGACAGAAGTATCTTAGGCTTCATGCTGATAGGAAGCCCCAGATCCCCAAAGCTCTTTACTCTCTAACTCTGAGAAGCCTTATCCCTCCCCAGCTCTTGGTAAATTCTTGCCCCCAAGCCATAAGAACTGCCACCAGTAAACTTGAAAGAAGGAGGAATCTCTCCCACTGCCCAGCATTAGCTGAATGGGTAAGGCTCCCTATTAAGATACTATCCTAATGACATTGCACTTTAACTGAAAGCCAGAAATGTTCTATAGCATCTTGCACTGGATGAATAGTTCATATGGTACTATACTAAAGGCACATGATAAATCAGATTTTTGTGAGTTTGTGAGTTGACTTAGAATTTCAACCTCTCATAATATGTTTCTTAGAAAATACATGATATGACTTTGCTTAAGAAGTTGATGATGGTATCTATGCTCAGAAAAGACTGAAATCAGCTCAGATATAAATCTAGGTAATAGAGAAATGAGGAAAATAAATCTTAAACTAAGCACAAAGATTTCTGATGTCCGACAGTAGTGGTGCTTGCACTAACCCTTCCCTTAGAAGCTCAAAACGGCTTTAGTGTGCTATTCAGAAATGTACATATCAGAGGAAAGCAGAAGTTATGTTTGGCATTTAAAATTCCTCCCAATATGACTCCAAAGAATCTTTCTGGATAATTATGCGTTCTCCATGTTCCAGCCAAAGTCTAGATGCTTTTCTTCAGATGATGTTCTGTCTCCCTGATGCCTGGGATCCTGTGCTTAGCATAATGCCAGGCATACAGTAAGTGCTTAATAAATGTTTATTGATTAGCTGAATGACTGAATTTTTTTTTAAGTTTCTGTGTCACAGTGTGAAATATAGGAATGGCTGATTCCTGACCAGACATGGAGTATATCTGACAAAGGCTGGTAAGCATGCATGCATTGGTTCTCTAAGAGGTACACTGGAGAGCATGCTATGCCTGGAGTCAGGAAGAACCGAGTTCAAATTTGACATTTGACACATTAGCTCTTTGATCCCGGGCAAGTGATTTCACCTCTTTGTGCCTCAGTTTCCTCACCTATCAAATAGCACCTTAACAGTAGGTCCTTAATAAATGCTTCCCCCCTTGCTAATATAATAAAAAGGGCTTTAAATTATAAGGGATGGTAGAAGGACAAGACTATACTAGCATCCAGATTAGATAAAGCAGAGAAACTGTAAAGAATTATAATAAACAAAACATCTAGAAGTTCATAGGAGACAAAATTCAGGAAACTGATTTTCGTCCAAGCCATTACCTCACATATGTCCATAATTTAGATGACAAATAATAGGTGCTAATACAAGAAGGCAAATTTGAACTCAGAAATTATCACACAGGCTTGGCTAT
The DNA here is from genome assembly GCA_028627135.1 of Pseudochirops cupreus. Classification (NCBI taxonomy): domain Eukaryota; kingdom Metazoa; phylum Chordata; class Mammalia; order Diprotodontia; family Pseudocheiridae; genus Pseudochirops; species Pseudochirops cupreus. Next base: position 47,869,414 of record CM053584.1, on the reverse strand, counting down.
GACCAGGTCATAGCTATAGATGAGCATACATTATTCAGAAGAAACAATCAAGGTAAAAAAGAGAGTGGGGTATCAAATTGTATAGTAAAGAGGTGTACTCAAGTGCAGGAACCATGGTTGGAGGGAGGTGGGGGGAAGAGAGCATGATAAAGTATTTTTGGAGGAAGATCAATGGAGAACCAGATGTAATTTTACCATTGGAATATACCACAAATCACCTAGACAAAGGGAAATAAATGAGTTTGGGAAATAACACCAACTTGGCACAGAGATATGGTATAATTGTGATGGAGAATTTCAATTATTTAGACATTTGATGGAGCCTTCTCTCCCAAAAGCAGAACAGCTACTAACTTCTTGACTTGCCTCTGTGACAATTTGATCTCTCAAAAGGTAAAGGAAGTAACAATGGAAAATTCTAATTTACTAATAAAGGACCTAGATGCTGGAATGAAAATGATGGGAACCTTGGAATGCAAAGGAATCCCTTTTCCTAGAGAGAAGAAATCTGGGCATAGTATGACATGCACCTTAGATTTTGGGAAACCAGATGTCAAAGCATTCAAGGGGAAGATGGGTTGGATCCCATGAATTAAAATGTTTCCAAAGTTGCCTCAGGAGATGCTCAAGAATGAAATTCTGAAGACACAAAGAATGTATGCTTTTTGAAGGCAAGGGCTGACTTTTTGCTTGTATTTGTGTATTTTGTATATGCAGAGCACTGTGCCTAGCACATAGTAAGTACTTAATAAATGTCTGTGTATTTGACTACTTATTTCCCCATTATTCAATGTATAATAATAAGTATTGAGTATAAGGAAGCTTTTACTGAATTCACTCCGCTGAAAATGCACAAGATGCCAGGGTCTCAACAGAACCCATGAATAAATGCGAAAACAACAAAACACTCAAATTGCCCATTAGGCTTTTCATTCTTAATATGCTCCATATTTGTTGAGCCTAAATCTTGTGGCTTTTATCCTCTAGTTTCAGGATAATCCACTGGATTCTTCTTTCTCCAGGCTGGAGTTGAGGAAGTCTTCATTTGGGAAGCTTGTACCCAAGAGGTCTTTTAGGATTTCTGTATCTCTTGAGAAACTTAGAACTTGGGAACTCATGGAGTAACTAACTCCTAGTGCTGTTAACGTCTATTTTCAGGATTATTATTACAGATTTAACAAAAGCCAAATAAGACGGGCATTTCCATATACATGGGAGGGCAGAAAAAGAGGACTGTATAATCAATTCTGCCATAAAACTTGTTTTGAAAATGCAATTTCTTTCCAGTGCAATTGTTACATCGGGGAACAATTTGATCATAATGTGAATTTCATATTTGCTTATGTATAATTTTGTCATGTAGAAAGAGTAAGAATGCAGAAAACTGCAGCACTTCACAATAACTCACCACTTCTACAAGCAAACTTCAGGTCCTTTCCAAGGCAAAATGCAATATTTACTGCATATTTTCCAATGCAGTTAGAGTCGTGGATGGAGGAAGGCTGGTCTGCAGCCCTCCCGCCACCTTCTGCTGAGGCTTCTGTCCCTGAGATTCAGAGTTGCTACTTGGCCAAACTGTGGGAGACTTTGCCAGCCCAGCCCCATGGGAACTGCGGTACAAGTCAAACAGTGGCCCAAGGTTGCTAATGCACACCATGTCTTGTAATGTTTATGTATTTCTTACCATTCAACACATGATGTATTAAACTGTTGCCATTTTGATTAATTTCCTATTTTTATAAATGGTCACTAATGAAGTTTTTAAGAATTGTGCATCTGATCCCACTTCCCCATAAGTCTTGTGGTTTTCATTGCACAATTTTGCATAGGCTGTGATTTTTAGGAACACATTTGCCCTGTAACAGAACTGACTATACATGGAACCTAGATCTTCACAGCTTTCTTTTCTTCTTAAGTATGTAGTAAGTTCAGCCTCCTGCTTATTTGTGTATACTTCTTTCTGGCTTTCTAGTCCCTTCACTGCATTTTAAAGAAAATACCTCAATGACCCTTCCTTCCTTCCTGCCTTCCTGCCTTCCTTCCTGCCTTCCTGCCTTCCTGCCTTCCTTCCATAAAATAAAAACAAAGCCCTTGTAAGAAATACATAGTGATGGAAAAAGAATTCTCACATTTATTATGTCCAAAAATGAATGTCTTATTCTATATTTTTAGTCTGTCACTTGTCAAAAGCATGCTTTTTTTTATTAGTCCTCTAGAATTCTAGTTAGTCATCACACTGATCAGATTTTTTAGTTATTCGATGTTTTTCTATATACTGTTGTTATTATATAAATAATTCTCCTATTTTTGCCCACCTCACTGCATCATTTCTTACAGATCCTCCCACATTACTCTGAAACCACACATTTTATAATTTCTTATGCCACAGTAACGTTCCATTACATCCAGATATCATAATTTATTTAGCCATTTCCCAACAGATGGGTACCTCTTTAGTTTCCAGATCTTTGCAATTACAAAAAGAGTTGCTATAAATATTTTTTTGTCCATTTGGATCTCTTTTTTTATTTCTTTGATCTCTTTGGGTATAGGATTAGTAGGCTTACTAATGATATGGAAGGGAATTAATAATTTAGTGACTATTAGAGAATAATTCCAGATTGATTTCCAGAAAGACTATTCCAATGCATTAGTATGCCTGCTTTCCCAAGTCTCTCCAGAAATTGTCATTTTCTTTTTTGTTTTGCCATGCCAATCTAATGTATGTGAGGTAGAATCTCAGATTGCTTTAATTTGTATTTATTTCTCTAACAATTAGTAATTTAGAGCATTTTTGTCATGTTTCTTGGTACTTTGGATATCTTCATTTGAAAACTTCCTGTTCATATCCTTCAACCATTTTCCAATAGGTTCCAAATGGGGTCCAAAAATCTCATTTCTAAATTTGGATCAACTCCTTATATATTTTAGAAATGATACTTTTATTTGAGAAACTTTTGGCAAATATTACTGGTTATCTGTTTTCCTTCTAATTCTAATGGCAAATAAGCTGTGGGCGTGCAAATATAATAAAAAAGAAAGATAGTTCCTGCCCTCAAGAAGCTTAAATTCTAATGGGAAAGACAACACACAAAAGGGAGTTGAAAAGGGTGGGAGTGGGGAGATACCCACTTGGGAGCATGTTAGTAAAGTTCTGAGAGTCAGAAGTAGAACTGGGAGGGGAATGAAGCATTGTCTACTCCGGCCAGTCACCAAAACTCATCAATGGGAAAAGGAGATGTTTCAGATAAGAAGAGCCCAGGCACTGAAGGAAATTCTAAGGTGAGAGGGAGGTTGAAGCATGGTGGTAAAGTCAGAGAATCAGAATGAAGCCAGCTAATGAAGACTATTGTAAGTGGCCAACACTTCCCCCTAATTGTATCCAGTAGAAGTTGGGAGATTTATGTTACCACCTATTCCTTCATATCACATGTGGTTCAGTAGCTATCACTACCTCTATGATGCCTTCTTTGATCCCTCTAGCTGATGATAACCTCACCTTCCTCAAAAAAAATTTTTTTAATAGGGATTCCATTGAATTTTGGAACCTGTGCTACCCACATTACTACACAGATTGAGTGTGGGGTGTTTTCATTATCTATAATCATAGAAGTATGACCTGAGTTCCTGTTGTGCATTCTCTACCAACAGACTAAGTAGGAATCATAAATCAAATTGTAAAGCATTTAATTAAGACATAAATACAAAGTAAATAGATAAAACCAAACAATAGACTCTCAATCCTCTTCTTCCCCTATATATGAAAACTTCTTTAGACTAAGAGGCCAATTGGGAAGAGAAGAGCTCCTTGGTACATTCATGCTCTGTAATGGAGAAAGGTTATGTCATGGAGCAACATCTCTCATGGCTTCACCTACTGGCAACCAGCTATGCTTCACTATTTCTTGGTTCGACCTTTCCCAGATCCTTTGGATGATTCCAGGACTTTCCTTGCCCCAAAGTAATTTCACCCCACTTCTATGGCCATCATTTGTCCTGCCTCCATAGTTGCTGTTAGTGTTTTACCCACTAAGTCACTGCCACTGCAGCCTGTTCAAGCTATCATCTGAGACTCAAATGTGTGTGACTAATATTACATTCTTTTTTTAAAATTTAAATTGATTTGTTTATTTACTTTAAGTTTACAAGATTCAGTTCCACAATCCCTTGAGTTTCAAATTTTCTCCCCCTATATTCCTTTTTTTTTTTTTAAATGAGATGACCCTGGGCCAGTATACCTTTGGGTAAATCAAAACTTTTTTTTTTTTTAGTATTTTAGTTAGTCAGCTTATATACAAAAGGTTCACTAAAGTAGCTATCAATATTTGCTTTAATTGACTCCCTCTCCTGTGGTCCCCACACACCCCTCCTGAAAGTTCTCCAGTCATCTCTTTTCCTTCTGTCAAGGTAAATTATTTTCAACTCTTAACACTACCACCCTCACAGGGGATAAAGTGCATGTCCCTCTGCCCACCTTTCACTAAATTTTTCCAAAAGTGAGTTTAAACAGACAAATATAGTGATATATTTTATTTGTCCTTATATTTCCCATCATACCCCTGGGAATCAGTGCCTGACCTAAATAAATTGCCTTGAAGCTTCAATAAGCCTTGAGGAGACACTTAGTTATAACACTAGGGGAAGATGGAAAGAGTTGGCCACCTTTGCCCTACATTCCTATACTTGAAGCAAAAAGCCTTTGACCTGTTATCACTCTCTCCCCTCAGCAAAGAACAAAAAAAGCAATCCTTGCAAATTGCATCAGGAACATCAGTACAATTCATTGGAGCACATCCCAACATCCATTACTTTGCCTATAATTTAGTCACAGGCAGTTTCTCAATTATACAGACCATTCAGTACCAGAGTGTCATGTATTATTCCAGAAACAGAATGAATGATGAAATAATACATAGCATTACAAAGTTGAATTCATAGTAAAGATCAAGTATGGTTGTTACACAAAAATACCCAGCATCATATGAATGCCATAGTGTATACTGTAGAAAACACAGAGAAGTCATATGTGATATATAACATGTTTGGGTACCATACAAAGTACATATTATATACACTCCAGTAGTGAGAATTATCCGGCACCAGGAGTAATTTCTTCACCTATTATCTATGGAGCATCTCAACCCTATCACTGACTGGATAACCCTGGTACTTCTGTGGTTACTAGCTATTAGATATATATCCTTAGTATCAGGTCACAGTCATAGTCTTGGTTCCATGGATTGCCCAGGCTATCACTTTCTCAGTCCCTAATGAGTCCAACTCTGTTAGTGTCCTTTCTTTCCTTGGAATCACTACAGCTGGAGTATAAGCAAGGAAAAGATTCTATACTTTCAACATTACCCTCCCTCCCCCACTTTCCAGCCTCTGGACCAGGCATTATTGACATACTTCACAATCCCCCAAGGGGACATTAACATGCAATTTCTTCATTATCCCAGCCATAATCTGATTCCCCTCCATAAGAGCCATTATATGGCATACATGGTCTATTTGCCAATAGTGGGTGGGCTCTTCTTGGAGCCTTTATTTCCAATAATTGATTGCCGAGGAATCGAACTCCCCAAAATGAAATGTGGACCCTGCCCATTTTTAGGGGCTACTTTGTAGATTAGCAGGTTGCTCAGTCTCTCATTTACTTGGTATAGGGTGGCTCTTCCTTGGTACCATGTCTTTAGGATGTTCCAATGTGTTGTAGCTGCTTTGGGGAGACTTAGAAATTTCAACAGAAGCAAAATGACCAATAGCACTAAAAAAAAAAGTCTTTAAAAACCCCCCACCACATATATGTATGTAATGGAATACTATTGTTGTATAAGAAATGATGACCAGGTGAATTTCAGAAAAACCTGGAAAGACTTACATGAACTGATGCTGAGTGAATTGAGCAAGATCAGGAGAACATAACAGCACCATTGTGTGATGACCAGTTTCATAGATCTAACTCTTCTCAGCAACGCAATGAACTAAGAAAATTCCAAGGGACTCATGATGAAAAATGCTGTCCACATCCAGAGAAAGAACTGTCTGAATGTGGATTGAAGCCCTCTATTTTCTCTCTCTTTCTTTTTTTTCTTTCTCATGGTTTTTCCCTTTTTTTCTGATTCTTCTTTCACAACATGACTAATGTGGAAATGTTTAACATGATTGTACATGTATAGTCTAAATCACATTGCATGCCATCATGGGAAGGGAGGAGGGAAGGGAGAGAGAAAAAACTTTGGAACTCAAAATCTTGTAAAAGTGAATGTTGAAAACTATCTTTGCATATAATTAGAAAAAATAAAATACTATTAAGTGAGGGAAAAATCTACCACAGTCTCATTTAATGTCACATGCAAAATATGCTTAAATTTGGACCGTTGTAGGAGGAGATGGCAAAGATACAACCAGGGTAATACTCACTCAAAGGAGACAAGGATACAGCTATATAGCCCTTGGTCTAAGATCCTGGGTCTGGGCCTTAGCATGCTGCTCCTTCTACCCAACCTGTGGCTATAGACTTTTTTTTTCACAGAAGGGTTAGTATTAATAGTTCTCCCAGATTTTTTTCACCACGACTATCCCTGGACACTTTGGGAATCCACTTTTGCACAGTGACTGAAGAGTTGGCTTGTAAGGTACTCTTGCCCGCTACAATCCCATCCAGTAAAGCTGACTCATTGCACAAGTTTTTCATGTTAGTATGTTTCTCTATTTTGAGTTCCTGAAGCTGGAAGAACACAATCCAGTGACATCAGGGGTGCGAAAATAGTCAAATACACTTGAGACCCCATCCATTCCTACAAAATACACGGCCCTCTTCTGAATGACCCAGTTACAGGGAACAGCCCAGGTGAAGAACAAGAGCCAAGAAGGATACTTGTAACCTGCATTATCAATCACTTGTCAAGGACACTGACTGCCTAGATAAGAAACACCCTCCTCTCCCTTCCCCTTCCTCCCTCCCCTCCCCCTCCCTGTGCCTGTGTACCTTGATGAGGTAACACAGGGTGGATCTTTGTTAGAAGGTCACCTCCAATGAAGGTGCACATGTTCTCTACCCCTTTGCTAAGAGGATACAGGAAGCACCTTTGATTGCTTCCCAATGACTGTGGCTACTTCCAGAATGTCTGGCTGACAAGGCAGACAGACTCTGACCATAGGATCTCCCTTTTCCCTATAGACTATAAAATCAAAAAGAATTTTTTTTTTGGAAGGGAGGGCAGAGATTGTCATATGTTGATCTATCTAAATAAACCTAAAGAGTCAACTAAAATATTAGTTGAAAATTAAACAGAGTTGCAGGATATAAAATGAAACCTTAATCATTAACATTTCTTCATATTGCCAACAAAACCCACCAGAAAGAGACAGAGAAAATCCTTTTAAAATATCTAGAGAATGTATACAATACTTGGGAATCTATCTACCCAGATGCAAATAGGAACAGTACAAAAACAACTCCAAATGACTTCTTGTAGAAATAAAGACAGATCTAAATAACTAGTGAAATGTTAACTGCTCGTGGGTAGGCCGAGCAAATATAATAAAATGATAGTGCTATTTAAATTAATTGAGTCATTCAGTGCCATACTGAATTGTCAAAGGATTTCTCTGGCACAGAGTGAGCACATAATACTTGTGACCTCACCTTGCCTTGCCTTGTTGGGAGCTAGAATTCTTCCCCTTGTCCCAAATGACTACAGAAGTCTTAGCTGCCCTTTGGACTATTTACCCATCCCCTCCAGCAGACAGGAACTTGCTCACTCACCTCACTGTTCCACTGCTGGTTGAGATCCAGCAAGTTTTATTTGAAGCTCTCTCTGCTCCAGTGGAAAAGATCTGGTCCAGTTTTGCCCTCCTTCCTGCTTTGTCTCTATCAGTCTCTTTGATCTTCACCTTCAAAGTTTCTACCTAACATTATTTCTGTCTCTAATATGACTTTCCTAAGATTATCTTGAGGATTCCTGTGCTCTTCTGTTCCAGAGGTTTCTGGGGTATTCAGTTTTTGCATTCCCATGGCCATTGCCTTAGTTCAAGCCTTCATCATTGTCTATGTAATATCAAGAGTCTCCTAATAGAGGTGGCTCGGTGGCACAGTGAATAGAGCACCGGCCCTGGAGTTAGGAGGACCTGAGTTCAAATCGAGTCTCAGACATTTAACACTTACTAGCCATATGACCTTGGGCAAGTCACTTAACCCCAACTGCCCTGCCTTCCCCCCTCCAAAAGAAAAAAAACCCTTAAACCAAACAACGCCCCCCCCCAAAAAAAAACCCAAACAGAAAAAAGAGTTTCCTAATTGAACTGCCAATTTCCAGGCTCTCTCCTCTTCAATTTATCCTCTATATAAGCAATAAAATCATATATATTTTTTCTTTTTTGGAGGGCAATTGGGGTTAAGTGACTTGCCCAATGTCACATGGCTAATTTTTTTGCTAAGTGTCTGAGGCTGTATTTGTCAGGTGCTCCTGACACCAGGACCTGTGCTCTATTCACTGCACCACCTAGCCACCCCAATAAAATAATCTTTTTAAATCACTAGTGTGACCATGCCATTTCTCCGTCTGAGAAACTTCAATAGCTTCCTGCTTGTTGATGTTCAGTTGTTTCAGTCATGTCCAACTCTTTGAGATACCATTTGGGGTTTTCTTGGCAAAGGTACTGGAGTGGTTTGCCATTTCCTTCTCCAGCTCATTTTACAGATGAGGAAACTGAGTCAAACAGGGCTAAGTGACTCGCCCAGGGTCACACAGCTGGTAATTGTCTGAGGCTAAATTTGAACTCATTTCTTCCTGACTCTGGGCCCAGTGCTCTATCCATTGAGCCATCTAGCTTCCTATTTACCTCTATCAGAAATGACAAGCTCTTCAGCTTGGCACTTAAGGCAGTCCTTCATTAATTAGGCTCCAGACTACCTTTCCAAGCTTGTTTCATATTAGTCTCTTCTTAGTTTTTTTTTTTTTGGTCTTTTTGGAGGGGAGAAGGCAGGGCAATTGGGGTTAAGTGACTTGCCCAAGGTCACACAACTAGTAAGTGTGTCAAGTGTTTGCAGTCACATTTGAACTCAGGTCCTCCTGACTCCAGGGCTAGTGCTCTATTCACTTTGCCACCTAGCTGCCCCTCCATTGGTCTCTTCTTCTTCTTTTTTTTCATTTTTTTATTTTTTGGAGGGGGTAAGGCAGGGCAATTGGGGTTAAGTGACTTGCCCAAGGTCACACGGCTAGTGTGTATTAAGTGTCTGAGGCTGGATTTGAACTCAGGTCCTCCTGACTCCAGGGCTGGTGCTCTGTTCACTGTGCCACCTAGCTGCCCCTCATTAGTCTCTTCTCGTAAGGCAAATTTAACTCCTTGCTGTTGTGAAAACTCAGCACTCCATCTCTCCCCACTAAACTTTTACTTAGGTGTACCTCTTGGAGTTCGATCCTCTCTGACTTCTGCCCGTTAAAATCCCTAGCTTCCTTTAGGGCTCACTTCATGTGCCATTTCCTAAAGGAAAATCTTCCCTGATCCTTTTAGCTATTAGTGTAACATCTGAAAATGGCTAACATTTATATGGCACTTACTGTCTGCTAGGCACCCTGCTCAATGATGAGTATGATCTCATTGGATCCTCAGATAACCCTAGAAGGTAAGTGTTATTATTACACCCATTTTACAGCTGAGGAAATTGAGGCAGAAGTTAAGTGACTTGCTCAGGGTCACACAGCTAGTAATGTCTAGGGTTGGATTTGAACTCACTTCATCCTGACTCCAGACCTGTTGCTCTAGTTACTTACTGTACCTTCTAGCTGCCTCATGATTTATAACTCTATAGATTCAATTGCAAATCTTGATTTTGCAAGAGTCAGGGTTTACTCCAGTGACCTCAGGGAGTGTTTCAAAATTCTCAAAATAATGTAACTTTTAAATCACTTTTATTTTGAAAGCAATACAGAGGTCCTCTCTGTAAAGAAGGCTTATTATTACTGTAAAAGGCCCAGGCACATGTTCCTCAGATAACTGAAATATCTGTGTCTTTGATTTTTATTTTAGACCAAGTGATAGCTAATTTTCTCAATTCTAGAGAAAACGGAAGTAGACCTGGCTGTCCAGGATGCAAAAATTGTCTTTACTAAAAGTGGGCATGGAGCACTGCTGAATTCTTCTGGAGGCTGCCAAGGTGATGAGGGCCTGTTGATTTCTTCTCCAGGGTGGAAGGGTTGGTGTCCTGTAGAAAGCTACTCTTGAACTGTTCTCTTGGTCTTTTGTGATGACTTCCATCTGGGCTTTGACCATAATTTTGAATTGCTATAATAAAGTGGGGGTGGGAGTGTAAACGTTGTATGGCTAGATTAATAGATCACATTGGACCATAAAGTATTTTATAATTTTTGTAATTTACTAGTCCATAGTTAACTTCACCTTTGTTTAATAGTGACTCATACAGGCTGTGTATTATTTTAATCCTGCTTTATACTTTTCTTCCCTTCAATGCCCTGCCTTCCTTTTTCCAGTCTTATTTAATGGTATGCTGGTAAATGTTTGACAATCGGATCTCCAAAAAAATGTACCTATGACACACTTTTAAGTTTGATCAGCATTATCACAATTTTTTCCATTACTTTCTTAAGTCTAGACAATCACTAAAACAGAAAACTAAGGTCTGATTTGTAGTGTTTGTCTCCAGTGTCAGTGTAAGTGCTCATACTAGGAATTTTGACTCTTACAAACAAGTTGGAGCTTGGTCCAGCACATGCCTGTTTGTAGAATACCTGAATCTGGTGTTGCAACTGAGGAAGTGTTTATACATACATACATACAAAAATATATGTATATGCATGTATATGTGTATATGTATACATGTATGTATGTATTTCCATTCTCGGTTCAAATGCTAACACCCTGTATCCTAGATAGTTAAGGACCCTGCTCTTACTGTTTAAAGCAGCGGTTCTCAATCTGTGGGTTATGCCACAGTACTCACACTGGGACACCTCGAGCCCAGGAGCTCTGAGATCCTTAATTGCCTGTCTTGACATACCATAAGAGTCCCTGAAAAGCTAGCATTCTGAACCTCAAAGATCTAAAGGGGCCTAACCCTGGGAGGGTCAATATGAGAACCCAGGGAGAAGCCAGGGCAAGGCCAAGGAGGGTTGATCCTCTGACCCAAAAATGAAAGTATCTTCCACCCCCCAGATATCCTGCATATCAGATATTTACATTACAATTCATAATAGTAGCAAAATTAGAGTTATGAAGTAGCAACAAAAATAATTTTATGGTTGGGAGGTCACCACAACATGAGGAACTGTATTAAAGGGTCGCGGCATTAGGAAGGTTGAGAACCATTGCTTTAGAGCATCTAGGATCCCATGTTTAAGAATTTCAAAAGATCTTTCTTTGCTGAAATAGATACAAACTCCTTCTAATGGATTCTGAAGTGAAAATTTGAACTTGCAACATCATTTCCACAAACGGTGTTAGGAAAAGGAGCTGCTATTTAGAAATAGTTGTTTTTATTTTTCCTCTTAATGTATTGTCACTATTTTCCTTTCCATTTAGAGAAGAAATTGTTTTTCTTTTCCATACACAATGTAGAGCATGCCATGACAATGATACACATTAGTCTATTTTTTTTTCTGCTTCAAATAAAGGAATGGAGGGATGGAATAGTCACTGTGGAAAGCATCAACAATGAGAAGTATTCCAAGATCTTCTCTCAAGTTGTCAGGTCTTGTGTAATCCTACCTATTACACTATAGGAACTATAATTCTTTGGTACTAGAGCTGTTTCATTTTGCATGCTTGTAGTATTTCTTCTTTGACGTGGAAGATCTGGATTTTGGCGACGACATTCCTAGGTCTTCTCTCCTCTCCCCTCCCCTAACCCCTCTCTTTTTCCTTTTCTTTTCCTAAGATTTCCCTTCCATTCTTTTCCTTTCTCTTTTCCTTTTCTCTTCTCTTCTCTTTTCTTTTCAGAGGTGATGGGCAAATTGATTCTATCTTTGCTTTGCCCTCTAGTTCTAATAAATCTGGACAATTTTTATTTATAATTTCTTGAGATATGATGTCTAAGCTTTTAAAAAGAATCATGGCTTTCACAGAGTCCACTAATTCTTAAATTATACCTCCTATTTTCTGGGTAACTTGTTTTGATACTAGATTTCTTTATTTTCTTTTTTCTTTTTCAATATTTTGATTTTGTTCTAATTTTTCTTGTTTTCTCATGGAATCACTGTTTTCAGTTTGGTCTACTTTAGTTTTCAGGGTTTTCATTTCCTAGGAAAGGTTTCTCACTTTTCCCTTTAAGCCATCTTTTCAATTCTTTCTTCCACAACTTTTATTTCATCTTTTTTTTTTATCTACTTGTTTCATTTCTTCTTCTATTCACATAGTCCATGGGGAAAAATCCTTATTTTTTTCTTTGAGTTCCTACTTGCAGTTATCACGGAGTGAGAGTCGTAGTGCTTTTTTCATACCAGATGAAATTTTGTTTGCCTTATTAATTTCTCCAGCTTTGGTTCCTGAATTGAGGCTTTGTGCTGGGGGCGGGACACACTTTCCTTTTTGGGTCAGAGGATCAACCCTCCTTGGCCTTGCCCTGGCTTCTCCCTGGGTTCTCATCTTGACCTCCACCTCTCAGGGTTAGGCCCCTTTAGATCTTTGAGGTTCAGAATGCTAGCTTTTCAGGGACTCTTCTGGCATGTCAAGACAGGCAGTTAAAGATCTCAGAGCTCCTGGGCTCGAGGTGTCCCAGTGTGAGTACTGTGACACCAGTTTGATCAGCACTTATGCTAGTTTTTAGTCATTGCTAATTCCTGACACCCTGCCAGCTTAGCAGGAAATCCTAAGGAACTTATATACTAATATACTAATAAAGGAAGATAACAGATATGAAGAGTGGAATTTTGGTTTGGGATATAGACTTTGATCTCTATTAATAATAATTATACTTGGAAGCGGCTAGGTGGTGCAGTGAATAGAGTACCAGCCCTGAGTCAGGAGGACCTGAGTTCAAATCCAGCCTCATACACTTAACATTTCCTAGCGGTGTGACCTTGGGCAAGTAACTTAACCCCAACTGCCTTACCTTCCCCCCTCCAAAAAAAAAAGGAAAAAAAAATAATTACACTTTACCCTCTTCCCCCCATCTTTCTGTAGGTACATTCAACAGGGTGTTAGCTGAATTTACTATAATGTTAGCTCAGTGGACTTGGCCTTTACATGATATAAAATGATAGCTGAGGATTAGTGAAAGTGAGCTTTCAATAGTTGTTGTAAGACTTGTCCTGTGGATCTCAAAAGTCAAGGCAACAAGTATTTATTAAGCACTCACTTTGTGCCAGGTGCTATGCTGAGCACTGGGAATATAAACAGTCCCTGCCCTCAAGGAGCATATATTCTAATTGAAGAGAGACAAAGCATAAAAGGAAGCTGGAAAACAGAGAGTGTGGGGAATTGTATTACAGGGAAAGTCTGAGAGAGTCAGGCAGCTTGGAGAGGAATGAAAGGCTTATCTCACTGTAGAATGCTTTCCTTAGGGTGATGAAAGTCTTTGAAGCTATAGTTGTATGACTTACTAGAGCAGAATAAAACCTAGACAGAACTTAGATATGTGTTTCCTGAGTGGTGTGTAAAAAGGCATTCATTAGTTAATAGAGTTAGTTTTCTTTATTCTATTAAAGTATTCGGAATAAGATCTCTTTCCCCAATATCCTGCATTCTAAGTCTATTCCTTGACAACATGGAGGACACATTTTTACTTCAACCAATGCTTCCTGTGGCCTTCTAGATATTACATGGTTAATCTTCACACAAGGTATGACAATACAATGTATTTGACAAGGATTAAAGAGACCTGGATTCTGTTATGATTTAAATTTAACAAAAACATAAACTGAGGCATGTCTTTATGCAGAATAACATTTATTAGCAGGGGTATACTGCCAGTCAATAAGTGGGTCAATTGGCTGCCTCCAGTTATGCTAAAGACTCCACACAAAAGGTCTGTTCCCCTTCTACAGGTTTTGGAGATTATAGAACAAAGAACAGAACAGGGTAGGTGACACCATGGGATTGGGGACAACATAATTGGTTACAGAGCTGAGGTGTGGGGAACAATATAATTGGTTGGAAGCTTGGCAATAGGCTCTAGCAAGGAACCTCCACCTCTACTCCACTTTTTCTCTTATGAGACTCATGAGAAGTACTCATTGTTTGAGTCCAGGTGTGAGATAGCAGCCTAGACTTTTGGATGACAAACCAGACATCCTTGAAGTATAACTTGGTAGTGTAAACATATTAAGCTCACCCAATTTCCTTTGTGTTTACACACATCCCCCAAGGTTGTTTAAATTCCTTGAGGCAAGAACAGATCAATGATTAGCAGGAGAGGGGATGTTAAAATTTAAAGTCAATTGAATCTCTAATCCAAGTTTAGAGACAAAGAACCATGACTCAAGCAGTTACAAGTCAAAAGCAGTTATAGGACAAAAATCAATGAATTGTAAATAAGATCAATAGGAAAATGACACAAGATCCATCTTAATCTTCTCAGTTCTAATCCTGGTTTTATTTTTGTTATTCAGAACCCCCCATGTCAAGCCTAGTTCTAGTATACTACTAATATTAGTATAGTATTATTAGTATTATATGTGGTAGTATTATTACTACTATATTTTATTTTATGGGAATCTCCATACCCATTTTCCCTCCACAGGCTGACATATCAGTAGGCCTTTCTGGCTTCGCCTCCCATGCTTCCTTCTGACCCTTATGCCCTAGTGGCCCATGTGCTTTCATACTCAACCTAATTTGGATAGGTCACAAAATCCTGTCGGGAACTTAGAGAATCACTTATCTTGTGAGTCATGGTTCTTTTTGAAAGTCCCATAGCCACATGGTGCTTATCTTGTTTAAAACATATTCTTCCTGGAAGGTGGAGCCAACATGGTGGAGTAAAGGCAGAGATTCACCTGAGCTCTCACCCAAACTCCAACAAATACCTTGAAAAAATGACTCTAAACAAATTCTAGAGCAGCAGAACCTACAAAAAGATGGAGTAAAACAATTTTCCAGCCAAAGACAACTTAGGAGGTTGGCAGGGAAGGTCTGTTGCACCAGGGTGAGAGAAGAGCACAGTTAATCACAGGCCCTGTCAGTATATATCAAACCTCAGAAAACCAGGAGTACACCTCTAGGAGCCTGAATCAGTGGCAGTAGTTGTGTTCTCCAGACCTCTCAGTCCACAGACAGTAAGGGAATTGGACAATCTGTCAGAAGGAGATTTATGGGGGTCCTTTTGCTAGCACCAGGGGCAAGACTCTGTTGCATTGCCTATACTTGGGTCTAGGTCACAGTCCTAGGTCTTAGTCCTAGTGGAAAAAGGAGCACTAGCATAGCAGAGCTTGTGGCTGCAGGGGAGCAGGGACCCTGGTCACAGTTCCAGGGTTGAAAAGAGTGCTTGTGGTCACTCACAAACCAGAACACAGAACAGGAAAGTAGTAAACACACCTCTCTCTAGATTATACCACCTTGGAAGAACCAAAAACTTACAGGTCCCCAGAATTACCTCTGAAAATAGCTGCACAAAAAACCTGAAGCTTGGGACAGTTCCCCCTTCACTTGGGCAGCAGAGACCCACTTTAGCCTAGAGTTAAAATCAAGAAATAGGCTGGGAAATGAGTAAACATCAGAAAAAAATTTCTGACCATAGAAAATTACTATGGTGACAAGTAAAATCAAAACACACACTCAGGAGAAGACAATAAAGCCAAAATTCCTGCATCCAATGCTTCAAAGAAAAATATGAATTGGTCTCAGGCCATGGAAAGATTTAAAGGATCAAAAGGGATTTAAAAAATCAAGTGAGAGGGGAGAGGAAAAATTGGGAAGAAAAATGAGTGATGCAAGAAAATGATGAAGAAATGAAGTCAACAGCTTACAAAGGAGGCACGAAAAAATTAGTGAAGACAATAATGCTTTTCAGGCCAAATGGTAAAAAAAGGCACAAAAATCCAATGAAGAGAAGGATACCTTGAAAAAGTAGAACTGGCCAAATGGAAAAGGAGATACAAAAACTCACTGAAGAAAATAATTCCTTAAAAGTTAGAGTTGGGTAAGTGGGAGCTAATAACTTTATGAGACATCAAGAAATAATCAAACAAAATGAAAAAAAAATAGAAGAAAATGTGAAATGTCTCATTGGAAAAACAACTGACTTAGAAAATAGATCCAGGAGAGATAATTTAAGAATTATTGGACTACCTGAAAGTCATGATAAAAACAACCTAGACTCATCTTTCAAGATATTATCAAGGGAAACTGCCCTAATGTTCTAGAATCAGAGAGTAAAATAGAAATTGAAAGACTCAATCAATCACCTCCTGAAAGAGATTCCAAAATGAAAACTCCCAGAAATATTGTAGCCAAATTCTAGACCCCTCAGATCAAGGAGAAAATACTGCAAGCAGCTAAAAAGAAACAATTCAAATATTATGGAGCCACAGTCAGGATAACGTAAGATTTAGCAGCTTCTACACTGAAGGACTGGAGAGTTTGGGATATGATATTCTGGAGGGCAAAAGAACTAGGATCATAACCAAAGATCACCTATACAGTAAAACTGAGTATAATCCTTCAGGAGAAAAAAATGAATATTTAATGAAATAGAGAATTTCCAAGCATTCCTGGTAAAAAGACTAGAGCTGAATAAAAAATTGGACTTTCAAATATAAGATGCAAAAGAAGCATACAAAGGTAAATAGGAAAGAGAAACCATAAGGGATTCAATAAGCTTAAACTATTTATATTCTTACATGGGAAAATGATTTTTATAACTCCTAAAATCTTTCTCATTATTAAGACAGTTAGAAGGTGTATAAATAGATGGGAAGCAGAAGTGTGAGTTGAAAAAATTAAGGGTTGAAAAAGAAGAATGTACTGAGAGAAAGGAAAAAGAAGAGGTAGAATGGGATAAATTATTTGACATAAAAGAGACCTGAAAGGGATTTTACAGTGGAAGGAAAATGGAGGAAGCAGGGAGGGGAGCACACGAACCTTACTCTCATTGGAATTGGCTCAAAGAGGGAATGGTATACACACTCAACTGGGCACAGAAATCTATCTCATCCTATAAGAAAGTAGGAAGGGAAGGGGATAAGAGAAGGGGTAGGAGAGCTGATAGAAGGGAGGGCGGTTTGGGGGAGGTAAAAGTCAGAAGCAAAAAAAAACTTTTGAGAATGGACAGGATAAAAGGAGAGACACACACACAGAGAAAGTAGGACAAACAGAAAATAATATGGAGGGAAATACATAGTTGCCAATCATTTTTGTGAAAAAAAATTTTTTTACTGTGAATTTCTCTAACTTCATTTCTCAAACATATAGAAAACTGAGTCAAATTTATAGAAATAAGGGCCATTTCTCAGTTGATAAATGGTCAAGGGATATGAACAGGTAACTTTCAGACAAAGTAATCAAAGCTATCTATAATCATATGAAAACAATGCTCTAAATCACTACTGATGAGAAAAACGCAGATTAAAACAACTCTGAACTTCTACCTTACATCTGTCAGATTGGCTAATATGACAGAAAAGAAAAATGACAAACACTGGAGGGGATGTGGGAAAATTAAAGTACTAGTGTATTATTGATGAAGTTGTATACTGATCCAACCATTGTGGAGAGCAATTTGGAATTATGACCAAAGGACTATAAAACCAAGACTTTGACTAAATAATACCACTACTAGGTCTGTATCCCAAAGAGTTAAAAAACAAAAAAGAAAAGGACCAATGTGTGCAAAAATGTTTATAGCAGTTTTTTTAGTGGTGGCAAAGAACTGGAAATTGAGGGGATGTCCATTAAGTGGAGAATGACTGAATGAATTGCTGTATATGATTGTGATGAAATATTACTGTGCTTTAAGAAATGATGACCAGCATGCTCTCAGAAAAACATGAGCAAAACCAGGAGAACATTGTATGTAGTAACCACAGTATTGTACAATGATCTACTATGAATAACTTAGCTATTCTCAACAACACAATAATCTAAGACAATTCTGTAGGATTTATGAAAGGTGCTGTCCATCTCCAGAGAAAGAACTGGTAGAGCCTCAATGCTAATTAAAAATGCTTTTTCTTTACTTTCTTTTGGAAAAGTCTTGAAATATTTTGTCTGTTTTCTTTCACAGAATGACTTAAGTGGAAATGTGCTTTGCATGTCTGCACATGTATTACCTATAGCAAATTTCTTGCCTTCTCAATGAGCGGAGGAGAGGAGGGAGGAAGAGAATTTGGAACTCAAAATTTAAAAAAAGAGTTAAAATTGTTTTTACATGTAATTGGGAAAATAAAATATTAAATAATGAAAAAAATATATTCTTCCTGCCACAAAGTTAGATATGTTGTTTAATAGAGGTTTCATCTTAAAACTTGATCAAGGAAGAAGTTAATAAATTAAAATTTAATTTCAGCTAATATCTTTATCACCAACTTTCCAAGAAGCCAGGTTGAATATTGGGGAAGCTGTGGTTTACTCAGATCCCAACTTGGGTCAATTTGTCCTTCAAAAATGTTGATAGCAAAGAACATTAGTCAGCAAAACAAAAGAGTAAATATAAGCAGAAGAGCAGACCATCCTATATTCTGTTTCTCTGTCCCCTCCAAATAGTGTTAACAGCACCCAAAGAACATGGGGTCATTTCTACCATGACTAAATCTTTATCAACATTGATAATAGCTCTAGAGGCAATTGTCAAGCAGGGTCTACTAAGCAATTAGAGGATTATCTACTAGTCTGTGCGTTAACATTAGTGAGACCTCACACCTGATCTCTTACTCTTTCTTTCATGTAGGATTTGGCAGGAAAATGGCCAAGTGATAATTCACAGTTGAGCACTACATTGAATATAGTTCCATTTGTCCTTTGGAGATTTTGTTGTTTAGAAGATAAGGAATTGAGGGAAACTCTTTTTTCAGTCCTATTTCCTGTTAAAAATCTACCCCTATACCTTCTAGAGACTGATCAAGAGAGGTCTAATTCCCCATGAATTTCTATAAGATCCTTCAATACCAACTCTTAATGATTTGTGGGGAAATACGAGGGTCTGTCCCTTCCAAGGAACACCAGTGAGTGTATCACAAATTGCCTGTAGTAGGTCTTAGTTGGTCAGCAAACATTTCTTAAGTGCCTATTATGTGTCAGGCACTGTGCCAAGTGATGATGGGGCTCCTGGAGGACATGATGGAGAAGTTCAAGGGAGTGCAGCTGGATGGGAAATGAAGAATGAAATCAGAATGGTGATGTTTTGGCTTAGTGATAATTTTTGTAAAAAGTCTTCTCATTATATCATCAAGGCTAGCCAGCTTAACAAAGTGGTTAGAGTACAATAGCTCTACTTCATACACTTGTGCAGTAGAATTTAACTGAACTATTTTTGGAGGGCAATTGGGGTTAAGTGACTTGCCCAAAGTCACACAGCTAGTAAGTGTGTCAAGTGTCTGAGGCTGGATTTGAACTCAGGTCCTCCTGACTCCAGGGCTGGTGCTCTATTCACTGCACCACATAGCCGCCCCTAACTGAACTATTAATGCTAACTGTGTCAAAGGCTTTTCTTCCTTTTTGAGGCTTCATGGAAGTCTGCTGGTTTCCATTCTTAAATTGTCTTCATTTGAAAAACCAATAGCAAGTTTTGTTATCACAAGCAGAAATACCAATGTATCTTTTTGCTTAAAAAAAAAACCCATCCTATCAGAGCAGATTAAAATGAAAGAAAATGAGTCACATTGCTAATCCTTCCTTGAACTAGATGATATCCAGATTAGGTGATCCATGAAAGATTATAGAGAACAGGAGAGGAATCTCTCAACTCAAGAAGGGCAAATATCTTGATTTTCTGAAAGGAAATTTACCCTACAGACCAGTGAGATTAGCTTTGATTACTGGGCAAATGGTTGTTTATATTATTAAAGAGAATATCTAGAAAAGGAAGGAATAATAATAATCACTGCGGCTTTATCATGCATAGATCAATCAATGAGAAAACAGCGTCGGTATCTGGGCCTGCCCCCAAAAGGCCCCTTCAAAGATGAGCACTGCTAGTACTGAGCTCTGGCTGGCCTGAAGGCTCCAAGTGGTCAGCTGCTGCTTTTTTCCTATCCAGCTCTGCTTGGACAAAGTAAAAATTGGTGGTGTCTAGGATGGGTTAAAAAAATCGTAAACTTACATAGTTTCCTCTTCTGACAGGGTTAATAGACAAGGTAGATAAAGGGAATTCTGTATGTAGAGTTTACTCAATTTTAACAAAGAATTTAACCAAATCCTGCAAGATTTTTTAAAGGACAAAATCTTTCTGACTAGATGCAAAATGTTTTCCTTGACCTAGGAACTCTAAATATTGGCATAATAGTCTTGGGAGTTTCCATTTTGGGATTTCTTTTAGGAGGTTGCCATTGGAATCTTTCAATTTCTACTTTGCCTTCTGGGTCTAAGACACCTAAGCAGTTTTCCTTCATAATTTCTTGAAATATGATGTCTTGGCTCTTTTTTTGGCTGTTGTTTATGACTTTCAGATTGTTTAAAGATTCTCCCATTATCTTTCCTCAATCTGTTTTCCAGGTTGGTTATTTTTCTTATGTGGTATTTCACATTTTCTTCTATTTGTTAGTCTTTTGACTTTGTTTTATTATTTTATGATTTCTTATGGAGTCATTAACTTCCATTTGGCCTATTTTAATTTTCAAGTTTTCTTCAGTAAAATTTTATACCTCTTTTACCAAACTCTTTTCATATCTTTATTCCAGATCTCCCATTTGGTGTTAAAAGTATTTTTCTACTTCCATTAACTCTTTCTTTAGCTTTTCTGGGAATTCTTGTTGGACTTGTGTCCAATTTGATTTCATATTTTGAGGCTTTACTTGTAGATGTTTTCAGATCAGTGTCTTTTTTCTGTATTTAAGTCTTGAGCTTTCCTGTCACCATAGTAGCTCTTTATGATTGAGTTCTCTTTTTGTTTGTTTGCTTATTCTTCCAGCCTAGTTCTTGACTTTAGACTTTATGTTAGTATTGGACTCTATTTTCTTCTAGTGTGTGTGTGTGTGTGTGTGTGTGTGTGTGTGTGTGTGTGTGTGTGTGTGTGTGTGTGTGTGTGTGGTCTGAGCTTCTTTCTGTCTTTATGTCCTTCTCCTTTTGCAGTCTGGAGGCCTGCAAGTTTTCAATGTTTCTAAAATGGTATGTTCCAAAGAAAGATCTGTTCACTGCTCTCCTGGTCTAAGCTCTGCAAATTCAGTCTGTTGGCTTTTGTATGGTTAAGTTTTAGCAGACTCCCACTGAACCCTGTCACTGTTAGCCTACTGAGAAGAGGTTCTGCAGGTTCAGAGTGACTGAACTGCTGCCTATGCTTTGGTCTTGGTTTTCTGCCCTGCTTATTTCACCATAGGCTTATGTGTTGGGCTAAAGATTAGAATTGAGTCACTCTCTGTTCCTGGGCTCTGAGCCACACATCTGAGTCTCTGGAATATCTTCTGTGCTCAGTACACAGCTACAACCCTTTTCATCAGCCACTGCTCCTTTTCACCCTGGGTCTACCACCCAGAATTGGGTAATAGGTTACAGAGCAACTGTTCTTGTTCTCAGAACTAGTTCACCAGTCTCCTGGGTTCTCTTTCTGCTGTGGTGCTGGTGCTCTGGTGTTCAGTTCCAGCTACCTTTCAATTCCTGGATGCTAAAATGTTCCCCATCCCCTTTGCAAATGCTGCTGTGACCTCCTGGCCAGCTCCAGCCCCAGTATGAGCAGACCTCTCTTTCTGTCTTCCTAAGCTTCCTGACATTTTCTTGGCTTTCCTTTTCAGAATTTATCTGGAATATTTTCTAGGTTGTTGTGGAAAGATTCCAGTTGATTTATTTCCTAATTACCTTTAGCCAGAATTATTGAAGTGCTCAAACTTGAGAATAAGGTCAAGGGGGCAGCTTCAAGACTGCAGAGTTAAAAGGAAGCATTTTTGCCTTAGCACCCCATCCCTTTCCAGTTTCCTTTTGTGTGTCTCCCCCACCCCCACTCTCCTTCACTACAATGTAAGCTCCTTCAGGGTAGAAACTGACTTTATTTTTGCTTTCATTTGTAACCCCTGTGCTTAGCATAGTACCTGGCACATAGTAAGTAGCTTAATGCTTCCTTCCTCCTTCCCTCCATCTCTTCCTTCTTCCTTCCTTCTTCTTTCCTTTCTTTTTCCCCCCTTCCCTCACTCTTTTTGTTTATTCATTCCTTTTTTCCTTTTTTGTTTGAGGCCATTCCCTCTCCCCCTCTACCTTCCCCTTCACACTTACCTCCTCTCCCTCTGTGTACCCCCCTATTTCACTATTACTACTGCCATTTTCTTTCAATTTCATTTTCAAGATTTAAAAAAGAGACCTTTCTTTCCCCAAATTAGATCAGAGTGAGGATGATGAGACTCCTCATGGTGTTTCTTTCCAAAGACATTTTTTTTTGAATGCTCAAGCACATAGCTTGCCTCCCATACACTCTCTCCCCTCCCCTGTCACACACACCATCAGCTCTTAGGGATAGTCTCTTTTTCCACTTTCAAGATTTATGGAGTTAAACACCACAAAACAACCTGAAGAAGCTTCCTTACATTTCTTTCTCTGTATTTGCCTTTTAAAATCTCTTCAGTTCTAGTTTTTTCAGTAGGAGTGTTTAGAAGTCCAGGATTCTGAGATTTTGTTTTTGTTTAGATCTGTAACTTCATTATAAAATGAAGAAGCCATGTTTTTTTTTTCTTTGAGGGGAGAAGGCAAGGCAATTGGGGTTAAGTGACACCCAAGGTCACACAGTTAGTAAATGGGTCAAGTGTCTGAGGTTGGATTTGAAATCAGGTCTTCCTGACTCCAGGCTGGCACTCTATTCAATGTACCACCTATCTGCCCCTTCATTACAAAATGAAGAAACACCCTTTGTTAATACTAATAAGCAATTATTATGCAGTTTATAGACTTAGAGAGCTGGCTGGGTCACTAAGAGGTTGTAATCTTTCCCAGGGTCACACAAACAGTTTGCCAGAGATAGGACTTGAACACAGGTTATCTTGACTCAAAGGCCAATTCTCTATTCACTGTACCCATTCTTTCATTAACACTAGCTTGTTGTGTGAAAACTCCTCCTTTTCGCATATAGAATTTTGATTCCACAGGCTGTTATTCTTGGTCACAAGCCACTTTCTATGTTTTTGATAAATTGTATATCAATATTTTCTTTCCTTTCTTCTAGTTGATGTGTAGTCCTGCACAATTTTGATTGATGTTTCATGGTTGCACCAGTGGCCAAGAATGTAGGGAGTCAGTATCCTGACCTCTTCTCCTCTTGATCCAGTCTACCAATGCTGGGGGGTGGGGTGGGAAGCACAGCAGTAACTTACCTTTCTTCAAACCAATCCCCTTTCCTAGTTTCCAAAAGGTTTTGGACGTTCACTCTCAGCTTGATGCTGAAATCTCTCTCTCATCCCATTTCTCTTAGAGGTAACCCTGAATCCCACTTTGCTCTTACCCTGGGACCTATTAACATTTTCCAGCAGTCATTGGTCTGTTCATTGAGTAATGAATAATGTCTATTCATTACACTCAACTTCCTTGGGACCTTACCATCTTGGCCTTCTACTTTATCTGACAAAGCCTAAGCACCACCTAGTCTTTCTGTCTGCAGTAAATTGGAATCTTCTGTTATGTTTCACCCAATTAGAATGTGAGATCTTTGAGAACAGGATGGAAAGCCTGCTTTTCTACTTCTCACCCCAGTGTTTGGTACATGTGTTCTTCTATTCCATTCCCATGGCTCCTTATTACCTCCAGGATCAAATATAAAATTCTGTTTGGCTTTCATTACTTTTTGAAACGGGGAGGGCAATTGGAGTTAAGTGACTTGCCCAAGGTCACATGGCTATTAAGTGTTAAGTGTCTGAGGTCACATTTGAACTCAGGTCCTCCTGACTCCAGGGCTGGTGCTCTATTCACTGTGCCACCTAGTGGTCCCCTCTTGTTGGCTTTTAAAGCCCTTCAAAATCCGGCCTCTTCCTACCACTCTAATCTTCTTACACCTCTCTCTCCATGTATTTTGTGAGGCAGTGACATTGACTTCACATGGGACACTCTGTCTCTTGACTCTCCGTTTTCATTGGCAGCCTTCCATGCCTGTTATTTTCTTCCTTCTCATCTCCCAACTCCAGGCTTTCCTGGATTCCTTAAAATTCTGCCTTCTACAAGAAGCCTTCCCAATTTCCCTAGTGCCTTCTTTCTGCAATTATCCCTAATTTATCCTGTATATATCTTGTTTGTACATAGCTGTTTGCATATAGCCAGACTCTCCATTAGACTGTGAATTCCCTGAGAGCAGAAAGTGCCCTCTCCCCTTTCTTTGTATCCTCAGTCCTTAGCACAGTGTCGGGCACATAGCAGTTCCTTAACAACTACACTTGACTGATAAACTACATCTTCCTTGTAATATATATTACAAGTAATATATACATAGTATATACATGATAGATCACATATGTGCATGCATGTGTTTATGCACATACATATATGTATATATGTGTATGTTTCAATAACTTAAAACCTTATTAAGACTTCTAGAACACCTTGTTATGTATATTTATCTCCAAGGATTCTGCATCTTGGAATACTGTTGTTATCCTTTGTTTTCAAAGAAGACCAGTACAAACGAGGGGGTGATGTCTTGACTTGTGTGCCAGTTGGATTTCAGGGAGGCAGAGTTGTGCAAAGCTGGCAGCCTCTCTCTCACTGAGTCACTGAGGTCCAGGGCAGGACTCAGTGGCTCTTAAAAGCATTCTTTTTAAGCAAGAACATGGAGCAAAACGTCCTCTGCACAAGGTACAAGGTGCTGCTGTATTTATACATTAGATTTTAGGGTGCGTGGTGAGGATCAAAAACAAATGAACCCCATCAAGATACTCAAGTTCCTTCCATTTTGTGTTTCCTTATCGGCATTTGCAATTTATTGCTTCTTGTTATTTTTTTGCTTCACGTTCCCAAACTTCGGAGATTTCTCCCTGTTTCCAAAAATTATGCTTTTACCCATAATCTTCCTTTTGGTCCAAATAAAACTTTTTTTTTGTAGCACTCCAGCTCCCCTGACCAGAAACATTTTGTCCTCCCAAACAGACATGGAGGTTCTAGGCCTGTGCCTTATGTCCCACTTAGCAAATCCTGGTCTTAAGAGTCTCTGAATCAGAAAACAAACATATCTGACAACCAGCAGGGATGGGACTTGTTTCAAATAAATAAGGAAAACTTGCAACACCTTTGATGTGGCAACCCCCATGAGTCATCTGAAAGACAACTTCAGGCTTAGAACTAAGGAATTAATGCAGTAGTGGGTAATTGCTGAACCTGGTAGTTAGGGAGACCTAAATTTAAATCCAGTCTCAGGTATTTACAAGTTATGTGACACCAGGCAAATCACTTACCCTCAATTTGTTTTAGTTTGGCAACAGTAAAATGGAGAGAAGAATAGTACTTCCCAGGGATGTTGTAAGGATCAAATGGCACACTATTTATAAAGTGTATAGCTGGCTTCCTCCCTTCCTTCTTGACCTCTCGAGACTTCTGCTGGCTCTAAAGAATATTGCTTTGTTGTTGTTCAGTCATGTCCGATTCTTCATGACCCCATTTGGGGTTTTCTTGGCAAAGATACTGGAGTGGTTTGCCATTTCCTTCTCCAGCTCAATTTACAGATGAGGAAACAGAGGCAAACAGGGTTAAATCACTTGTGCAGAGTCACACAGCTAATGAGTGCCTAAGGCCAGATTTGAAGTTAAAAAGATGAGTCTTTGCTGACTTCAGGTCCAGCACTCTATCCAATGCGTCACTGAGGATATTCTTTCGGTTATGTAAATTCCATACATGAGCTATCACTGTCCTTCCTTTCGTAGTGGCTAGTTTGCCACAAAACCCACTCATTCACTTAAAAGGCAAATTGAAGCCAAATGTATGAAATATGGACAGGGGAACCTGATTAATTCTGCCCCTCCCCCCAATAATTTCTTTAGATGCCAAAGCAATATTAATTCATTTTTTATATTTATACTAAGAGGACAGAAAGAATAATCTTTTGCAATTTTGAATTCTAAAAGCAGCTAATAATTTTCTGGGTTTACTTGGGTACTAAGTTATCTCTGTACCTACTTTTCACCAATAAAAGTAGCTGATTTATTCAAGGCAGATACTTAAAAACAAACAAACAAATTGGTATTTCTTGGGGTATAGGTATGAGGCTAATGCCAAATAAGTTTATTGTATTTAGAAAAAGAAAAAAGCACGCTTGAATGTTAAAGATTTATCATCCAAAAGAAGGAGATAGTTAAGCCTTTGTTTCTTCAATGACAACTCTTAGACCCACCGCCCAAGCCTCGGTTCATCCAACCAAGATGTTGGAAAGCAGAGCACACAGTTGTCCCCATCAGTCCCAGGAGAGCAAAGGAACCTACCAAGCCTCGATTTCGCTTGCTTGGTTCTATAAAAGAAATAAGAAGAATGCATTACCTGGGAGATTCCAAGTTCAACCCTTGGCACACATACCATGAAAGTGTCTTAGGATTATCAGGCACTTGGTCTTCAGGAGGTTAACACAGAAAACCATAATTGCAGGCTAAAACTGTTATCAGTACCTGGCATACTAGATAGAGACAATATCGTGAAACAGCACTATAGGGTACCTGATAAGACTTGGAGTGAGTCCATGGCCCTGAATCTTTGGAGCAGAATTCTTGCCCCTGTGAATTGCTGCTTTTTCATCTTTTTTTTTTTTTAAACTCTTTGCTTTGGGGAAACTCAGCATAAACAAGTTTGAACTTGAAAATATTTTAGATTATTGATCTACATCTTGGTCTCCCAGCCCCTATCACCATTCTCACTCTCCATTCCCCCCTCCCCCCACCCCCTAAAGCCATGCTTAAGTGAAAGAAGATTGAGAAGGTTCGCCATTAAGGGAAGAAACTATCTATGGATGCACACTCATATAAACATACTCACCTCCTGTGTAATAGCCATAAGCATAAAGTACACGTCCAATTATCCATACAATCCCCAAACCAGAAACTAAGCGCTAAAACAAAAGTAGATTCATTTCAGCATCATAAAAATGGAACATTAGACTTAATAACTACATTTGGCAGAGTCTTTACAAGAGTTTGACCTTTTAGAGTTTGGCATATTTATTTACTTTGGTTATATGGTCAAATATCTTCCCTTCACTCAAAGTCAGGTATATTTGAGGAGTTGGGCAGCTAAGTGGTTCAGTAGATGGGGCTGCAGTCAGGAAGAGAAGAGTTCAAATGTGGTCTCAGACATTTAACTAGCTGTGTGACTTTGGGAGGTCACTTCACCTGTTTGTCTCAGTTTCCCCATCTGTAGAATGGGGATAATAGTACCTAACTTCCCAGGGTATTGTGAGGATTAAATGAGATAATATTTGTAAAGCACTTGGCACTTTATACTGTACTTAGCACAGTACCTGGCACATAAGTGGGCACATATAAATGTTGGCTGCTGTTATTATCATCTCAGCTTCTCTTGCCCCAGAAATGCTGAACTGCAGATAGAATTCAGATGTACTATTATCCTATGGATCTGGGAAAACTTGGGTGAAGGTGGGGGTGATGGCAGGGTAAGAAGTGGTGCTAATGAGGAAGATGGAATTTGTAGAATGGGCCAGATGGGCCGGTGATAGCAGAGGCCACATTCATAAGCTTGGACAACCTTTGAAGTTACCTCAGCTTGTCTGTGCCTGCAGAATGAGGTGGTGAGCCTTTGTGTTTCCTTGTTCCTCTAATTTCTTTACCATATCATTCTTTAGGTCTAAGTCACATATCCATATGGTGCTTATCTTTGCATACAGTCTGAGGGGTTTAAGTGTATCCAGCTTTTGTTATACTGTTTTCCAGTTTTCCCAGGTTTTTTTTTCTAATAGTGAATTCTTATCCGTGTAGCTGGGGTCCTTGGGTATTCAAACAATAGACTATGGTGTTTTTTTGCTGGTGTATATTGTATATCTAATTGGTTCCAGAGATCAATCTGTTTCCTAAATACAATACCAATATTGGAAAAAATTTTGAAAGACTAAGGACTCTGATCAAGGCAACTATAACCTACTCTTATTTCACAGGGTCAATGAAGTGTGCTACCTAGTTCCTGACAGCTGATAAATTCGGTACACAGAACACAACATATTTTTGGAACATGGCCAATGTGGCAATTTCTTTTGTTTGACTATGTATATTTCTTAAAGAACTGTCTTTGTCTTTTTTTCCCCCTTCTCCAATGTAAAGGGGAGGTAGGAGGGAAAGAATATAGATTTCTGTTCAATGAAAAGTAATTGCACTAAAAAAAGACTTCATGCTTTCACTAAAGTCCTTTTGTATCACTCAACTGGACCTATATATACAAAAATACAGCAGCTTTTTTTTGGGGCGGGGGGAAGGGAGTAGTGCAAGGAACTGGAAACTAAGGGAGAGCCCATATATTGGGAACAGCTAGGCAAACCACAGTATATTAATGTAATGGGATATTATCATACCATAAACAATGGAAAATCTTAGAGGAAACTGGAAAGACCTCTAAGAACTAATGTAGAGTGAAATGGGAAAAAATGAAGAGAAAATTTTTTACTATGACAACAAATTATAAAGTGGCTTTGAAAGACTTTAGAACTCTGCTCAAATGCAATGGTAAACCATGAGGACTGGAGATGAAGCCCCTGACTCAGAGGTGATAGGCTTAAAACAGAGACTGAGACATAGAGTTTTGGACACGACCAATGTGGAAACTTGTTTTGCTGGACTACATATCTTTGTTACTTTTTTTTTATTGTTCACGTAGGGGAGGGCAGTAGGCTACAGAGATAACACACATACAGAAATAAATAAAAAGAGAGTGCCACTTACAGGATGGTAAATGCCTCCAACAGCTAGAAAGAATAAAAAGGACGGATACGTTTCCAGTCTGAAATACAAACACGTTAAGATTAATTTTGCTTCAGAAATGAAAGTCTCGTTTAACCAGTTTTCAGCAGGAGAACATCTTGACCTAGCACCCTCTCCTTCCTTCCCCGCCCTCCCACAGAAGGATGGATTAAGCCACTGGCACTGAGCCAGAGGGCTTAGGTCCTGTAGGGAATCAAGGTCTGCTCACCATACGTTAAAGAAAGGTGCTTTGCAAATTTACGTTTGGAATCTCTTCTGGTCAAAAGTTTTTAGGAAGTTCTGCTCCTTGGTGTCCTACTTTCTTAGCAACTATTCCTTTTCTTTTAATGCACCCCTCCCCACCACATACATGACAGCACTCTCCAATAAATATATGCCCATAATACTCTCCTTCACATATAACAAAAAATTAAGCAGAACTTCCTCATAAGCAACTGTGATATATATACCCAAAGTCCCCCTAAACCATGCCCCAATCTCAGTCCTCTGGAACTAGTACTGGAGTTGATCGCCTGGAGCTATTCTTACCAGGGTTCCTATGCCTGCCTAGAAAGATTATCCTCCTCTCACTTAGCCCTGAGAAATTAACTGTTAGCAAAGAGATCAGAAGGCACAAACAAACCTTATCACACACACTAATTTCAATATTTCTGACACATAGTCTCTTGCTGGAGTCATGATCACAGCCTTTCCAGCCTGGTAGACCTGCCATCAGGATCTCAGAAGGAAGTTTTGAAACAGGAGGCAGAATGCTCAGGATTTGAGAAATTTCTCTGATTGCCTGATGGGGACAGAAACCAGAGCCCCATGCACACACCCCAGACTCACGTATTTTGGTGGGCTCTCTGAATGCAGTTGAAAAGGTGCCCATTTTCAGGATCAGTACTGTACATGGTGGGATACTAAAACAAACACAGAACATGTTAGTCCCAATATCACAGGTTCACATAATTTAATGCAAACTTCCTAAGGTATCTTTTGACAGCTATTCAACACCCTCCCTCTACCCCCCCAGCTCTTCAAATAGTTTGCTTACTTCAAGGCTCAGGCATGAGGCTTTTCCTGAGGCAGCCCCCCCCTTCTACTTACACTGTATTTATTCATATAGATACATGTTGTTTCCTGGTGGAATGTAAACTCGTTGAGGGCAGAGACTTTAATTTTTGTCTTTCTATCTTCAGCATGTTGATTGATTCAGTCTTTCCTTAGATATTTCTAATAATGGAAAACTCACTAATTTTTGAGTGAGAGCTAATCTGTCCTATGTTAACCAGAAAGAAACAAAGCTTTGGGTCAGTGCTAGCCTCAGAACAAGGGGGTGGAGTTGGTAAAAGGAATTTAAAACTGGCAAATGACATAGCTTTTAAATGTCATAATATACCTGTAGGTTCCAGATTGTCTTCCAAGACTAGCTACTCTTCAAATCTTTATTGTACGAGGAATTGTACTAGGCTTTGATGGGGATATAAAGGAAGCAAAAGTCCCAGATTCTATGGAGTTTATAGTCTAAAAGGGAAGAAGTAAGACTGAAGCCAGGGGGCCAAGTTAGGAGTGAGGGTCAAAACTTGGATGGAACAAAACTTTAGGGGAAGTTATAGGTAATGAAATCAAGGACATAAATGATGGGGTTAGCCCTGGAAAGGGAGGAAGAAAGAAAAAGAGAATGGGTAAAGACGCAGAGAAATAAATCAAGTAAGAAGGGAGCTGGAATAGCTTAGGGCTAATGGTGCTCATTTTACTAAAGTAGGAGGTGCCACCATTTGTAGAGAAGAACATGGAGTGAAGGGCTTTGGAGAAATCTCTTCCTTGGACAGTTAAGTGTTATACAGAGGGAATCTTCCCTAACATTTAAGAGCTTCCATTACCTCACCACAAGCCTATGCTGCATTTTTTTTGTGGGGGGGGGGGGGAGAAGGAAAGGAATTTTTATTCCATTTAATTCTGAATTTAAAATCCAATAAAATGAACATTTCCATATGCAAAGTATAACGGAAAGAGATGATTGTACATGAAGCTATGAATCTCCATTATGTATGACTTTCTTTTCCATTAAGTATAATAAAAACCAATATCTATATTGCAATTTTAAATGTTAAGTCTCTTATAAGGGAAGGTTTAAAAAGCTAATTGGCACAGTCAATTAACAAGTTAAAGGTAAAGACTAGAGGTATGAAAGTATGGGAGGAAAAAAACAAGAACAAAGAGAAATAGTTTTGAGTACTTTAATTTTTGTCTTCAAATGAAAAATATACAACCCTTGGAAAATGGTTTAATGCAAACTTTCTAAGATATCTTTTGACAGATATTTAAAAAAAACAACCATGACTTTCTTTAGAAAGACGGAAAATATTCAGTTTTGCTACTTATGTTGTTGAGTAAGGAATTTACTTAACATCTCAGATACTTAAATTCCTCATCTGTATGCTGAGGAGAGTAAAACAGAATCCTTGAGGTCATTTCAATGGCTAGATTTTGTGGTGGTGGTAGTCTCTACCAGGACATTTCAGATTTTTGAAGTTTATGATAATGACAGATACCATTGTATAGCTGAGGAAAGGGAGGGAGAACCCTGAACATGGAGTCAGAAGGCTCTGGTTCAAGCTCTAATTCCACTATTTACTAGCTGCATAACAATTTCAAAACCTCAGTTTCTTTCCCTGTAAAGTGGGGAAAATATAGTTGTATTATTCATCTCACAGGATTATGGTAGGGGAAATGATTACAAAAAGAGCCACTCAGAAGTAAAGTGTTAGATATCGACCAGGGATCTTGGAGGCTGTCTCGCCTCCGAAATTGTCACAAACAGGCAGAAAGGGCCAATGATAGGTCAGAACGTGGGCTGAATTAGATCAAGTTCCACAGGGCAGAATTTGCATCCCACGATTTTGCCAAAGTTTTTCATCTCCTTCTCTCCCCAACTCCTTTTTTTTTCTTTTGAAAATGAGCCTTCTGTACCCATAAACCTATTGTGAAGACTCAATACAGGAAACATGGTAACTTTGGTTTACATTTCCTAGCTTTGATTGTGATTTGTCCACCCTCCTTCTAGGTCCTTCTCCAGCAAAAACTTTCAGCCTCCCTGAGGCTTTGGCTTCGAAGGTCTACACCACACCTATGTAAAAATGCATGTCAGTATAATGATGCTGATGAGGGAGGAAAAAGGTAGGGAAGAGGGAGGAATGGGGGAAGGTAAGAATGGAGGGTGTTGAGTTACTTCTGTGTGGAAGTTTTTTCCCTTTTCTATATGCTGACAAAAATCAAAGATACTATGTTCCCTAGTACTCAGCAGGTAGTAAGTACCTCCATATGTTAGACAAATGAAATACCATTGAAAAGTGAATTCAATTAGTAAATTTGTAGCTGCCTGAGTAAACTGGTTATAATGTTCCAACTTACTAAGGTTTGGTATACTTTAAGATGTTTTATTTTTTAACAAAATAACCTAGATATGAAACGAGTTCCAAAATGGAACTTTGCCAGGGCAGCTAGGTGGCACAATGGATAGAGCACTGGCCCTGGAGTCAGGAGGACTTGTATTCAAATCTGACCTCAGACACTTACTAGCTGTGTGACTGACTGATGGCAAGTCACCTATCCCTCTTTATCTCCAAAAATAAATAAATGAAAGCAACTTTGACTAAATAATTCATTTGAGGGAAAAGCATCTCCATCCTTAGTCCAAATAGAAGATGTTTTAATGTAGTTTTAAGCTTTAACTTAAGACTTTTGCGACACCACATCATCACACACACATCAATGATTTCAGAAAATAGACATCACTAGTAAAGCCTGGAAAACTCTGTTACAGCAACGCTATTGCTGTACTGAGCTCTTCCTCCCCACTCTCCCAACATGTGTGTGTGTGTGTGTGTGTGTGTGTGTGTGTGTGTGTGTGTGTGTGTGTGTGTGTAGGATAGAGAGTTGATGCCACTCCCAGATCAGTTTTAAGATACTACCATTCAACCTATGGCTACAAATTCTTTTTCAGGGTAAGGTTGGCAGGGGAGGTTCCAAGCTGGCCTCACCACACCCTTCTCCCAGGGCAGGCACTTTGGGGAGTTGGCTTCCATACAGTGATCAGAGTTAACTTGCTCATAATTCCCTCCAGTACAAAGCTGACTCATTGAGGCTAGCTAGCTTCCCCTCTTAGTCAAAATTTCCCTATTTTAAATTCTTGAAGCAAAGTCAACATACTGAGTTTGAGAGTAGGGGTGGGCAGAACCCTGCCCAGTTTCGACTCTTTTGTTCCGAACTGCCTGAGGAATGCTAGCTGGGCTTCAGACATTTGTGAGGTCCCTCGGTGCAGAGCACTGTGGTAGATAGTGAGGGAACACACATCAATTTTTCTAGGGAGTTTGAAACTAATACTGAGAATGGCTCAAATTTATTAAATACTTCATGGTTTATAAGATGCTTTCCTCCAAAGGAGAGATATCAGAAGTTACTTCTCCCTGCTTCTTTGCAGGAGGGGTGGGGGGGGGGGTAGGAAGTTGCTTTATTTACTGGTAGGAGACACTGGATATGACAGATTTCTCCTCAATATATTGTTTGGCTTTGCTGAATATTTGCTTTCCCCTTTTAAAAATATTTATTTATTTTCTGGTTATAAGGGGTAATTCTCTGGAAGTGAAGTGGACAGGAGACAGGAAAATCTGGACTCTATAAAAATAAAATATATCAATTAAAAATCTATTTAAAAAAAACCCCACTTACCTTGCAACAAACCTTGTGGCTAGTGCTAGCATTATTTTTTACCCTACCATTTTAGAGATAGAAAAATAAGCCCAGAGGTTGACCTGATGATATCCAGCTGGCAAGTGTCAGAGCTGGGCCTGGAACTGGTTTTTGCTAACTCCAGGTCCAGCACTCTCAAATAGCAGCTTTGCTATCTGGTGATCCTGGTAAAGGATTAATGCCAGGCATCATTTCCAAACTCAGGCTGAAATTTTGTTTCACTGATTCATACTCCATTATTCCAAAACAACTTAATGAAGCTATTTTCTGAGTTGGGTATGGAAGCCTGGCAGCCAGTACTATGCCTAGCATATGCAGGCACTTAATAAATGCATGCTGACTGACTGCAGAATTATGAATCACACTTTCAAAATACATTTGGCTTAGAACCTTGTTATCTGTAGATGCACAGAAATAAAATCATAGTACCTTAAAATTAGAGCTGGAAGCAGTCTCCTTTTTATAAATGAGAACACTGGGAAGTTAAGTTATTTGCCCAGGGTCACACAGGTTAAGTGGCAGAGGTGAGATTTGAACCTAGGTCCTCTGTTACATGTACTATATCAGATGCCTTCCACAAGGCAGATAAACATTCAATCCTATTTTTAGGTAAC
Organism: Pseudochirops cupreus; assembly: GCA_028627135.1. NCBI lineage: Eukaryota > Metazoa > Chordata > Mammalia > Diprotodontia > Pseudocheiridae > Pseudochirops > Pseudochirops cupreus. Next base: position 47,835,087 of record CM053584.1, on the reverse strand, counting down.
CAAGTGTTTCACTCTTCCTTATTTTCCCCTGTCACAATATCCAATGGTAACATGTCCTTGCAAAGTTTGCCATGATTGCTAGCTTCCCTCCCTCTTTGAAAGCCACAGGCTAGCCTGTAAAAAGGAGCAGCTCATATCCTTTACTTACCTCCACCTTGTACTTCTTCCGAGCCTTGCCTACATTGATGGCAAGATGAGTGACCAATGCGAAACTGGCAGCACCAGTGAGAATCACAAAACCATATTCCTTTGAGAGGACTGCCATCTTGACACTGTTGGAAAAGAAAGCACACCATTAAGGTACAAGGGAAAAACAGTCCAGTTCTCAGTGTAGTTGGAGGAGGCATTAGGGAAGAATAAAAGATGAAGCTCAAACCAGTTTTCATATGATGGAATAATGAATGGATAAATTTATTTTATTATTGAAAAAAACGTATTGTTTATAAAAAGCATTTCTTAAGGAGTGACTGCATGTAACATACTGTGCTAAACCCTGAGGCCACAAATTAAAAAACCAAGATAGTACTTGCTCTCAAACGAGCTGACATTCTAATAGGGGGAGGCAACAGAGGTAGGAGGTTTCAGGTAGAAAGGGCTAGGGAATTTGGGCTGTAATGCTAAAGCAGATATATTTAATGTCATTTTCACTGTTAAACCACATATAATTCTGATGGATGATTGGACACTGCCAAGGAGTCTGGTGGTAAGAACTTTCTTATTTAGATCTTCAATAGCATTGAGGGGACAACATGAAAGGCAACATGAACTTGGGACCAAGGGACCTGAGCTTGAAGACTGACTCTACATACTAGCTGTGTATTTGTGGGAAGTCACACAACCCCTTTATGTTGGTTATCATTTGTTACGTTACAGGGTGCTGGGTTTGAGGAGAGTGCACACTTCTTTACACACACTGTAACACATATGAAGGAGAAGCAATATGATTGAGTGGAAAGATCAGCCCAGAAGACCTGGGTTCAGGTCCTGTCTCTTATAAATACTAGCTATGGAGACCATGGACAGGTCACAAACCTGCGTACTTCAGGCAATTCTAAGACCAAGTAATACACAGTTACTGACCTATGGAATCAGGACAAAATGTACTTTTATTTTCCTACTTTCCTCTATGTACTCTACATTTCAGTCATCCAGGATTGTGTCCTCAAACATGCTGTACTTCTTCTCCATTGTGCCCTTCATTCTATTCCCTATGCCTGGAGGGACTAATTCCCCTCTTCTTTGCCTGGTGAATTCTTATCTAGCCCTTAAAGCTCAGCTCAGATTTCACAAGATTATCTTCCCTGACCCTCTTCAAAGTTCTTCAGGTGACAATGACCTCTCCTATCTACAACATTACATAACATTTTGTTTTACATTCATTATATGTTGTTGTATTTTAGTTATTTGGGTACATGTTACATCCTTGCTGGACTGGATGTTCCATGAAGGCAGGAACTGAATGTTCTCTAAATTTTGTATTTTCTCTAACAAAGGACTACTTACAGAGTAAGTACTTCATAAGTCTTCATGGAATTAAATATGAATCTTCGTTATGGGAAAATAGCAAGAAAAAGCAGATCTGTGTTTTTATAATGCTCTTACTAGGTAAATATCTCTGTCAGGGAAAAAAGGTATATAGTTGAATTTTGGAGAGGATGCACAATACAGATTTTTTTTTTCCTTTTGGAGAGGGGAGGGCAGGGCAATTGGAGTTAAGTGATTTGCCCAAGGTCACACGGCTAGTAAGTGTTAAGCATCTAAGGTCAGATTTGAACTCAGGTCCTCCTGATTCCAGGGCCGGTGCTCTATTCACTGTACCACCTAGTCACCCCAACACAGATTTTCTAATGCCCCAATAAACATTTATTTATTACCTACTATCTGCTCAGTATTGTTGGAACATACATGAGCAATAATAATAGCTAACATTTATATAGGGCTGACTATGTGCCAGGCACTGGTACTAATTATTTTACAATTACCATCTCATTAGCTCCTCACCAAAACCCTAGGAGGCAGGTGCTATTACTGTCCCCATTTCACACATGGGGTAACTGAGGCAGGTAAGAGGTTAAGTGACTTGCCTAGGGTCACACAGGTAGTAAGTGTCTGAGGCCAAATTTGAACTTAGGTCTTCCTGACTCCAGGATTGGAGAGACTATCAAAGTCCAACAAAACCTGATTTTTCATGAAGAAAAGAAGGGTTTTGTGGGGTTGTTTGGACTGAGGTTCACATGAATTGTGTTTCACATGGAAACTCAGACAGAATAGCTCAGCTTCAAAATCATTAAACCAAACACAGAAATGTAAACAGCTCTGCCTGCCCTGCTCCTCTGTGATGGTCAGATCCCAGCAGGACCCAAGGCTGGCAGTGCCTGCCCCCTCCATGATTCTGCAATTGGCATCTATGACTGTGAAAGGCCTGCTTAGCAGGGCCCAGAAACTGAGCATCCAAGGACTTTGGCCCTTTCTCAGAAAGCTTTTTGATCATTTCTGGAATTTAGAAAATAAGTTAGAGAATAAAAAGATAATTGGAGCAGCAATTATTAATAGAATATCATCAATTCAAATTTACACAGCATTTTACAGTTGAAAAGGAAAGGTGTATGTATGTATGTATGTATGTATAAAAATGCTCAGAAAAGCCCTATATATTATCTTCCCATCTTACAGATGAAGATAGGTTTAGACTAATTTTCCAAGATCACACAACTGGTAAGTGCTGAATTTAGGAGTCAAATTCAGTTCTGATTTCAAGTTTGGCTAGCAATAAAAATCACATTGCAAATGGCATTAATGAAGGGTCTCTACACTGTTCCCCCTCCCCTAACACAATGACACCTTGTAGATAAAATAGTTCCAACCTTTATACATATATTCTTTGAGTTATTCTTCTGCCTAGATGTAAGCAAGTTTGCTTCAGTCTTTTTCAACTTTGTAAATGAATTCGACAATCACATTCCAAGTCACATGGTATTACCCAATTTTAACAATTTTTAAGTGGTCACTATGTACAACATACTATACAGACTTGGAGTTAGAAAGAACTAGGTTCAAATCCTGTCCTATTCACTAGCTATGGGACCCTCAGCATGTCACTTAACCTCTACGCCTCAATTTCCTCATCTGTAAAATTTAAAAAAAAAATGAAAAAGAACTTGCCTTCAAGAACCTTAGACTCTGGGGGGGGGGAGGGGCGGGGTATGCAATATGTAGACAATTATAATACAAGAAAAACTGAGGCAGTCAAGAATACTCATTGGAGTATGGGAATTCTGAAAAGGCTACCCAGAAAAGGTAGCAAGGTTAGCTTAGCCTTGAAGGTCCCTAGTCAGGAGACAGGATGTGGAGTTCAGGGAGTGAATGGCTTGTAGTCCAGCTTGACTGAAATACAGTTTATTAAGGGGAGCAGTATGAAACAAGTTCTGGGAAGGTAAGACCACAAATTTAGAGCTGAAAGGGACGTTGGAGTTCTTTTAGCCCAACCTCTTGATTTTACAGACAGGAAACTGATGAAGTTAAGTGATTTGTTCAAGATCTCACAAAGTGGTATGCTCTAGAGGCTAGACGTGTCCTCAGTTACTGAGTCCAAATTTGGGGCTCTTTCCACTATACTACATTGTGTCTAGGTAAAAACTAAATTGTTGGGCTCCTTAAATGCCTAGCTAAGGCATTTGTATTTTAGCCAAAAGACAATGTGGAATCCCTACAGGTTTCTGAGCAGGGAGAGGACATGGTCAGATTGCTACCTTAGGAAAATTATTTTGGTGGAAGTGTATAGGATGGATTGGGGAAAGAAGAGGAGCTAGGGAGAAAAAATAGAAGAGTCTAATCCACAGACTGGTTTGAAGTCACTGAATGACCGGTAGAAAGGTAGTCTAAAAAGTAGAAGGGTGTCAATTTGTTGGCCTCCCCCTACCTTTTTTTAAGGGCACACGGTAGGAGTTGGAGAAGCTAGTACCCTTAGAACAGGCAAAGAATACTCTGGAAACCTTCTTTCTACAAATGTCACTAATTGACATTCCAGAAGTTTGATATTTACACGGTTTTACATAGAAGTTCCTCTCTTAAAATCCTAATGGTTTCTGGAAGGAACCGAAGTCACAACTGCATAAATTAACCAGTCTTAATGGAAGCTGGATTTTATTACATTGAGACTAGAAACTATGATAGGAAAAAAATAAAGGAGGCAGGAATAATTTTGAAGCAGAGGAAACCTGTGTGTGTGTGTGTGTGTGTGTGTGTGTGTGTGTGTGTGTGTGTGTGTGTGTGTGTGTGTGTGCCAATTGGGTGGAGGAGGTGGATCTGGGCAGCCATAGGAAAATATCAAAGAATTTACCAGGCTTTGAAGGGTTACATGCTAGGGACTACAGACACAAAGACAAAAACCAAAGTCTTCGATGTTCTCAAGGAACTTAAATTCTATTAAACCTTTGGAGACTAGGTGCAAATACAGAAGAGGAATGGCAAAAGACAAACTTTGCCCACACAGCTGGTGGAGGCAGCTGCAGTTGGTGCTCCATCAAAACAAAAAATCCCCTTGCCACAACTGTGAGATATGGGGCATTATATATAGGATATAGGGAGATGCTGGTTTAGCTAGACCACTGAAGGTGACCTTCAGACGTTATTCTCATTTAGAATGTTTTTAAATATTGGAAAGATTAGAGATATCAAAGGCAAACTATACTAACTGACATCAAATCTACCTTGTTTAAAAGTATTTTAAGGATCTCTGAATGAGCTGGTATGGATAATTCCCTTCATAGAGAAAGCAAGCCCTCTGAGTCCGAGTGGGTGGCCATGTTTTATTGATGAAAGAAGAACGCCAATTATCTATTATGAAGCTTTCTGAGCTTAGCTAGGTTCATCCTAGAACCAATCACCAGGGTGCATATGAAAAGACTCCCCAACTGTGAGGCCACCAGCATTTATTATGTTCCTATTATGTGCAAAGAACTGTCGGAGCTCATTTACTCTACTAGCTTTGTCTTTGTAAACCCAGGGTCATTTCTCTGCCTTCATGAGGAAACTGAGTCAGGTTTTTGTGATGTCTATACCCAACACTGTTACCAATGCATAGGGAATGGAGAAATGGTGAGGGCTGATAGGAAACAACCGAAAAAAAAACCCCAAACCCTCACACATAGCACAATTCACTCTGGATTTAAAATAACCTGATCGATACTTGCTCCTTGGCAGTCACAACTACTCCCTAGAGAGTACTTGTCATACAGCTAACAGATAAAAAAACTCAACTGACTGGGTTTGAGTAGCTGATAAAACAAAGGCACACAGTTGCTCCCTTTGGGCACTGAACAATGTTTTTTTCCCTTTTCCTGGACATACCATACATTTTGTCACTCTTATGTGGTTTTTTTGTTAGCCAGTTCATTCTTTCAATAGCATTAGGACTTCTTTGAGGACAAGGATTTCGTTCCTTGGGTATTTTTTCCCCTGAATGTGTAAAAGAAGGGGTTGCTGAATTAGTTAAGTCCTCTGGTTGGAGCAGCGTCATTCCATATTATGCAATACTATAGAATTATATGGCTGGGAGACAAAAGCAGAATGACTTGAGAGGTTACAGGATCATAGCTTTAGCCAAAATGAGGACACTGAGACAGAGAGATGAATTGATTTGTCCAAGGGCCACACATGTAGTAAGTGGTAGAGCTGTGATTCAAACATCAAGTTCAGTGACTCCCAAGTTGAGTGCTCTTAGGTCTTCAAGCAGAGACTGGATAATCCAGGTTTGTTACAGAGGGGATTCCTTTCTGATATGGCTGATAGATGGCTGCTTAAGTCCCTTCCGACTATTAGATTCTGTGTTCTGAGTTGTGTTGCATGATTGTCTCTAAAGAAATCAATCTGATTATAACCCAAAAAGCAATGGAGAGGACTATGGTAGGAGTGAGCAGGCTTCAACACTTACAAACAAGTAATTAGCAACCAAGGAGTGTAAAGGATATCAAAGAAAGTATGATTCCATAAGATCATGGGCTGGTCATGTGTTGACAGCAAGGGACAACAGATGAACAGTGAGAATAAGGACTTAAGCAAGGATTCTAGTACTTTAGGTGGGTCCTTTGTGGTGGTCTTATGAAGATCTGAGGAGAGGTACACAGGTAGGTCTGGAATGGTCCACTGACATCTTCATCATTGGTAGGAACAATGAACTGCATGTCCACTTAAACCTCATCCAAGGGAGTTGGAGTTTCATAACATCAAATTTGAGAACAATGTTATAATGGAAACCTCCTAAAAGTCTTTTAGAATTTTCACTAAGAAATTGTGATAGGTAAAGAAAGAAATGGAGTAAGAAGAAGAGCCACTGAAGGAAGTGAATCGGTAGAAGGAAGACCAGGATAGTGGCATAAGGTCAAAGAAGATCCAGGTAGTCACAGAATTATAGAATTTCAGAGCTGGAAGGGACCTCAGTAGCCATCTAGTGCAATCTATAACTCATCAAGAATTTCTTTTATACTATAACTGACAAGTAACCTACTTAGTTCGGAGGCCTCCAACAAAGGCAGGACCTTGATTCCCTGAGGCAACCCGTTCTATTTTGGTACAGTCCTAGTTAGAAAGTTTTTTCTTGCATGAAGACTCAGTTTTGTTCTTTGTAGCTTCTACCTAATGTTCCTAGTTCTGCCCTCTAAGAAATAGAACACATCTAGTCTCTCTTCTATATGAAGGGGTTTCAGATATTTGAATACAACTATAATGTTGCCCCTCACCCCCACCCCATCTTTTTCTTCAAGCTAAATACCCTCAGTTCTTTCAACTGAGCCTATTATTTATCATTCTGGTGGCCTTCCAGCTTATCAATGTTCTTAAAATGTGTCACCCCAAACTGAACATTATGCTATCTGTAGATATGGTCTGACTAGGGTATAGTACAAGGAGACTATCACCCCCTTATCTCTTATGTTTCTTTTTATGCAACCCCCAAAAGCATTAGCTTCATTGGTTCCCCTAGCACACTGTTGATTCACTTTAAGTTTTCGGTCAACCATACCTTTAATTCCACCCCCTCCCAAAAAAAACCTGTCTAACCATGACTCCCCCACCTGGTATTTGAGAATTTTTCAAAACATAGGTGTATAGCTTTATATTCATTCCTATTATGTTTATTTTGTTTCAGCTGTGTCAAAATATTTTTGGAGACCAACATCCAGTGTATCTAGATACCCCTACCATCATCTACACATTAGATAAGGAGTCTATCAATACCCCTAACTAGATCATGGATAAGTATTAAAAGCATAGGATCAGGAACAGTTCCCAGTAACATTCCACTAGAGACCTTCCAAGTTGACACTCAATAATTAAAAGATTTCTTTGGAGCTGGCCATTCAACTAGTTCTGAATTTGTCTAATATTATCTAGCCCACCTTATTCCACCTAGTCCACAACAGCATGAGACTTTGTCAAATATCTTGTTAAAACCCAGGTAAGTTGTAGTATATCTCCAACATACCTGTGCTTTTCCAGTTTGGTAGTCTTGTCAAAAAAGTCAGGTTGGAGATCTAGTTAGATTCAAGGCATTCTGCTTCCATGGGAACATTACTTTCCTCCCTCCCAAAGTTCCCCCCCCCCCATGATATTCACTAAACACTCCTTTAATAACAGTCTTAGAATTTTGTTGGGAACCAAACTCAAAGCTCACTGGCCTATAATTTGCAGGTTTTCTTTATTTTTTCCTTTTTGGAAAGATCAATTGTCCTTGATGAAGAGTAGTATCTTTTTCCTTCTTGAAGATCTTTGCTGAATCACTGATTGTGATCTTTGAATCACAACTGTTAAATACTATTGAGATATTTAGGAGAATAAAGTCTTTGAATTGGATTTAGTAATTAAGAGTCAATTAAGCTGAAGACAGTTAAGAAGAGAGAAAGTGTTAAAGAGGCACAAATCAATCCTCTTGATGTTTCCTGAATTTCTGCTTTAGCAGTGTCCTCTTCTTCTCACCTATCCTCTTGCCTACATTTAGTCCCATTTGTTGTAGCTGTATCACCCAGTCTTTGGAGGTCTCCCTCTCCTCTGAATGTCTTTCATATTTGCCCATCACCCATTTAGCACGGCAAGGATACAAGGAAAGTAAACTAACAATAAATGCAAGGGAGTGGATCTGTTTTCTCTGTAATCAGACTATAAATTCCCTAAGGGCAGGGTCTCTAGAGGTTCCTTATACTTCTTTGTGCCCCACTCAATGCTTTGTATTCACAAGGAACTCAAAGATTTGAACAGAGTTATAGATCCAAAAGTCAAACTTCAGCAAAAGTGACTTTTATCACATCTAAAATATGATGAGTAAAGCCTAGACTTTGCCCTTTTCACTTTGGGCATACCCCCAACTTCTGAGCGAGGCAGGGTGGAGCTAATCAGACTAAATCTGCTAAAAGTTATTTTATTTAGGGAACATTTGGCTTGAACAGCCCTTCCCAAAACACACTTATTGGTTACTTCTTGTGATATTTATTGGGATGGGGATGCTCAAGAAAAGCACTTTATACTGTTAGTCATGAGTTCACAGATTTAGTGCTGGAATGGACCTTGGAGATTAATCGAGCCTCTCATTTTACAGATGAGAAGACAGATGAGAAGTTAAGTACTTGCCCAAGGTCACCTATAGGTAGTAGAGCTGAGATCTGAACCCAGGTCATCTGACTGGAAGTCTAGTGCTCTTAACTCTAATGGATTTGCAATTTCAAGGGTATCTATCCTCCATTAATATAAATTACAAGCCCTCCATTCCTTATCATAAGAATAGGGAAAAATAGCCCATAGTCTCTTGAAAACAAAATGATTAGTTTTTGACCTGTATCCTCTTTCATGATCATGGTGATGAACCAGAATAGACTTTTAAACAAAACACCCACGCCCCATTTTCCTGTGCCTCAGAGTCCAGAAGACCCAACTTCAAATCTTGCTTCTGACACGTATTGGATTTGTGGACCTGGCCAAATCATTCCACTTTTCAGAGGTCTAGTTGGCTTTTTAAAATTTAATTGAATTTATTTTTTTGTTACCTTTTAAGTTCCAAGCTGTCTCCCCCACCCCACAATAGAGAAGGCTACCATTTGACACAGAGGTGTCTCTCTCTCTACGTATCTGTCTGTAAAACCATAGTATGCATACTTCTATTGATCAGTTCTCTCTCTGGAGATGGATAGCATCTTCCATCATAGGTCTTTTGTAGTTGATTAGAATATTTATAATACTTACAGGTGACTTTTAAAAACTTGTAAGTTGCAAAGATGTTGACTTGCACTGGTAAAGGGCGTTTCCTACATTAATGTAATCACAAGTCCATTCCCCAGTGCTACTTTCTAAGATAACACAAGTAGGAAGTATTTCAGAAACTGAATGATTGTTACTGCAAACTCTTAAAACATCCAATTTGGAAATCCAAAATGAAACAGTCTTCGTCTCCAACCTTGCTGCACAAAGCTTGATTTAGTTAGGCTTATCATATCAGAACCAGCAAAATGGATGAGGTTGACCAATTCTAACTGACAATGTACTACCTATGCAACGGGGCTTGGGATCCAAGTCTGAGTCAGAGCCATTTCCTTCTATACCACAAGATGCATTTTAATTATGTTCTTAACACTTGAAGCTGCCGAGCTCTATTCCCATAAAAGTAGGTGATCACTTCTAGAATGAACTCAAAACGTTTCCCTTTTAAAGAGAGTTCCTGGTTCTGTTGTGGTACTTCAATTCATTTAGTGATCCTTTAAATAAAAATAAAACAAAACCTAAAATAAAAACAAAAAAAAACCCCACCCAATCTAAGTGTGATTAGTGGGGCTAAAATTTCCTAAATGGTTCATACACTGAATAAGGGTTTGTATATGAATACAGAATGCTTATTCTTTTCCCAAACTGAATCACTCTTGAGATTCAAGGTGAGCACGAGAAGATGCAGAGCACCATGGTAGTTAAGGGATATGGAGAAAAACATTCTTATGTTTTGGGGTTGGGGTAAGAACTTATCTCCTCCTCCCCTTCAACTGTCCATTTCTACTTTGGGATCCCCTAGATGCCTGGACTGTCTAGAATGCAACATGGTTTGGGAAAATGTTTCCTCAGGAAACTGGACCTAGAACATGTGAGTGTGCAGCTTTTAACTTGAAGGCATAAGCAGGTTCACCTTCTCATAAATATGCCAAGATCAAGTGTGACAAGTGAACCTAGAAACATGGGTTAGAGAGCAAAGTTCTATGGAAATGGGCCAAAGAAAGCTCAGACAGTGGAAGGATTGTTTTCTAAGATCAGGAACCTTTTAAGAAATGGGAAAGATGTTAACTACAAACCCTATGTAATAATCTACCTGAAGACCAGGGGAGGAATCTTTTGGGCTCAGCTAAGGAAATGACTCCCTCTTCCTCAGCCAGCAAACCAGATCAGATTCTCAAAAAGTAGAGTGACTGTTCAGGTTAATACAACAGAAGGGGAAAAAAAAATCCCAAGGCTCAAGCCATATTGGACCAAAGGACAAAACATCAGCAGGATGAAGTCAAGTCTGAACAGAGCAGCGTTTCCCAAACTAATCTATATTGTTGCTGTCTTGTATAAAATGTATACTGTATAAAGTGTATACTTGTATAAAATGTAAACTGGTCACAGTGACTGTCTATGGCTGAGGCTGAGGGGCAGGGGAAAGACTGGGCATTATTTAAGCTTGTAAGGTTAAGTAGTAAGAGTTTGTGGTAATAAGAGTCAAAGTTGCCTGGGAAAAATTTTCTGCTGGGAGCCATTGATTGGAAACCTTATCTCAGGCAAGCCCCAAAGGGACCATATGCTTTCATTTGAAATTGTTACTATTATAAACTCTTAAAAGCTTAACAGTAAGGTGTATCTGCTGTAGAAAGGCAGAATATCTGAGTTTTAGAAGAAATGGTCAGTTCCTCACTTTATTTTTATTTTAGAATAAGCTTTGGCTAAGGTACTTTCTTCTTTAGTAATGCTATTCACTGGTGAAGGTTTTTCAACTGTAGGACTTCACTTAACCTTTTCTCTAATTTCATGCTTCTGGATCTGCTCTTATCTTAATTAGGCAGAAGTTCCTTCTATTGCACCAGGGCTAAGCTAACAGTATTTCTGAATTATGCTCAAGCGAACTCAACTGGATATAGGGCCCTCCTTCACTAACCAAACTGTTTCCTTAAAACATACCTAGTTTCCCAGTACAAAGTCCCCTTGACCAAAACTTATACTATGAAATGATTTAAAAAAAAAAAAAGAGCACTCTCCTTTCTACTCAACACCTGAGCCAGGCTTTATTTCTCATATGGAATATCAAAGTTATAGGACTACAACTAATTTTGCTTAAAAAACCATGGATCCATTTAGTGTTTAATTAATAAAGCAATCCCTTTTATTAAGTTATAGTAGATATAGTGAATTCAAGTCAAAACGTGTATTAAACACCTGCTGGGACAAGGCACTGTGGTAAGACTTGGTGCCAAAAATGTCAGTCTTCTGCTCTTAGGGAAATTACATTACGTGGGGGTTGGGGGGAAGAATTGGAGGAGAATACATAGCACATACACATAAGTTAATTATAAGGTAGTGAAATTGCAATGTCATTGAGGGCTAAATAGTGAGTTTCAAAAGACTAAAATAGTAATAAATTTTCCTAAACCCAAAGCTTAATTATCCATATCCGCAGAGTTCTAGAGAAGGCACTTCTCCAGGAGTGGGCTATTTCCAATTCTTTTCCCACTTTTAGGCTTCAACCCAGCTGGGCTAGCAGATGACTAGGCAGTGGAGTCAGGTCTCTGCTCTCCAGCACTATACCCAAATGCAAGAGGAGCACAGCAAGTGCTACTTGTGAAACGTCTGAGGAAAAAATGGAATTTAGCTTTATTTAAGTAAGCATTGCTGGCATTCCAGCTCTCCAAATGAAAGGTCAATGGGCAGTGCTCTTTAACACAATTCAAAAAGAAAAGCAAATACCTATGAGAGGTAGCATGGCATAATAGATACAGGCTGGCCCAAGATCTTTGAAGACCTAGGTTCAAGTTTCACTTTTGATATACGCTATATGACCTGGGCAAATAATTTCTTATCTCACTGTTCTAGGCAACTCTCTAGGGCTATCAGTTACAAAGAAGATGCCAAGCTACTACATTGGTAGGAGTTTTCTCACCCAAGTTTCCTCTATACTAATGAAATGACAGGCCATGGGTAATATGACTTAGATATGAAACTTTTCTAAATCTCAGCATGTTAAGTCCAATGCAACACTTTTTGTATAAATACTACCAGTAATGAAAACAATCACCTAGTTCATTATCTTCCCCTTGGAGAGAGAAGGAGGCATCATCATTGGTACAGATATTGTCCAGTGCTTAGCTATATGGGACAAGCTCTCAACTGTTACAAGTCAGCTCTGTTAAAGTCAAAACAAGGACATTACCTGTTTCCTTGTCTCTGAATCCACACTTTGGTGGGTAAAGAGGCATTAAAACCACTCTCGAATGAAACTGAGTTTCTCCTTCTCTTCGAAAAGAATCTTAAAAAAAAAAACTAGATTGGGGGCAAGTGAATATAAACTCCAAATCTCCTACTTTGAATCATGATTTAAAAAAGGACATAAAACCCCCATGTATGCATAAATCCAAAACTAGTTTTCCCAGATGTGCCTTTGCCAGGTCAGGTTGAGCCCTTTCTGTTACTCTATGTTAATTTGGAGTTCAGTCTTACTTCCTTTTAGCTCTCTGATAATGCAACGTTTCAAGTAAACACCGTTTCCTAGTGTCAGTTTGTTTTTACAAAAGGCAGAAGCCTAAATGAGTAGGGAAGAGCAAAGAGTAAAATTCACAGGCAGTAGACTTAAGTTTGTGGTCAGAGCTGATTTTTCCAAATCCTACAATAATTTTGCAACAGTATAGTTAGAAAGAGTGCTGAATTTGGAGATGGGAGACTGAGGTTGAGGCTTATTTAGCTATGTGACCATAGTCAAGTCATAATCTGAGTTGTCTCCTCAGAGTGAAGTGGGGCCTCTTCTAACTTCCTCACAACCCTGAGAGCTAAGTGCTTTGGAAATGCTGAAGTGCATTTAAAGGTTAGTTATCATTATCAACAACAATCAAAGAAAATCATCCTTGACTTGACATATCAAAATGCCTTAGCACATGTGACCTCTCCCAAATGGAATTCCCTTTCAATGTCTGAAACCATGTATATCACCTTCTTCTAGAACAGTGGTTCTCAACCTTCTTAATGCTACGGCCCTTTAATAGCTGTATGTGGGCGTGTCTGCATGTGGGTGTGTCTGCATGTCGCAGGCTCGCCTGGAGACAAATAGAGGAGGTTCCTAAGACTATGGGAAATATGTGTTTTCTGATGGTTTTAGGTGACCTGGTCAGGGGTCGTTTGACCCCAAAGGGGTTGTGACGCACAGGTTGAGAACTACTGTTCTAGAACTACCTTAAAATCTGCCTCCTCCAGGAAGCCTTCCTGAAGTAATCTTATTTAGCCCTGATCATCCTTTGAACAACTCATTCATTCTACACATCACACATACAGAACTGTAGAACAAGCCTACATTGTTGTCCATGTATTGTCTACTAGATTGGTTAGCTTCTAATGTAATCCTTAGGAGACCTTCCCAAACTAGAGTGCACTGCAGCACACAGATGTCCAAGAAGTAGTTAACTAGCTAAAGAAGTGATGTTGACTTCAGCGTGAAATTTCCGGCCATATGGAATTTTTCTGGGGAAAAAAAGTTCGGAAAGAGTTCCAAACTGAAGCAAGTCTTCATTCTTAACAAGTTAATACTGTACTTGGACTCTACAGCTAACACAAGGACAGGAGCCACAGGAAGGAGCACCATTCCCAATTTCTCCAGTTTTTAGAGGGTGTTGGTTTTTCTTCATGGTGTTTGCTGTGTGGACAATAGTACTAATACTACATGTAAAACTATGGCAATCTTCCAATCGATTTTTTCGACTCACAACAGCTCATGAACTTAAATGTCAAGACATAGGAGGGAGATCTTTGGTCATACTTAAGGAAGGACACAGGAGGCTATGGAAGAGAAACACTTACAAGGCTGGAAAAAAATTTAAGCTTTCAATCCTCCTCCCACTCCCCACCTCCAGTCTAACAAAAGAAATTCTGGCAGGCTAGAACTGATTCTCAGGAGTCTATAGCATCACCGGCTGTGCTCCAGCACATGGGAAGTGTTTAGCTCCAACATGAATAAATCTCTGCACAGCTTTATTAAAATGTAGTCACAGGCACATCTCAACCTGCGGAGATAAAATATTACTTTAAAAAAATTCTATGAATAGATAAATTGAGGTAGATTCATAATGACTACTAAAGAGTTGGGTCTTGGACTAGATGAGATTTAGACTTTGGCTCAAATAAAGACAGAGATGGGAGCTGATTTTATTAATGGGAAATTCCCTCAACCAATGAAGAGCAGCACTTTCCCTTCAGCTACAGCTTTAGACAGTACCCTAGACTAGGGGTTTCAAACACCTGGCTGTGGGAACATGCAGTGTGTAAAATTCCCCGAGTGTGGCCAGGCCCAGATTAAAATTTGGAAAATGTTTAATAAAATAAATGAAAATACAATAAAATATAGATAATGTTAATCTGTGTTTTTCTAAGTCAACAAGCTGCTTGCAGGGATCCTTATGAATACTCTTGCTATCTGAGTTTGACACCATTGCAGTAATGGGTATCAGAGACAGAACAAGACCCAAATCTTTCTGGACTGGAGTCCAGTCTCATTCCACTAACCACACTGTCTCAAATTCATAAACAAAAAAACACAAACTGTTAAGAGTGGGAACAATGGCAGATATAATGTTAAACTGAATTTAAAAAAATAATTTACAATTGCTTTTTAAATGTATCTTTTTTTGTGTGTGCTAAAGTTACTACCTTCCTAATTATATTTTGCCTAGCCAAATAGTTATGTTGGCTTGATTCAAAAAACATACAAGCTGGCAGTGGGGGAAAGCAAATAGCCAATAATGTAATAGAAAAATCAGCAAAAAGTAGCCTAGAATCAAATACCTTAGTCAGAGATACTTCGCCTGAAGATAATGAGTTGATGGTTAAAATGCTTTAGTAGAAAAGGATGTTATAAATATCTTTCAGGTTGTAAAGGGATTCAATGGATTATAATAAGGATGTTTGAAGATTCAAAAATGGCTGCAATAAATGCTTCCAGGTGACACATTGGATAGTGTGCTAAGCCTGAAATTAGAAAGATTTCTGGTCCTGAGTTCAAATGTGGCTGTGGGCAAGTCACTTAACCCCAAATGCCTCCCAAACCCCCAAAACAAAAGACTGGGAAGGTAGGAAGGGGCTAGGTTGTGAAAAGCTTCAAAAGACAAATGGAGAAGTTTATGTTTGATCATGGAAATGAGACCTACTGGAGTTTACCAAGAATGGGGAGTGACAAGGTCAGACTTTTGACTTTGGAAAATCACTTTGGAAGGCTATATGGAGAATGGATTGGAAAGGGGAGAGAGTTCAGAGAAGGAGATCAATTCAGAGGCTATTGCAATAATCCAGGCAAAAGGTGACAAAGGCTTGAAATAAAGGGTTAGCTGTGCGACTAGAGAGATGAGGACATAGACAAGAGTAAACATAGTAAAGAAAAGATTTGGCAGCTACATGCCTGGGAAACTATGAGGATGTGGTACCTTCAACAGTTACAGGAAGTTAGGGAAGAGAAGAAAGTTTTGAGAAACAGATAATGAGTTCTGTTTTGGACATCGGACATAATGAGTTTCAGAGCATGGAAGGGATAGTTCTGCGTCCAATAGTTGGATATATGTGTGTGTCTGTGTGTATGCATATATGCATATATATATATATATATATATATATATATATATATATATATATATATATACACACACACACACACATACACACACACTACCTTCGTAGAGATAATTAAACCCAAGGGAGCTGATGAGAGCATAGAGGGAGAGGGTAAAGAGAAAGAAAAAAAGAGAAGTGAGGCCAGGAAAGAGCCTTTGGGGACACCCTTAAAGGTTATTACAAAGATGAAAATCTGCCAAGGAGCCCGAGTAGCCAGACAAGAGAAGAACCAAGAGAAAACAGTATCATAAAACCCCCGACAGAACCTCTTTTGGGGTTGTGACCAACAGTGTCAGATGCTTCAGAGAGGTGAGCAAGGCTGAGGATTGAGAAAAGACCACGAGATTTGGTAGTTAGAGGACAATTGGCCACTCTGGAGTGAGCAGTCTCAGCTGAGTGACGAGGCTGCTGTTTGTTTAGAAAAGAGGTAGTTGAGGCATCATTTCTAGGCGACTTCCCCCCATACTTTGGTAGCTGTATGGAGAACAGATTGAGATCAGAAAGACCTGGGGCAGAGACATGAATTAAAATGCCACTTTGATAATCCAGGTGAGATGGTAAAGGCCTGAACTAAGGGGGTGGTCCTGTAAGTGGTGAGTGAATTGAAAGACAACCTCTGATTTTGTTTAAGGCTTTACTCAGTATCAAATAATCTGGCCTTGATAAGGAGGACTTTTAAAGGATCTATAGGTCTTCAAAACTCTGCCAAGATTATTTACAATGACATATCATTACATATTGGAACATCATTGTGTCTAAATGAAAATGAGCAACTTTATTCTTCCCAAAGGGTGAAAGGATCCTAATTCATCTTTTTCATAGTATAGATGAGGGACCTGATGCCCAGAACAGTGGAATGCTTTACCCAAGGTCACACAGGTAGAAAATTTATGGAGAGAAGTACAACGTGAATCCAGGTTTTATACCTTCTTTCCAAAACACTGCAGCTGACCTGGTTTCATTTTAAAAAATCCATTTAAATCCATCCAAGGACTCACACTATCCGACTCAATCAAGACTTTGAAAGCCCCGAAAAATGCTGCAGTGTGGTGTGTGCCCAACAACCTTGAGTATCTTCCATTAGCTGTAGGTTACATGGGATCAGCAATTTCCCCAAGAACAAGTCTCCTGCCTACAGGAGAGAACTCTTAGGCAGGCTTTAGAAAGCATCTGCTAACTGGAAAAGCTAGGAATGTGGAGTCTGAGGGTCTGGGTCCTAGACCTAGCTCTGCTACTACTCACCACAGGCAAGCCATTTAACCTTTCTGTGCCTCAGTTTCCCTATCGGTAAAAACGAAGGGGTTGGACTAAATGAAACCCGGTTCTTTTGGTTTTAAATCCCCAGACTCAACCCTACACCCTTGCTTCAAGGAAATCCACCACAGTAAGAAACGCTGTAGCTACAAGTGAGTCCAGGGAGGCAATCCCCGAAACCCTTCCTAGGATCATGTTTCTCCCCCAAAGGATGAGGGTCACGACTGCCTTCGGCAGCCTTCCTCCCCAGAGTTTTTTTTTAACCTTTCGCTTTTCTCTCCCCCCTCCCTCCCCCCCCCCCCCCGCGCGCTAATGCGTAGCTTGTAAACTCTAGAGATCAAACAGGAATGCATCAAAGATGGAAGTTTGACATGGAAGTCACAACTTCAGAGAATGACTCAAGGGCAGCTGCCTGCCAGCACTCCTACGTCCTGCAGCCCCACCCTGGTTCCTCTGGGTCCTCTCTACATCCATGGGACTGGGAGAGCTCCTGAAAATCCCTCCGCAATACGAGGCAGTATTTTAAAGCTACATCCCAGAGACTGCCCGCCGGGTCCCTGCCATCTACCCCCTACCATCCGGCCTCTACTTCAGGACTGAGCAAACCAACAAACGCGTGCAGATACGAACGGACAAACCTTCCCACCAGGCAGGAGAAAAAGAGAGTCCCAAAGGCCTGGGCGGTGACCGGCTCCTAGCGACAACCCAGCCGCCCCCGCCCCAGCGTTCCCAAAAGGGAGGCGTGCTGGCTGCATCCGGGGCTGCTTGCCTACTAGGCCAGCTCGGAAACCCCAATGTCATCGACAGAGGCCCGCGGCAGCCCTAGCCCCGTGACCTTCGGTCTTCCCCGCACCGCGCGTCCTCTCAGTTCAGAGAGGCCCAGGGAAAGCGCTCGGGCAGGTGTGCACCCAACGAGGGGCGGGAGTTGGTGAGAACAGGGGAAGCAACCAAGCAAGCCTTGACCTTGGCGCTCCCCCTGGGCTACTGAGCCTGTGACCCTGCTTTCTAACCCTCTCCGCCCTTTCCCCCTACACCCCCCCGCGACTCTGACAGGCTGGAGAGGGGAATGAGACGGGCAGCCGAGAGACAGCTTTCCGAATGGAGAAAAAGAGTCTCTAAAAGCTAATCAGCACCCCTAGGCTGCTGGGCTTCTACTTCGGGGCTGGAGAAGGGCAGGCGGTAGAGCCAAAGCGAGGGATGGGACCCTACTCAGCTTTGCAGTCCAAGCCCCCATCCACTTACCTAAATTACCTTCCCCCAACAGTCGCAAGTCGATCCGACTAGATAGCGGAGCACTCTACTGACAAACAGGCAGAGAGGAGAAAAAGGAGGAGGAGGCGGAGGCTGTGCCCAGAGTGGACCACGCCCTCGGAAGAACCCCTCACCGTAGGCCCCGCCCTTCCCTTCTCTTGGGTGGGGCTCTGGGGTTCCGGAATGGGCTCGTGGGGATGCGGCTGGAGTCTCGGCAAACCCGGCCCGATGCTTCCCTGCACTGCGACACCCCTTTTCCAAGAAGCTAACCCATCAGGGTCCTTTGTTCCCAACCACGGCTTCACTAGCGCTCTACACTTTGCTTTCTCGAAGCGGGTTCAACAGGAGGCGGGAAGTGGCGCGTTATTACTTTCGCCTCCGCAGAGCCACCGTACTTCTGTTCTATTTTTATTTTTTAAGGATGAAAGTTAGCAGCTGTAGCTTTTGATCCTATCCTCGCTCTGTCTGGCGGGAGCATATTGCGGAAATCCGGCCGGAGGGCGGGCGGTGCCTCTGCCCCAGTAACTCCTTTAGCAGAAGCATGGGCATCTGGGATGTGTTATTGTTCATTGTTTTAAAAAATGCCTAATTTGGGGGAGAGTCTGACTCTGTTTGTACTCCTAGTTAATGACTTCTATTTATGCTTTTTATTTTTTAAGAAAAAAGAAAACACCAATAATTTCCCAATATCCTCCTTGGCAGCAAAGACAAATTTAGGCAAAAATCCAACCAGCCAAGAACCACCTCCTCTACAGAAAGGAAGGAGGCAAGTTTCCTTCAAGATTCTGGCCCTCAGTTTTACACTACTTCTGTTAGTAAGGTAAATTCCGTATTTCACTAAGAATTTGAAACAAGGTTTAGCTGAGTTGAGTAGAGAAGCAGCGTTCATGCAGGAGATGTTTTACTTAATACCTGTTTGGTGATTATGTTGTTTCAGTCTTGTCTGGTGGTTCGATTGTCCCCTCCCCCCCTCCTTTTAATAATAAGTAACATTTTTATAACTTACCGTGTGCTAGGCACTGTGCTAAGATATATACAATTATTACCTCATGTGATGGTCACAAGAGCCCTGGGAGGTAGGTGCTGTATTAAAGATGAGGAAACTGAGGCAAACAGGTCAAGTGATTTGCCCAGGGTCACAAAGCTGGGAAGTGTTTGAGGGTGGATTTGAAGGAAGGTCTTTTGGACTTGGGGAAGGGGAATGGTTCTCTGTTGACCTCCTAGCCCTGGGGTGGGGAACTTTTGACCTCAAGGCCTGTTGTCGTCTTCTAGGGCAAATTTGTTGTTCTGTGAAGTTTGGATTCAGTCAGAGGGCTGCACTTGAGGACCTAGAGGGCCACAATCAGCTTTGAGGGGGCATATTTCCCACCCTATCCTAGTCCCTTCTGTCCATTGAAGGAAGGGACAAAAGGCTACTTCATTCTAGGACGCACCTCTAGTATGTCCTTCAACAGAGTCCCTAAACTGCCCCTCAACTGTCCAACCTTTAATAAAGGAGAGACATGACAAGAAGAGGGCAACACCAATTTTAGAATATAAATTATTTTCAAAATGTTAATGGAGAGAAATATTGGAGATTATGAGTTAGAGTGAATGGATGAGTTAGAGAGGAAATAAAGGTGCAGAAATCTTGAGGTGAGACTCAGTAAGCTAGATCATTCTAAGAATATTTATAGATGCAGTTAGGAAGAGAACAAATAGATAAAAAATGGGATGAATTTACCAGCATCTCCATAGTGACCAATTTTTCTTTTAAAATTTTTTATGACAATGGAGCAACCAGCAAAATGAGGAGAAGGCAAAAGTTAATTAGCATTTAGGAGAAGTAGCCCTCTGAACCCAACAGATCAAGCTGGCAAGTCTAAGATCCAGAATATACTGTTCTGTTCCTATAAACTGAGCAATTTACAAATGGAACACGTGATTCCAACATGGGCCCAAGTTTTCATAATCACAAAAACTGAAGAAACTTTGAAGTCTCCATCATGGCACATTGTTCATTATCCCACTCAACATTTTAAAAATCAGCTCCTATGCCATAAGGCCTAGTATATTTGTGTCCAGAATTCTGTGTGCTTTTTTCTCAAAGCTTTTCTTTTCAGGCTTTCTCTCAAATCCATCAAACAGTTGTAGGAAAAGAGTGAACCCTGTGTATAGAGATGTCCACTGGTGGTGAGGGTGGTTGATATGTGGCTTGAAGGAAAGCAGACTCTCTAGACTCTTCTCCCCTCCATCCTTCTCCAAGGAAGGGAGACTTTCCTTCTTGTCAAAGACAGAAAGGAGGAGCTGGGGGCTGCTGGCTACTCTCCTCTCCTCAGAGAGAGGGGGCACTGGACTAGAATCATATCTATCTACTCCCTTTAATATTGTTAGTCTAGGCTAAGGGGATATGATTCTGATCAATTTTTTATTAATGGGGCAAGAGGCCCCCCCAAACTATATTCAAGACTTGACTCCTTTCCTATCAAATACCAGTTCCACAATGAATACACAGGAATAGTGTAGAGACCCATTTATTCAACTCATAGCAAAACAGAAATTGGAGAAGATATGCATAGGAGATGTATATCAGACAATAACACAGCTCAAGCAAGAGAGATTATCCTTGACCTCACCCAAGAGGAAATTCCCTGAAATCTTTAGTGTAGCAAGCTGGAGATAAAGACATGATTGAGACTGCCAGCTCTGAACATGTTGAAAAGCTGGGAAAGCCTATGAACCCATTCTCAATCAATCAATAAACATTTAATAAGCACCTACTACGTTCCAGGTGCTGTGCCAAGCACAAGCCCTTCTCAGAACGACATTTTTAAAAATGCATGACATAAAGCACATAAAGACATAAAGCACATAAAGTAAAGGAAATCGATTCTATTACAATAAAGTTATCAAAATATTGAAAAAACCCTACCCCTACAAATTCATTGACCCCAGGCTAAGAACTGGAACCAGACTACTCTGACCAAGGAAGAGCTAAGTTCTCCAGAGCGTCTGGGGTGCTTCTCAGCACAAGGGAATCCCCAGGAGAGTGAAGGGCTAAGTGGATCTTAGTCAAACCAGGACAGGGAACACTAGACTCACAAGGTAATGATTGATTTACAACTGACTTTCAGGATTGTGCTAGTGATCAATGTTGTAAGCTCTCTGATGTGTTCTGTGAACAGAACAACATGGCAAGCCTCAAAACAGCAGTATGAAAATGCTCAACAATGGTGAAAGCAGGGCTTTTTCTTCATCCTCTTGGAATGGAGCAAGGGTGGAGGAAGGCACAGAATCTGCACAGTTAATTTGTGACTGTAGTTGTTCAGTCGTGCCTGACTCTTTGTCACCCCCTTTAGGGTTTTCTTGGCAGAGATACTGAAGTAGTTTGCCATTTCCTTCTGTAGCTCATTTGACAGATAAGGAAACTGAGGCAAATTGGGCTAAGTGACTTGCCCAGTTTGCACATCTTATAAGTGTCTGTCCACTGTGATACCTAGCTGCTCCAATGGCAAATTTAAAAAATAACAGAAGAATTCATAGAAAAAATCAGGCATGCTAGGGCAGGACTGAGGAGGCAGTAGGGAGTGGGGACAGACCCAGATGAGGGGAGATGTCTCAGTGACTGGGAACAAGGAGCTGCCTAATGCTGGAGTTTTGCTGTGTTGAAGTGAGGGTTTGATTATAGGACTATAGATTGAGAGCTGGAAGGGGACTTAGAAGTCATGTAGTTCCTCTCCCTACCCCCTCCTCATTTTATAGATAAGACTAAGGCCCGGAAAGGTCTAGTGACCTGGCTAAGGTGACATGAATGGCAAGTGTCAGAGGCAGGATTCAAACCCAAGCTCTCTCTTTCTCTCTAATTCTTCCCATGACATCATGATACATATTGATGATGTTACTGTGAACCTTCCTCATTTAATTACCAAGCAGCTCTTTGGCTAACTTGACCCTAGTCACCAAAAGGCTTGGGCTCTGAGGCATCCCACAATATTCCAGGGGGCACACACTTCATGTGTTCCACTCCACTGAGGGAGGTGCCAAATTCTCTATGGTTCTCAAAGAGTGGATGACTTCCTGTCTTCCTTTTCTATTTCCTTTTGGGGGTTGCATTTGTCTTACTGTAATAAATGTTGTGAACAGCTGGGTGGCTCAGTAGATAGATCACCAGGCCTGGAGTCAGGAAGACTCACCTTCTTGAGTTCAAATCTGGCCTCAAATGCTTAACTAGCTGTGGGACCCTGGGCAAGTCACTTAATCCTATTTGCCCCAGTTTCCTCATCTGTAAAATGAGCTGGAGAAGGAAATGCACACCATTCCAATATCTTTGCCAAGAAAACCCCTCAAAGGGTCATGAAGAGTTGGACATGACCGTAAATGATTGAACAACAACAACATAAATCTTATGGTTAGTGGGGAGTTATCCAATCAGTTTTATTGTCTTCAAGTTCATATTACCTTGGCATAATGTAGTAGGCATCCTATCAAATATACATACATGCATGAATAGTGAGGAACTCACCAACAGGAGTGTATAAACAAGCACCCTAGCATACCCAGGGTGGCTGCTAGCACAGGTTCTTAGATCTTCTTTTCTAAAGGAAAGCAACTCAAAATGGGTTAACAATCTTACTTTAATCAATCAAACATATATCATTTACCTAGTTCAGGGGAAAAAGTCAGCACCCTGAACTTCAGAGAATACAAACAGAATATAAAACACAAGTTACAAGCAGATAAACAGATCAGCAGACAGGCTTCCAATCATCTGACTATTACCTCCATACCTATTCAGTTACCAGAGAGGGAAGCATCAACATCTGGGTTTTCCAAAGCCAAGGGGCTCAACGGCTTCCCAGGGGCTTCCCAGGGGCTTCCCAGGGGCTTCCCAGAGTCTAGTATGGCAAAATCACACAACTCTTCTCAAAGCGAGCCCCAAAGCAAAACCCCACATCAGCCTTCTCCTGGCTCAGAGAATGTCATGGCCTTCTTGACCCGCTGCCCAATCACAAATAAGGCATGGGCATTCCTGAAGAACAAGCCTCCGACTACAGGTTCCACGTGACCACATTAAGCCTATTAGGGGACAGAATATACTTTCAAATCGAGGAAGGCTCTCAGAGTCACTTAAGTCACTTAAGCAAAGGGCCTAGGGGCAGGGAAGATCTTCAGATTCCCATAAAAAGGAGGAAGAGGCTACCTTCTTCCAAATTAATTAGAATTATGAAATTGATTCAGAAGTTCCCTCACCACCTCTTACTGGTTAGGTTGTTTGTTGTTCATGTCAATACAAGATTTCTTCTGTTTGTACAGCATGTTTCTGAAAAGTTATGTAGCTCATTAAAGAAAAATCAATACTATTTCCTTGTTGACTTTCATTTTCATTTGTAAATTAATCTTGTTTTACTTTGCTTTCTGATTGATCATGAACACAAAGGGATTGTTGGCAACATTCTGTCTTCAAGTAGGTCTATATATCTGCCTCTCTTTCAAATGGTTAATGAAGGGGCTGTGCAGACTAATGGTCCCTGGTCGCTGCAGAATTATTGCAAAGGGTCTATGAATCCACACTTGCACCGAGCACTGTCATTTTGATCTTTATTTAGCTCAAAAATATGTAGCATGACTCAGTATATTAAAAAATCTAAGAACTGAAAATGAAAGTCCACAGGCCTTGCAAACTATATTAATTCCTCCTGTAGCTGCCGGAGAGTATGTGGAAAAGTCAATGTTTGCCAATACTTCTCTCAAATCCCCAAAGTTTATTTTTCATGAACTTAATAAATAATGTGTCGCATTCATAGACATATTACTGCTTTCCAAATTGAAGTTGAGGGTCAGCCAAAAAGAGAACTGAGGAGGTGCATTGCAGCATGAGCAGGCTGAATCACATTAACAATGAAGAATTGCACAGGAGGGTAAAGCATATCCTTGCATAAAGGATATCAGCAGAAAGATGTATGATTGGAAATACAGATGGGCTGTTCACGAAGCAAGCAGCAATAATTGACAAGAGGGCCTCTGTGTTCCACTGGTCTCCACAAATATGAAGAAATATAGTGGAAGGTTCCCTGTATATTGGATGAACCCCATGAGGAAGGTTTTTGGGAGAGTCTGGAACAGCATCAGAAAGGATGGGTAGGTATGGATGGGTTGCAGTCTACACAGTAATCACAATCAACATTTCTATAGTGCTTACAATATGCCAGGCACTGTGCTGAGTGCTTTATAAATATTATCTCATTTGGTCCTCACAACATCCCTGGCAGTGAAAGAAATGATTATTTCTCTCTTCTGTTAAATAACCAATCATTGGGGAGATCTGGTTTTTTTTTCATTTCGAAGTCCAGTCTTTCAAGGAGATCTCTGACCTTGCCCAAAAAAGTACCCCATTTAGACCATTTTATCTAGGTGGAATGATTGCCCAACCCAATTAGAAAACTTTACAAAGAAAATCTAATCTGGGTGAAATCCAGCCCATTGGGTTCTAGTCAGATCTATCTGAGTTATCAGTCATTTCCCCCAGCTCTGCATTAGAATGGGTCCACCTGTCATTCTAATATTCATTCTTCTCATTAATTGTTAACCAATAAGAGTTGATAACTGCTTGTTGGGAACATCTGCTCTTCCAAGGGCATATAATAAGCATCAAGAAGCCTCTATGATGCATCTTTGGTTCATAAGAGGTGGCCCAATAACCAATCCTTTTAATAATTATCTGTTAGCAATAATTAATAAATGATTAATTGCCCAGAAACTACTTCTCTTGAACTTTTTATGCATCCCAGTTGGTAGGTATCTTCATTTTGCAGATGAAGGAAATGAAGTAAACGGAGACTAAGTGACTTGCCTAGGGTCATAACAGCTAGTAAGTATCTGAGGCACCTTTGGATATTGAAACTGCATCTATGAGATCAAAGATTCAACAAAGTCATGAAGCATTTTTCAAATGTATGTGGCCACTGCTGGAATTGTAGAATACACATTTATTTCCTGTATTCAATTTTTAAAAAACTTTTGTTTATTTTTATTTTACATCATTCACCTCTACAACATTTTGATTTACAAATTTTCTCCCTGTCTTCCCCCCCAAACCCAAAACAGCGATCCCACTGTATATCCCCTCCCCCAATCTGCTCTATCCTATATCCTCCCCCATCACCTCTCTGACCTTCCGGTAGGGCAAGATGGATCTCACTACCCCAGTACCTGTATATTTCCCTCCTTCCTATTCCACTCCCCACTTGTTCTATTCTCCACTTTGTTCCTGTTTCTTTACAAAAGTATGTGCTTCTAACACCTGCCCTCCCCCCCAATCTGCCCTCCCCTGCCCCTTCCCCCCTCTCTTTCCCATCCTCCCTACTCTCCTGTAGGCCAGGATACCCAATTTAGAGTGTATGTCATTCCTTCCCTAAGCCAACTTCAGTGAGAGTGAGGTTGACCCATTCTCTTTTCTGTTCTTCCCCTCCATTGTAACAATTATCCCTTGCCTCTTCTATATGAGAAGATTAACCCCATTCTGTCTCTCCCTGTCTCCTCTCATATTATTCCTCTCCCACCTCTCAATTTCACCTTTTAAAATATTATCCCATCCTATTCAATTGATCCTGTGCCCTCTCTCTATGTACACATATATACACACAATCACATATGTATTCATATGTATATATACCCTCCTATATAGACATATGTGTATGTATACATATATATACATTTATATTCCCTTCAACTATCCTCATACTGAGAAAAGTTTCATAAGTTACAA
>CM053584.1:47779437-47808477 GCA_028627135.1 Pseudochirops cupreus | reverse complement strand
TTCAAAATCTTTCTTCAGTTGATCTCTAGCTTTTTGGCAATCTTCATGTTTCTTGGAAGCTTTTGGGGTGGGAGTTCTGACTGCATTGTCTTCCTCCCTTTCCCTGCTTTGTTCCTTTTTTTCCCCAAAGAAGGAATCTAGAGTTTGGTTGCTGTTCTTACTTTGCTTCCTATGCTTATTCATGGTCGCCATTCAATGATTTTTTTTTAATTAGTTCTATGGAAGTCTGCTTCCAGAGGGAACAGCTCTGTCCCAAATTGCTGGGGTTTTCCCAGCCTTTGGGGGGCCCTTTAGGAGGCTGCTGGGTCCCTCCTCAGCTCTGACTCACTGAAAAAAACCTCAGGACCACCACCCAAGACCGCAATCCAGATCCAGGCCGCTCAACATGAGAGCACTTGGCCTCTGAACGATTGCTTGGTCCCCTTGCAGTCTGCCGTCCAGGAGCTCTGAAGCGGCAATGTTGAAGAGGGTGCAGAACTTCCACTTTCTGTTTCTTAGCCCTGGAGACGGCTTGGCTGGACCCGCTTTTCTTCCCTGGTTTTTAGCCAAGTTCTACTAATCTGAGTCCTTTTTCCTTATGGCTGGATAATTCTGGATCCTTCCACAGCTGTTGCAAATCTGCTGTCCTGAAGCTCCAGCCTCGGCAGGGCTCAGCTCCTCCAGCCGCCCCCGGGGCAAAAGCCTCCTTTTCAGGCTGGGCTGGTTTCTGCTCTCAGAATTGAAATGGTTGCTTTGAGCCGAGCTGCCTTCAGCAGGGAATATATCTGTGTGTGTTTTAGAGCCCTAGAATTTGTTTAGAGTCATATTTTTTGGGTATTTGATGTGGCTGTGTCTGAGCTGCGATTTCTTGCTGCTCCTACGCTGCCATCTTGGCTCCGCCCCCCTATGTCTTTCAAGGATGCCATCATCCTTCCAATCACCCAAATTTGTAACCTTAGAGTCAACATCAACTCTTCTTTCTTACCCCACCCTCCATCCATTCAATTGCCAAGTGTTGTTGCTTCTGCCTCCATACATCTCTTGCTTCCATTCCTGTCTCATTCTTTCCACAACCACAATGGCCTCCTAACCAGTCTCCTTATATCTAGTCTCTACTCTTGATAATAGTTCCTCTACATAACTGCCAAACTAATACTCCCCAAACACAAATCTGATCGTATTACTCTTGTTCAAAAAAACCCTAGTGGTTCCTTATCACTTCTAGGATAAAATATAGACTGTTGGTGTGTGAAGGCCTTCACAATCTAGTTCTTCTCTTTTTAGACTAACTACACATTACTGCCTCTCAGCTACTCTGGGTTTCAGCCTATCTGACCTACTTACTGTTCGTTGAACACAACATCCTATTTCTTACTTCTCTTCCTTTGCATAGGCTTTCTGCTCTATCTGTAATGTTCTTCATCTGAACTACCACTTCTTGGATTTTCTAGCCTCCATTAAGGAGCTCAGTCAGTTCAAATGTCTCCACTTACACAAAGCCTTTCTTCATTGCCCCCTCATTAGAGTCCCTCTCTCCATCCTCTGTCCCCAGTCATTACATACTCTGTGTGTGTGTGTATATATACACTATACATACATATTTATCCATACATATATGTGTATGTATAATGTGTATTTATACATACATGTGTATGTATACTATATGTTTATACATACACATATATAATATATATATACACTGTATATTTCTACATACATATACAGTTATATCTTCACATCACAACTTTCCCCATTGAGGTCTCACTATATCGTGGCTCAGCATAAAATACCAAATGGGAACTTTTTAGGAGTTTTGCAGAAGCTGCAGATGACACACAAAAGCCAGCAGATGACACACAGCCTTTGATCAAATGCTCAAACCCAAATTTTACAAGAAAATACTGTAAATGCCCCATAAAAGAAAAAGAAAAAATTCAGGTTTCTTCTCTCGTATAAAAGGAGAGCCAAAAACTTTTATGCAGGTTTTCCAGACCATGATGCCAAGTCCCTAACCCCTGCCATGTGGAAGGGATAACTCTGTGTGTGTGTGTATTTATATATATTCATATATGTGTTGTTGTTTAGTCATTTTTTTTCAGCCATATCCAACTTTTCGTGAGCCCATTAGGGGTTTTCTTGGCAAAGATACTGGAGTAGTTTGCCATTTCCTTCTCTAGATCATTTTATAGATGAGGAAACTGAGGCAAAGAGGGTTAAGTGACTTGCCCAGGGTCACATAGCTTGTAGGTGTATGAGGATAGATTTGAACTCAGAAGATGAGTCTTCCTGACATCAGGCCCGACACTCTATCCATTGCACCACCCAGCTGCCGTATGTGTGTGTGCATGTATATATCTATATGTGTGTGCATATAATACACACACACATACGTATTTTTGGTATTTATCTGTGTACATGTGGTTTTTCCACAGGAGAGTGTAAGTCCCTTGAGGGCAGAGACTATTTCCTTTTTTTCTTTGTACCTCTAATGCCTGACACGTTAGGCATTAATGCTTGTTGAACTGAGTTAAATGGAGGCCATTGCTCCCACTTTTGCCTCCAGTTGCCATGGAGTCCCAGCTGACCCAGATCTTAAGAGCATGGCCTTTCACATAAGTTCAGGGCCCTGGGTGACTAACTGCCCTAGTTTTTTACACCTTATGATTGACTTTGCAAACCACGTTTGTATTCTCTTGGTACTTTTTTTTCCTGATCTCTTATGACTTATAATCTTAGGAAGATGTTCCTTCTGTTTAAATCTGAAACTTCTTTTGCTGATTTTTTTTGGTTAATTTCTCATTATTCTGTTCTCAGAGGAGATAGAGAAGGAAAAGTCTTCATTCTTTCATAATGAGGAATGGGAACTTTGGCTCACATCTTTCTCTTTCCCCAAATAATCTGTGAAAATAACCTAGCGACTTTATTACATGTGATGGTCCTGTTGCATTAACTAAAATAGCATCTGAAATTTTTTTCTGTTCCAAAAAGTTCTCTAAGAATCATAGAGCTGGAAAAGACCTTAGAAATCATTTTGCTCAAACTCCTTATTTTACAGATGAGGAAAGAGGCCCACAGAGGAAAGATGATGAATGTCCAGGGTCACACAACTAATGATAGATAAAGCTGGGAATTGTCTTGTGACTTCCTGACTACAATACCATGCTGACTGTCACTGATGAAACAGACAACTAGAATTATGTCATATAAGAAGTTTTGAGTCTCAGGGATGGTCATGCTCAAATAATTGGCCAACTAGGAGCTGATGGACTAGTGATGAGCCTTGCTGTACTAAGACTGGTCCTCAGAAAACAGGCACAGTTAGTCATACAAGGACTATCCTTAAAAACTTTATGTTAAAATTATTATCTTCTCTCAGATATATGATTCTCACCACTGCTGCTATATTCCACGAGCAAGCCAATTATTCTGTTGTATATGCTTGGAAGTGAGATCCTGTTTTTATATGTGCTGATGGTTTCAGTAATTATTTAGTATAAATTGGTAAGTGTTTGTGTGTGTGTGTGTGTGTGTGTGTGTGTGTGTGATAGAGAGAAAAAGAGAGAGAGAGAGAGAGAGAGAGAGAGAGAGAGAGAGAGAGAGAGAGAGAGAGAAAGAGAGAGAGGTCATAGATGTGGATTGAAAAACATAACCCAAGAAAATGCTTCATGTGAAATTCTGAAAAGAAAGATGGGGAGTGAGAAAAGGCATTACATTTGGCACTTACAAATCATTAGTACCTATGGAAAGAGCAGTGTCAATTAAGCAACGAAATCAAATTGCAGAGGGTTTAGGAGTGAGTGAGAGGAAAATTAGAGGTGCCTAGTGTAAATGGACTTCTCAATGATTTTTAACAGGGAAGGGGAAGAGTGCTACAGGACAGTAGCTGGTTGGATGGATAGAATCAAATGAGGGGTCTTCTGATGCCATCACTCTATTGAAGATGCTCTTACAGAAGTCAACAATGATCCCTTAGTTGTTTGATCCAATCCTTTTTTCTCAATCCTTATTCTTTTAGATCTCTTCACTACTTTAGACTCTGTATTAGACACTGCTTAGTACTATCTCTTCCCTTAATCTCCATGATATTGTACTCTTCTGATCTTCCTCTTGTCACTGCTTTTAATTCTATTCCCTGACATATTCCCCAAAGTTCTGGTCTCTCTATTTTTCTTCTTCTCTATGCCTTTACAATTTCATGGTGCCAACTGTTACTTTTCTGAGGATGATTCACAAATTTGTGTCTCTGCTTCTAACTTTTGTCTAATCAATTTTAACTCCTCTTGGTTCTTATTCTGAGACAACTCTCTAATCTCTACCCATTTTTTTTTATCCCCATGGCTATACTCTAGTTCAGGTCCTTGGAGTGAAGAGGACCAAATCTTCCTGATGACAGGGTCCAAATTTCACTTCTGACACTTACATGTGTTTGGCAAATCATTTAACTTCTCTGACTTGGTTTTCTCATCTTTACAAAGGAGACAGTAGTAGCACCCATCCATCTCACAGGGTTGTTGTGAGAAAACTAGCTCATGTTCATGAGGTACTTAGTTTGCCAACAAAACTGTAAAAAGGTTACCTACCATTATTGTCTTTCTTTGAGTGTTGTGATAGGCTCATAAATTTTTTTGGTGGGGCAGACCTGTGATTTAATAGAAAAGGGAACTTCCAGTAAAAAATTCCTGCCAATAAAGATTGGGAACTACTTTTTAATTTATAGCCTAAAAGACCTGCCCAAGTCAATGAGGAGTTAATTGACTTATTGAGGATCTTATGCTAGCATATATCAAAGGTGGGACTTGAACTTAGGTCTTCCTGATTGCAGAGGCCAGCCCTACAGTGCTTCTTATCTGGTCACTGCCACTCCAGTCTCTCTCTTCCCCAATCCACTTGACAATCCTAGTAAGTGTTGCCATATTAATGCCCACTTGTGATCACATTACCCCACTGTCCAAAATCCTCCAATACATTCTTTCCCACCATTGCCTACTGAATAAAGTTCAAACTGAGACTAACATTCAAGGTCTCTGTCAGTTTGGTCCCAACCTACTTTTGCAGCCTTACTTCACAATGCACCCTTTTACATACTTAACATCTCAGCTAAACTGGAATTTCCAGAATACCCTGAATACTTCTTGAGCTTTCCTGACTCAGTACATAGGCTCTTACTGCTTCTTCCTTCCTGGCAGCTCAGTTCCAATGCTACCCCTCACCATGAAGCTTTTCCTAACCCCTCTGAGACATGATTTCTCTCTCCTCTGAACTCTCACATAGAACTTGTTGTAAACCTTTCATATTCTTCCTAACTTATTCTGTTTATATCAGAGTGATTTGTGTCCCTATTTTGTCATGCTTACTAGATTATAAACCTTTAGGCCTGGAACTATCTTATTTCTCTTTATATACATCTCTCAATTGACCACCATAATACTTTGCACATTTTTGAGTGGGAAGGGGGTAGATTGGACCTGTGATGTCATTGGTATAGGAACTTAAAATATGAAAACTCCCTCTGTCAATGAAGACTGATACCTTTCCTACCATTTATGGTCTCTGAGAATTGTAGCCTGAGGTATAGGAACACATTTGTTTTTATATTGTCTCTCTCATATAGAGTTCTCATCGCCCCTGCTCTGTCTCATTGGCAAGTAAACTTGTTTATCATATATGCCTGGGTGTGAGATCACTGCATTGATATGTGCTGACGGTTTTGGTCAAGAGATTAGGTGGCCTTCCCAAGGTCACACAGCTAATGTATATCAGAGTTCAGATGAATCCAGATCTTGATTATGAGGCTGGATCTCTAGGAGCCTCATTATATGTGTAATTATTGTGCGTAGAGGAGTGGGTCAATCCTTGTTGGATTGAGTTGAATTTTATTGACAGAAGATGGATATGACTACAAACTTAGGGGATACATCAAGCTATAATCGTCATAACAATAGTTAACATTTGCACAATACTCTTTTGCAAAGAATTGTACATATGCAGAGGGTCATAAGAGTCTTGATGCAGCTTTAAGCTTCAATGACCTAAAATCTGCATCATCTCATTTGTCACACAATATTCCTAGCACTTTACATATTCAAGGTGTTCCAGAAATCTTGGTGCAGTTTTAAGCTATTAATTTTAAGCTATTAAAGCTTAAAACTGCACCAAGGCTTCTGGGACGTTCTATATCATCTCACCATTTATACAAGATTCTTAGCCCAGTTGAAAATAACTTACACCTAATTTCATTGACATTGACCAGCAACACTGATAATGAATAGCATGGCTATCACAGGATTTCAAGTGAGAAAGAACTTTAATAGTCATCCTGTCCAATCATCTTGTTTTATAGATCAGCAAGGCAAAGCGTATAAAGAGATTGTTAGAGTGATTTGCCCAAGGTCAGTCACTTAGTTAAGTATCAGGGATAGAGTTCAAACCCAAGTTTTCTGACACCTTCCCCCACCCCAACCAGTGCTCACTCCATAATACAAGTCTGAAGGAAAGAGAAGTCGGCAATAATGATAATAGTAAGACAAGAGGCAGTGTGATGTACTCAACGGCTGACTTTGGAGTTAGGAAGTTCTGGGTTCAAGTCTTGTTCCATCACATGCTGGCTTTGTGATCTTGGGCAAGTTATTTAACCCCCTAGTTTCCCAGACAACTCCCTACATGTTATAAGTTGCCAATCCTCATTGGTAATGGAAATCAGTTGTTGGAGCTTCTCATACCTATGAAATCGCAGATAAGGTTAAAAAATCCCCTGCCTATTCCTTACGCATAATAAGGGGCATGGCAAAGCTTGAGAGTTTATAAAGTGCTTTATCCACAATAACTCTTTGAACCCTGTGATAACCTCGAGAGTCCTAATCTGGTAGTGCAGATTTTATTATTCCTGTTTTACAGATGAGGAAACTGAGCCTCAGAGATATTGATAACTTCCACGTCACATAGCTAGCAAATGGCATGGGTGGGATTTGAACCAAGCATTTGGTCCTGAAACCAGGTCTAGTACTGTTTTCCCAAGGGAATTAGGAGAAGCATGTTTTTGTTACCAGCAATATTACCTCAGTCTTGTATGTTTGGGATAAGGCATGCTTTCCTATGCCAATTCCTAATGACCCATCTTTCAACGTTGAAGTACATACATGAGAGCCATGTTATGATTATCAGTCATTCTAATCTTAGATACAATTACAGAAACATCCTCTCCTCTAATCTTTGGTAGTTAAGAACATTTTCTAAGATACAAACTCCTCTGTCTTGGTAGGGTGTGTCTGAGAGGATTATCTTTATCTTTATAATAGTTTAATAGGGGCAGCTAGGTGGCACAGTGAATAGAGCACTGACCCTGGAGTCTGGAGGACCTGAGTTCAAATTTGACCTCAGACACTTGATACACTTACTAGCTGTGTGACCTTGGGCAAGTCACTTAACTCCAATTGCCTTGCCTCCAAAAGCAAAACAGAAAATTTAAACATGTAATAGGTTATACATTCACAGTCTCTTCTCCCTCTTGATCTAAGAAGCAGTGATGCAATAGAACAAGCCAGTGTAGTGGAATGGAAAGCAATGAATTCACAGTCAGAAGACATGGGTTCTAATACCATACTGTTCGACCTTGGGTAAGTCATTTATCCTCTTTGGGCCTCAGTTTCTCTATCTATAAAATGAGAAGGTTGAGTAAGAGAATAATTATAGATAACATTTATATATTGCTTTAAGGTTTGCAAAACACTTTACAAACATCTTATTTTATCCTCATAACAACCATGTGAAGTAGGAGCTATTATTTTTCACATTCAACAGTTGAAGAAACTGAGGCAGGAAGAGGTTAAGTGACTTAATCAGGGTCATACAGTTGGCAAGTTTTAGAGGTGAGCTTTGAACTTAGGTCTTCTTGAGTCCAGGTCCACCAGTCTATTCACTGTACCACCTTGTTGCCTCTCTAAAATGATTGATCACTAAGGCATCTTCTAGCTTGGGGGTCTTTGTTAGATGAACACTACAGCTGGAGTTGGAGGCACTGGATTTGAGTAGAGGCTCTAACACCATTAAGCCAAACAAATATGGTCAAGTGTTACTTGAACTCTCCAACTCTCAGTTTCTTCAGCTGTAAAATGGGAATAGTGATGACTTACACTGTGTATCTCATAGGGTTATTATTGAGAGGAAAAGTGTAATAAGAACATAAATTTCTGCTATAAAGTAATAGAGTAGCTATATAAAGACAGGATTTCCCAAAATGAATCAAAAGTAACAGTAGCAACCAAAAGCTTTTTTCCCTCCTGAAAATGGAATTCCCTGCTTCCTACCCTGGGAAGTCCACTTCTACCTTTCCTCTGTGACCCACTTGTTAGGGTGATGATGCTAGTGTGGGTACAGAATGGAGAAAGGGGTGAAAGAACTTGGAGATTTTAGAGAACACATGAGAATTCAGCAAGATAAGAAGGGAAGAAATGGGGAAAGCCAGGAACAGCTTTGGGGTGGCTCACTGGTGTCAGAGTAACCAAGGTATCTCTGTGCCCCCCTAAATATGTTGCTCCAGCACTCTAAACCTAATTTCACTTTACTTGATCACACTGAAGCGAGTTCTGTGAATTTGAGATTTTTTTTACTGTTGGCCAAACTCCCTCTTTTAAAAATAGATACTTCTGGGATGGTCAAGGGCAATCTGTCATTAATATCACTTTAATCTCTTTATTAGTTTAATCTTATTACTTTCCTGAGCACAGTGACACTATGGGAAAGGAAGTATGTGTAGGGAGCCAAGTATGGAAATTTGGAGCATGGAGCACTTTGGGGGAGGGGAGCCCTTAGTAGAATGCTGTAATGGGCCCCCAAAGTGGTATGAAAGCAATAGGAACTTGGGAGAAGGGTGTAGAAAGGGAAATAGAAGGGGAGCAAAAACAAAGGTCATTTCCTTTGAAATTTTGCTTTGGGCTAGCCCTATAAGCAGGAAGGGAGTTGGAGATTCTTCCTGTTTTATCCCCACTTCTGCTCTTCTAAGGCAGTTTTGTTCTTAGAATCCCAAAGAAGGGAGTACTGTTAGTGCTGTTGTGGTGGGGGCTTTGATCACCCAAAAACTGTTGGAGTTTCATGATGGTGGAACTGTCTCAAAGAATTCAGAGTCAGACCATCTCTAATCCAAGTATATTTATTGAGATTAACGCCTCTCATGAAACTGGCTAAGTTTCAAGAGGAACCAGCAATTTCAGAGAGCAAGATGGATTTTTATAGGGTAAGGATGCTGATTATACAATCAAAATTTACATAGAATATAGGAATATGATTAATGTTGAAAAGGCAGGGAGCAGCTAGGTGGCACAGTGAATAGAGCACCAGCCCTGGAGTCAGGAGGACCTGAGTTCAAATCTGACCTTAAACACTTAACACAAAAACTAGCTGTGTGACCTTGGGCAAGTCACTTAACCCCAATTGCCCTCCAAAAAGAAAAAAAAGGCAGGAGTTTGTTAAGGGATTAGGTAATGAAGGAGGGGTCCTGTCTATGGTTCTCAGTTAAACATTCTGGTCATGCTGCCCTCCAATTGGTAGCTATTGTGGTCCTGTCTGGTCGAGATAGATAGTTAGGTATTGTGATCCTGTCTTGGGCTAGAAGGATGATTGAATACAAGAACACACCTGTTTCTGTGGGAATGGGTCTGGGGGCAGTGACTAGGTAGAGGCAGTAGCTGGGTTCTCATCACATGGACATACCTGCTTTTTCTGTGGGAACTAAGAGTTCAGGGACACACCTGTTGTTCCAGTGAGCAGTGAGGCATAGATGAAGAAGTTAGGATATTGGCAGGGATTTGGGGGGTTAGGGGGCTAGGTAGGTACAGTGGGCTGCTGTTCAGTGGGGCTGGGCCTATAATGAAGTTAAAATATTGGGTCTGGGGGCAACTTTACTAGGATTCCATCAAGGCTACAGTTCAACAATGTTATGTGTTTAACAACTGTGCCTTGTCATGGCCACCTAATCTTATGTATATTCAACACTGTTCAGAGTTGAGAGGCAATGTGGTATAGTAGACATACCATTGAATTATGTGTCAGAAGACCTGGCTATTTCTAAGATTTAGCAAGGTAATTTACTGGCTAGTTGAGTGATTTCAGACATGTCGTTAGATAGCACAGTGAATTAAACACTGGCCCTGGAGTCAGGAAGATGATCAAATCCAGTCTCAGATACATACTAGTTGTGTGACCCTGAGCAAGTCACTTTACCTTGGTCAGCCTCAGTTTCCTCAACTTAAAAAAAATGGGGACAATAATAGCACCGACCTCAGGGCACCTAGGTGGCGCAGTGAATACAACACTGGCCTTGAAATCAGTAGGATCTGAGTTCAAATTCAGCTTCAGTCACTTGACACTTAACAAGCTGTGTGACCTTGGGCAAATCACTTAACCCAATTGCCTTGCCTTCCCCCCTCCAAAAAGAAACACCAAAATAATAATAATAATAATAATATTAGTAATAACAACATTGACCACCCAGGGCAGCTGTGCGGTGTCAGGAAGACTCAACCTCCTGAGTTCAAATCTGGTCTCAAACACTTATTAGCTATGTGACCCTGAGCAAATTATTCAATCCTATTTACCTCAGTTTCCTTATCTATAAAATAAGCTGGAGAAGAAAAGGCAAACTGTTCTACTATCTTTGCCAAGAAAACCCCAAGTGGGGCATGAGGAGTTGGACATGACTGAGCAACAACCATCTTCCAGAATTGTTTTGAGGATCAGATGTGATGTTTGTAAAGCTCTTAGCACAGGGCTTGGAACATGGCAGGTGCTTGTTCTCTGTTTCCTTTCCCTCTCTGAGCCTTAGTTTCTCCATTTGTAAAGTGGAGAAAATCTCTTAGCAGTGTTGTTGAGATGACTCAATGAGATAATAGATGTGAAAGCTATGTGATTTTAAGTATAATTATTTTTGTTAACAAACTTATTTTCAGTAAGGGAGAGTGGGCTAAACAAAAAGGGTTTTCTTTACAATTACATAGAGATTCACTTGTCTAATCTGGAAAAAAATCAGGTCCTGATGCTTTTTCCCACTAGACTTTCTATCTGCTTCTCCTCTATAAGAAAGTAGGAGATTGATTTCATTCATTGAGAAAATAAATATTGAATGCCTACTTTGGACAAGGCATTGAGGGGATACATAGGTTCTGAAACATTCTCCCTGACCTTGAAAGGTTTATAATATATTATGGGCAATAAAACACACAAATATGCAAATATCTGAAGGATTTGTGATTTTACCATTATAGGGAGTTTCCTGTGGGGAGACGTCACCCCTCAATGCACACTGGAATCTATCTAAAGGAGAAACTCCTGGCATCAAAAGGTTAAGTGACTTGTCCAGGGTCATGTTGTGCTAGAAAAGGCCGTTTAAGCACTTCCTGACTCCAGGCCCAGCTCTCTACCCATTAAACTCTATTTCCTCTATAGAAATAATTACATTAAAAAAAAGAGGGAAAACTCTCTCCTTGTTGAGGATGTTCATTCCACTATAAGATAACTCTAATTCAGTGGTTCTCAAACTTTTTGATCTTAGGACCCTTTTACACTCTTAGATATTATTGAGGACCCCAGAATTTTTGTTTATGTGGATTATATCTACTGCTATTTACTAGAAATTAAAATGGATAAAAATTTAAAATGCTCATTAACATTATAATAATAAACTCATCATAGGTAACAAAAGTAACATTTTTGTGTGAAAAATGGCTCTGTTTTCCAAAACAGAAAAATTAATAAGACTAGCACTATTTTGTATACTTTTGCAAATATTTTTAATGTCTGTCTTAATATAAGACAATAATAAAATAATGATTAATAAAAGAAGTTGGATTCTCATACCTGCTTCTGCATTCAATTTATTGCACTATGTTTTGTTTGAAGGACATTAAAAAAAATCCAGTTCTCACATAGATATGTTGGGGAATTGAGGAGTATTTTAACAGTCAAATAATATTTTAGTGTTATTTTCAAAAAAGTCTTGGCCTTGTAGACTTCCTGAAAGGATCTTGAGAGATCCCCAGGAGTGCTCAGACTACCCTTTAAGAATTGATACTCTAATAACTAGGATGTTTCCCCTTACATCAAACCTATACTTCTTTGCAATTTCTACCAATCATTCCTATTTCTGCCTTCCAGGGTCAAAGAGAACAAGGCTAAATAATCCTTCTTCCAGAAGAAAGCCTTTCAAGTACTTGAAGTCAGCTATTATATTCCTCCTAAGTCTTCTCTTCTCTTGACTAAACATCTCCAGTTCCTTCAAATGACTGGTATAATGCAAGGACCTGAGGTCCTGCAGGTCATATGACTCCCAGTCTAGTGATTTTTCCACTACACTTGGAAAATTCAGAACTCCTTAGCTCTGGCTAGTAAATAGAACATTAGGTCCAGCATTAGGAGACCTAGGAGATGGAAATAACCCACAGTTACTTTCTAATACATGCAGATACTCAGAAAACAGGAAGCTTATTTTGTAAAAGTCCCAGCTAGGAGCCTGAGACTCCCATAAATGGAACTAATTCTAGATGGATCACTAAGTTTTATGTTGTGAACAGTTTTTCCAAGTTTTAAAAACTCCATTTTGCAACATAGATCTGGGAAGACTTCCCCAAGGTATGCCCCTTTCTCTACCACTTTCCTCTTTCTCATTCCTTTGCTTCCAAGTATCTAGAGGTGGAAAGATGTCATAGATTGAAAAGTTTTTTTTAGTGTGAACACAGAAATGGACTCTATAACTATCTATACACAGAATTATTCTTCCTAGATTTCAAGTATCCCTGATGGCAATCTGACCTTGCCAAATATATCTTTCTCCCTCATTTACTCTCTAGTACTGCTCCATAGATCAACTTCTTAGCCTTACTTTTAAGACTCTTTTTGTTGTTCAATCATTTTCATTTGTTCAGTCATTTTTGTTCATTCATTCCGACTCTTCTTAACCCCATTTTGGGGTTTTCTTGGCAAAGATACCATAGTGGTTTGTCATTTCCTTCTCCATCTCATTTTGTAAATGAGGAATTGAGGCAAATAGGGTTAAGTGACTTGCCCAGGATCACACAGCTAGTGAATGTCTGAAGCCAGATTTGAACTCAGAAAGATGAGTCCTCCTGAATCCAAGCCAAGTGCTCTATCTACTTCACCTTTTAAGATTCTATAATTTGGTTTCTATCACTTATCCTACCTTGTGGTTTGT
This sequence comes from Pseudochirops cupreus, assembly GCA_028627135.1. Classification (NCBI taxonomy): domain Eukaryota; kingdom Metazoa; phylum Chordata; class Mammalia; order Diprotodontia; family Pseudocheiridae; genus Pseudochirops; species Pseudochirops cupreus. Next base: position 47,795,300 of record CM053584.1, on the reverse strand, counting down.
CCTTTGTTCTCCAAGAGGACCATGACATCAGGGAGATGATGACATGACTTGCAATTGACTTTGATCTCAGTGAGGGAGTTTATCCCACTTAAACTCTTACTATACCCCTCCTCCTGCAACCTTCTAATCTGTTCCTTTGCTCACTCTATTCTCAAAGCCTGGGATGCTTTCCCATGTTTTTCGCTAAGTCTTAACCTTCTATAAAGCCCTTGGCCTAATATCACCTTCTCTATGAAGTCTACTGAGACCCGCTCAGCTAGGAGTATACTAGTAAAATGTTTAACAACCTGAAAAGCAAGACATGCTTTCAAGCTTAATATGAATATTAGCATTTCCTACATAAATCGAGCCCTGATTTCCAGCATTTGAGGATTTCTGAAGTGTAGATATTTACCCTGAAAATTAACTCTTAAGAGCTGGTTTGAGCTGATTCCAGCATACTCCTGATAGCTCTTTCTTTTTCTATGCCTTATCTACTACCTATCTTTTGGAAGTAAGCAGATGTTAATTTTGTAAATTTGTAAATTTGTAAATTTACAATTTGTAAATTTGTAAATTTGTAATTTGTAAATAAATAAACAAAATAAAAATATGTCTGACTTGTCTCCCTTCCTCCCCACTATAACCCTTTTCTGAGGAACTGTATTTTAGACCTCTTTGAATCCCTAGGGTGTACTTAATGAATAACCATCACAACAATAATGGTGATAATAATCATGTTAAGTATTTATATATGGCTTTAAGTTCTGTAAAATGCTTTATGAATATTCTCTCATTTCATTCTCACAAGAAACCTGGGAGGTAAATGTTTTTGTTATTATATTTTATAGATATTTTAAATATATATTTAATGTATAAGATATATTTTAATATATATATATATATAATATATTTAATTATATATAAATATATCTTTTAATAGATATTATATATATATTACAGGTAAGGAAACTGAGGCAGGGAGGTTAAATGACTTTCCCAGACTAATAAATGTCTGAGGATGGATTTGGGCTCAGTCTTCCTGACTCCAGGTCTAGTATTATATCCACTGCATCATGTAAGCTGCCTCTATGAAAATTTTTGAAAATAATAGCTGGTGGTGTGGCTAGGTGGCACAGTGAATAGAGCACCGGCCCTGGAGTCAGGGAGATATGAGTTTGAATCTGCCCTCAGACACTTAACACTTACTAGCCATGTGACCTTGGGCAAGTCACTTAACCCCAATTGCCCTCCCTTCTGCCCCTCCAAAAAAAAAAAAGAAAAAAAAATAAGAGCTGGAATTTATATAACTCTCTAGGGTTGGTAAAATACTCGTCAAACAATATCTCATTTGATCCTCATGATAACTTTATGAGGGAGATGTTATTATTCTCCTCACTTTATAGACAGGTAAACTGAGTCTCAGAGAGCTAATGAGTTGCTCATGCTCACACAGCTAACAAACATGTGAGGCAGGATTCACACTGAGGTCTTCTTGATTCCAAGTCCAGCAAAGCATGGAAACTTGACAGCACAACTAGCCCTGCCTGGGTGGCTGTCTTTCTCCCTTTTTCTTTTTGCCTTTCTTGGTCACCAGTTATTTCTTCCTTGTTGGGCCCAAGGCTCTTGTTTGTCCCAGTTAAGGCTCCTAGATGCAATTACACACTCCATTAAAGTTTAACCTGAAAGCTTGCAAATGGTTCCTGGGGAAACATAAAACGCTCCCTTTTCTATTTTAAACATGGCCCATTGCTTGCTCACAAGGGGAAAAGCTGCCTGCCTGCCGCAGTGCAACGTTAACAAAGGAGTGAAGGCTGCAGTTGTCCCAAACACCCTCTTAGCCTGAGGAGGGGTGCAACCTCTATAAATACTGTGAACCCTTTGTTTTCTCAGGGATATTCTGACCTCCTCTGGTTCCCTGCAGAAAATCTGTTAGAACTCAGGAATTGCAAGGAGGCTCTCTCCTCTCTCTCTCTCTCTCTCTCTCTCTCTCTCTCTCTCTCTCTGTCTGTCTGTCTGTCTCTCTCTCTCTCTCTCTCTCTCTGTCCCTGTCTCTGTCTCTCTCTCTGTCTCTCTCTCTTCCCCCCACTACCAAAAGATGCTTACCTCTGGTTCCAACTTGGAAGCAGTGATCCATTGATCCATGGATCCAGTGATCAGGCAAGTGTATAGAATGCTGGATTTGGAGTCAAGGAGACTTAAGTTCAAATCTGGTCTCAGGCACTTACTAGCTGTGTGACTGTGGACAAGTTACTTAACCTCTGTCTCAGTTTCCTTAACTGTATAATAGGAATAATAATAGCACCTGCCTTCCAGGATTTTTGTAAGGATTAAATGAGATAATATTTTGTAAAGCAATTAGCACAGGGCCTCGTACTTAATAAATGTTTGTTTCTGTCCCTTTTCCCATTGAGCAGAGCCCTGACAGTATACTCACAAAGCCAGGGCTCAAGTCCTGCCTTTTCTTTTTGCTAACTGTGTGACCTTGGGCAAATCGCTCAAATTATCTGGGTCTCATTTTTTTTTTATGAAAGGATTTGATAAATGTTTACAAATATTCCATCCTCCCAACAATCTTGTACATGTAGGTGCTATTAATATAGTCATTTTACAGATGAGAAAACTGAGACTAGAAAAGGTTGAATGGCTTTTCTAAGGTCACTCAGGTAGCAAGTGTTTGAAGCTGGATTTGAACTCAGTTCTGCTTGATTCAAGGTTTAGTAGAGTACCCACTTTGCCACCTACCTGCCTTGTTTACCATGCCCAGATAACCATGTTCTACAGGAGCACCAAGACAGCATGTACAACCAAAGCTTAGTGTTTCAATCACTTAGGACTATAGGATCATGGGCACAGGGCTAGAAGGAGCTTTGGCTACTATCTACTTCAACCCTCTCATTTTATGGATGAAGAAACCATGACTGGGACAAGTTCAATGACTTTCCTATGGTTATCCAGGCAGTAAGTGGTGGCAGCAGACTTTGAATTCCATCTTCCTGATACCAAGTCCAGCATTCTCTCTGCTAAGACAGAGCCAATAATCATGGCATAGTACATCCACAATGGTCAATTCCAGGGGAGATAAAATGCAAAATGCAAAATATAATTGTGTATAAGATATATCCAAGATCCATTAGGGGTAGCCTCAGTGGGATGGCACTAAGATTAAGGAAGCCTGGGGAAAGCATCTTATAGCAAATGAGACTTGAAGAAAGTCAGGGAAGTTAGTTGGGGGAGATGAGGGGAGATAGTGTTCCAGGTAGGGGAGACAAGCAGTGAAAATTCTGGTAGTTGTGTGAGAAGAAAGGAGGGAAATTAGCATTTATAACAGGCCTACTATGTGTCAGGCACTGTGCCAAGTGCTTTCTTTCCAAATATTATCTTATTTGATCGCCACAACAATACTGGGAGGTAGGTCCTATTATTATCCCCACTTTACATTTGAGGAAATTGAGGCAAACAGAAGTTGTGACTTGTCCAGAGTTATATAGCTAGTAAATATCTAAGGACAGATTTGAACTCAGGTCTTCCCGACTTCAAACTCAGTGCTTTATCCCCTGTCCCCTGTGCCACCTCTTCTCCAGCTAGGAGGACACTGGCCCTGGAATATGTGGAGGGCAGGGGGTATAGGAAAATTAGAAAGGTAGGAAGGTGCTAAGTTTGGATTTTATACTTGATTCCTGAAGTAATAGGGAACAACTGGAGCTTATTGAATGGTGTGTGTGTGTGTGTGTGTGTGTGTGTGGGTGTGTGTGTGGGTGTATGTGAAGGCTATGGTATATTGAGGAGAAAAGAGGTTTGGAAAAGTCAATGTGGTAAGTGAGATAGTAAATTTATTAGGAAGGTATAAAATGAGTGCCTTGCCACAGTGAGGGCCCAGTAGACATTATGTAACATAAACTTGGAGTAGACCCAGTCACCAAAGTTTCATGATTTTTTTTTTCCTGGCTTCATTTAGAAGTATGTGAGTAGGACCAAAAGCTGGTTAGTGAAAGTAAAACAAGGTTACAATTAGGTCAGACAAGATCTTTGATAGGATAAAGGGGCAATGGACTTAAAAGAGGAGGATAGTGCAGTCAGTCAGTCAATAAGCATTTATTAAGTGTCTATTAAATGGAATGAATAGGAAATAATTAAGAGAGGGAAAACACTAGAATTAAGAAAGATTAGGAAAGATATGTCCCATAGAAGGGAGTATTCTAGTTGGGACTTGAAGGAAGCCAGGGAAGCCAGGAGGGAGAGCATTCCAGGAATAGTGGACAGCCAGAGAAAATGCCTGGAAGTGAGAACTGGAGTTTCTTGTTCATAGAACAGCAAAGAGGCCAGTGTCGCCAGATGGAAGAGTGGGAGAATGGACAGATAGGGTAGGGGACTAGGTTATGAAGCACTTTGGATGCCAAATAGGATTTTTATATGTGATCCTGGTGGTCATGGGAAGCCACTGGAGTTTATTGAGTGCGGTGTGTGTGTGTGTGTATGTATGTGTGTGTGTGTGTGTGTGTGTGTGTGTGTGTGTGTGTGTGTGTGTGATGGTTGGACCAACGCTTTAGGAAAATCACTTTGGCAGATGAATGAAGGATGGATTGGCATAGGGAGAGACTTCTGGCAGGTTGACCAAAAGCAGGCTACTATAATACTCCAGGGTGCAATAGTCTAGTATCAGAGAAGAAAAGGAGGCATATTTGAGAGATGTTACATGGATAAAATCAATAGGCCTTGGCAAAAAATTGGATATGGGGATGAAAAGTAGTTAAGAGTCGACACCTAAGTTGTGAGCCTAGGGAACTGGGAAGGTGGTAATGCCCTTGACATTAACAGGAAAGTTTGGAAGAGAGGGAATCTTTAAGGGAAAAGATGATAAATTCAGTTTTGGACGTATTGAGTTTAAGATGTATCCTGGACATACAGTTTCAGATATCTGGAAGGCAGGTGGAGAGGTTAGGGCTGGATGGGTTGATTTGAGAGTCATTAGGGCATAGGGATGATAATTAAATACATGGTAGCTGATGAGATCACCAAGTAGAATGGGGGGAAAAGAGAAGAGGTCCTAGGGCAGAGCCCCCATGAGAGAGCCATCTCCTGAATTAGGATTCAGAAAAGGAGATTGAGGAATGGTCAGAAGGTAGGAGGAGAATGAGATTTTACAAGAGAGTTCAAGAAGAAGAGGGTGTCAAGGGTCACAGAGAGGTAAAGAAGAATAAAGATTGAGAAAAGGCCATTGGATTTGATGATTAGGAGATCAATGTAGAGTTGAAGATGTTCACCCAGGGATCAAAATGGAAAGAGAATAGTGTGACCAGTACAGGAATGATGATCTGGGAAAGAACCGAGAGGTCAAAGGATTGATGGTCATGGTGAAGATAAAGAACAAGCTTTGTTGTTGCAAGGCAAAAGGAGAGGTGGAATGACAACAGATTATGAATGGCTAAGGGAGTTTCACAATTCATGAACGTGGATAAGGGACACTTGTGGGTGATGACAAGATAAAGAGTACAACCATCTGTGTGTGTGTGTAGCTGTGGTGGTGGAGTTGAAGAGTAGGGCATGGGAAATAAGTTGAGGAATTGGGAAGGAGCATCAACATGTATGTTGAAGTTCTTTAGTATGAGGGCAGGCTGAAAGAGAAAAAAGTCATGCACTGAACTCATTGATGAAGGAAGGATAGTGTCCTGAAGGTGTTTAATAGCCATCAGAATTTTGATTGGCAATAAATACGGATTGAATGAACCTCAAAGAAAGAGAGGTAACTGAGTGATGGTGGTAGAAGGAGAGTCTGGAAGTGACAGTGGGAGGAGAAATCCATTTTCCCCATCGTGAGCAGTGAGTTGTCAGTTGGTAGTAATGAAAGTGCAGCCCATACTGGATGTGGGGATGAGAAAGAGTGAAAAGTAGAGATTGACATCTAGATTGTGATACCCAGCCAGAGAAGGTGTGTCATTAGAAGAGACCCAGGTCTCAATGAGTACAGAGAACATAGACACTTGGTCCCCATGCTATGTACCTATAATTGATATCTCATTATTATTCTACAATGAAAAGAAGCTTGGTTTCAGAATTGGAAGACCTGGGAGTTGGAGTCTCAGTTTTGCCTCTTACATAAAAATTGTGAAATTATGGGCAAGACTTCTGAGAGTTTGTGACTGATAAGTGGATCTGAACTCATGAGAAGTAGATGCTGAGGTCTTACAGCTAGAACTTAATTTAGAGTGTGACGGCATCCTCTCTGCAGTGAAAGTTGTTTCCTCTCCATGAGATAGATTTGCTTTTTGATCTGGAAAGATGGCTTTTTTTCTTTGTCTTTTTATTAACTTTTTCTCTGCTGGGGAGCTAAATACATTTTCCTTCTCATTGAGTTATTCTGGAGAATAATACAATTCTAGAGTTTAATTTAGATGAATTTCTATAAAACTTAATGTGAGACCTAACTAGTCTAGTGCATCCCAAGAGCATTTGTAGAGGAAACTGAAAGGAGAACAACAAATGCACAAAAAATGGAATAGACCAACTGGCATTTCAACAGCACTTACCTCTTAAAGTGCCCAGCACATAGTAGGTGCTACATGAATGACATTAGTGTTGTTAATGTCAATATCATTCTTAATCTATTACCATCTATGGCAAGGGAAAAAAGTCATTTGGATTTAAGCATCTGTCTCCAGTGTGTTACATGGAGACGTGCAAACGGCATTTAAGAAGATGAACTTGGGCAAAGCAGCAGCATCAGACCAAAGAGACATGGAAGAAAGGAGTGCTGGATACAACCCATTTCTGGAAATATTGAGCCATACACCTTTAGGATATCTGAAAAAAGGGGGAAATATAAAACAAATGGAAAAATGCTATTTTAAAAGGGTAATTGGGGGAAATCAGTAACATGTACATGCTTTTTCAACTCTAGAATCTTTCTAAGAATGGCTTACCCACATATCGAGCCTATCCTTGAAGGAAATATAAGACAGTAATAGTAGGCTTTCACAGACTTTTATAGGCCACTGTATCGTCGCAGAAAGGGTTAGGTAATACATGATGCTGTTGTATCTGTTTAGTATAAAAAGTATTAGAATTATTAGCAAATAAATATAGACCTCCTCTATCAAATCTTCTCATGCATGTTAAGACTAAAAAATATTTGATAGATTCAACCACAGAGATAACTTAAAAAAAACAGCAATAGGTCCTTTATTATGGGTACATTTTTACTCCCCACAAGGAAGTGTTTAACTTTATACGCCTGGGGCATGGAAGAAGTGCAGGAAGCCTACATTGGGATCAGTGGCACTTACCAAGGATCCCAGCCTTGAGTACAATGATCTTTAGGACTGCCAGGAGGTAGAAGAGAATTGATGATCCACAGGAGAGGTGCCTTTAATGGATAGAATTTTAAGGAAACTTTACATAGATAGGGTAATCAAAGGGTCGCTCATAGTTTCCAGTTATAGTAGTGAATGCTGTCTGACTCCAGCCATGGGAATTATATGCAGCACTTGCCTAACCAGGGAGAATGAACCCTGCGGCATCAGTGACCTTATCAGTAGAAGAAGACATTCTGACTCACTAGGTTACAAACCCAGGGATGATTGTCTGCATAAAACAGATCATCCAAGTAGTTCTTGTGAAAATCTTCATCCCAGTAGTAATTTCAGAAGACTCTCATGTCCATTTTTGCTGAGTCTTTGTGGGGGCTTTCCCTAGCTGCTGAAAATATGAACATTTAATCTTTCACATTTATTTCATTTAATAAAATTTCATTTTGCTACCTTGTCATGGATTTCATTGTACTGGTTCTTCCATAATTTGAACCTAGACTTGCATAGCCATGGCAGGATCATGGTCCCCAGGCTGAGGCCATGCTGTTGTCTGGAGTAAAAAGAGGGAAAGAAAAGGGAGTTTCTCTTTGAAAGAAAAATCAAGGTGACACCAAGCAGTCATTTAACGGCATTGTCTGTTGGCTTGTGCTCAGAATCTTTTTTTCCCACATGTGGCTAATGATTCCCATGGTCTAGACCAAGTTTACTTTATAGCCTGAATCAGAGCAATCTGTCACTCCACCAGCACAATAATAGCCAGGATTGTGCATGACTCTGAAGCAGAGAATGGAGGAAGTTTGAAGCAGAAGTCAGGAGGGGGTCTGGAATGGGTCCTAGTGTGTCCTATATGAACTTGAATGAGTGGCTACTCCAGGAAATGCTAGTGGCAGACAATCCAGCTGTAGTAGATCAGACTTTCATGCTCCCCCTCTTCTATGAGGCAGATATGCAGATTAGAGTGTAATCTTGTCGTGTGGATGCTTTCACTGGATCTTTGAATGACTAAAGAAAGTTTCTGGGTAGTTAATCTGTAAGTCTTGTTTGAGACTCCCTGTTTGTTTGTGCCTCCGGACATGGTCCTAGGACTTAAGTCTTAATGTATAATAGCCTTGGGCTAAAATAGGGAGTGATCAGGACCTAAGAACGGTCATGCATTCCTTCACGTAGGAACTCTTGCTATGAGGTATATAAACCCTGAGATTTTCTTGTACCATGGCTCTGTGTGAAATGGTTCTGTAATAAACAGACTATCAAATACATCCCCGTCTCTCTCTCTCCTTTTCTCTCTCTCTCTCTTTTCATTCAGCTGGTTGCTGAGCCACAAACTGTGCTGGCCACAGCATCCAGCAAGATTGACTTCATGTGCTACATGCCCTGAAATGGAGGAACTGGGGCTGGAGAGTGGAAGGTGGCTAGGAGAGAGGACAACAGGAAATGTGTGATGATTATCCAGCTTTCTGAGCTCTAATGCTCCAGTGAGCATTCATTTCATGCAGAGGTTAAAGGCACATAGAATGCTACCCTGAGTTAGATAAACCTGAAGATCCCTGAAACTTTGGGAAGGACTCATTATTTGATAACATCTTTTGGGAAAACTGGACACCAGTCTGTCAGAAATTAGGTTTAGACCAACTCTTCATACCATATACCAAGATAAACTCCAAATGGATATATGACCTAGATAAAAAAGGTTATATTGTTGTCACATTAGAGAAGTAAGGGAAAAATTACCTTCCGGACCTATGGATCAGGGAAGAGTTCATGATTAAACAAGTGATAGACTCACTCAGAACAAAATGGACAATTTTGATTATGTAAAACTAAAAAGTTTTTCCCCAACCAAATTTAATGTAGTCAAAATGAGCAAGGAAACATGTAAATGGGGGGAAATCTGTGCAGCCAAGTTTCGTATCTAAGGCATATGAAGAACTGATGTAAATTTATAAAAATAAAAGCCATTTCCCAATAGGTAAATCTCGTCAAATCACAAGAAGAGGCAGTTTTCAGAGGAAGAAATCCAAGCTATTGAAATTCATATAAAAATGTTCTAAAACACTAGTAATTAGAGAAATATTAATAAGAGCAGTTTTAAGATTCTGCCTCATACTTATCAGACTGGTAAAGATGACAAGAGGAAAATGACAAATATTGGAGGGGCCACAGGAAAACCAGGCACACTAGTACATTGCTACTGAAGTTGTCAGTTGATCTAGCTAGCTATTCTGGAAAACAAATTCAAGTCACACCACCAAAGTTACTAAATTGTACATACCCTTTGACCCCAGCTATACCACTACTAATCCTATGCCCCTAGAGAAATTAAAGAGGAAAAGGACCTATTTATACCAAAATATTTATAGCAGCTCTTTTTTTTTTAGTAGCCAAAAAATTGGAAACTAAGGTGTGACCCAGTTGTGGAATAGCTATACATGTTATGGTATATGAATATAATGGGACCTTATTGCATATAAGAGATGCCAAAATGGACCATTTCTGAGAAAACTGGAAAGACTTCCCTGAAGTGATGTGGAGCAAAATGAGCAGAATCTAGAGAATAATTTATAAAGAAGAATGTTGTAGAGAAAAAGTCTTCAGAGTCTCTAAGAGACTTATTACTCCAATCAGTGTAATGATAAACAATGAGAGTAGAAGATTGAAGATGAAAAATACCGCTCACCTCCTGTCAGAGAGGAGATGAACTTAAAAATTCAGAGAGAGGCAGAGATTTTTCAGCATGGCCAATTTTGCCGCACTATGTGTGTTTATGATAAGCTTTCCCTTCTCCCCTGGTTATTATTATTCAAAGCAGAGTAATGAGATGGAGACATTACAAATCAATACATTATTTTTGTAAAAGAGAGAAAATGCTGCTTTGAGAGCTCAACAGTTAGAGAGGCTGAAGATAGTAAATGGGTAGATGTTAGAGGAGGAGTCTCTTGGAGGACCTCAGACCAGCAGGACCATTCAAGATTATACCTTGGCTGAAATATGACTCTTGTGGTCATAAAGTAGGGGTGTCAATTTGGTGCTCCTATCTCCACAGGAAATGTTATGCTGGGAGAGAATTGGGGGGATCCTTGCAGCAACCCCTTAAAAATGCCAGGGTCTTGGAGTGGCTAGGTGGTGCAGTGAATAGAGCACAGCCCTGGAGTCAGGAGGACCTGAGTTCAAATGTGACCTTAGACACTTAACACTTACTAGCTGTGTGGCCTTGTGCAAGTCACTTAACCCCAATTGCCCTGCCTTCCTCCTCCAAAAAGCAAAAATTAAAAAATTAAAACAAAAGAATACCTTTGCCAACTTAGTTATATTTCTCTCTTTGCTGAGTTTTGCTCTAAAACTTTCTAGCAGGGCTGAAGCTAGAATAGGAATGCTCTCTATATTTATCTGGCAAGAAGACCTTCCATTTATTTCCTTCTCTCCAGGTTATCCATTTGAGCCCTTGGAATCTTCTGAGTTAAGATAACAGATTCTGGCTGTGCTTGAAGAGATAGCCTGCAGAGTCAAAGTTGAAGACCATTCTGCAATATCATGTTCTGTTCCTGGAGCCCAGCTGTGACTCCAACGCGCTGGAAAGTCACTCCTGTTAGTGGTACTACTATGCGTATATCTACACTGCAATTTACTGCCAAGAAGCATTTTTTTCAGAGTAGCAAGTCTGAACAGGGGGACAGGGAATTTGTGGAAGACTTTACTTGGGGGATAAAAGCCTCTTATATGTAATGCCTGTCCAGCCAGATAGTGGCATGAACCTAGTCAGTCAAACTCCCTTCTCTGTAACTGCCAGTTACAGTGTGATTATTGGGACTTTCATGGTTCCATACACCGGGGTGGTCTGCAGACATCACCCTAATTAGACTGATAGAAGCTTTCACCTAGATCAGTAGTGTCAAACTCAGATAGAAAAGGAGATCCAGCAATCTGTACATAAAGATCACTGTGGGCAGCATGTTGACTTAGTTTTAAAATGTAACTTCTGTATTTGACCAAATTTTTATTTGTGTTAAAAATTTATTACTGTGTTAAATGTCTCCCAATTACATTTTGATCTGGTTCAAGCTGCGTTGGGAGTATTCTGGACTGCATGTTTGACACATTTGATCTAGTGATGATGTAACATGCCCTTATTCCTTTAGCTGTTTTGTAAGATCTTTACTGGGGGCTCCCCCCAATGCTAGAAACTTGAGTTTCCCCATTTAATCTTTGTTCTTTATCACCACTGACAAAAGTCCTTCTTTTGGTAGCTACCTTGTGATTCTCATTGTTGCGGTGTTCCCATGATTCAAATCCAGGCTCTCCATGGGCCATAGAGCCTTCCTATCCTGGAATCTAGAGTATGCCTAGTTCTTGGTGACTCCTCCAATGTTCAGTGCAAGACAAGCTGCATATACTAGAGAAACAGAATTTAACCCTTTATTCTAAATTAAGTGTAGGTGTAGGGGTGTGTGTATGTGTGTGTGTGAGAGGGAGAGAGAGAGAGATAGAACTGAGACTGATACATTAAGGCTTAAACAGCTCTGTGAGGTCAGTAATATTAATATTGACCCCATTTTCTTTTTCTTTTTTCCTTTTGGAGGGAGAAAGCAGGGCAGTCGGGGTTAAGTGATTTGCCCAAGTTTACATGGCTAGTAAGTGTTAAGTGTCTGAGGTCGGATTTGAACTCAGGTCCTCCTGACTCCAGGGCTGGTGCTCTATTCACTACTCCACCTAGCCGCCCCCTGACCCGATTTTCTTAAATGATATTCCACCTAAAGGGAGGCAGTGTAATACAGTGGATAGAAAGCTGAATTTGGGGTCACAGAATCTGAGTTCAAATCCCAGCTCTGACATTTCACTGATTTTGTGACTGGGACAAATTAGATAACCCACTCTGGTCCTTAATTTCCTTGTCCACAAAATAGCAGGGTTGGATTAGATGATTTTTAAGTCTGTTCCAGTTCTAGACCTTGACTAGATCCTGACACTAATAAATAAATATGAAAAGAGCATGGCAGGTGCCACCATCATGGAAGGTGTCCTGTGCAGAATCCAGAGGGAAGAAGGGTTCTCTATAGATGGTAAGGTCCACTGTTTGTACTTGTTTCCTGATGATGTACTGATTGCCTCAAGTCTGAGATTATTGTAGGACTACCTCAATGAGATATAAATCCATTCAAAAGTATCCAGATTAACAATCCACACAGAAAAGACAAATGGATGAAAAATGTTCCAAATTATTCCATGCAATTGGATGAGCAGCCCATTGGGTTAGTATAAGTTCTTCTATCTTGAGTATACATTGTACTTCAAATTAATAATGAGCTAAGTCTAGAACTGAATCAGTGGAAGAGAGTAAGCTAGTTATATCTGGATAGCTAATTGTATAGGACAGCTAGGTGGTACAGTGGATAGAGCCAGAAAGACCAGGTTCTTCCTTATTGGAGATGTTCAGACAAAGAATGGATGGGTATTCTGTACAGAGGATTCTTGATGAGGAACAGGTTGAACCAGATGATTTCTGATGCCCCGGTCAACTCTGAGATTCTGCAAACCCTGAACAATTTGATAAAGATGAGAGGTCAAAGAGAATTCAAAACAAAAAGGAAATTTAAGAAATGATGACATTTAGCAGGAGTAAAACAGAACACTTGGCTTTTTTTTTGGAGGGGGGAAGGCAGGGCAATTGGGATTAAGTGACTTTCCCAAGGTAAGTATTAAGTGTCTGAGGTCGGACTTGAACTCAGGTTTTCCTGACTCCAGGCCTGGTGCTCCATTCACTGAGCCACCTAGCTGCCCCCAAACGGAACACTTGGACATCCAGTGAATATTAAGTCTGCTAGGAAGGCTGGGAGGAGGCAGGAATGGAATGTAGGTAGAGTGTAAAATGGAAGGTTTTAAAGAATGGAGTTAGGTAGTTGAAAAGAGCATTCGAGGTAGCTGTCCCTTAAAAGCAGGACTGACTTGTTCAGCTTAGTTCTAGAGGGAAGAACTAAAAACAATAGGGTGGAAGTCACAAAGAGGCAAGTTTAACTTTAATGTAAGGAAAAATTCTTAACAATTAGAGCTATCTCAAAGTGAAACACGATAGTTCAACCTCCCTGGAAACCTTCAAGCAAAAGTCAGGTGATCATCTGAGGACAGAAGGCTGGGCCTGGAGTCAGGAAGACTGGAGTTCAAGTGTGACCTCAGACACTTACTCAGCTATGTGACCTTGGGTAAGTCATATAGCTTCTCTTTGCCTTAATTTCCTTATCTATAAACAGGAATCATAATAGCACCTACCTCCCAGGATTATTTTTGGCATCAAATGAGATAATAATTGTAAAGTTCTTAGCACAGTGCTTGGCGCCTAGTAAGTGCTACAACACGCATTAACTTTTAGCTGTCAAAGAGAAGAGATTATTGTTCAGGTATGTTTTATTGGAGGGCCTCTGAGGTTTCTCCCACTATGAGATCTTGGGATTTCAATCAGGGCTTTTCTTCTCCCCAGTAACATTGAGGAACAAACCACACCATCTAACTGTTTCTTACACTCTTCTCATAAAGAATGTGCATAACCTTTGGGATTTTTCTAAGAGAAGAAGGAACAAGCTTTTAAGTATCTAGAATGTGCCAGTCACAGTACTGAATGCTTTACAAATATTGTCTCATTTGGATCTTATAACAACCCTTAGAGGTAGATGTTGTTATTATCATAATTGTACAGTTGAGGAAACTGAGAGAGGTTAAGCAATTTGCCCAGGGTCACAAAGTTACTAACTATCTAAGGCTGAATTTGAACTCAGGTCTTCCTGACTCCAGGTCTAGCACTCTATCTACTGTGCCCCCTAGCCGACCCTAAGGGTTTTTTTTTTTGCTTGTAGCCATGGAAAATCTTGGAAGAAAATGATCATGCCATTCTAAAATTCATGATAATGAAGTATGGGAATGTGGGGGATGTATACTTTAGGCATCTAAGTGGTACAGTAGATAGAACACTTGCCTTGGAGTCAGGAAGACCTCAGTTCAAACCTGGACTCAGACACTTACTAGCTCTGTGACCCCTGTGTAAGTCACTTATTCTCTGTCTGCCTCAGTTTCCTCAAGTATAAAATTTGGATAATGCAATAGCACTTATCTCCCAGGGCCATTGTGAGTGTAAAATTAGATAATATTTTTAAAGTGCTAAGCATGATGACTGGCACATGGTAGGTGCTTTAATAAATATTCCCTTCTATCTTTAGGACAACAGATTTCAAAGAAAAAAGAAGTATGATATTATAGGCAGGTACCTGCAAAGGGAAAATGGATGAAGAACAATAAAAGTCTTTAAAAAAAATGGAATGCCTTCATGAATAGTCCCAATGAAGAAAAAAAGATGAAGATATCTGAAGAGAACAATATATTACTCCATAGAAATTTCTCTGATCAGCTTAGATTAAAAAAAGAACTGGGCAGAAAGGCTGGGCATTAAGGGAAGAGCATATGATTAAGGAAGAACAGCTCTGACAAGCTCAGATTCAAAAAGACGTGGGCAGAAAAACAAAAAGTGGGGTAGAAGAAGTGTGTTGAAGAAGGAGCCTGTGACCAAGGAAGAATATTTGAAAAATGGTAGGAGACTTTAAGAGTAGTTTTAAAAGGGCTAAAGCCCAGGATTAACTGAGGCTTATGAAAAAAAAGTTAATAACTTCTTAAAACTGCATTGTTCAGGACAAGCAGAAGCATCTGGAGAGGTTAGGTCAGCTCCTTGGGGCACATGAATAAGAAACAAGGAGAAAATGAAACGTCTCAGCACCATTTTGATTACATCTTCTTGGTCAAGGTGAATGATCTTTAAATTGGAAAGGGTAGGACAAACATGGTTAAGAGAGAATTGGAGTCAAAGATAGAGGAGGAGATAGTAAGAAAATACCTAGCAACTCTAAATGAGTTCAGCTCTCCTGGCCCAAGTGAATTACAATACGGAGAAGTGAAGGAAGGCATCAGTGTGATTGCTGAACCACTGCTGATGAACTCTGAGGAACTGTGCAGAACCAGGGTTGGAGGGTTGGAGGGTTAACAACCAGGGTTGTTAAATCATTTTTCAGTCATGTCTGATTCTTCATGATCCCATTTGGGGTTTTCTTGGCAGAGATATTACAATGGCTAGCCATTTCCTTCTCCAGCTTAGTTTATAGATCAGGTAACTGAGGCAAACACGGTTAAGAGACTAGTACAGGGGGGTGGCGAGGTGGGGCAGTGAATAGAGCACTGGCCCTGGATTCAAGAGGACCTGAGTTTAAATCCAGCCTCAGACACTTAACACTGACTAGCTGTGTGACCTTGGGCAAGTCACTTAACCCCAATTGCCCTGTCTTCCCCCCTCCAAAAAGCAGCAAAAATAGAGCCAGGTTCAGGGTCATACAGCCAGTAAGTATCTGAGGCAAAATTCAAACTCAGGAAGATGAATCTTCCTGACTCCAGACCCTATACTCTATCCACTGTACCACCTCGCTACCTTGCAGAATCAGGGAGGTGACAGATAATGTAAGAGCAGAGGTGACTATATATTTTTTTTAAACTTTTGTTTATTTTTAGTTTACATCATTCATTTCCATGAAATTTTGATTTACAGATTTT
>CM053584.1:47739489-47778937 GCA_028627135.1 Pseudochirops cupreus | reverse complement strand
ATTCTCTACTTTGTCCCTGTCCCTTTACAAAAGTGTGTGCTTCTAACAACCCTCTCCCCCAACCTCCCCTGCCCTCCATCCTCCCCCCTCTCATCTCCTGTAGGCCAAAATATCTAATTTAGAGTGTATGTCATTCCTTCCCTAAGCCAACTTCAATGAGAGTAAGGTTGATCCATTCCCTTTTGCCTTCCTCTTCTTCCCCTCCATTGCAACAATTATCCCTTGCCTCTTCTATATGAGAGGATTAACCCCATTTTGTCTCTCCCTGTCTCCTCTCATACTATTCCTCTCCTGCCTCTCAATTTCACCTTTAAAAATATTGTCCCATCCTATTTAATTGATCCTGTGCCCTCTGTCTATGTACACATATATACACACACTCACGTATGTATTCATATGCATATATACCCTCCTATATAGACATATGTGTATGTATACATATATATACATTTATATTCCCTTCACCTGTTAGAGGTGACTATCTTAGAAAGGAAATATACAACTCTTGCACACATAAAATGATTAATGAGCACTCCACGAAGAGAGTGCCATTTCACTAAGAGCCAGCATGGTATAATGAATTATGCCAGACTAACTTCACTTTCCTTTTTGGCATGGCTAATATGGTAATCCCTCAATAGCTCTAAACCAAGGATTGTTAACTTTTTAACATGTCACAAACCCCTTTGGAATTCTGGTGAAACCTATAGAACTTTCTCAGAATAATGTTTTTAAATACTTAAAGGAAATGCTATATTTCGGTTCAAGGTGAGTAAAAATAGAAGTACCATAGCTTTCCAAATTCATAGACCCCCTGAAATCTATCCATGGACTTCAGTGCTTAACATTTTCTGACACATAATAAATGTTTAATGAATGCTCATTGACTGACATTTATTTAGTGCTTAAGGTTTGCAAAATTGTTTTTTAATAACAACTTTATTTGGGAGGTATTATTTCCTCTATTATATTTAGGAAGATACCAAGACCAGGAGAAGGAAAATGACTCATCTATAGTCATACAACTAGTAAGTGTCAGAGCTGAGATTCAAACCCTTATCTTTCCTCTGTGCTGTATTTCCTCAGGTAGGTCAGGAGAGTGCTATAGCATATATGTTCAGATTTCAGCAAAAGATTTGAAAAAATTAGACTTTATTCTTTATGGTTTCTTTGAGAACAAGACGGAGAAAGCAGACTGAATTGTATCAAGGGAATAAGACCTTACATGAACTGCTTGAGGTCTAAGTGGTCTCAGGTCTCTATTGGCATATTATTGGTCTCTGTCTTTGACTGTTCTGTTGGATGGTTTTAAAGAGACTTGGCATGCTTAAACTGAGATTCTAGTTTAAGCTATACCCTGTTTCTACATCTCCTAAGGTTATGCTTTATCTTTAATAAATGTTAGTATGAATTGAATGACAGATAACACAAAGCTGGAAGAGGTAGCTAATATATTAGATGACAGAGTTGGGATCAAGAAAGGTTTAAACAGGCTGGAACAGTAGACTGAAGCAGTAAGTTGAATTGTAAAAGGGATAAATATAACCCTCTCAACTTGGATTCAAAGAATCAGCTACAAAAATAAAGGATGGAAGATATATGACTAGATAGCAGTTTTTTTGGGAGCATACCCAGAGGAGGGTGATCATTTTAGTAAAAGGATTGAAAGCTATGCCAGGTGAAGATTAGCTGATGTGTCCTCATCTTTCATGTGAGGGATTTAGACAACCCGTTCCAGCTCTAGAGCTATGGTCCTTTTAAAAAAAATTTATTTTATTCTTTCTGTCTTTATTATTTTGTTTGTTTACTTTTAGTTTACAAGATTCAGTTCCACAATCCCTAGAGTTTCAAATTTTCTCCCTCTCCCTCTCCTTCCCCTCCCCCCCCCCCCCATGGTGGCATGCAATCAAGTATAGGATCTGCAAATACTTTCACATTAGACATTAGTCAGGTTATAAAAAAGGATTGTAGGCAATGGAATGAACAATGGGAAAGAGGAAACAAAACCAAACAAGAAGAAGAAAGAGAGCAGGTAGTTTGTTTCAATCTGCATTCAAACTGTTCTTTCTAGTTCTTTCTCTGAAAGTAGACATCTCCTTCCATCCTGAGTCTTTTAGAGTTGTCTTATAGCCTTGCATTGCTGAGAAGAGTCCAATTTATCAAAGTTGGTCGTCACACATATGTTGTGTCTGTAATTGTGTATAAATTTCTCCTGGTTCTGCTCTTCTCACTCAGCAGCAGTTTGTATAAGCCTCTCCAGGTAAATATGAAGTCTGTCTGCTTCTCATTTCTTATAGCACAATAGTATTCCATTACATTCATATACCACAACTTGTTTAGCCATTCCCCAATAGATGGGCATCTCCTTAATTTCCAGTTCTTTGCCACCACAAAAGGGCTGCTATAAATATTTTTGTACATGTGGGTCTTCCTCCCACTTCTGTGATCTCTTTGGGACACAACCCTAGAAGTGGTATTGCTGGATCAAAGGGTATGCAATTATTATTATTATTATTATTTTGCTTTTTGGAGAGTAATTGGGGTTAAGTGACTTGCCCAAAGTCACACAGCTATTAAGTGTGTCAAATGTCTGAGGCCGAATTTGAACTCAGGTCCTCCTGACTCCTGGGCCAGTGCTCTATTTATTGTACCACCTAGCCACCTGGTATGCAATTATTTATAGCCTTTGAGCATAGTTCCAGACTGCTCTCCAGAATGGTTGAATCAATTCACAACTCCACCAACAATGCATTAGTGTTCCAATTTTTCCACATTCTCTCCAGCATTTGTCGTTTTCCTGTTTTGTCATCTTAGCCAATCTGACCAGTGAAATGTGGTACCTCAGAGTTGTTTTGATTTGTATTTCTCTAATCAATAGTGATTTAGGCATTTTTTTATTGCTTATAGATATCTTTAATTTCTTCCTCTAAAAACTGCCTGTTCATATCCTTTGAGCTATGGTCCTTTTTTTGAAAGAACATAAAAGTACATATGATAATAAGCATGATGGGATGGTAGGGTCAAGGAAAGGTTTTTCTTTTTGAAAAGTGACAGAGAACTAGATATGTCTTTAGTCAAGTCATGTCAACAAGCATTTGTTAAGTACTTCCTATGTGTCAGGCAGTGGGAAGCAGTAGATAGGGAGAGGTCAAAGATGAGAGAGGATGATGTTTGAATGCGACAAACACCATTTCAATAGGTGTGCAATAACACAAACAAAGGCGTTAGCCTTGGCAAGAAGAAAGGCTACTGTTTTGTAAGAAACTGGAACAAAGGAGAAGAGAATGAAGGATGTCATTGAGATGTTTTAAAGTACAGAATAAGGGAGAAGAGGAAATTCATGATGAATGGCTTTTATTTTTAAGTGAAGTATAAGATAGTATTCCCCTGAGTTGGAGGACAGGGCGATGTAGATGTATACAAAAGAGAAGGTGGGAACAGTTGCTTTGGGGAGGATGATAAGAGTTAGAGAAGAATAAAAGGATTCCTGGGACTCAATGAAGAAATGGAACCAGTGGATGGAAGTAATAACATACATTTTGGCTCATTTTAAGGAAGAACTACCTAATAAATGGTAGAATAAGCTTCTTTGTAAGGTAGTATCAAAGGAGAGATTGGATGTCCACTTGTTTCAAATGATGTAGAGGAAGTGTTCTTATTTCATGTCAGGGTTTAGAAGAGAAGACTTCTCCAATCTCTTCTAGCTCCAAGATTCTTTGTATTATCATGATTAGACAAGGGCTCCCTCCTATTCTCCATCTCCCTTTTCATTTCTTTTTTTCTCCTTTGGGCATTATAAGAAAAGACAGAACTATGCATAGAATATAATAGTTGGCCTTTGTTTACAAGAGAGACTATACTAAGATTTATCTATATTTTGAAGGAAGATCAGAAATAGGCTCTTCTGGGAATTTCATCAAATCAATTTGATGTGGTGGTTGGAAGTGGGGTGGGACATGTTTTTACTGCTACAAACAAACAAGAGAATTTTAGAAAAGTCACTCTGCTCTTCTGGAGTTTACTCATCTTTAAAACAAGGGCACCAGGCTAGATTATCTTCAAGGCCTTTTCTAATTCTAAAATTCTGCCCTGTGGATATACTGGACAGAAAAAGCAGACTTTTGTGGAATCAACATTCTTCTGTTGTATTTGTTCTGATTCTAGTTTGGCATTCTAGATTGGCATCAATACAGAGGTTGATCAAATGCTTCAAAACAGCTATGGCGTCATCTCTCAGTCTAGCTAGAGCTGACATGAATAGACTCTGGGGAAATGGGTTCCCATTAGAAAGAGTGCTGTGCTTAGGCAGGACAATGGAAAACACTTATTCAGCTTGCACTTATTTGTAGATGTTCCAATCATGGCTGTGTCCTGCTGACCTTACCTTCCTTAATCTCATAACTTATACTTCTCCCTCCCATAATTTCCCCGTACTATATGTCCTGCCCTCTCATTCATCTCTTAATTCTTTACAAACCCTAATTTATTTTTTGTCTTCTCAACTCAGTTTTAAGACTATAAATTGCCTATCCGTTCTTCTCCACTTGGTTGGAGAACATGGTTGTGAGACCTGTTCTCATTTCCATGGCCTAATTTTCTTCTTTTATATAATCACAAAAATGTCTTGGCTAAGCCAGAAACATGCAAAGTATTGAACTAATTCTTGAACCCTTTGGTGCTTTTAATTATTACAGCTGAGACAATTGTGGGAAACTCTAGGTCTTATTCAATTAATACTGTGGCCAACATTTCCCCCGGGGTCAAGTTTTGGACCAGTTCATCAGTTAGCTTGAATATCACCCTTCCTTCACAATCTCTCTCCCCATCTCAGGAGTTGTGGTGGTAATTGATTTACTTTTTCACATTCCTTTCAGGTAGAAAAATGTCCAGAGAATGGATGGATTGGGACAAAATCTAATATCACTACTTGATAAACCACCTGAAGTAAGACTCTCCTGAGCAGGAATTTTTGTGTCAGTGTCCAAATAAGGATGTAACTTTGATAATTAGCTCCTAAATATCTACTAAACTGCATAACATTTCTCTAAATACAAACAATCCAAATGAGAGTGAGATTGAGACAAGACATAAATGTACGAAGTAAGTAGAGAACAATTCTAAGGCAAAATTCCATAGGAACAGATGTGTCATAATATTGTACTGGCTATATAAGGCAGTGCTGAGTTTTAATAATGCTTGTTAAACACTGTGCACTTATGTTAGAAGAAAATGGTCCCAGCAAACCACTTTCTTCATATGCCATTTTATTCTCTGTTGAGCATGTTGTCCGCTACCATGGATTCAGCAAGCATCTCAAGCTGGTTCTTTCCAGATCTGTGTCTAGCCCTATTTTTTCTCTTAAGCTTCAGTCCTACGTTGCTAAAAATGATATCATTATCTCCACACCCCAAGCCTTCCTTTCTTCTAAACTTCACTAGTATTGTTAAGGACACCACCATACTCCCAACCCCTGAAGCTCACAACCTACATATCATTCTAGACTCTTCACTCTGTCTCATACCCCTTCCCCAATCCAATCTTTTGCCAAAGTTTATTGATTTTTACCTTTGTAACATCTCTGGTGCATGCTTCCTTCTCTCCTCTGACACAATCACTATCTTGGTCCGGGTCCTCATCACCTCATACCTGGATTGCAAAAGTCTGCTGGTTGGTTTCTCTGCCACAAGTCTCCCCCAATTTGAGTCTATCATCTGCTTAGCTGCCAAAGTGGTCTTCCCCCTAAAGCACAAGTCTCCTCATGCCACTCCTCCACTCAATAAGCTCCAGTAGCTCCCTATTACCTCTATGATCAAATATAAAATCTTCTGTTTAGTATTCAAAGCCTTTCATCCTCTCCTCCCCTACCCCACCTTTCTAGTCTCCCTTCACCTTTTGCTAGCCCACATACCCTGAGATGAAGTGACACTGATCCCCTTGTTTTCTTTGCTGCTTTTCAAACGAGACATTTCATCTCCTGATTGGACATTGTCCCCCATGCCTGGAATTCCTTTCATCTTCATCTCTGCTTCCTGGATTCCTTTAAATCCCAGCTAAAATCCATCCTTCTGTAGGAAACACTTCCCAATCCTCTTTAATTCTAGTTCTTTCTCTCTATTGATTATCTCCTTCTTTTTCCCATGTCTTAGTTGAGCATCGTTTTTTTGGCATGTTGTCTCCCACGTTAGATCACGAGCCTCTTGAGTCCTTCGCCTTTTTTTTTGTATCCCAGGGCTTAGCACAGTGCATGCCCAAGAGTAGGCATCCTTAATAAGTGTTTTTTGGTTGATTTACCGACTGTCCATAGGACAACCCCAACTGAACATCTCAGGCATCTCAAAATATCCAAAAGGGAGCTAATTCTGTATTTCCCCCCCAAAGTTCACCCTTCCTCCAAACCTTCCTATTTCCTGTCATTGTTCCAGTCACCAAGATTCACAACTCTAGATTCCTCCTTGATTCTATACTCTCCCTCACTCTACCCTATCAGTTCGTGGTCAAATATGGTTAATTCCATCTTCACAACATCGCCTGTATTAGTCCTCTTTCCTCCACAGCTACCATCCTAGTACGGGTGACCATCACCTCTTACTTGAGACAATTGAAACAAGCTCTTAGTTCAGCCCCCTGATTTTATCTCTCTTATTAATCCACTTGTTAAAATTGATAAAAGAACCTTCCTAAATCATCGGTCTGACCATGCCACGTTTTTGCTCAAGAACTGGTAGTGGCTCCTCATTGCCTCTTAGATAAAATACAAATTCTTCAGTTTGGCATTGGAATTTAGCATTCAACCTGGCTCTCAGCCTATTCATGGTCCTTGGGTTTCTGTATGTGACTTTTAAATTTTTCAAATACTTTTACATCCCAGCAGGCTAGCCTGTTTGCTATTCCTAAACTCAGCATTCCATCTCTCTCCTTCATATCTTTTCACATACTATTTGACATTCCTGGAAGATACTCCCTCCAATGTCCCCTCTTAAAATTCCTAACTTCCTTCAAGGCCCATCTATGTGACGCTTTCCCTAATCTCCTTAGTTACTAGTGCTTTTTTCTTTCTGAAATTATTGAATATATATTTACCCAATTGTTGGTGCATCTCCTAGTAGAATGTAAGTTCCTTGAGGGTAGGTACTGTTTTTCATATTGTCTTTTTATTCCCATTGCCTAGTACGGTGCTTTGCATACAGTTGGTATTTGCTAAATGCTTATTGGATTAAATGGGATTTGGATTCTGTACTGAAAAATTAGCGATTACACTAATGAGAGTACTCACTTCACCAAAGAACTGTAAGGTTCTGTAACAAAAAAAGGTCACTAGATCCATGCCTGACACCTTTTAAGATTGGTAGGATGGCACAGATTTTGAGAATCTAGGTTCTCCTTTACTCTGAATAGGAATTGTACAAGCTCATTTTTGACCAAGGGGGCCATGGGAGCTTTGTCACCAACTAGCTATGAGACTAGATAAGCTGTATAGACTAGGGAACTAGGGGAGCTCTTCTTCTCATAGAGAAAGAAGGAACATTTTAGCTTTATTTCTTATTCTGTTTCATACCTTATTCAAGACTGGCATAGTCAGGTGGTGACCCCATTGCTACCCACTAGGTACAATATTGACCACAAATATTGACTGCAGGTACAAAATTGTGATTGACATGAGGAACTCCTGTATAGAAACTTCCTCCCTTGATGCAGATCAGCAACTCATCTATAGGTTACAAGTCACAGAGTACAGGGCACTGAGAGGTTGAGTGTCTTGCCCATGATTACATAGCCAGACTGTTAATGAGGCAGTATTTGAACCCAAGCCTTCCTAGCTCTAAAGTCAGCCTTTCTTATGCTATTCACATACTTCCTATTGAGCAGGTTCTCAGTTACTAATAGTAACATTACTACATTATTGTGGAGGACTTCATTATTGGCATGCAGGGTTGGCACTGGGCAAAGGCAGGAGCAAAATTCACCTTTTGCCACCTTCTACCTCCCCTTTCAGCACTCATTTTACTTGGCTGGCATGTCACTAGAAGCACAAGACGCACAAATTTAGAGAATCCACCCAAAGTGTTTACATGAACTATTTGTGCCCAACCTGTGGTAGAGCATTCCAAGCTCATACTGGTCTGATCAGTCAAATTGGTCTGATCAGTCACAGTTGGACACACTGAAACTTGTATCTAGCATAGTGATGTCATTTTGGTCCTCTTTAAGAACAAAGGACAATAACCAACCAACCAACCATTAACATTGATCAGAGTCCTAATGCTGTCCTATGGATTACCTCATCCAGGTTTCCCCTACCACATTGTGTCCTATGCCTCCTTTATGAAAGGCTCTTATGAAATAATTTACATAGACTTATTAATAAGTAATAATCATAGGATCATAGATGTCAGGCTGGAAGGAACTATGGAGGTCAGATAGCCTAATCTCATTTTACGATCAACACAACTGAGGCCCAGAAAGGGTAAGTGTCTTATTTAAGGAGGCAGAACTGGATGTTGATCTCAGGTCCTCTGGACTGAAGATCCAGTGCTCTCTATTATCCTACATTGGTTTATATGTGTTTTGATATATTATTCCATCCAGGTGTATTTGAATTTAGATAAGACAGCCCTTTAACCTTGAAGAATAAAATGCTAACAGTTGGTTGGTTGTTGTCCTTTGTTCTGGAAGAGGACCAAAATGACATCACTATGCTAGACTCAAGTTTCAGTGTGTCCGACTGTGGCTGATCAAACCAACATGAGCTCGGAATGTTCTACCACAGGTCGGGCACCAATAGTCCACATGAACATTTGGGGTGGATTCTCTAAATCTGTGCATCTTGTGTTTCTTTTGAGCTATTTCAATTCTGCTTAACTCACAGAGCACAGCGCCTTCTCTGATGTGGGTATGCCATGCTGAGCAGTCCTGTGCCACTGTCTCTCATTTCACTCAATCAATTCCAAAAACCTGGAAGAGATTTTGGGGAATCAGGGGTCTTCAAAGAAGTCATAGAATATAGAACTTGAAGAGACTCCAAATTATCCCATAGGCAGCCATCTACTAAGGCAGTCCTAGGGCAGCAAGGATGATGAGATCTGCTTAGCATCCTAACTACAAGGTCCGAAGTCTTAGGAATATTTTTCTTGCTAGGCAGGTAAACTCAGACAACTCAAGGATGGCCACCCACAGAGAGCAGATGGGTTCTGCCAGGTGCCATGTTTGCTCCAGGTCAATTTTCATGGCTATAAAGAGCCATGAAAAAAAGAGTACATTTCAGCTTCATTCTAATTCTGTTTCAGTTTTTTTCAAGGAGGGTTTAATGAGATGATGACTGTTACTAATATTGACCACAATTATTCTAAAACTGAGATTTTCAGAATTAATTTGTAGTTAGGAATAGAACTAGAAATAATGTCAAGAGGCCCCAGGTTTGAGTCCTGGCTCTGATACATATTAGCTGTATAAGACTGTAGGCAAGTTACACAGAAGCAGCATTGTATGGTGCAAAGAGTACTGGCTTTGGAGTCAGATGACCTGGATTCAAATCCCATCTCTGACATTTCTTTACCTATGTCATTTTGGGCAACTCGGTTGACTTCTTTGGGCCCCAGTTTCCTCACCTGTAAAATGGAGGTAGCTAAAATGCCTTTTTTGATGTCTTTCCTACCTCTAGATTTATGATCTTATAAATAAGTCATACTTCTCTGAACCTCGGGTTCCTAATAGGATTGTTATTGTTTAATCAATTAGTTGCAAGTGACTCTTTGTGACCCCATTTGGAGTTTTATTGGCAAAAATATGGGAGTAGTTTGCCATTTCCTTCTCTGGCTCATTTTACAGATGAGGAACTGAGGCCAACAGGGTAAAGTGACTTGTCCAGGGTCACACAGCTAGTAAGTGAGGCCAGATTTGAACTCAGGTTTTCCTGCCTCCAGGTCCAGCACCTATCCAATGTGACACCTTGTGCCCCAAGTCATGAAATACACAAAGATAAAAAAATAAAATTCTATCACTGTTCTCAAGGATCTTATATTCCACTGAGAGGATGTAACATGCACACAGATATTTTCAGAGGGATGACAGCATAAGGGACCAGGTAGAGCAGGAAAGGCTCACTTGAGTGTCAAAGGAAGCTAGGGATTCTAAGAGGTGGGAGTGAAGAGGGAGCATTTTCCAGGTATGGAGGACATGGAGATGGGATATAGTTTGCTGAATTCATCTAATAGCTCATAGACCCCTTTGTCTGGAAAGTAGAATGTATACAGGGGAGTAATGTGAAATAAATCTGGAAAAATGGAAACCAGAAAGTCTAGAAATTCCAAAAAGGTAGGTATGAAGGACTTTAAATTAAGACTAGCTAGCATTTATGTAGCACTTTAAGGTTTGAAAAGTCCTTCACACATATCTCCTTTAATCCTCACAACAATCCTCAGAGGCAGTTGCTTTATTATACCTATTTTACAGATGAGAAAACTGAGGCCAAGAGAAGTTAAGTGATTTGGCCAGGGTCACATAGAAGTGCTGAAATGTCTGAAGCAGGATTTGAACTCAGGTCTATCCCAGCTACAAGTCTAGCATGCTATGCACTGTGCCATCTTGCTACCTTTCCAGCTTGAGGAGTTTGTAGTTTGTCCTAGAGGTAATGGGGAGCCATTGAATATTCTTGAGTTGAGTAGAATGACATAGTCACATCAGTGTTTCACAAATATTAGTTTAGTAGTTTGGTGGAGGATGAGTTGGAGAGCATTGACTGGTGGCAGTGAGACCACGAAGACTGTTAAAATATGCTCAAGAGGATGATCTAACCTAGGGTAGTTGGCTATGTGAGTAGAGAGAAGGGGACAGCTCTATGAAATGGTTAAAGATAGATATGTTCATGCACATTGTTTTGTGACAATTGGATTCATGGATTCCTTTTCTCATTGTTCTACTCAGTCAATTAAGTTAGAACTTTGACTTGGGGTCAAATCCTTCTTCTGCTACTTACTTTGTATGTCTTCCTTTGTATGTCCTACTCAATTTCCTCCATGTAAACTCAGGGAGTTGGGATAGGTGATCTCTTAGGTTCTCCTGTCCAACTCTAAATTTATGATGCTTTAACAGATTATGATCTTACCTGGACTCAGAAATATTGAGGTATGAATTCATTGGCAGTATGGCTTGATGAGGGTCTTTCCAAGCCTTATACATGACTTCATAGTACACAGAGACTGAGCCATCCTGGGTAAGTCACTTAACTTTAGTTTCATCAACTGTAAAACAGGAAAAATAATAGCACCCAGATCCCAGGGTTGTTGGGAGGATCAAATGAGATAATATTTTTAAAGTACTTTGTCAGCCATAAGGTATGATATGAATACTATTCTTTCCTGGGTTTAGGGTCACAGAATGTTCACGCAAGAATGGAATACAAAGAGACATTTTTTAAGTCCAACTCTGTCATTTTATAGGTAAGTTAAAAGAGAACCAGAGAAGTTAAGGACAAACAACTAGTTAGAAGTAGAAGTCATCTGGTTTACAGTAGAACCCAGCTCTGGTTTTACCAGGGGAGCTCTACCACCCACTGGTCCATACAGCTCACCAGTCACATGGCTACTTGGTGGTAGAGCTCCCCTGGTTAGACCCCAACTAGAATATTGCCGCATAGAAAGACAACCAAGATGGTGAAGGCCTTGAGATCATGCCATATAAGGATGGAAGAAGAGTTAGGGGACTTTTAGCCTAGAGAAAAAAAAAAGACTTAAGAGGTGACATCTTTAAGTAACTGAAGTATTTGGATATCCCCTAGCTTAACATGTAAAGCCCACCACAATCTGACTCCTACATTTCTAGACTCAACTTTGTATTATTCTCCTTCTTGTACTCTAATTTTTAGGCAAATTGATTGATCTGTCACATTTCATCTCCTACCCCCATGCCTTTGCATGGTCTATAGCACATTCACTGTCTGCTCACCATCACCACTTAGGATCCCTAGCCTCCTGGAAGGCTCAGCTCTCAGCTCGTGAATGGTACACCTGTCACAGAATGTTTTCCTGATCCCCTAGGTGTTAGTTCTTTCTCTCTCTTCCCATTGCCATGTATATACTTATCTGCTGTATTCCCCTGGTAGAGTATATGCTCAATGAAGGGGGAGAATATTTTTCATTTTGTCTTTGTACTTTGGGCTCTTAGCATAGTGCCTTGCAATTAAGAAATGCTTGTTGGATTGGCCATCACATGGAAGTCTGACTAAGCTTGCTCTTTGACTCTAGAAGACTTCACGAGGAGTCAGAATGGGTGAACACTAAGGAAAAACTTCCTGAAAATAAGGACTGTCCACAAATGGAAGGGAGGTCATGGTGTCTAATCAATGGAAACCTTCAAGCAAATACTGGATCACTACTTGTCTGGTATGGAGAGGGGTTTCTTGTTCTGGTGTATTTTGGAGTAATTGATTCTGTGATCATCTTCAGTGCTTAGCACAATGCCTGGCATATATAGTAGGTGCTTTTTAAAATTGACTTGAGGGTTTGTGATTCTGCAGAAGCTGGCTCTGGAATCTAGACCTTTTGAGGGGAAGATTTTTCCTACCATATCATACTTGATTCTATTCAAGTATGCAGATAAAAGTTAGGGGTCCACTTCAGTGATTGCAGCTGAGAATTATTCTAAATGTGCAAAGATTAAGATGGATTTCAGTGACTGTAAAACCTTAATCTTGGAAATTCCCAAAGATAAATCTTAACAGTACTAAACTGGAAAGAAATGGTACTGACCTTAAATATCTAGTTGATACAACAGAGTCGAATATGGCAGCTTGGATACCTTTTAGCTGCATTATATTAGACAAATTGCTTTTTTTTTTTTACTCTGGGCCTCAACTCCCTTCTCTAGCAAATGGAATTTACGATCACTAATGATTTGTAGGAATTAACCTGTGCTAAAAACCACTGGGGTTTTGAGAGCATTTAGGAGGCAGAAATCACCTTGTATAGCCTACCTTACAGGGCTGACATGGGGGCTGTAAAGTGCCACAGAAATATAAAATAATATATAATGTTATCATAATAACGAATGCCCTGGTGGGTCATCTGTATTTGACCTTATCTTCCTAGGAAATACTAGCTATCACAGGAGGAGATTAATTTACCTTATCTTTTTCAAATAGAACCAATGACTGGAAAAAGACAGTTAGGGCCAGGATCTTTTCCTTCTACATGCTGACCCAGGCCAAAAATGAAACTGAATCTATTGGTCTATTTTTTTTAAAACTACATGTGTGCTGATTGGGGCTAGAGTCTTGCTTTCTCATTATCTGGCAGGACATCAGCATCCCACGAGTATTTAGTAAATTACAGGTATATTTTGTGTAGTAAAATTTATCCCTGAGAAGTTATATGTAAATAGAATTTTTATAAACAGAATCATTTGGCATATATCAGAGAAGCATGTTATTCAAAGGGACACTGAGGTCAAGTTTCTTTTGTGCTTTGAGTCACAAAATTTTAATTTAGTTTAATTTGGATCTGCTCGGAAAGTTGAGGTATCTCTGGGCTAACCAAAGTGACACATCTTGCTTTATTCTTTACAGCAGAGCTGGTTCTAAACAACCTTGTAAAGGATGGGGGGGGGGGGTTTGGGGGCATCTTCCTGATAAAAAGTGGGAGAGTTGGGACTTGAACCTATCTTCTGGCTCCAGAGTCACTGGTACGTTTCTGCTACATTATGTTTGTATGTATAATAAAATACATGGCAATATGGCTAATTCAAGGTTGTTTTTGTTCAGTTATTTCTGACTCTTCATGACCCCATTTAGGGATTTCTTGGCAGAGATACTGGAGTGGTTTGCCATTTCCTTTTCCAGATCATTTTACAGATGAGAAAACTGAGGCAAACAGGGTTGTGATTTGTCTAGGGTCACACAGCTAGTAAGTGTCTGAGATTGGGTTTGAATTCATGTCTTCCTGATTCCAAGTACAAGACTATTCACTGTGCCCCAAGAGTAGGCACTATACAAATGCTTATGCTTTTCCATTCCCTTCAAGAGGAAAAGGAGTGCTCATGGTTGGCTTGGGATTCGCTTCCATTCTGGTGAGCCAATAGTGAACTGGAACAAACTAAGTGTCAGATTTATATATCCTTCAGTCCTTCTATGACTCAAAACAATGGAGTATAATCCAGAAGAGAGAGGGTGAGAGAGAGACAAAGAGAGAGAGAAAAAGAAAGAAAGGAGTTTTGCAGGTATGAATGTCTCACCAGCCAAACAGCCTTCAGTAATTCAAATTATTTGGGAAAGTTTCCTCCCTTTCTTAAATAATAATAATAACAAAAAAAAAAACCCATTTATACAGCAGTTACTATGTGCCAGGCCCTGTCCTAAGCACTTTACAAATATTACCTCATTTGATCCTCATATCAATCATCAACCTTAGAAGGTAAGTATTATTATTATCCCCATTTGACAGTCGAGGAAACTGAGGCAGAGGATAAGTGTCTTTGTCTAAGTTACACAGCTTATGAGTCTGAAGGCTTGATTTGAACTCAGGTTTTCCTGACTCTAAACCCAACACTCTACCTACCATGCCACTCTGCTGCCTCTGTTATTTCCTCTCCATTGTCCTTGACAAACACACATATGTTGACTCATGATGAATTAATGTTCTAAACCTCCTGGGCTGCCTATAGAAAGGTCAGACGATACTTCTATCACTCTGAGGAAAACGTCAGCAAAACTGGTTGCTGCTTTGAAAGGACTCACAATCAAATCAGTCAAAATGACCAATGCATGGGTGCAACAAAGAAGGGAGATTGGGAAAGGCAGGGTTTCTGAGGAGATGGAGTGTTGTGTTTAAAGAGCAGACCACCACAACTTCCTATCTCCTATATGTATAGTTTCAGTCTGCAGAACTGTGTATTGGAAAGAACACTATTCAAAACTGGAGGACTTTGATTTCTGTTGGAGACTGGCTACTTACTAGTTGTGGGAGCCTGAAGTCAGACCACCACCTTCTTTACTTCTCTGGGCTCCTTGTTTCTTCTATAAAAAGGAAGAATTGTATGAAGCGATTTAGAAGATTCTTTCCAGCTCTAAATCTCAAGATAGATTGAATTCAAGTGTGGAATAGGATGGAGGTGTTTCAGGATAGTACAATGGTAAGAGCAATGAATTTGGAGATTGAGGATAAGGGTTAAATCCCCAAATCTACCACCTACTTTGACATTAGTCGTGGAACTTAATTTAACTTCAGTTTCCTCACCAGTAATTGACTAACTGACCCCTAAGGTCCCTTCGAGTTCTAATGACTCAGATTTTCTAGATCTAAAATCCTTTGCTATTACCTCATAAAAAAGGGAATTCCTTTTCTTTTCTCACTATCACATTTTTAAACTTAGCATTAAAAGAAATTAAATACACGGATAGGATTTATATTGAATCATCTTCAGAGAGCTTTATTATCAACCACAAAAGAGAAGGCATTGGGATAATTATTTATAGAGTCTTTAAGAAGAGAACAAATGTATGGGGAAATAAGGTGACTTATCCACGGTGACTCGGCATTTGCATTGGCACCAGGTAAGGCAAAACAGTTACTCTGGTGAAATTGCTTCTGTTGAGTGGCCTCTTAACTACTCCAGTTGAGATGTCTGACAAACATTTCCTAAGGGCTGTTTAGTCTTTACTGTTGAAGAAAAACAGTCTTCGATGGTTGGGAGGGGGATCACTTGTCCTCCCCTCAGTCTCTTTAGTGGCTGTCCTAAGGGTCCCAGACTATTTCACTATAATCTCAAATTGTCATATGTGGCTTACTGGAAACTTTACTTAGAAAAATATTAATGCGGATTGGTGCAAATATTTTCAACAGTGTTGTTTTTTTTTTTTTAGCAGCCTAGGGGGAGATCTGAAAGGGGCACAGAGGCAACAAAAAAATAACAACAAAAAAAACGACAAAAAATTCCAAAATAACAAAAAAACCTGATAAAAATAAAAATAACAAAAAAAAAGAATAAAAATATAACATCTGTATAGTATTTTTTAAGATTTTCAAAAATACTTGAAAGAAACGATCTTATCTTCACAACAGGTGGGTGAGGTAGGTGCTATTATGACCCCCCGCCCCCATCATTTTACAGATAAGGAGAGCGAGGCTAACCCCCCAGGAAAGGGGTCACGTAGCTGGTGAACGTCTGAACTGGATGGATTTCAAATCCAGATGTTTCAAGTCCTGACTCCAGGTCCAGCTCGGTCCACCCGCAACAGCCTCCTGAAAGTATTGACTCCGGGAGGGTTACTGTCCCTTGGGAAGCAGCGTATGGTTTGGGAAGATCCTGACACCAGCTCTGTGATCATCCTGTAATCTTCCCCGGGGCTCAGTTTTCTCATCTCTAAAATGGGGATGCTTTTGCCGGCTATCTCAAATGAGTGTTATGGGGGAAAACACTTTTCAAACCTTGCAATGCTCATTGAAATCTGACCTCCTATTCCAATAAGAGTATGGGCCGGGTTTGTTATCACACTGGGGACACCTGGTTCCCCCGAGTAAACTAAATATGTCTTCTCCTATGCTGCTGATGTAATTATAGAGATCGAGCCAGCAGTGAAAGACTAGAGTAGAAGAGATATGGGTTTATGTTAGAGGGAGGCAGGGAAATGTGACATGAGAATCTTGAATGGAAAGGGAGAGGGCCTGAAATGCAAGTTACCAATTTTATTTTCTTCTTATCTGGGATTCCCAACAGACTTTGGTGCAGAAGGGGCCACGGCAGTAGCAATTAGCTTGGAGAGTTTCCATGTGAGACCTCATGATCTGCCAGCTAGAGAACCTGGTCTCTGCAGTGGAGGGTGCTGATGTCTACAGACAATAACATTCCTTTTTTTTTTTTTTAGCTTAATTAATTTACTCTTTCTTACATCTTATGTTCTCATTTAAGCTTCAAAACGCACTAACCATCTTTTTCCTTTGTCTATTCCCCTATCTCCTGCTCCCTTGATGGCCTAATAGCCCATCTTTTGGTCCCTCAAACTGTTCTCCCTCCCTCATTTCAAATCCATTCCTCTAATTTCGTCTTTTCTTTGGATGGCTGAACTCTTGGTGTCATTCAACCTGACTACATATCCCTGAAAAACTTAACCCCCAAATAAAGGAGATTGAAAACTCATGCCATATCTTTCTTTCTTCCCATTTCAACTCATCCTCCCAATGTTACTCTTCTATTCAAATTTTTTTTACTAGACAGTCTGAAGTCTGGTATTGCCATATGGCAAATGCAAGTTTCTGAGCAATGATCACCTTGCCTAGTATGTAAATTAGGGAAATTTCTAGCAGAGGTAGAAGAAAGTTCTCCTTTGTCTACCTGTGAATTTGGGCTATTTTCTATCTACCCTTCAGACTAGACCCTCAGTGAAGGTTTTCATAGGAAAGACTTTGAACTTCAGTCAATCAGTTCATCAACAAGAATTTAAAAAAATGTCTTCTATGAGTCAGATACTCTGAGCCAGTGAAATAGTCCTTACTCTCTAAAAGCTTACATTCCGATGGAAGAGAAAAGAAATACACTTGGGGCTTTTTTTCTCCCCTGAAGTCAGAAAACAAAAGTCTATATGTGAGCTTTGCAAACTAGACAAGGCGTCCCAAAAGTCTTAGTGCATCTGAAAACTAATAACCGATAATATCTCAACAACCTGAGAAATATCTGAAAATAAAGCTACCCCCCAATTTCCTTCCATTCTTATTGCCTCTCCTTTTTCCTGCATCCCAGCCCAGCCCACCCCGAGTCTTATTGTTGCCTCCTCTCCTCCCCTTTCCCAGGCCCCACCCATCCCCCTCACCTGGGTAGTCAATGTTTGAAACTATTAAGAAGATGGCCAAGTCCACTAACAGACAGTCACAGTTCCAGGGGTTTCCTTTCAAATACAGAGCCTTGAGATTAAACAGATGGTTGATGGTGTGGGCATCCAGGAATGTCAAAGCCGTGTTGCTCAGATCCAGGTGTCTCAGGATGGTGTTGTTGGCAAAGGTGTATTTACTGATCTCTGTGAGGCGGGGGTTGTTGGAAATATTTAGGATCACCAGATTGCTGAGCATGCTGAAGCCATATGGAGAGATATGACTGATGTTGTTGAAACTGAGGTCAAGGTAGATGAGTTTGTAGACTCCAACGAAGGTGTAATCCATGATCTCCGTGATTTGGTTGAACGTACAATCTAGGTAGACGAGGTCATTGAGGAAAGCTAGCTTTATGGCCGGCAAGAAGGTGATATTGTTTCCTTTCAGGATGAGTTGTCGAGTGGTCATTGGCATATCAAGGGGATACTCCATCAGGCCAGAGCAAATCACCTCTAGTAACCTGCAGGTACAATTTTTCGGACAAGCATCATCCCCTGTAACCAGTCCCATGACGCAGGAGAGCAGTAACCACCAGGGCCAACGGCCTGTCGCAAGGGACATAATAAGGTGTTGTGGCTGCCTTCGTCCCACCTTGCTGTCTGAGCAGAATGCAGGCAAGTGTGTGTGCCTGTGTGTGGGGGGGGCAGGGAGGAGGGTGAGGTGAGAAGGGTAAAGGGAGGGAGGCGAGTGGGGAGAGAGATCTGGAAAGGACTATAACATTCTACCTTTGTGTAAGCAATTTTTCCATTACAGGACAACAGAGCAGAAGTTGAGATGTGAGGCCTGATGCTGCACAGCCCTCTGTTTGGGAGCCCTTCAGATCGCTCACTCACACGGCCTCCTGGCACTTGGCCCACTTGGCTGCTTGAGCATTATTCACCCTTTCTCTAAGTTTGTAAGTGAAGGGGAGCCAGGGCAGAACCGCATGCCACTGTGGTTGCCAGGTGACACCCTTGTGATGTCAGCAGCTGCAAAACAGACCTTGGCTACGGGAAAAAGAATTCTCCCCTGTGCAGCTGGGGCACCCGGCCTGGGGGTGGTGTCTACCTAGGTAAGCTGTGTGGGTGAAAGGCTCTGTAGCTGTTTGGGACTCTTTGGAAAAGGCGTCTGCAATGGGGATCCTTATGCTGTACCTCTATCTGTGGGTGTGTGGAAGAGACTGTATATGATGGTGTTCTGTGTTGTAGGGATGCAGAAAGAAAAAAATTGGGCAGGACTTCAGAAGTTCATAGAATAGGCAAATTCTGCCTTTTTAGGGTGAGGGCTCTAATAGGTATCACTGTTAAGGTGCTGTATATAGAAGGGGATGGGGGAATGAGCCCTGGATTGTATGAGAGCAAGACAGAATCTGCTGATAAAGATAAATGTCATAAATGGCAAAATTTTGTATAACTCCTACTATTATTAATTATAATTATATGACATATTTATTAATCATTATTATTAATATAAATCATTTTAGGTGCATGTAAATTTCTGTATAGAGTATGGATGCTTGCGATAACTAAAACATTTTCAATACTCATGAAATTATTTTTTAAAAATATTTTAAAAATAAATTTAAATAAATTTTTAAAAACACATCTTCCTCTTCTGCATAAAGACTATTTGGATGAAATTCTCTCCAAAAAGCATCTTTTTTCTAGTTCCATCATTTAAGATTTAATGGTAATAATCATAAGGATAACAAAATCATAAAAATTTACTCTGACACAAAGTACTATTTTATGGTAACAGAGTTTTAAAGACGAATTCCTTCATTAGAGCTTCCCAAAACCACAGCAACAACACATTGTGGAACAGGAAGGCAAGGTATTCATTTTAACATTAGGGAAACTGACGATCAGAAAGGTTCAATAACTTTCAGGGTCACACAGTAAGTGGCAGAGCTGAGGCCAGACCCCAAATCTCCTGTACTCTCTCCACCACATTGCTATGAGCAAAACAGCTTTAGAAAAACCCTTTTTTTTCAAAATGGACAAACTGGAGAGGGATTGATATAAGTGTGCATTTTAAATGGAATCTTCCTTTTGCTAGAGATTTTTCCAGGGTACTTTAAAAAGTGAGCTCTTCAAGGCGTTGAAAGGTAGTCAGCTTGGTGGCTCAGTGCATAGAGTTGCTTGACTTCTAGCCCAAATGACCTGAATTTAAATCTGATGTTACACATTTACTAGCTGTGTGACCTGAGCGTACTCTTTGTGATTTGGTTTCCTTATCTGTAAAATGGGGACACTAATAGCACCTACCTCCCAGAGTTGTTGTGAGGGTAAAATGAAATATTTATAAAGTGCTTTGCAAACCTTAGAGAACCATCTAAATTCTAGTTATTATTATTATAGATTGTGATGTATTTGATTAAAAATAAGGGAATAAAGGAGGAAAAGATTTCCATCTGAAGGAGAGAGGGGCAGAGAAACTGGAAGATAAAGACATGAGAGAGAGATCATCTCCCTCTGATATGAATATACACCCCGGGGAAAAGAGGATGTGGTTTACAAAAGTCTGAATTTTGAACAACTTGTCGGAAACAGATTTTTATAATAATAGGGTAAATGTGAATAATAAATACACATACATAGGTGTGAAAGACCCCTCTGGTGCCTGGGTTATCCTAGTGAGATGAGCAAAGGCAGGTGGATATGTTGTTAGTCAGCCGTATTCATCCATGAAGTATTTTTTTTTTTTACTAAGAATTCAATGGGTTCTTGATGCTGAATTAGGTGAGATATGAGAGATCCCGGAGAGTGCTGTCAAATTGAAAGTGACCTTATTGAAGCAGAGACCCCAGATACTTAAAGTAATGGCCCTAACGAAAGGTGTGCATGTATTGTTCCCATGGCCAATACTTTCTTCTCCATCATGCCCAGAGCTCAGCTATTCAAGGGTCACCTGAGAAGATAGTCATCCTGATTCCAAAAGGCAACGTATTGCCATGGAAAGAGCATTTAATTTTGAATCCTAAGATCTGAGTTAAAATCCTGACTTTGCTACTTGTAAGCTGTGTGACTTGAGACTTCCATTCTCCCTGTGCCTCAGTGTTCTCATCTATAAAATGAGGTGATGGGACTAGATGGCCTCTAAGGTCCTTCCTACTCTAAATCTATGACCTTATGACCTGGAAAAAAAGACTAATATTTCACATTTTAGAGGGCTTCACAATTGGCTTTCCATCTAACCAGGGTAGGGGGTGGGGGGAGTTAGTGCAGGAATTCCCTCATAGTATATATGTGGAAACTGAAGTTCACAGATGCTGATTTGCTCATGGTAACATGGCTAGCAAACCCATCATCAATTTTAAGATGGGAAAGGACCTCAGAGACCTTTTAGTTCAATAAATATTTCCTCTATTTCATGCCTTCTACCCTTTCCTTCCTTCTCTCCCTCCATTTCCTTCCTTCCTTCCTTCCTTCCTTCCTTCCTTCCTTCCTTCCTTCCTTCCTTCCTTCTTTCCTTCCTTCCTTCCTTCCTTCCTTCTTTCCTTCCTTCCTTCTTTCCTTCCTTCCTTCTTTCCTTCCTTCTTTCCTTCCTTCCTTCCTTCCTTCCTTCCTTCCTTCCTTCCTTCCTTCCTTCCTTCTTTCCTTCCTTCCCTTTGACCAGTGCAGATTAGTGCTTGTTCTGTAACTGAGAGTCCCACAGAGCAGTCTGGGGCACTGAGAGGTCATGTGACTTCACCAGCATCATATGGCTAATTAGCTGGTATTTGGCACAGGCAGAACTTGAACCCAGGTCTTCATGACTCTGAGGTCAGCTTTTTATGCTTTATGCCAACTGCCTCTGAATCATAATAAAAGTGCTGCTGCTACGTGTTAATGCTGCTTAGCAAAGCTTATATAACTTGATCTGGGAGATCTTAAGAAAAAACATTAATTTTCAAAATTATGTCTCTCCAGTGGTTAAAGATCCTATTGGCTGGAGGGTTTGTTTAACCAGCAGCTTCATGGTGCAGTGCTGGGCCTAGTTTCAGGAAGACCTGAGTTTAAATCCAGCTTTAGATACTTAGTATATGGATGTTCCTGGGCAAGTCACTTAACCTCTGTCTCCTTTGAGGATAAGAATAGTACTCACCTCCCAGGGGTGTTGTGAAGATAAAAGGGGATGATCCTTGTATAGGATTTTGCAAACCTTAAAGTGCTATAGAAATGTTAGCTGTCATTAACCAATGGTAATCTGGTTGGGTGATGCTCACATATCTTTTTTTTTTGGAGGGGGAAAGGCAGGGCAATTGAGGTTAAGTGACTTGCCCAAGGTCACACAGCTAGTAAGTGTTAAGTATCTGAGGCTGAATTTGAACTCATGTCTTCCTGATTCCAGGGTTGGTCCTCTATTCACTGCACCACCTAGCCGCCTGTCTGATGATCCTCACATGTAAGGACATAACAGAAGGCACTGGTTTTATAGTTGGAATACCTGGGATTGAGGGGCGGCTGGGTGGCACAGTGAATGGAGCACTGGCCCTGGAGTCAGGAGGACCTGAGTTCAAATGTGACCTCAGACACATAGCACTTATTAGCTGTTTAACCTTAGCAAGTCACTTAACCCCAGTTGCCCTGCCTTACCCCCTCCAAAAAGACAAACAAAGAATACCTGGGATTGATTCCTAGCTATCTCTTAACTACCTGTGTGACCTTGGCGAAGAGCCTTAACTCCTCAGGGCTTCAGCTTCCTCACCTGTAAAATGGAGGGATTGGCAGCATGGTACAGTGGAAATAAGGTTGGCTCTAGAGTGGAAGAACTTGACTGCCTGAGGTCCCTATGGATGGTGACCCAGGCTCTGAACCCCCAATCCCTTCTCTCCCTCTTCTTAAGAACACTCTATTAGAGAAAAATCTCTAATAGTCTAAACAATCCTAATATGTTAATGACTGAAAGCAATATAATATGCCCCACTTCAGGAGCTCTTCTAATCTCCTGGTGTGACCTTAGGTAAGTCACTTTCCTGATGTGTAAAAAGAGGAGACTGGACAGGATGGTGGTCACTAAATCTATGTCTCTCTGTCCAGAGGATCTCCAAAGGTCCTCCCAGCTCTAATTCCTGTGATGGTGGGTTCTGTATTTCTTTTTCTCCTCCTTTTTAAAAAAAATAGCTGAACAAGTTGTGGTATATGATTGTGATGGAATATTACTGTGTTATAGGAAATGATGAGCTCAATGATCTTAGACAAACATGGAGAGAGATCTGTGTTTCTTTACTAATAAGATAATTAAGCCTTATTCCTGGGCACAATTGTGAAGTAGGCAAAAGTAGTCTTTGGTTTACCCCACCCTTCTTTTGAATTCCCCTGTGACACCCCCTTTTCCCAGTCACCTGGTATCCTCATGCTGATTGCCTGGGGTTTCTTTGGATAATGATGCAGGCTCTGAACTCCCGATTCCCTGGCTCCTTCTTCTCAAAAACACTCATGCCTAGAAAAGCCTCTGATAATCTAATTCATACTGATGTATTAATGACTGATAACAGTATAATATGCCCCCACCTCAGGAGTATTTGCATTTTATCATGATTTAACACCTAAAAAGGTATTTTAGGCATCAGCCATGGAGACCTGTGGAGGAGATATTTTGGGAATGGAGAGTCTTTAGGGGTGCTTCTCAAATCACATCATTTAGGCCTATTCAGAAGGTCAACAACTTTCTGAAGTTGGCTTCTCTTTTTTTTTTATTCAGTTTTGATTGAAGCTAAGAGTGCTTAATCAAAGCTACTCTTGTATTAGCCCACCTCTGAACCTTTAACAGGGACCATCCTTCACCCTCTACAATGGAGATATCAAGTGACCCGGCACATGAGGGTGTAATCAGAAGCACGATCACATTAGAACAAACTCATTGGCTTATCATGGGCTTGGGTAGGGACCTATTTTTAGCTCTTTCTATCAGCAGCGCTGCTTTTCCAGATTAATACTCCTTTCTCAGGTGCCAGAGTGTCTCCAGACATTTCCCCCAGGGGCCCCAAAAGGCATCATTATTGTGCAGTGGAAAGAGCACTGGGCAGGGAATGAAAAGATTTTTGTCAGGTTCCCATGACTTGAATGCCAGAGGCCCTTGACCTTCAACCCAAGGGCCCCCAAAAGAATAGGGAAGGTCTTAGAAGATTTAGTCAATGACATGACCGTTATGGTTCCTGTGATGCCCCCAAATCCTTTTACCTTCTCCATCCCCAAGACTTCAGGTAGTTTGCAGTGTGGCCCCATTATGCAACATTTCTCTGGGGAAATGCACACATGCACATACACACCCAACACAAGGAGATACTGAGATTTGTGGGGATAGTGACCAGACATCTGTAATGATACCACTGTGCTTTGAATAGGTCTCCCCTTGTTTCCTGTTTTCCCCCTGTCCATGCCCCACCTCCAACCATAAACCCTGTGACAGCTATAGGACGGGCCAGCGTGTAACAGCAGCCAAGAATTTTTGCTTTGGCATGCTTTTATTTTCTGGATGCAGATAACCCTGGCATAGTAAGAGAATCTGGTGCCCTCATCAGGACCCTCAGTAGCAGCTGCTGCCCTTCTCCACTGTACCTCCTGGATTTGTGCTGATTCATCTGCCTCACCCTTCTCATTTGATGTGACAATGAGGGCCAAATCCTGGCTCCTCCATTTGCCTTCCAGGTGACCTTGGAGTACACCTGAGCCTCAGTTTTCTCATCTGTAAAATGGAGATCATACTTAGCTTACCTTCCTCACAGATTGTTTGGAAAATAAATGAAACCATTTATGTAAGACAGCTTATTACATATACATGTAAACTCTTTCTATTGTTGTTGATGCTATCTGGAAGTGGGAGCAAACCATACAGAAGTGAAACCAGCCACTGTGCCTAAGAGAGAAAGAGATAAATCTTTGTATGGTGAAGGAAGAGTGCTAGTACTAGGTGTCCAAAATAGAGCTGAAATACCTATGTGGGAGTAATGAGGGGCAAATGATGTGGGACAACAGAATTCCAAAGTCCAGTGTGAAATTTCTTGGTTCTCAGGAGAAGGAATAAGCATTTATGTCGAATCTACTATGCACTAACCACTGTGCTAAGTGCTTTTTTAAACAGACATCACTTCATTTGATCTTCCCCCAAATCCCAGGAAGTAGGTACTATTATTATCCCTAGTTTACACTTGAGGAAAACAGAGGTTTAGGGACTTGACCATGTTTACGTAGCTAGTAAATAATGTCTGAGGTCACATTTGAACTTGGGTCTTCCTGACTCCAGCCCTAGTACTCTATCTACTGCACCACCAGCTGCCTTTGGAAAGCTTTGATCTATTTACCAGGGAAATAAATAATACAAAAACATTACATTACACGCTATTTCTTTATGTTACTCAGTAAATAGTCCTCACCTTGTGAAATGGTTATGCTCCAAAAGGTCATTTGTGAAGTTGTTTGGATCTTGGAACATACTTTCCCATAGAAAGACCCTTCAGAATCATGATTAAGATCTAAGTCTATGAAATTCTATTTAACCCACAGTACCACTGAGCCATAGAATGGGTCTGAATTCTGAGTTATAGAAGTAAGAGGTTGTGTGATGGAGGAAAGAAAAGGAAGATGAAGAAGAGAGTGATCTCTTCCTTTCCTGAGTAGAACTGACTTAGTTAAATTTGATTAAAAGATGAAGTTTGTCTTTGACTCCCTCCTATTTCCCTTTATTACAGACTTCATTAGCCTCTCTCATGATTCTAAGCTTCTAACTGCAGCACCTGGGTCAAAACTTCCTCACCAAGGTGCTTCAGGGCCCCAATTCTCTGTTTCTGACCTGATCTGATCAGAACAAATAAGATATTTGTAAAGTGCTTACTTAGTACAATGACTGACACATAGTGGATGCTTAATAATACTTATTCTCTCCTCCTCCCTTCCCCTCTACCCACAAACAAACCAAATTTCCTTACCCTCATTGTATTAGCAGATCCCATGTAGGAATTAGGAAGAAAATTATTTGGTGAATTAATTTATACTAACATGGAAATGACTCATAGTGAAACCCAGCAGTATTTTTTTTTTTAAAGAAGTTGCCATTTTGTTATAGTCCTCCGGCATAAGGCAGTTCCTCTTGGGAAACTCTAGGGTTCACCTTTGATCCTTGCTTTCTACAACTGGGTTCACAGTACCATGTTACCTCAGCATAGCCATGGCTGTCAACAGAATAAATCCTTGGCTGAGTACCCAGTTTATGTCTAGTGCAAGGTATAGGGGCCAGCCAGAGATAGTTTAAGGCGATGTTTAATTGTAATCAATAGGGAAAGAGGAAAAGGAGAGGAAGAAGGGGACCTGATTTTACAGCTCTGAGACATACAAACTGACATAGGATATGACTTACATAAGAGCAGTGCTGTGTTGAGGAGCACAGAGTTATGGGTCCATTCAACAGGAAGGGCATGTTCCAGTGGGAGGGTGTGCTACAAAGTGTCCTTTGGAGAGTGAAGTTCTTATACTGTAATTTGGGGTGATTCCCCCACCTTGGAGCTGCTCAATTGCAATATCAGGGGTGAAGGAAAAATATTTTAGAGGTTCGTTATTAGGGAGAAAA
The DNA here is from genome assembly GCA_028627135.1 of Pseudochirops cupreus. Taxonomy (NCBI): domain Eukaryota; kingdom Metazoa; phylum Chordata; class Mammalia; order Diprotodontia; family Pseudocheiridae; genus Pseudochirops; species Pseudochirops cupreus. The sequence goes on along the minus strand of CM053584.1, from coordinate 47,752,559 downwards.
ACAAGCTGGTGGTAGACCAAATATTTATTGGGACACTGTGCCCTCATCAGGACCCTCAGTAGCAGCTGCTGCCCTTCTCCACTGTACCTTTGAAAAGTATTATTGTCATATTTTTTCATGAGTATATTTTACAGCCTGTGTTAAGGGAAGACTGTCATGGTGGTGTCAAGGCTGCCAGGCCAAATCTTATAACAAATATTTATTCACCCAAGGGTAATCTTAATTGGCATAATATTATTCAATGTGGGGGAACATATTTTTGAACAGTGATATGTTTGATATATCTCTAACTAAGGCCAAAAGAAGGACTTTAAGACAGCGGTTCTCATCCTGTGGGTTATGTTCAATTTGTAACAATGAAAATACATCCCGCATATCAGATATTTACATTATAATTCATAACAGTAGCAAAATTACAGTTATGAAGTAGCAATGAAAATAATTTTATGGTTGGATGTCACTACAACATGAGGAACTGTATTAAAGGGTTGCGGCATTAGGAAGGTTGAGAACCACTGCTTTAAGACTGTGGCAGTAAGGATATTCTCAACGTATTAGCTGAAGTTTCTTACTAAATGATATTACGGGTGTAAGGTGATATAGCTTCAAGTCAAAAGAGAGACTTTAATTGGCCATACTTCTTGTAGGGCCCAAATCATGTGGATTTTTAAAAGTAGTCTCAGACTCTGCTTGGATAGATCAGAACCATCTTTGGACACTATCATACTGTGTCTTGCCCTGTACCAATTTGCCTTGAAGGAGAGAAAAAACCACTGAAGGGTAACATGTAGCTTGGGAATATGGGAAAGAGGGAGAGGAGAACATCCTTCTCTCTTTGATTTGGTAACTCTGAAAGAAGTTTAAATGGTAATTGTTTGTATGTAAATGAACTTTCCTAAAGAACCAGTGGGTAGAAGGCTGCTTCTCTTCTGTTCTCCTTTTTATTATCTCCTTGAGTTATGTGTCAGTCATGTCAGTCAGGACCTTAGGTGATCATTCCATTTTTTTCTAATCCAGAGAAAAGTGGTTCTGTCATTAGATATTCATGATCCATACCTTCATGGAATTCAATACCCTGCAAAACAAAAAGACTTAAAATTATTCAAGATCTTTTCTTTTCACATTTTGAGCTAATTTATCACTTCTATAAACAATTTCTTACAAATATGTCTCACGCGTGTAGCATTTCAGTCGTGTTCAGGTTGCTAGAAATTTTGCATTTCCAATCTATCCCAAAATGGTGCTACAGAGTCTCCATTTTCCCACTGAATATTCCATTCTCTCCACCCACAATTAATTATTTGACATCAGAATAATAAAAAGGAACATTTACTTCATAGACACATAGACTTAGATTAGGAAGGGTCATTAGAGGTCATGTTGCTTAACCCCCTCATTTTCTTTCAAAAATATTTTATTTCTTACCAATTATGTATAAAAATAATTTTTAACATTCATTTAAAATTTTTGAGTTCCAAATTCTCTTCCTCTCTCTCTCCATTCTCTCTTCCCTAAGACGGTGAACAATTTGACATATGTTATACATGCAATCATGTAAAACATTTTTCCATATTAATCATGTTGTAGAAGAAAACTCAAACCAAAAAAGAAAGAACATTAGAGAAAAAAGGAAGAGAAAAATTGTATGCTTTGGTTTGCATTCAGAATCCATGATTTTTCTCTGGAGATGGATAAAATCTTTTCATCACGAGTCCTTTGGGATCACTTGGATCACTGCTGAGAGTAGATAAGTCATTCACAGGTCATCATACAGTATTGTTACTGTGACTAGTGTTCTGGTTCTGCTCACTTCCCTCTGCATCAGTTCATGTAAGTCTTCCCAGGTTTTTCTGAAACCATCCCTCTCATCATTTCTTACAGTATAATAGTATTCCATTACAACCATATACCACAACTTGTTCATCCATTTCCCAGTTGGCGGGCATCCTCTCAATTTCCAATTCTTTGATACCACAAAAAGAGCTACTATAAATGTTTTTGTACATGTGTGTCCTTTCCCCTTTTTATGGTCTCTTTGGGATATAGATCTAGTCGTGGCATTGCTGGATCAAAGGATGTGCCCTTTGGGCATAGTTCCAAATTGCTCTATAGAATAGTTAGATCAGTTTTAAATTCTAGAAATAGTGCAATAGTGTCCCAATTTTACCATATCCCTGTCAAAATTTATAATTTTCCCTTATCTGTCATATTGGCCAATCTGATAGATGTGGTACCTCAGAGTTCTTTATCTAATCAATAGTGATTCAGAGCATTTTTTATATGACTATAGATAGCTTTGATTTCCTTATCTTTTTTTTAAAATTTTTTTTATTTACTTATTTACTTTTAATTTACAAGATTCAGTTCCACATCACTTGAGTTTCAGATTTTCTCCCCTCCCTTCCCCCTCCCCCCCATGGTGGTGTGCAATTATGTATAGGATCTGCAAATACTTTCACATTGTACAGTAGTCTGGTCATATAGAAGGGTTGTAACCAATGAGTGATCACCAGGAAAAGAAAAAAAAAAAGCAAAACCAGCCATGAAAGAGAATGATAACGTGTTTTGCTTCAGTCTCCATTTAAACTATAGTCTTTCTATATCTTTCTCTGAGTTTAGGTATCTCCTTCCATCCTGATTTCCTTATCTTAAAATTGCCTGTTCATAATCTTTGACCACTTATCAATTGTAACCCTCTCCTTTTCCAGAGGAAGAAACTGGGGACCACAGAGATAGGTTGATTTGCTCAAAGTCATACAAGTCATGAGTGACCAAGTTTGGATTTGAACCTAAGTCTTGGTCTATATCTTGGACCCCTTCCTAAAGGATCATTGCTGCTTGCCAGGTATGTAACATAGAATTAAAATTCATCAGTAAATATCCTTACTTGATATTCTCTAAAACTACTTCCTCTCATGCCTACAGTTATAGGAAGTTTTGAAGCTGCTTGTCCCTTAGCTTTCCTAGTGAACCATCAAGGACAGCAGACAGGATGTAAGGATATTTATCATTCATGGATTCATTATTGGGAGTACTGGGATTTTTGGCATGGGAACAAGATGCTAATTAAAAGCTCAAGCTGTGCTATCACCTAAATCAGTGAGGTACAGATGGAAGTTTACAAAACCCAGGTCTAGAGAGTGCCTCTTCTCAAGAACCAGGAGCCCAAGATGCCCAGATCAGGTCCTTCTCTGTGTCCCCTAGCACTTCTCTCCACATTTTCTACTGTCCATTCTTCACTCCATTTCTTCTGGTTTCTCCAGCACTCTCTTCATAACCTACCATGTACAGGAATGTTGAATGCTTATGCATGGCTTTGGGGGGCATATAGTTTAGTATTCTTTTTCAGTGAATGAATCTCTGTAGTGCCCATTTTTATAGGAACATAGAAGTCCTTTGGAGAGGCCCTTTACATGAAAAATTAGGGAACTAGCATGTCTGAACTACAAATAGACTCCCATTGAAAAACTATATGAATATGTTTTATAACATTAACACATCCTCTCAGTTTCATACACATCGTATAATTCTTCCATGACTTCTAAGTTCTCTCTCTCTCTCTCTGTCTCTCATATATATATATATATATATATATATATATATATATATATATATATATATATATGTGTGTGTGTGTGTGTGTGTGTGTGTGTGTATACATACATATATGTACATATGTATACATATGTATTTTTAAAGCTTTATAAAGCAACTCAATATAAAGAATTCATTTGGAGTTACTTTCAAAATTTTGTATCTTTGAAATAAATAGCTAATTTGGTTTTATTATAGAATTAATTTTGCAGTAGCCATAATAATTTGGCATACTTAGTGAAGAATGGAAGGCAAATACTGTCTTGTTAGATGTGCTTTTTGTATTTCAGACCAATAAGTCTTTGGTAATTAATAACAACTTCCCCTACTGAATGGTGCTTTTAGAGTCTAAAACACAGGTGATAGTTGAAGTCTCTCTCCTTTTCAAATTTCCTTTACTGGTGGGTAAGGATTTGACCTTAGCAAATATTAACTTGTTATGTCTCCTATCCCTCATAGTAATTTATGCTGAGTAATTAACAGCAGAAATGGGACAAGGCATCATCCAAGTATAATGTTATATATGGGAGATTAAATGGGCAACTGGTATACCAGTCCAAAGCCCCAAATCTACAAAATGAGAGATTCGTGATCCTGGGTGGGAGTATATAATCTAAGTTTGGGAACAATGGATCTAAAACCAAGGGTAGGTCATACTGAGTAGGGTCAAAGAGAAAAACAGAACATAATGGGATTTAGATTAAGAATTTGATTTCCACAAAGAAGCATCACAAAACAGTGATGTGATCATTTTTTTTGTGGACAAAGCTCACTAGCTATTTTTCTTCTCCTATTTTTCTCTTGTAGCCCCCTACAACTCAGCTGGAGGTAACACAGTTATGGATGTGGATGTGTCCCAGAAAGGCATCTAAGGAAAGATCAAAATGAGAGCTAACTCATCCTAGGTCACCAATCAGGACCAGGCATTAATTCTCTTTAGCCACTCATGGATATACACAGACCCAATAGAACTTTTCAAAGAACACCAGGTTCTTAAAATGAGAAGAGATCTCAGATAGCATCTATTCTAAGCCATACCAGAAGAGGGATACACTTCACAGTATTTCCAATAAGTAGTCATCCATGCTTCAAGTGAGGATCTTTAGTACTTGCAAGCCTCTTTCTTCCTGCTAGGTAGTCTATTCTATATTTGGACACCTCTAATCATTAGGAAGTTTTTCCAAGTCAAAATATGCCTCTACAATTTCATGTTATTTCTATTTCTTCCTTCTTGGATCTACCTGAACATGTTCTTCTTCTGAAATGATACTTTAAAATACTTGAAGAAGTTTTTATGTCTTCACCTCCAATAGATGTGTCCAGGTGAAATCTATCGATTTGTTTCATCCATTCCTCACATGGTATGTTATTCAGTGCTCTTACCACCCTAGGTACCTTCCTTCATATTATTCCCACCTTGTCTATGTGCTCCTTAAAACATGGTACACAGGATGAACATTGTAATCTAGGTTTGGTCTAGTTGGAGCAGAATGGGTTTATCACTTTCTTTGTTCCGGACACTTCTTCTTAAACATCCTAAAATGAAGTGTGTTCATTAAAGTCATTCTTGGGTGCTTTGCCATGGCATAGAGGTAGCTCTGGTTCCTCAAAAGCTATGTCAGTGGAACTACTACAAAGCTGGAAAAGCTTGAATCCAGGACCAGTGATAGACTGTCATTTCTGGACCAGAATTACTATCTAAGTTCAAAGAGGCTAGGCTGCAAGATGATTATTATTATTTTTTTGACTTTACATATGCATGAAAGTTAAAGAAAAGTTGCAACTTGCTCTAGGAGAGGGACTATGCACACTTAAGAAATTACAGGTCATTAGAGTTAGATCAGATTCGATATTTTTTTTTGGCAAGGATAACACTGCTGATTCTATGGTCCTCAGAAGTCCTTGGGAAATTTCCCTGACAAAAACTACTGTCTACTCCTGCTTTCCTCTTTTAGCTCTGTCTTCCTCATCTTGTTCTTGTGCTGTTGAGTTTTTGAACCCAAGGACTGGACTTTGTATTTATCTCTTTAAAATCTAATTTCATTACCTTTGTTCCATTATTCTAGCCTGATAAAAATCTCACTGGATCCCAATTCCTATTCTCTAACATGTTTGCTCTCTCTCAGCTTTGTGACACCTCTGGATTTGATAAGTAAGCCCCTATGCCTTCATCCAAGTTATTGATAGAAATGTCAGAAACACTAAAGCTCAGAATGAATTGAGGCTGATGATGAATCCTAAAGGCAACAAGAATGGCTTTTAAAGCTATATTTAGGACAAGAGGAAAACCAAAGAAGGGCTTTGACTGCTGCTCTGGGAATTTCAAGTGTTTGAGTGAATTACCCAGTCTCAAAATATCACTGACATCTTTGACTCTTTACTGTGATCCCATCATGTCCAGTCATTGCCAAGCCTTTTCACTTCCGCCTCCACAATATTCTTGCACAGTTTCCTCCATTCTACTTCAGCTTACACCACCCTAATTCATGCCCTATCTCCGCTTACCTGAACTATTGTATTAGCCTACCTCCCTGACTTCAGTCTCTCCCCTCTTCAATTCTTCATATTCCTGCCAGAAGATCCTAAAACACAGTTTTGCCCATAATAATAATTGATATTTATATAATGCTTTAAGGTTTACAAAGCATGGTACACACATTGTTTCATTTGATATTCACAGCATTTAGGTAATGCACTTATTATTATTTTTATCTGAGGAAACTCAGGAAACAGATTCAGAGAGTACAAGTGCCTTTCCCGTGACCACATATTTAGCAACCATTGGAAACAAGATCAAAATCCAGATGAGTCTTAAGGTCTTTACACTTTACGAAAATTCTTTAGTGGCTAGAAAAATTTTCAATGACTGCCCAATAAAATATAAAAACTTTCAGTGACAGCCCAGTAAAAATAGAAAACCCTTTCTCTGACAATATAGGACTTCTGGAATCTGGAGTCTGATTACAACCTATCTTTCTAACTTAATCATATGCTATTCCCTTTAATGTTCTGTACTGTTCAATCAAACTGGACTCTTTTCCAATTCATGGTCTTGTCTTTCCATTTCCCATCTTGATGCCTTTGCACACATCCTCCTCTTTGTCTGCAATAATCTCTCTCAGTATCTATCTGTTGTTGTCCTTATTTGATGATCACTTGCTACACAAGACACAACCTCTATTTAGCCTTTTTTTAAAGTCTTACTTATTGTTTCTTAGGTAGCAAAATCACCCCATGTATTGGGTGATTTACTAGGGCCCAGCCTTGTCAGCACCATGGCCAACTGTCTGCTCTTTTCATTTGGTGCTCACCTCTTATGGACAGCACCCGGTCAGTTCTTTTATATCAGAACCTGTCTTTCAAAGGGCTTGAAACATTTTTCAGGTTTTATGTGAATCCCCCCTAACAGTGATGTGACACACTGATACATCATCCTTCTTTTACAGATGAGAAATTGGAAAGGAGATGTGACTTGCTCAAGACTGCTCAGAGAGCCAGATATTGAGGCAGCAAATGGAAACCAGATCTAGATGGTGATTTATGTAAATACCTTTGGAATTTTCCATCATGCCACACCAACTGACACAATTATTGAAGATTCTGTCTAGATTTTTCCGGCTTCCAAGATAAACTAGACAATTCTTAATTCAATACATTGCAATTCGACACACATTTATTGCGGTGCTGTGGATACAAAGAATGTTATGACACAGATTCTGCTTTCAAGGATATTATGATCCAAGAGAGTTGAAAAGACATATGCCCAAACAACTTTGGTACAAAAAGCAGATTCAAAGTAGGGGTTCAGGTAAGATACTACAACAAATTTAAAGGAGAGATTATTTCCTGATGGAAGGCTGAGAAAAGTTTTCATGGAAAAAGAGGCATGTGAATTGGATCTTGAAGGATTTGGGAGGACTTGTGGAAGTGAGCAAGTGAGGAATTACTTTATATAATTAAATCCCATTTCAACAGATGGCATTACAACGACAAATCTCCACATAAACCTCAAACTTCCAATTCCCAGCTGCTGTCATGTTTATTGGAGTGATGATAGTTTATATCCAGAAATTCTAAGGCAACATGCATGGTGTATTGGATTGAGAGTTGGCCTTGTAGTCATGAAGACCTGGATTCAAGTCCCACCTCTGGAAGTGGGTAAAGCACTTAAAATTTCAGGGCTTTAGGCAACTCTCTAAGACTATCTGTTGTAGAGAATTTGCAGTCTCTATTAACAGAGGGTTTTCCTCACCTGGGAGTTTCTTATACAAAAGAAACCACAAATCCAGTTCCTATTTCCTAAAATTCTAATACGATGAAAACTTATGGACAATCCCTTGAGAATATCATTGTAATGGAAACTAACTTGTGCTTAACATTATTGAGGGCACAAAGGAAATTAGAAAAAAAATATCTGAAGGAAACTGAATGAGCCCCATTTCTCTTTTCCTTTCCCATTTTGACTAATTTTCTGGGAAATCTATGAGGCAGAAAGGGGTTATATAACTCTGTAATCAGTTATAGGTAGATATTAGTAGTTTCTTAGCCTTAGAGGTAGAGGGGACTATTGAGCTCTTTTGGGTTATAAAAAGAAGGGATGTATTTGATTCTGAGGCAGCTAGCCATAGACAGATTTGTAATGTGGGAGAAGAAAAAATATCTGTAAATCTAGAATTCTTTCAAACTTCTCTGAAAGGCTGTTTTGTCCCTATATTAATTAGTCTGGTCATCAAAGTTGGTCTCCATTTGAATCGGTTCTTACTGTATGGAAACCATTACTATTATGGTTTATTTATTTGCTCTATCTGTCTATCTATTTATTTATTAATATTATGAAGCTTATGAGAGAGAAGATAAGGAGTATATGGGGCTTTATGGAAAGGCTGAACTTACTGAGGCTCATTTAAAGAGTTTTTAGTACCCTTTTTACTGGGATCACCATGGGAGGAGAGGAAGGCACAGAACTCAAAAAAGCTCAGATTTTTTTATACTGCTCCTGCTATTAATATTTTTTCTTTTTCTTTTTTTTTTAAATCCTGATACTAATATTACAACTCCTGTACTTCACCAAGAAAATACTCCAGGCTAGGTCACCACTTATAAAACCTCACAGCAGACATTCAAATTATTATTGTCCAGTTATTTCAATTATGTTGAAGTCTTTGTGACCTCATTTCTTTTTTGGGGGGGGGTGGAGGAGGTGATATTAGGATGGTTTTGCCATTTACTTCTCCAGCTTATTTTATAGATGAGGAAACTGAGGCAAACCTTCCCAGGGTCACACAGCTAAGTAAATGTCTGAGACTGGATTTGAACTCAGGTCTTCCTGATTCCAAGGCAGGCGCTCTATCTCCTACACCACTTAGCTGCCTTCACATTTAAGTACTTTGACAGCTGCTCTCTTGGCTAGATAACTAGCAGTGTTCCTAATTGGATCTCTTTTCCACCAGGGCTCCCAAACACCAGCAGAAGTTGAATGATAATTCTCTCTCCTCCCTGAGGACATATTTAGATTAGTGTGGTACATGCTCAGAATTTGTCCCTGGAGCTAAGATTCCTCTGCTCTAATTCCTTGTGTTCCTAGCTAAATTGGCTCCAAACATCTCTGCTTCAAAAAATCTGAAAGTGAAAGCAGAGAGAAAAAAGAGATTCTTTGAAAGTCTCTGACCCAGAAGATGCTCTTCCTACATTATGCTTAGTTCTTCCTGGTCAATCCTGTTTGTCTAGAGTAGAACCAATCAACAATTTTCAGGGAGAAGCAGAAGCATAGTGTGGGGAAGCAGAGTTGGTATCTCTTTCTAGCATTTCTCTGTTGCCAGAGCAACAGAATTCTTAAACCAGATTTGCACCACAGAGTGGTTAAGCCCAATGATATAATGTCTCACATTGCTTTTTCCTTTTTATTCTCACTTTCAACACCCTACTTCAGGGACTCACTGGAGTAGTAGAGAGAGTGTAGGGCTTGAAGTCAGCAAGATCTACGTTCAAAACTGACCTCAGACATTTGTTCTTTGTGTGATCATGGGCAAATCACTTCACCTCTGTGTGCCTCACCTTTCCTCAACTATAAAATGGGGAATAATAATAGCACCTACCTTCTAGGGTTGTTGTGAAGATCAAATGAGATATCTATAAAGTGCTTGACACACAGTAGGTACTTAATAAATGCTTGTTTCCTTACTTCATGCTTGGACTATGGTGATAATATAGCTGATGTTTTCCTTCCTTCCCTTTCTTCTTCCCCTTCCACTTGTCTACACTACAATCCACTTGATTCAGCACTTCTGGATTACATCAACCCTTCAACATTCTTTCCTGTGGCTGTCCCTCCATTGACAGTGAATACAACTGCTTTACACCTTTAGTAGACAGTATTTCAGGAGTTGATATACCTGAAACAAGAATCCACCCTCTCCCTGACAGCCAGCCTCCTGGTGACATGAGCATCTCAGAATTAAACTAAACTAGTGTTCAGATGATGGGCATATAGAATACTTTCCAGCTTGTGTTCTGTCAGACAAAGCACCAGTCTTCCTTTGCTAGCATAGACTTGAGAACCCAGGATCACCTCCATACCACAGAGGAATTTAGTAGAGGACTGATGGATTAATCTTCCTAAAACACTCCTTTGTACACTTCACACTGTTCTTTTGTTCACTCCCTTTCCTTCTTGGACTTTCCTTCCCTACTCTTCTCCATTTGGCTAAATAGTACCTTTCATCTCGCAGCTGCTCTGTGAAGTCTTTCCTCACTGATCCAGTCTTCAGTGGGACCAGGAGTGTTTTTCCATTTCTGTAGCTCAAGTTTGAATTGCTTTTCTGACATAATAGCTTGTGCTACTTTTTAATAATGCTTTCAAAATCTAGAGACCTAGTAGAAGATGTTAAAATCACGTGGGGTTGGGACAAGCTACGTGCATGTCCCTGGGATCATGTCTGTTCCTGGAGTGGTCCTAAGGATGCTTTCACTAAGCACTGCAGAAGATGAGCTTATATCCCAATACTTTTATTCAATCACTAAAAAAAGCTGTCATTTTACCCACTTGCATAATAGTCTGCAGATCATTAAACATAAAAGAATAAAAGGGGGATTGTGACTTGCCCTTGGACTGTTTCTATCCAAGCTCCATCACAAAAGTTGAGAAGAATGAGATGATGATGATGATGATGATTGATGATAATAACAATTATTATAATAGCTAGCTTTTATATAGCACTTCAAGATTTGAAAGGTACTTTAATACATTATTCACTTCAATCTTCCTGTCATGCTTCCTGCCACTGGTACCACTTCAGTCATTCTACCCGCCATATTGGACCTCCAGCTTTTCCTAGGGCCCTGCTGATTGGTGGAAGCTCAAAGTATCTAACTGGGCTCAGTCATCTGATCATGCCATTTTTCTATTATGCCTCCACATTCCTACTATCCCTCTCCATCTTACCCCATCTTTCCCCCCCCTCCCATCCTTCTGACTTTCTGCTTCTTATTTTGGGAATGTTAATTACATCAAAGCTACCATTGCTTCCAGAAAGAGGGCATGAATTCATTGTCCAATGTCTTCACTCTATCCCTAGGATTTCACCTTTCTTCCTTAGTCTGATGGGGCTTGTGCTCTTTGCAAAGTTATTCTCCATCAGAGATGATGTATACTAACTAACATTAAAGAGGGATGTTCATCCCTCCAGCAATCAAACTATCAAAAACCCAGCTTAGAAATCAAGACACTTGAAAACAAAAAGCAGCCTGGAATTCTATGTTTCTCAATAGCTTTCAAGGTCAGCTAGGTGATGCAGAGGATGGAGCACTAGGAGTCAAGAAGACAGTTCATATCTGGTCTCAGACACTAGCTATGTGACCGCGGGCAAGTTATTTAACCTTGTTTGTTTTGTTTCTTCATCTGTAAAATGAGCTGGAGAAGGAAATGGCAAGCCCCTCTGGTATCTTTCCAAGAAAACTCTAAATGGGCTCACAAAGAGTTGGATAGGACTGAATAACAATAGCTTTTAATTCAAGAGGCAGAAAAATCATGCAAAAAAGACATTGCACCTTTAATTTAAGCAGATTAAGCTCACAGGGACTATTTTCCCTCCTTTCCATTCTCTGTTTTTAGTGCAGCACTTGGCACATAGTAGGTGTTAAGAGTTGTTGAGTTGAATGAATGAAAGCATTTATTAAGTGTTTACTAAGTACCTTGCACTGTACTGTGTTCTGGGGATAGAAATACAAAAATGAGGTGGTCTCTGCCTTTAACGAGCCTTTGAGTGAGCCCATTAAGGGAAGCATAGCCAGGGAAGGTGTTATGTTTGGGGAAGTCACAGAGGTGGGGAGTGAAGTCACAGAAGAGTTGACTGAGTGACACATTTTCCAGAAATGACGGTAAAGTTTGTGTTTGGTTATAGTTCTCCACTTTGTATTTTGCATTGCTGCCCTGCCTGGTTTCAACTTCATAGAACAAGATCCTTCTCCTCCCCCTCTCCCAACTCATTACTTCTAAACTCACCACCCTTGATTGAAAACACCTCCTTCAACTTCCCCTCTCTGATTGGAGGTGCTGGAGGGTGGAGTAGTAAACTCCTTCCACTGCCTTCCTTTATAGGACTCATCTCCCTGCACTTTGCTTCTGCTGCCCTGCCTGCTTTCAACTTCACAGAACAAGATGCTCCCCAGCATCTTCCAGGTACCTCCTGGTATCCTGTTCCCTGCCCTTCCTGTCTTTTTCCTTAAGTGTATTCTCTCCCTTTAGATCATAAACTCCTTGAGGACAGGGGGTGTCTTTTTTTTTTATTATTAATTGTATCCCTAGTGTTTATGCCTGGCACATAGCAGGTACTTGATAAATGTTTACTGGACTAGATTAAATTGGAATTCCCGGAACAAGAGGTAGGGAATAGAATGTGAGAGAGGCATGTTTGGGGGTAGGCTGGATGGCAAGAAGATGGTCAGGATGTATAGTTGGAAATGTATGTCTGAGGTTGGCTCTGTCCTTGTCTCTGTTCCTGTCTCTGTCTCTGTCTCTCTCTGTCTCTGTCTCTCTGTGTCTCTCTCTGTCTGTCTCTCTGTCTCTCTATCTGTCCCTATTTATTTTTAGTTTTCATTCACTTCTACAAGATTTTGAGTTCCAAATTTTCTCCCCATCTCTCCCCTCCCCCACTCCAAGACAACATGCATTCTGATTACCCTTTCCCCAACTCTGCCCTCCTTATCACCCCCCCCCCCATTCTCTTATCCCCTTCCTTTATAGTTTCCTGTAGGGCAAAATTTCTATGCCACATTGCCTGAATATCTTATTTCCCAGTTGCATGTGAAAACAATTTTTAACATTCGTTTTTAAAACTTCAAGTTCCACATTCTCTCCCTTCCTCCCTCCCCACCCACCCTCATTGAGAAGGAAAGCAATTTGATGTAGCTTATAAATGTGGAGTCATGCAAAACACTTCCATAATAGTCAAGTTGTGAAAGACTATTATTTCTCTCCA
>CM053584.1:47687173-47739389 GCA_028627135.1 Pseudochirops cupreus | reverse complement strand
AGAGTAAGGTTCACTTATTCCCTCTCACCTCCCTCCTCTTCTTCTCACTATAAAAGCTTTTTCTTGCCTCTTTTATGTGAGATGATTTATGGGGTTGGCTGTATATAATATGCAATGTGAATTTGTACTAGCCTTCTCTCCAATCATGACCAGAGTTCCAAAGATAAGAGGATTAATCACCTCAATGCATCCATCCAATTGGATTATCATAGCAGTAGAATGGATGACAAAAAGATGACTGGGAAAAATATCTAGAAGCATGATGATGATCTTGGAATGGGCTGTAGGGGTATAAATGGGGCAAGAGAGAGGGGGAAAGAAGGGAAGGTGGAGAAGAGGTTGACTGCATACTCTTTATCGGGACAGAAATCTTTATTATGTAAAACTGATACTGTTTATATTCTCTTATATTTTTTGATGGTTGACTTACTGTCAATTTACCTCATGCATATTTCTTCATTCTTTTCTTCATATGTTTAGGCTAACACTACCATACTGGAAACTTCAGGGAGCTGTAATGGTAATGATAATTTGAAGATCTTCCCTGCCCCTTAATAGGCTTAAGGGAATTTTGGAGATCTTCTTAATAGACCAAATGTAATCACATGGAGTCCATGGTGGGAGGAGCTTGCTCAAAGGGTAGAAGAGGAAAGGTGGAACAGGAAGGAGCAGAGGAGAGCTGGAGCAGATCTGAGAGCAGCCAGAGTGGAGGCAGAGTAGCTAGCAGGAGTGAGAGAGGGGCATTTTTGCTTAAAGGATCCTGTTTTATTCTGAAGGTTTGATGGAGGGAATACTTGGGGATGTTGGTGCTCTCTGCATTGGTTATGTGTACGAACTTCTTGGTTGCTGTGATGTATTTGGCTTTCTGGTATTTGAATAAATGTTTTAGTTCTATCTTCCATGTGGAGAATCTGTTACATTTTGTGATTCAGAACTACACCAGCATATTCATAGCCACTGTGGGCACTGTGAACATCACATTGCTATTATAGGAGCCAAGATCTTTGTACCCTATATGGTGCCTAGTAACTTTGTATATAGTAGGTGTTCAATATGCATTTGTTGACTGGTCATGAGGTACAAAGCAGAAATTAATGAATTTTCATGTACTCAAGGAAAGCCTGTGGTTTAGCAATTCCAAGCCATGGGACTGAAGGGAATCCTTGCAGTTATTTCTCCCTCATGCTGAGTTCTCAGTCTGTAAATGGAGATAAGGTTTGTGCTACTTATTTCAAGAGTTTGTTAGGGGGCAGGTACTTCATAAACTAGAAAATCCTATACTGGGTCCTAAAAGTTTTGGTGAAATTTTAATCTATTAAAGTTTAAAAGCTTACTAAGACTTTTGAGACAGCCTGCATAAATATGTGGCAGAAATTATATCTTTGCTGTTGGCCTTACCCATAAAGCTTTGGCTGGTTTGAAAAGAGCTGGGAGTAGAAATAATGTTCAGGTAGCTATGTAGCACTTGGAGTTTGCTAGTAGAGTGGCAAAGAGAAGAAAAAGGGCATTGGGTCTGAGAGAGCCTTCTTAGGGACACAGAGCCAATTTTTAAAAACAGACCAACAGTGAGGCTGTGTTTCTGGATAGGAGCAAAATTATCAGCTGGAGGAGAGGATAGAGATAGGCCTAAAGTGAAGCAATTGGTCAATGATCTATCCAGGGAAGAAATCCTTATATGGATCAGATTTCTAGTGACTACCATGCAGGAGGAGTTAGAGATTAGATGATTGACTTGGGTCTCTGTTTCCTCCAATGATTAGAGTTTGTGAATCAAAAAGCAGATGAAAGGCTGGGGAGGTGGGTGGGGAGTGCAGGGACATTTGCTACTGGGAATGTTCACTTGCTCCTGTTTGAAGTAGCTAATGGAGAGGCTGAGTTTTGGTTTGGGACATACCTATAGACAAGTTGTGGGCTGTTGGGGCATGGGGATTGTTACAGGCATGTTGCCCATTTGATAGTTTGTTTTGGTTGTTGTTTTGATATATTTTGATTGTAACCCTTTTATTTTTGTGTCATAAATAAAGACCACTTATAATTAAGTCATGCTTCTGTGACTGATTTCATTATGCCTTATTCATTTGATTAAAATTTGTTGAACTACAGCAGACCAGGGAGGATGGTTAGAGTTCCCTCATGATTGGGAACTTGAAACAAGATTCTAATTTGATAAATCCATATTGACCATACCCCCCCCCCCCCAACTGACAAGTAGGCAATTACCACCATCAAAAAGGGATAAATCTGGGAAGGATGGAGGTAGTGGTTCTCTAAAAACCATGGAAAGCTTAAAATTTTTCCCCAAGCAACATCAGGTGTTGGGTTCAGCATATAATCACCATGGGTCATGACCACTGACTTGACAGCCCTTGGACACTCATCACTGAAAAGGATCAGGTAACGACAAAATGTTCCCTGGTGAGTTAGAGTTTGTTCCTTTACTCCCTTCCTTCCTTCCTTCCTTCCTTCCTTCCTTCCTTCCTTCCTTCCTTCCTTCCATTTTGTCTCTGTCTTAATTTGTTTGCTGTCTGTCTCTTTCTCTGTCTCTCCCTGTCTTTGTCTCTCACACCCTCCATAAGGGAGAAGTGTTTTGAAATGGAATGCGCTGCCTTGAAAGAGATTGGTTTTCCTTCTTTGAGGTTTTTAAGCAGATGCTGGATCAGTGGTATCAAACTCACAGAAATGAGGGCTACTAAACTATACACAAGGATCTCTAAAGGCTCCATATTGACTTAGAAAACCACACACATTTACATATTTCTTTTTTTTATTAATATATCAACACATTAAAATCAGATAGGAACTACATTTTAATCTGGTTCAGACTATACTTGGGATAATGTGTGCTTCATATGGTTTGTGGGCTGTATGTTTAATAACTGTGCTGGATAATGCCTTGGTTGGATATGTTATAGTGGGGATTCTTTCTGTGTATGAGTTGTGCTAGATGACCTCTGAGGTCCCTTCTAAGGCTCAAATTTGTGAAGGAATATTCAAAAAAAGAATATAGATGTAGAACTGAAAAGAGCCTACATCATTTTATAGATGAAGAGACTGAAGCCCAATAAGGTTAGTTGACTTGCCTTAAGTCACACAGAAGAACCAGGCTTAAGATCCATATCCTCTGACTCCAAAATAAGTATCCTTTCAACTGTACCAAATAATAGGATACAGTTAAGATCACATCCAGATGGACTTTTCACAAACTTTTTTTTTTCTGGATTGTCATTGCCCAATCACTATTAAATTGGTCACTCTGTCTTCTAGAGATATAGTCTAGATTGACAATACTTGTTGCCAGTCAACATGCATTTATTAAGAGCTTGCCACGTGCTGGGCACTGTGCTAGGTGCTGAAAGGCAAAAGAGAGTCCCTGTCCTTCAAGGAGCTCACAATCTAATGGAGGAGATAACACCCAATAGCTGTGTGCATGCAGATATGTGTTGTTTGGGAGTAATTTGAAATGATGAAGAAGTAATGTAGAATCTGGGAACCGGAGGAGAATAAGTTATCTTTTCTAAGATGTGAAAGAGTATAATCCCCTCCTATGTACACAGAGTGAAGTCATGATCATGAATGTATTTTCCTATGCATTCATGAAACATAGTACCCCTATTTATTTTTTCTAGCATCAGATTGGATTCTTGGATCAAGGCATGGAATATTTATGAATTATTGCTGTCACTTATTTGAATAAAGTTCTGTTTGTACGTGGGAGTGAGCTTAGATGGGTTTGTGCAGAAATCATCACATCTTGGAATATAAGAGTTTAAATATCATCAGACCCAGCTCTCATATTTTACAGATGAGGAGATTGAGAAGTCATATGACTTAGTCATGTCTCTCCAGAACTAGAACCCAAATTTTCTGATGTCCAGTGCTATTTGATAATGAGTGACTGAAAAACATATACATTCTGTGGCCACCATGTGGATGCATTCTATGAGAAAATGGATGTAACAAATTATTGACAACTGTGTATGGTGAACACGGGTCTCTCCCTTTTGTGTTATAGGCATATTGATCTCCAGTACTTAATCTTCTTGACTTTTATAAACTTCACATAGAAATTAAAATAACCTGAAGCTTCCTGGTCAGGCATAATTAATAGCTGACTTTTATATGGTACTTTGTGTACTTCATGCACACTATCTTATTGGATCCTCGTAACAACTCTATGAGGTAGATCCTACATGGATTATTACCCCAATTTTACACATATGCAAACTGGGGCTTGAAGTTATTAAATGACCAACATCTTAATACAATTATCAAATTATTAGAAGTAGGATTCAAACTCAATTCTTCCAAAGTGACTTTTCTAAATTGCAGCTCTGATCATGTTATATACTCCCTGTCAATTCAGCAGTGGCTCTGTGTCATCTTCAAGAGCAAATATACTCTTTTGTTTGACTTTTAAAGCCTTCAGAAACTGGTCCCCTCCCTCCCTCTCTAGTTTTCATATCCCTTATTCCACATACTCTGTGATCTAGCGACACTGGCCTCCTTACTAGACAAAATACTCCATCTCTAAACTTTGGGTATTTTTGCTGCCTGGCCCCCATTCCTGGAACTCTCTCCTTCCTCATCTCTGCCTCCTAACTTCCCTGACTTCAAGTCTTAGTGGAAGTTTTACCTTCTGCAATAATTTTTTCCCCAGTCTTCCTTAATCTTAGTGCCTTCCCTGAGTTGATTTCCAGTTTATCAAGTATATGTTGTGTTTGTACACAGATGTTTGCATGTGGTATCCCTCATTAGACTGTCAACTCCTTGGGGTCAGAGACCGTCTCTTGACTCTCTCTGTAACCCCAGTGCTTAGCCCAGTGGCTAGCACATAGTAAATGTTGAATAAATGCTTATTGACTTGACATGGAAGGTTGGACTTTGAAGGTTCTACTGATCCTTCAAGGATGTTAGTGGATAGGACTGGATCTATGAATTTGTAGGTATCTGATGAAGAAACCTCTTATCTTTGAAGAATGGCACCTTCTCTGCAACTTACAATCTTAATGAGTTGTCTGGGGTTATGGAGAAGTTAAATTACATACCCAGGGTCACATGATTAATGTGTACTGGTAGCAGGAGTTGAATCCAGGTTTTATGACTCTTAGGTGGCACTCTATTCACCATATCATGCTGCTTGGAGCTATCATGCTCCAAATGAGGAGCCAACAAGGCCTCAAAGACAGAAACTAGATGAATGAGAGAATGGTGGTGCCATTGACAGAACTAGAGAAGTCAGAAGGAGAAGGTGGTATTTGAGGTAAGAAGAGGAATTCCATTTTGAACACATTGAATTTTCACTTGACTGGCTATTTGAAAAACTTCAAGGTGATCTTAAAATGTTATCTGAGATGGGCTACAGGCCAGCTACTAACAGAAGTCTTTTTATATGTGTTCATGCCTCATTATCCTTATTATTGTCAGTTAATGATGTGTTCCACACAACTGAATTTTCCAGGTGCCATATTTGATCCAAATATTGGGTCCTGAATATAGGCTGTACCCTTCAAATCAGCTCTCCATTTGAAGAGATATAGACAATGTTTTGTGTCCCTCTCCCTCTTTCCTTCCTCTCTCTCTCTCTCTCTCTCTCTCTCTCTTTCTATCTATATATCCATATCTACCTATGTATCTATCTATCTATCATCTATCTATCTATCATCCTAAATATAGACTGAACCCTTCAAATCAGATCTCCCTGAAAGGAGATATAGACAATATTTTGTCTTCCTCTCCCTCTTTCCTCACTCTGTATATATCCATATATCTATCCATTTATCTCTATATCTATCTATCCTATTCTATCCTGAAAAATAGCACTGGTTATAGGTCACATTTGGGTTTAAATAAGCCAGATTATAGAAAAAAGGCACTTAGGTCAAAATGGTAACTGAAGATTGCTCTCTTCAGTTCTTTAAAATCTTCACCATTTTCATAGCAAATATTTCTGAAATTATTATAGAAAATATATTACATTTTTAAAGCAATTTCATATGCATTTGATGGCCACAACAATGCTCTTAGATAAGCAAAACTCTTCCTATTTTACAGATGAGGAAACTGAGGCCCAGAGAAATTGTTATTTGCCCAATGTCACACAGTTAGTGTCAAAGCTATGGCTAGGACCCAAAGCTTCTGGTTTTTAGCCCATTTTAGCCCACTACACAGTATGTCCTGATGTTATTAATAGCTGTATACTGAACGCAATTTAACCTTTACTTGATGACTCAGGCCATCAGTAAGAAATTGCTTACTGTGCTCTGAATGTCCTCAGGGCTTATTGAGGCATATAGGACTGCTTTCTCCTACACTAAATATTTTTTAGATAGCTTTTCTAGATCTATGTCTGGTTTTGTTTTTTCTGTCTCTGTTTTCTTCCTCCACCTAATTGTTTGGCTATTAGATGTCTTTTCCTACCTGTAGTCATATTTAGGAAAGCCATCATTCCATCCAGAAGTGATTATCTCTGTTGGCTATAAAGTCACACAAAGAAAGGTTTTCTGTGCTGATTATGCATCTCTGCCCTCTCTAGTTCTACTGAGAATTAAAATGCAGGCAGGAGGTGGAGGGTTATACGTTAAGAACAGAGAGAAGGCTAGTTCAGCTGGGTTGCTGAGTTCAAGAGGAGGAATGATATCCAATGAGGCTAGAAACATAGGTTGGGGACAGATTCTGTTGGACATTTGAAGCTTAGCAGATGTTTTTTATGGTTTATCCTAGAAGTAACAGGAAGCCACTGACGTTAGTTGAGAATAGGAATCACATGATTAGAATTTCATTTAAGGGAAATCACATTGACAGTAGTATATAGGAAGGCCTGGAATAGTGAGAGACTTGAGGCAGGAAGACCAGTCAAGAGGCTGTTACAATACTCTGGGTAATAAGTGAAAAGGGATTGACCACTAAGGTTGTCGCTATGTGAGTAGAGAGAAGGGATCAGGTAAGAGAGATGTGAGGTAGAAAGAGCAAGATTTGGGAAGTGGGAGGGTAAGGGATCCTGCATAATGCCAAGATTATTATTGAGTACATAAGGTTTTTTTAGCAACCATTTCAGTCACTTAGACATTTTTGTTTATTTCTTAACAATGTTCTGTAGAGTGGAGGCCATCCAAAGTTGAGGCTATTCGATCTTTGGTCAAAACATAGGATGTCAGAGCTAAAAGAGAACACAGAGGTCACATAGTCCAAAGTGAGGCCAATAATGCCTTTGTAACAACTTCCCTTACATCACAAGGTAATTAATTGATGGCATAACCATCACTAGAGCCCCATTTGTCTTGGCTTTCAGTCCCATGTTCCTTCTCAACAAAATGTTGTCTATATTTAACAATGTTGAAACTTTGGTACTGGATTCCTTCAGATTGCCTGGGTGAGTAAGTTGTTATTGATAGCCTTATGTCAAATGTTACTTTGGTAGAAGTCTGTGATTTCATTGATGTGGGGCAGCAATGTCAAACTCAAATAGAAATAGGGGTAATTAAATGATCCATAAGGATCCCTGCAGGCTTCATGTTGACTTAAAAACCAGATATTTGATTGTCTTTTTTTGTTAAATACTCCCCAATTATAATTTAGTTTGCTTTGGCTCTAGAGTGGTGGGGGGCCATATGTAGCTTACAGTGCAATATTTGGCACCTCTGGTGTAGGGAATTTCCTAGTAAGGAAACTCCCTTTACCAGTGCAGAATACCAACTGGTCTGTATTTTGTTGTAGTTCAGTTGTGTCTTACTCTTCATGACCCCATTTGGGGTTTTCTTGGCAAAGATACTGGAGTGGTTTACCATTTTTTCCCTCCAACTCATTTTTCAGATGAGGAAATTGAGGAAAATAGGATTAAGTGACTTGCCTAGGGTCACACAGCTAGCAAGTATCTGAGGCCAGATTTGAACTCAGGAAGAGGAGTTTCCCTGACTTCAAGCCCAGTGCTTCATCTACATTGTCACTCTGTAGTTACAAAATCTTAAGAGCAGCGGTTCTCAACCTGTGGGTCGGGATGACCCTTTCACAGGGGTCACAGGGATCACCTAAGACCATCTGAAAACACGTATTTCCAATGGTCTTAGGACCCTCCTCTGTCTCCAGGCTGGTCTGCCCATATGCAGACACGCCCACATATGACTATTAAAGGATCACAGCATTAGGAAGGTTGAGAACCACTGCTTAAGAGACTTAGTTGCCTTGGGTACTAAAAGATTAAATAATTTGCTGTGAATCACATGGACAAGGTATGTGAGAAGCCAGATGTGAACGTAGATAATGAAGCCTGCCTAATTCCTAGGCAAGTGTCCTATCTATTATATTTCATTGCGTCTGTTAGTGTAATTAGCATACTGTTGCTCTAACAGAAAACTATCTTAGGCAGGAAGATCCCACAAAAGCAAAATGATACTAGAGGCATTTAGGTGGTATAGTGGATAGAGCACTAGACCTGTAGTCAGGAAGACCTGAGTTCAAATCTAGTCTCAGATATTGAGTTGTACTTTCACTCATACTAACTCATTTGGGACAGTGAGGATATTTTTTGCTCTTCCTCATCTCTTCCAGATGCTTCCTCTTCTGCTATAATTAACTAACCTGTTCTCTTTTGAGGTTCATTCAATTCAAATTTATTACTCAATCAAGATTCTGACATGTTATCTACAGACTCTCCAGGACACTCTCCTTCCTTCCTCAATGAGTTCAGTCTTGGCTCACAGTCTTTCTCTGCACCCAAATGCTTGCCCTCATAATAGGAAATTTTAACATCCATGTTGATTGTCCATAAAAATCCCTAATTTCCCAATTCCTCAATCTATTCAGTTCCTTTGACTTCCACTCCAATTCAGCCTATACACAGAAATAGTCATACCTTTGAAACACATTTCAGAGTCCATGAACCCTAAAATTCTTTATCTGATCATAGTTTTTAAACCATTCCATTTTCCTCTTTCATTTCTAGCCCTTAACCCTGTTCTTTGAGGGACGGACAGCTTGGTGGTGCGGTGGATAGAGTGCTAGGCTTGGAATCAGGAAGACTTCTCTTCCTGCGTTCAAATCAGTGGCAGATACTTACTAGCTGTGTGACCCTGGGCAAGTCACTTAATCCTGTTTGCCTCAGTTTCCTTATCTATAAAATGAGTTGGAGAAGGAAATGGCAACCCCCTCCAATATCCTTGCCAAGAAAGCCCCAAATGAGGCCAAAGAAAGTCAGAAATGACTCAACAGCAACCACTCTGTTCTTTGGCTTCACCATATTCCTTAATCTCTTCTCCCCTCCAGCCTGACTCCACTCTCCTTGGGGAGCCAGTCCCCTCTATGCTGTTCTCTACTCTGGAGTCTTTTGCTCCTTTATCCCTTTATCGATTCATCGCTCGCCAAAAATTACCTCACACTGCTCTCTCCATCAGCCACTTTTATTCCTATTTGTGTGCTATTGAACAGAGCTGGAAAAACTGCTCAATCACACTGATTGAGTCCACTAAAATTTTTGCTACATTATTTCAACTGGGGCCTCAATGCCCCAAGGAAATCTTTCTATTCTTCTCTAATTGATTCAAAATCTCATTTGTCACAATGGCTCCTGCATCCTCAAGCTTCTTATGGAACCCCCATCTTACCTGAGAAACTTGCTTCATATTTCACTGAAAGAAATGAAAGCTTTTAGTGAAAGCTCCCTCTTTTCCCTTTCTCTTCATCTCATGACATTTTCTCTTTCACCATTGTCTCATTGACTTCTTGCCAAGGAAAATCCTTCTACATGCACCCTTGACCCTTGACTAGAAGACATGTTTTTTTTTCTGGACCATACTACCTCCTTTATCATCTCCACTCTTTTCCTTATTTTCAATCTATCCCTTTCTGCTGCCTACAAACACTCCTAATTTTCCCCCATTCCTTTCTCCTCCTTTTTGAGATTAAACTCTTTAAGAAATTTGTTTACAATCAATATTTCCACTTCTCTCCTCTTATTTACTTTTAAACCTTCTGTAATCCGATTTCTGACCTCATCATTCAACTGAAACTACTCTATCCAAAATTGCTAATGATCTTTTAGTTGCCAAATTTAATGACCTTTTCCTGATCTTCATCCTTTTTGATCTCTCTGAAACTTTTGACATTGTCAATCATCCACATCCCCAGATTGTCTTTTTTTTTTCTAGGTTTTTAGAATATTGATCTTTCCTGGTTCTTCTCCTACCTGTCTGATTGATTTTTCCCAGCTTCCTTTACTGAATCTTCAACCAGGCCGTGCTGACTGAGAGTCCCCTAAGGGACACTCATGGTTCTGTCTTGGCCATTTTCTCTTCTTTCTCTAAACTATTTACCTAATTATCTCATAGCTCTTTTGAATTCAATTATCTTTTCAAAGGTGATTTTCAGATCTATTTAACTAGCCCCTTCCTGTCTTTGAATATCTAATCTCTCACCACAAACAGCTTATTGGATAGCTCAAACTGGATGTCCCTTAGACATCTCAAATCCAACATGTTCAAAATAGAATTCATTATCCCTTTCCATTCTCAGGCAACCTTCTTCTAAATGTCCATATTACTGTTGAAGGCACCACCATCTTCCCAGTCACCCATGCTCAACCTCAATGTTATGTTTGACTACTCACTTGCCTTTAACCACTACATCCCATCTATTGCCAAAATCTTACTGTTTCTACTTTCTTAATACCTCTTGTAAATGTGTTCTTGGTAGAGGCCCTCATTACCTAACACCTGGACTTTTGTATAATAGCCTTCTGGTTGGTATCCCTGTCTCAAGGATCTCCCCACATCTCTCCATTTTTCACTGAGCTACCAAAATGATCTTAAAATGAAGAAAGGTCTGACCATGTCACCCCTTCCTCCTACCCTACTCAATAGACCCCTCTGGCTCCTTATTGCCTCCAGGATAAAATAGAAACTACTCTGCTTGATTTTTAAAACCCTTTTTGATCTGGCCTTTTAAAATCTTACACAATTCTCCACTTCACATATTCTATGATTCAGCACTTATTCAGCCTCTTTGTTATTCCCCAAACAAGACATTCTAACTCCCAACTAATTAATTATCTTTTATCTGGTTTGGAGTGATCATCCTGTGGACCTTGACCTTACAGTTTCTCTGACTTCTTTAAATCTTACCTTAAAAAGCTTTCATTAATCTTTCTCCCCTGTCCCCAACCAGTGTCTTTCCTCTGAAATTACCTCCCATTTACTTTGTACATATTTTGTATGTAAATAATGCTTGCACACTGTCTCTTCCATTAGAATGTGAGCTCCATGATGTCAGGCACCATGTTTTTGCCTTTCTTTGTATCCCCTAAGTACTGTGCCTGTCACCCAGTAAGTGCTTAATAAATGTTCGTTGTCTGCCTAAATGATGTGGGGCCACGCAGAGCAAGTCTGATTCTTCTTCTGTGTGACAGTCCTTCAAATCTATATTGTTCTCTTTTAAAATTCTTTTTGTCCTTACGTACTCTCTGATGCTCTCAGCTTTGGAATCTTTGCTATGAACTCCATTTCCTGCCTTCTGTTTCACCCTTTGGGTTGGGTACTCTTGTGAATTCAGGCTTGACTCAGCACTTGATTGAACAGAAGTGATAGAAGAGGCATGTGCCCAAGCCAAGGTTAAGCTAGGGATCTGAGATGGAGGAGGAAGGGAGAGGGAGGTTAATGATTGTCTGGAGCTAGGAGATTCCTGCTGGCCATTCTTCATCTGGCCTTAGCTGTCCAACTTAACTTTGGTGCCCAGTGACTGCCCTTGTTGTCCTTCTACCTGGCATGCTGGCATCAAAGCTACATTGGCAATGTCTCTGGAGAAATATCAGATAGATGCTCAGGTGGCTTCTTGACAGCCATGTTCCCTTCAAAAGTGTAGCATAGTTAGTGGTGTGTGTGTGTGTGTGTGTGTGTGTGTGTGTGTGTGTGTGTGTGAGAAAGAGAGAGAGAGAGAGAGAGAGAGAGAGAGAGAGAGAGAGAGAGAGGGGAGAGGGATAGGGAGAGATCAGGATATCCCTGAACAATTAATCAATAGATTGCCCTTGGAAACCACAAAATGGAAGGAATAGAACAGAGGCAATGTGATATTAAGATTTTCAAAACATTGCAAAGAATTGTCCATACTTTGTTACCCATTTACAAAGTACGATGATGGGCTCCAGTCAGTCTTGATGGGTTAGCTTAGGGCCTGACCCTGGTGGCTATTTAAAAAGCAAGACATACTGTCTAGTTAGTAGTTGAGGCAGTAGACAGTTCTTTGGAGTGTAAGTTCTGTGAGTGGAGATGAGAGTGTTTTAAGACAAAGTTGATTCCAGGACCTGATTTTCCTTAGCTTTCCAGATGAAATTTACTTCCCCATCCCCTCAGCCAACATGGGGTAGGCCCAGCATAAAGCTGTCCCTGGGGACTGATTGGCACTGGTTTCCATGACTTAGCTTCCTAGCATCTGCCACATGCAGTCTGAATCTCAAACTCGGTGGTGTTGAAGATGACTGGAGTTGCCCAATCAGATGTGTTTCCAGACGTAAATGAAGGGCACCATGTGCAGAGAAACGATGTTTCTTTGTGTCCTTGTTGCATAGTCTTGCTGTGATAGGGCAAACTAAACCTCCTTTGTTAAATGTTCAACGACTTGTACTTTATTTTATCCCAACATCAAACCTGAACTAAGAGAGTACTAGCATTAGAGCTCTGTCTACAATAGGAGCTAGCTAAAAGAACCCCATCTTTAAGAGGGAATCATTCTTTATTTCTTGGGAGAGGAATCTCTCCCTCTCCCTGACCTCTTCTCTCCCCACTACCCCCATCATGGTATCTTGTAGTTAAGCTACACTACCACACTCTGTGAAAGTTACAACACCCAACAGGGAGTGGATCCATTAGGTCAAGACTTGAGCCTGGAGAAGATCTGGCCATATTACTAGAAAGACTATACCAGTTACAAATAATGCATCCTGATGGGAGCTTTGAGAACACAATGATAGCGAGCATTTATATTGTGATTTAAGGTTCGCAAAGCAGGTTATAAATATTATTTCATTTGATTCTCACAACAACCCTGGGAGATAAGTACTATTATTATCACCTCCATTTTAGAGACAAGGAAACTGAGGCAAAGATTAAATGACTTATTCATGGTCACTCAGTAAGTCAGACTGGATTTGAACAGGTCTTCCTGGTTTCAGGTCTAGAGCTCCATCCACTTAGCCAACTAGCCACTATTCATACTTAGGGAATTTCATGAAGACTTGAGAGAGGAAGAAAAGAATTTCCATCAAACCAGGTCCTATGAATTGCATATTAATGTGTTTTCTCTACACTTAAGTTAACTTTCTCCTTGACCCTATGTGTACTTGTAGGAGAGTATGTCCCAGACTTTCAGGAAGATAGTGTGCTTTGGTCTTTTTTGTGCCTTCTCAGTAATATCCATTTGTAAAAACTAGTTATCATTGATGTTGGAAAGATACCAACTGCCTAGATGAGGCTGGAGAGTATACCACGTAAGATCAGAAGGGAGGAAGAGTGGTATAATGGAAAGAACATTGGGGTTAGTCAGATGACTTGGGTTCAAATCTTGCCTTGATTTCTTCATGTGTAAAATAAAGGAGTTGGGTTAGATGGCCTCTGAGTTCTGTGGAGACTACAAATCCAGCAGTCAAAATGCACCTGCCTAGTCAAGACTATATTCGTGGGATGAAACTACTCACTACATAAGACCAGGGGAGAAGAAGGCTAGAAAAAGGAGTGAGATAACATCCCCAGTGGCCTTGCAGTAGTCAATCAATCAACAAACATTTTATTAAGGGGGCGGGTAGGTGGCGCAGTGAATAGAGCACCGGCCCTGGAGTCAGGAGGACCTGAGTTTAAATCTGGCCTCAGACACATAACACAAAAAACTAGCTGTGTGATCTTGGGCAAGTCACTTAACCCCAATTGCCCTACCTTCTCCCCTCCAAAAAAAAAGGCAAAAAAAATTAAACATTTATTAAGCACCTCCTAAATACCAGGTGCTGAGCTAAGCACTGGGGATACAAAAAGAGGCAAAAGAGCTTACACTTCCCTCCCATAAGCCTTCCTATGTGTGTCCCTGGGTCCCATGTGCTCCCTGTGTGTACTCTCCCTCCCATTACTGATGTGTATTTTGGTTGGAGAGTGTGTCCCATCTTTATGGGGAAAACATTTTGCTACTTTTCTTTGTTCTAACTCATTGAATGCTTTCATTCTGAACTTATTTTATTCCCTGGTTGATTTAATAAGATAAACACATGGTGGGAGCTCATGAACTATCCTGTTGAATGGATATTGACCCAGAGGGTATCCTGAACCTGAATGGCCTTGTTTGAGGAAACTATTGTGTAAACTGAAGACTACCCTGAGTGCTACAAATGCATCGTATCATTTTAGCCTTATAACAATTCTTTGAGGGAAATATTATAGTTATTATTATCCTTATTCTATAGATAAAGAAACCAAGGCCAAGAAGGTCTAAAAGACTCTATCGTGACCATACAGGAGGCAAGTTTAAAGACTGGGATGCAAACGCAGGCTCCAAATCGAATGTTTCTTTAATTACCAAATAACATCTTTCTGATCATTCCATTTTTTTTTGCTAATGATTTATGTATGGATTTCAAAGGCTATTTACTTAAAAGGAAAAAGAAATCAACCAATGCTACCTTTAAAAATCTTATTATTCAACATTCAAAGTAATTATGTCAGTTGCTACCAGTAAAGATAACCAGGCAAGATAACTCCCTGGGCTCTGCTGTTCTGAGATAACTGAGACATGAGCAATAATCAGTTGCCATAGAGAGAGACACATTAACATGTATCCCACCCTGTGCATTAGGGAAATGCATTTAACTAAATATTCAGGACCATTGTAGCAACCCACACCTAGCTATCTGTCAATTAAACATATTATTCTTGCCAGCCATGACTCTCAGTGTTTCGTGACATTATCTTCTTAAGTGAATGTCTTTTCATGGCCCAGATTCTTCCTGGAGTTCTATGTGCAAAAGGATTAGAGAACATAAGTCTTCATCCTGAAACTGGAAGAAACTTTTGTTCAACCCACTCTTTTTATAGATGAGGAGCACGATTCCCATGGGGGTTAAATGACTTGTGCATGGTCACCTAGGGAGTAAGTGGCAGAGCTGGGATTAGAACCCAAGTATCCTCATAAAAGCTGGGTTCTCCCTTATATACCTTTGTAAAAGCTGGGTTCTCACTTTCCTAAGACTAGGAAAGCTGGTCTTTGGTCATTTCTGAGCTGTATCTTCTGACAGAGCTGAAAGTCAGATCTTCCTTAGTCCTAATCCTGGGTACTTCATTTGTAAGTATTTTTCTTTTACTTGTCGTTCAGTTGTTTTTCAATTGTGTCTGACTCTTCATGACCCCATTTGGGGATTTTCTTGATGGTTTGCCATTTCCTTCTTTAGCTCATTTCACAGATTAGGCAAATAGGGTAAAGGGACTTTCCCAGGGTCACACATCTAGTAAGTGTCTGAGGCTGGATTTGAACTCAGGAAGACAGGTCTTCCTGCCTTTAGGTTCGTCACTCTATTGCTGCCCCGTTCTTTCAGTTAATGTTGCAAAAGAATATGCCCAAGAGGGTTATAAGGAGTATACATCCATTAGCAAGGGACTTCATATACAGTAAGCACTTTACAAACACTTTGGTGAGTTGTTACTGCTGATGAGGTCTGTCAAAGGGAGGGAGGGATCCTAGAACTGGAAATGGTCAATAAGCATTTCTGAAGACAGTTTTAACTTTATTTATTTATTTATTTTTGCTTTTTTGGGGGGGGGAGGGGTAGAGCAGTGCAATTGGGATTAAGTGACTTGCCCAAGGTCACAAGGCTAGTAAATATTAAATGTCTGAGGCCGGATTTGAACTCAGGTCCTCCTGACTCCAGGGCCAGTGCTCTATTGCCACCCCAATAAGCATTTATTAAGGTTCTACTATGTGCCAAGCAGGGGCAGCTAGGTGCCCAGTGGATAGGGTTCTGGGTCTGGAGTCAGAAAGCCCTGAGTTCAGTCCAACCTCAGGGACTTAACTAGCTGTGGGACCCTGGGCAAGTCACTTAATCCTATTTACCTCAGTTTCCTCTTCCACAGAATGAGCTAGAGAAAGAAAAGGCAAACTACTTCAATATCCTTGCTAAGAAAACCCTTAAACCCCAAATGAGATCATGAAGAGCTGGACATGACTGAAACATGTGTTGAGGGAAGATGAAACTTCTGTTCCAATCCTTTCAGCCATGGCCAGTTCCAAAGCCTGTGGAGAGACTGGCTTTTTGGCAGGAGTGACAAAGTAATGAACTGTCTCAATGGTCTCTAATTAACAGCTCTGAAGGAAGAAATCGATCAATTAGCGAGCAACCATTTTTTAAATGCCTACTATGAACTGGAAAATGTGGTAGGTGATGGAGACAGATGAAAAGCAGAAGAAAAGGTGAGTTTAGCTCAGTTATTAGGATATTACATGACAAAATTTCAGTAGCTCTGGTTATTTTTGTGCTATGAAGGTATTATCTAAGTTTACTTAATAAAACCATGGAGACACCCCATACGAATACATACAGGATTTGGATTTTACCTCAGATTACAGCTGTCTATGGATTAGTTATCAAATCCTAGTGAGTTATCTGATAGTATGGGTAACATAAATGTTAAGTGACTTTACCAGGAACACAAATTGGGAGGCAGGATAGTAAAATGTTGAACGGAACCTTATGGGTCACCTAGTTCAACCCTATCACTTCAAGATGGTGAAACTCAGTCCCAGAAAAGAGAAATGATTACAAAGGAAAGGTAGCATGGTACAGTGGGATGAGCGCTGAATTTGGAGTCACAGAGTATGGGTTCAAATCCAGCCTTTGTTACTTAGTACCTTCATGTCCTTGAACAAATCATTCTTTGGGCATCTTAATATTATCATTTGTAAAATAAGAGGAGTAGACTAAATGTCTTCTCACATCTCTTTTCAATCTAAATCATGCTTCTCTATTTTAATTCTAGAAGCAGCTAAGCAACACAGTGAATAGAGTGCTAGACTTAGAATCAGGAAGAGCTGATTTAGAATTCTGCTTCAAACACATACTGGCTGGGGGATTCTGGGCAACTCACTTAACCTCAGCTTCATTCTTCTCATCTACAAAATGGGAATAATAATAGTGACTTATCTCACAGTGGTGGTGTTATGAGGATCAAAGGAGATAATATATGTTAAATGTTTCCCAAACCTTAAAGCACTAATATGAGATTCTATCTCATATTAATCATGGCAGTTTGATTAAGTTGGGACTAGAGTCAGGACTAGAA
This sequence comes from Pseudochirops cupreus, assembly GCA_028627135.1. Lineage (NCBI taxonomy): Eukaryota > Metazoa > Chordata > Mammalia > Diprotodontia > Pseudocheiridae > Pseudochirops > Pseudochirops cupreus. The sequence continues at coordinate 47,722,095 of CM053584.1, read as the reverse complement.
TTCAAGAAATTTCCTGAATTTTTCTGTTACTGAGTATAATATCCAGGACACTGTATGTCTCAGTATTTAAAAACTACAAAACAAAAAAAAAGAGTTATTTCCTGTTCCTTCTAGTATAGTCAGACATTGCCATTAACAACAACAAAAAAACCCCCAAGCCAAAACCAAATCAAAGCAACAAACCCTGGGATCTGTTACCCACAATTTCAAGTTGGTAGGTGGATTGAAGTGGCTCAGTAGATGCATGTGTGCATGTGTGGATTTCAGCTTGTCTCTATTACTGGTAATGGAGATCAGATCTTCTCCGAGTAGGCATAAGGTAACTGAATAAGATATGAATGTATCTAAAGATTTTTGAGGTCAAGAGAGAAAGACACACACACACACACACACACACACACACAGACAGAGAGACAGAGAGACACATACACAAAGAGACAGAGACAGAGAGACCCACACACACAAAGAGACAGAAAGACAGACAGAGAGAGCATTTATAACTGGAATCAATAAAACAAATTTTAGCAAGCAATTTCAGACTCAGGCTTTCACACTGAAGTTTTCCACCATTAATAAGTGAGTAAAAAAAATAAATTCAGTTTCACCCTTTGGTCTGGATATGGGTTTGAAATCATGCCACCAGCTGAAGGAATTTGAGATTTCTAGTTTGCAGAATGGAAGATTTATGAGAGATATAATAACTATCTCCAAGTATTTGGAGGACTAATGTGAAAAAAGAAGAGAAAGTGCAGCTCAGGTATTACTTCCTATATAAGGTGAGGCCTTTTCCTGTCTTTCATCCAATGATGCCCTTTCCCTGAAATTGCTGTTTTACTTTGCGTGTCCAAGCTTTAACAGCTTACATTTACTATTCTGTGTCTATTTGTTACCCCTCCCCCATCCCACCTTGTCCTACTTCTGGACCCCATCTGGAGGGAAAGGGTTCTTTTATTGAATACTTAGGAAAATATTGGTAATTGAAGATACAGATTTTTACATATACTAGGAAAGCTTGTTTGAACTATTATAGTTGTTGTGAGGACACAATAGAAAAAACAGAAAATGCACTTTAAATGTAAAGTGCTAAATAGCTTAGCACAAATACCTGACACATTAGGAGCTTAACAAATGTTTATTGATTATTATTATTATTATTAATATTATCATCAATATTATCACTATATTGTTTTTCTCCCACCACTAGAGGGAGTTGCAAAAGTTTACTAAAAGAACGGAAAAGATAATAGGAACTTCTACCAAAAACAAAACACAAACCTGTGAAGGACATAAGCAACTACCTCATCAAAGAACTTGCTTTCTTATCTCTTAAAAATCATGGAACCACAAAACTTCAGAACTGAAAGTCCTTCAGTGGTCACTTAACCCAACCCATATGTGAAAAAGAATTTATTTTATTCCATATTGGACAAGGAACCATTCAGCTTTTGTTAGAAGAATGGTGGGAAACTCATCTACTATCTTCCCCTGCAAGCCCATTCCACTTCTGGGTAATTTTAATTGTTAGGGAGCTTTTCCTTCTATCAAAACTAAATATGTACCTTCTAAACCCATTACTCCTATTTCTACTTTTTGGGGTCAAGAAGAATAGATGTTTCCTCTTCCAAATGACAGCTTTTTAAAAAAAAATCAAATTAACTAAAATTTTATCTGTTTTTCTGCTTTTCCAACATAAAACCAGCTCTCAGTTTTATTTATTAGTTCAATAGTTTTCTTACTTTCAATTTTATTAATCTCTCCTTTGATTTTCAGAATTTATAATTTGGTTAGATGTGGTTAGACCAGGATAGAATATGGAAGAAACATCACTTTCTTATTCCTGAAGCTATGTCTTTAGAATGCAGCCCAAGATCATATGAATTTTTATGGCTTCCAGATTACATTGTTGACTCAAATTGAACTTGAAGTTCACTGAGATACCCAGTTCTTTTTCTCAGGAAATGCTATCTTGAATATCCTCCCCCCTCCAATTTTTGGGTGTTGATCATTGATTTCATCATTGTGGGGAGGTCCTGGTACAGAAGCTCCTTATCAATAGTTTTAGAGGGATGTATGAGTGCAGAGAGGTTAAATTGCTTATCTTTGGTCACACACTTAACATCAGAGGCAGGATCTGAATCCAGGTCTTCCTGACTCCAAGGCTGGCATTCCTTCAGCTACCTGTTTGTTCATATGGTCAAAATAGGAAATAAAGTTATTCTGGATCAATCAATTGCTAATGAAAACTTGCTGCCTCTTTGTGATTATAGCTTCCTTTTCTGGATGTTCACTATGTTCTAAAATTTAGTAAGGATTCAACATCAACTTCTTGTTCTGTAAGTGGAGACCTGTCTCTTCTCTTTCCCTTCTCTCTCTGTATCTCTTCTTTCCCTTCTCTCTTTGTCTTTCCCTGTCTTTCTCCTCTCTCCTCCCATGTCACTCCTCTCTCGGTGTCTGCCTCTCAAACTGGCACAGTGTCTGCAATCTTCCAATCCCATCTTACCTTCCCATTCTCTTCAGCCTTTCAGACATCACAGACTGGCTCAGTACATTGGCTTGATCTTTCAAACTTAAGGCTGTAGCTCATCTGGGCTAGATGACTTGAACTAATCAAGAGAAAATGGTTGCATTCTTACTGTCTCTTTAATTTATCTTAGGTATCAACTTCCCGTTCAACATTTTTGTTCTTTCCTTTTCAGTCAGAAGCAGCTATCTACCTCATAGAGAATTCAAATACGACCTCAGAAATGTAATAGCTGTGTGACCCTAGGCAAGTCACTTAACCATTGGCTACCTCGGTTTCCTCAACTATAAAATGGGGATAATAGTAGCACCTACCTCCCAGGGCTACTTTAAGGATCAAATGAAATAATGTTAGCATAGTGCTTGGCAAAAAGTAGTTGCGTAATAAATGCTTATTCCCTTCCCTTCTCCCTTTTCCTCCCACTTTAGTCCAAAGATCATTCTCATTAGCACAGAAAGCAATAGTAAAATAAGAACTGGACTGATTTGCCTTCTCTCTGTTGTAAGTTAGCATTGTTCTACCCACCTCAGAACAATGGTCCTATACTTTCTTTCACTCTTTCTTTCCCGCAATATTGTTTGCCCCTGCTTCCACCGTATTTTGTTGTCCTTAGCTTTCCTTGCCAGTCTCAGCTCATTCTGAACTTTAGCAATCCTGACATTTATTTTTAGAGGACCCTGCCATGCTTTTGTATGCATCCTCTGTTATCTGCCCTTTCTCCTATTTTCTGTATACACCTTTTAAAAAATCTAAGTCAGTTGGTGGGTTCTCCATTTATATACATCAGACAGTTCCTCCTTTCCGCAGATCATAGACCGAGAGATGGGATGGACTTTGGAGGTAATCTAGTCCAAGGCCATTATTGAGGCCCAGAAAGGTTAAGTGCCCAAAGTCACTTAGAGAGCAAGTGATAGCCCCGGAACTAGAACTCAGGCCCTCTGACCTGAGGCAACTAAGAAAGGTGGTGCCGTGTGTAGAGTGAGGTACCTGAAGTTAGAAAATCTTGAGTTCAAGTCCTGCCTCAGACACTTATTAGCTGTGTGATCCTGGGCAAGTCACTTAACTGCTGTCAGTGTCTTCGACTATAAAATTGGGATAATAATAGCATCTATTTCCCAGGGTTGCTGTCAGAATCGAATAAGATAGTATTTGTAAAGCATTTGGTGCAGTGCCTGGAATGTGGCAGGTGATTAGTAAATGCTTATTTCCTTCTTTCTGAACTCACCTCTAGTGTTCTTCCCTCAGTACCATATTTCTTTTCTCATTAGAGTTTTTTCTCTTTAGTACTTAAAAAATATTTATTTATTTTAGTTTGCAACACTCAGTTTCATAATCTTTTGAGTTTTAGTACTTTTTCAAAAGAACTTTCTATCCCACTTGGGCTTTCTTCTCCTGGAGAATTTTACTCCATAGAATTCTACCTATCCTTTCTCTGAATTTTTTGAAGTCTGTTCTACCCAAATTCAGGGCATCTGTCAGGCTATTCCAAGTTTTTCTTTCATTCTTTTTTTTAAAAAATATTTTATTTTTTATTTTATTTTGCTTTTTGGAGGGGGGAAGGCAGGGCAATTGGGGTTAAGTGACTTGCCCAAGGTCACACAGCTAGTAAGTATTAAGTGTCTGAGGTCTGATTTGAACTCAGGTCCTCCTGACTCCAGGGCCAGTGCTCTACTCACTGTGCTAGCCGCCCCTTCTTTCATTCTTTAGTGCAGATTCTAAGATGCATGGAAAGTTCACTTTCCCCCAAGGTTCCCATCATTTCTGCTCCATTATCCAATTTTTTCCTATTGCTGAGAAATGGATCCAGAAGAGAAGTTCTCTGTTTTGATTCCTCTACTTTTAGAAGTAGAAAATTATTAATTATTGTGATAAGTACTTTTACACTGTGAGATAGGAATAATTGTTATCTTTATTTTACAATGAAGAAATTGAGGCACAGAAATATTAACCAATTTGCCCAGGTTCACATAGTTTGGCATGTCTGAGGTCGCTCTTTTGTTGTTTTTTTTTCATAGAGAATTCCAGGTGATCCCCAAATTTTAAATCTTTTCACTAAATCTTGCCTCTTTGCCAGGCTTGTGATCCCTAATATGAATCCTGAGTCTAATCTATTTTACATTTCTCTTCAAGTTATCAGCGATATACTGTGAGGACAATATTGCTTTTGTTCTTGTCTGTGTTTAATCTTTACTCAAATTCTCTTTATGTGTTCCTGTTTTGTTTTCTGGTTTCTTCACAAAAACATATTAAAAAGCTTGGTCAATATACATACGAAACTTTAAAAAATTTCCCCTTTCTCTTTTAATTTCAAGTCCTTTTGGTTATATTAGCAAAACATTAGGTAAATACCTTCTTTCAAAATTTTTTAGGTATATTCCATCCCTGGTCAGTAGCCTGTTATTCTATTATTCTAGGCTGTGATTGAGTAATTCAAACCTCATTTTCAGACATCATCTTACTCTGAGGTTCACTTCTCAAATCTATTTTTTTCTCTTATAAATCCACTTTTAATGGGTACCACTGATATCTCAAATTTCTTGCCCAAGATCTCATAATCTTTGGTAAAGTTTGTTTTTTTTGGGGTCCTTTCTGTCTGTATGTGTGCCCAGTAACTTGTGAAAAGTGGGTAGAAGACATTCATTTTTCCCCCTCCAAGTCTTACTTGCCCTTTTTACATAACCAAAGGACCCAGATGACCTCTCTGTTGAGATTATCATGTTATCAATTATTTACTTCATTTCCTGTAATCACCTTTGAATCACTACTTCCCATTTCTTCTTTTTCCTCTTACTACATGGCTTTTCACTTGATTTTTTAACCTTTCCCTTCCTTCCTTGTTTCCTTCCTTCCTTGTTTCCTTCCTTCCTTGTTTCCTTCCTTCCTTGTTTCCTTCCTTCCTTCCTTCCTTCCTTCCTTCCTTCCTTTCTCTCCTTCCTTTCTCTCCTTCCCTCCTTCCCTCACTCCTCCTCTCACTCCCTCCCTTTTGCATTTCTTCCTTCTTTCTTTCCTTCATTTTATGGTTCTTGATAGGACAGAGGTTGTAGAGGTGTTTCTCAAATCCCTTCACTTTCTCTTCTAGCATGGAGAGTGTCATACACTTTGAACATGGGTAATAATCATTGGTACATCCAATACAAGCCACTGCACAATTTTCCCTGTGCTTCATAGAAGGAGGGATGAGGAGGGTAGGGGAAATATAATGAGTCTAAAGAGACAAAGAAGAGAAAGATCACTGGCCTTGGAGTCAGAAGACCTGAATCTGGTGCTGGTTGTGTATTTACTACATGGACATTCTTGGACAAGCCACTCCATCTCCCTGAGCCTCAGTTTCCTCATCTCAAAAATGGTCGTGGACCAGGTGATTTCTAAATCTCTGTTTATCTCTAAATCATATGATCCCAAGAAGTAAAGAGAAGGGAATATAAATTCCTCATGGGAAGGGATTGTGTGTTCACCTCATTATTCCTCACAGCACTTAGTACAATAGATATTAAAAAAGCAGTATTTTATTGACAGTTTGGATGTTTCAGCTTATCTCTTGATAGGTATTATTCCTGTAATAACAATAACTAGCACTAATTTAGCTCCTTAAAGTTTGTAAGGCACTTTTACAAGTATTATTTCATTAAATTCTCACCACAACCCTAAGAGATAGGTGCTGTTATTGCCCCCAGTTTCCAGATTGAAAAAAAACAAAAACAAACAAAGGCAGGAAGAGGCTGAGTGACTCTGCTGGGGCCACTCAGTAAGTGTTTGAGGCCAAATTTGAACTCGGGTCTTCCTAACTTTAGGTCTAGTGATCTATCTATCTCACCACTTAGCTGCTTGGGATGAAAAAATAAGGCTTGGAGACCATGCTGACTCCAGTTTTTGTGCACTTATGAAAGTAACCCTTCCAAGGCACCTCCCTGGAAGTTTCCTTATCTGTAAAATGAGGGAATAGACAAGATGAAGTAGATGGTTTCTAAGGTTTCTTCCAGCTCTAAATCAATTGTATCTACCATAAAAGAGAAAAACAAAACCCCCAAATATTGAGTTGAAATTCTTATATTTTTATTCATATACATTGAGATTTAAAACTAGGAGGTGCCATAGAAATTATCTAGTTCAATGTACTCATTTTACAGATGAGGAAACTGAGGTGACTTGCCCAAGGTCATGCCAGGAGTAAATTCAGCTTCTCCAACTCCAGTGCCTTTCCCATAGCTCTATATCATGTCTTTATTCAGTGTCTCTCTGCCGGGGAAACCTATTGGTACAATACAGCTTTGCTCATCACTCCAGAGTGAGCCAGGAAAGGGTGCATGGTGAACTTTGAGAGGGGAACTTTTCCAAGACAAAGTGATTTTACAAAGCCTTGGGAAATCAAGGAGCCCTTAATTACAACTGCCTCATGCACAGGATTTGAAAAGGAGTGGGAGGCTCATGGAAACCTTAATTGCTTAGAAAAGTTAAGAGGAGAAATATGACAGAAGTAATGGGTCTGTGTGTGTGTGTGTCATGTCTGATTTGTCATTTTTTGAGACAGGCACTCTGCCTCCTGTCTTCCTAGAGCTGAAAGAAAGAGATACCGCAGCTTCCAAGGTGAAGACACCTTTCTAGGCTAACAAATGGGGGCCAAAGGTCTACAATCATTCTTCTGGGCAAAAAAAAAATCGTCCTAGGTTATTATAATTGGCATGAACAAGAATCATAATAAAAAACATCTCTTGAGTGGCTACATTGGGTAAGATGTTCTCTTGAGTGAGCATGGAGTCAGGCTGCAGCATTATGCCTTCTTGGTCTTTTAGAAAAGCAAAGAAAGTCTTTCTTAACTTTCTTTCAACTGTATATGCTTTTTCTATTTTTTTTCTTGCCATCAATATGCATTTCTTTGAAAATTTTAAGATCATAAGGATACTTGAGCTATTTGTTTCTATAAGCCAAGCACTTCCATGTTGTGGAAGTGTCTTTGTGGGCATGAGGCTGGTTGGATCCTTAAGACTGATGCTGTACACAGGAAAGCATGAGAAAAGAGAACCCATTATAAGTCTGCCAGCCTATGGAAATTGCTGGATGTTGAAGACATTGGGAAAAGTTGTAAATCATGATACAAGCAGGGCACAATAGACACATGTTGAGAGAGGGAAAAGGAAAATGTTTACTGCTAAAAGTAAGAAAAACAACAACTCATCAGCCCACAAGAAAAAATGGAAAAAAATGAAACTCTGAACCTAAGAACATCTAGTCATTCTTGGATGACAAGGCAAGGGGAGGACAAGAGTTAAGGATGGAGTTTTTAGTACCTCTGTTAGAGAAAGACCATATAAGAAAGAAGTTAACAGCTTAATATTAGTTACTATTGAAACTTTTTAGCAAAGTGCTAAGAACTGTAGGTATTATTATTATTATTATTCCCTTTTTATGAGGCAGAAACTGAAGTTCAGAGGGGCGGGGAACCTGCAGCCTTGAGGTCACATATGGCCCTCTAAGTCCTCAAGTGTGGCCCTTTGACTGAATCCAAACTTCACAGAACAAATCCCTGTAGACAACTTTTCCTTGATCACGCAGTAAGTGTTCAAGGCAGAATTCAAACTCAGGTTTCCTGAGTTCGGTCTTAATTATTCCTGACTATCTGACTCATATTTAGCTCTCTGACTTTTATAGAATTGAAAATTAAAAAGAAGGTTGCACACTGTTAGGTCAAGATGACCAATTCTAATAGGCTATATAGCTCCTGAAAGAAAATGGGTCAGACAATCCTTGGACAGTGTGAACCTCTCTCTGTGTGTGCACATTTACATACATACACACACACACACACACACACAAAGAGCTGGCCATATAAACATATATACTCATATACACGTGTATATATACAATACACACATGTACGCATGCATGTTCATATGCCATGAATTTTTTTTCAGGCAACTTTCTCGTTTCTCTTGATTTATTTGACTCTACTTAAGTAACTTATGAAAATTTCTGCATGGCACCACCCATTGTAATGAGGTCATCTTCTACTTGTAAGTGTCCTGTTGTTCACAATATTACATAAATAGAAAAGTAACACCATTAACTGATTATTACCATTTCTTAGAGAAGTTTGACAAATCTAAAACAATAGTAACTCCAAGGATGTCAAAAGCATCCAGAAAATGTATTAGCCAAGAGTATTTGCTCTCCTTTTCAAGTGGTAAGCCATGGTACCAAAGAGTAACATTGGTTTAATAAAAATAGCTAATATTTATACAGTGCTTGCTATGCGCAGGGGACTGTGCTAAGTACTTTTACAATTATTACCTCATTTGATCTTCATAACAACATTGGGAGGTAGGTGAATAGAAAGTAATTTACAAAAGATCATGGAGGAGCCGGATGGAAGATTAGAAATATATTACCTCCCAAAATATCAGAAAAGTTGTAGAAGGGAAATAAATGTGTAATCAGCTTGACCTGAAACCCAACTAGGCCAGATCATCCCAAGAACATTTCTAGAGGAAACTGGAAAAGGACAAAAAAAAGATTAAAAATAGGAGAAATCTTCTAGCTGAAACAGCAAGGCATCCCGAGTGAGAAAAGAGGCAGTAGATTGCAGGCAGGTCAAATCACCACCATTACCTTGACCATGAGGCTGTCAGACTCTGATGGAGATAGCTCAGGACCCTGAATGCAGGAATATCACTCTCTAACCTATCTTCTTCTCCCCCTCCCCCACTATTGGACCTAGTTTTTAGCTAAGATCCTACCGCCATCATTGAGAGGAGCAGTCACTGTGGAGAAAGGGCTAACCTTCCTTATCACCATCAACATCATACTACTAATTGACTGCTACTGATGGGCATGGAAACCCAAAAGCTCCTGGAGTGGCAGTACCCTTAAGACAGATCAGAAGTTCTGCTTTCAGTCAAATCTCCACAGTCATCATCTTGGGAAACAACTCCTGTGGAGATGTGACTTGGCAACTTTTTATGTGAGTACTACATTCCTTAAGTAGCAACAACTACTAAAGACCAGAAAAATAAAGTTCTCACTCCCAAGGTCCTTAGTGCTATCAAATGGTTCAACATCAGAAATGAATGTGATTACAGAAGATATGATACCATATGATTGTTGCTGTTATAACCTAAAGACCATGGACCCTTCCATCTGACTCATACCTAAACATCTTATGAATTATTGTGTCCCACATAAGAATGGGAGTTCCCTGAGAGCAGGGACTGTCTTGCTTTTTTATTTGTATCCCCAGAGATTAGTACATAGTAAATATTTAATAAATGCTTTTCACTCATCTATTCATCCATCCATTTCTATAGCTAAATCATGTTCATCATTGATAATGGTAGAATCACTACATTTGGGTCTAGTTTTGCACCAGAAACATTCATCATAATGCAGGGAAAATAAGACTAAACTTGGAGTAGCAGACCAGATTTAGCATCCTGGCTTTATTGTTGTTGTCATTTCTTCTTGATGAGGACTAAAATGATGTCACTATGTTGGGGTGAATGTACAGTGTGTCCCGTTGTGACTGAGCAGACTGATACAAGTTTAGAAGGCTCTATCATGGGTTAGGCACAAATAATCCATATTATTCATCACTTAGGTGACCCAGGTCAAGTTACTAACCCTTTCTGGTACTCAATTTTCTCTTCTGTAAAGAGTAGGGGTTAGATGAGATTACCTCTAAGACCTCTTTCAGTTCTCAAGCTATGAGCCAATGATATATTACGTAAAGAATTGGAAATGGCACTCAAAGAAATGAAATCAGCAAGAGAAGCTGAGCCAGACCAAACACATACCAAGACAGAATTCTTCCTGGAGGTAATGTTCCTGTAAAGGCCATCTGGGATTGATTTTTGAAGAGGAAAATTATAAAAGTATGACAAAAGGGACGTCAGATAGTATTGTAATTCCCCATTCTGCCAAAAAATTAATGTTTTTTTCTTTTATTGGACAAAGCACTAGACTCAGAACAACTTATGACCTTAAAGACTCTCCTCAAATGAAGAGTCTCCCATACATTGGTTAAAGTCATGCAAGATTCCTTGATAAATGTAATGGTAGAGATGGTTTTGTCTAGTCATCTCCTGATTGCCAATATAAAGTAGAATATAAGAATGTAAGCATTTTAAAGGGCAGGATCATTTTAAATTTTTGAAAAAATCCTCAGTACTTATTATTATGCCTTGCACATAATAAATGCTTAATAAATGTCTGTCGAGTGAGTCAATTAAAGAAATAAAATAGTAAGTTATATGCATATATATAACATGCAGATATGTGTGTATGTATGTATATGTACCAAAGGTATTCCCCAGTGCCATAGAGATAGGGGATATTGAAGTGAAAGAGGGATTTCTTAAGGATGGTGGGATTTTCTACTTTGTCCTGTTGCTAAGTTGTGCTGGTTGTAGCTAGCTCTGGAAGACTAACCAACCACTTCAGTGATATCAGTAGCAAATCAGCATATTACCAGAGGTGACTTGTACTCAAACAATGGAGTAAGATGTTATCAAGGCTATGGATGACCAGAAAAGGAGTTGTAAAACTCATGTAGTAAGAACAAGAGATAACTAGTTGGACAGTCACTATATTTCATGATATATCCACGAAATAATAAAAGATCCAGAGAAAGTCCACTATTATTTAAATAGACTATCTAAATTTATAGAAGGCCATAGAAGAGAATTACATAGAAAGAGAAGATATAGACAGGTTGTAATCTACCCCAATGTAGGAAGTATCCATGGCAATGGCCTTATAGGTAAGCAGAAGCATAAATATTAGCTAGCCAGTAAATATTAACTAGAAAAAAAAATATTAACTAAAAAAAAAAAACTGTATTCTATAATGTCATGGAGAATTACAAAGTCCAAGGAAGGGGGATTCCATATTGATGAGCTTTTTCCAAATTGTCCTATTTTGCTGATTGTATCTAGCCCTGAAATGCTACCCAGACTCCTCAATGAAATCAATGGCCAATCAAAGAAAAATCAGTCTAGTTATTCACTCAGAAAAAAAAAAACCAACAAGCAGTGAATAAAGAATACAATTGTTCTCATAATGACATATACAGGATTTGGAACAAGGACTGCAGAAGGACAGTGAACTGCATCCAGAGTGGCACTGGAAGAGTAGGCTAGACTCGAGCTGGGTGTGATGTTTTCAGTTATCCCAAACAGCATCTTATCTCTAAAGCACATTATTTTACCACTTACACTACCTTGGTAATGCCATATTCTTGCATATCATTTGAAAATCAAAATCATAGAGGGATCAAAATTGCAAATGACTTAAAGGGTGACTAAAAGACAAATAATGGGTGATGAGTAGGCTGTGGCATATTAGCAGAGATGACTTGTACTGAAGAAATTGAATAAGATGCTACCAAGACTATGAATGACCAGAAAAGGAGTGGGGAAACTCATGTAGTGAGAGCAAGTTTTAACTAGTTGGATGGCCACCATATTGCATGAAGTATCCCCTAAATAATAAAAGATCCAGGGAAAGCCCACTATTATTTAAACAGACTATGTAGATTTATAGAAGGACATGGATGAGAATTACATAGAAAGAGAAGATGTAAACAGGTTGTGATCTCCCCTGCTATAAATGACCTTATAGATAAGTGAAAGCATAAATATTGGCTAACTTGTAAATATTAACTAGAAAGGTTTAAAAGGAATGGACTCCAGGGTAAGTACATTTTGATGAGGGCATGTGTGTTGAGAGGGAAGAAAGCTTGGTACAGTGAATAGAGTGTGAGACTTAGAATCAGGATGATTTGGGTTCAAATGCTACCTCTGACACTGACTAGAAGTGTGACCAAAGGAAAGTCTCTTAGCCTCTTTGAGTGTCAGAAAATTATCCAATATATATTTGCTGAGTTTCAGATGAGTTGCTGTCTGGGTGTAGGGAGGGAGTTCTCACTCCAATGAAACCACAGATCCCTAATGTATTGATTTGTGTGGTGGGAGTAAGGATAAGAGAAAGTTCCACAAGTTGGTATAGCATTTGGGGAGAGTAAATACAGGTGGCAGGGGTTGGGTGGTGGGAAGGGCATTGGGCATTACGAATGCATCATGAATGATGATGAAGTCAAAATTTTCTTATAGACCCATTTTTCTTAGAGTGGGTCCACATTGGCTTAATTGATTCTCAGCTAGGAAGGATCATTTTACATTTCTGGAGATTATAAAAGACAAGTAAGGTTAGTGATGCTGCCTCTACTCCTACACCTTCCTCTTCCCCTTCATCTTCTTCTCTCCACCTTTTGACTCTTCTTTCTTTTCCTCTTTCTCTTTCTTTCTCTTCCTTTTCCAAATGGGTAGACAAACATTAAACCTCATTTAGGAAAAGTAAAATGCTTCTTGCCTTATTTCGCCTGTTTCTCCTTCCTCCCATTAAATGCTTTTTCTGTAAATTCTCTCATTTGTATTTTTGTAAGTCTGTGCAGAAGCTTTAACATTAGCAGTACAACCAAGAACTAGGAAGTATGCAAAAAGAAGTGGTCAAAGAGCTATCACAAATTTTCCTCACTAAGGTGTGTCAACTTTTCTAACTGGAGAGCCACTCTAGATCCTCAAAGCATATTTCTTTTTTACTTTATTCATAGTTCCAGCAAGCTTGATTAACTAGCTCCCCAGCCCTTAGCAGATGAGAAACAGAAAATTAGAAGGAGGAAGAAGGGGCTACTAAAAACAGGCATCCCGATAGCAGGGAGAAGTGACAGCTGATAGGCTGAAGGAGGGTGCAGAAGAAATTAAAAAAAAAACCCTACATATAAGACCTCAGAAAAGCACAATGGTTTGGGGCTATTTAGTGTAGGGGCAAACAGTTCTATACATATCAACAGTCTCCAAGGCCATTGTTGATGTTGACATTTTGGGAAATTTAAAATAAGTTCAGTGTCTTCTGGCAGGGAAATGTGTGAACCATTTAAAATATTATTAAAAATTATTAAAAAATTTAAAAATAGTTTGTTTCCTAAATGGGTAAAATTTAGCAATCCAGAAAATTTCCTTCTATGGAATAGCTTGTTAACGTATGATTCTCAGTAAATGGTGGATCACTCTAGTTGTATTTCTGTAGCAGGAACAATTATACAGGATGTCCAAAGCTTTAGCTTAAAACTGCACTAAGATTTTTTTTTATATACCCTGTATATTGCAAGAGTGAGAGAATGGCTTATTTTTCTTAACATGATTTGTAGTGATAATGGCTGTAAAATAATCATGATCTGCAATATGAAAACCATTGATTTAATCTCAGGTAACAACAACTAATATTTGAATGATGATTGAAAAACTAGGAATGTTGAAGGATATGGGATGATTGAAGGTCTGCGATGTATTTTCTATTCATTGTCCCGTTTGAGGATTACAACTCTGTAAGTTAAGTACCATGGATATAATTTTCTCTGTTTTACTAATGAGAGAACTGAGGTTTAGAAGAGTTAAGTAAGTTACCCATGGTCACAAGCCAGGTTTTTCTCATGCTAGGTCCATCACTCTGTCTAATGTGTCACATTGATTCTCTGGGGAAATAAAGAGATCAATCCCCATTGGGTCCTGTCCAATATACTTTCCACTAACTTCATTGTATTCATCTAGGTTCTGGGTTATGGAGAATAGAGGATAGTGCTTAGATAAGATAGTAGAAATAGCCAGAAATGAAATCACTCCCATTCTTCCCAAACAAACCCAACAAGCCCTTTGAAGCTGCCTCCTACTTAAGTGTCTAATATCATTCCATTACAAATGAATATTTGTAAATGGCCATTCCACATGCTTATTTTCCAATATGAATGTGCTGACTGGTAGCTTGATTGACAGCAGTGTGACAGGTGGTGTTGAGGTGGCCTAATTCCTCCCATCCTACGTTCTCAGGGTGAAAGAGGTTTGAGTTCTTGCAAATTTCTCTCTCTGTGCTTTACTGTAAGAGACATGTTGTTCTAGTAGTAGGAGGTAGCCAGACCACCAAGCTTTCTGGTAACCATAGCAACCATATGAGGGCCTGTGTATGACCAAGTCTAAGCCTTCTCTCCTGACCTTTCCCAGAGCTTTACTTCCAACCTCTGCCGTAGTGAAAACAAGGATCCTGAGAGACACAGCCCTCACACATGAATGCTGTTTAACCTTACTGCCTCCCCAGCTAGCTTTCCTTTCTGCCAAAACCACTGGGACCATAAGGAGTATGAGCAAAGCCAGAGAGGAGAGGAAAGGGACCAGAAAACTCCAGCTCAGTGGTCAACATAATCGAGAGCCCATGTTCTTGTCATAGGAGAAAGAATTGACAGAGCTTTTGCCTTTGCAGAGTTTATTGGTAATGGAGTAAGAAAGGTTCAAGAAAGGCAGCCAATTCATTTAGTTATGAGGAGGTGTCTACCCGAGAGCCAAGGCAGTACCGGAAGGATTGGATTAGAACTAGTTTGGGAAGACTTCATGGAGGAGAAGAAGACAAATTTTTAACAGCAACTTAGAGGTGGCTAATCATTCAGTCATTAAGCATTACATACCTGCTAGGTGCCAGGCACTGTGTTAAGTCCTGTGGGTACAAAGAAAAGCAAAAACCACTCCCTACTTTCAAGAACCTCACAGTCTAATGAACTTTGGAAAAAATGGATAAGGAATTAACTTCATGTAAATACCACTGGATCATGGACTAGATTTTGGTATGGCGGACACTATAAAATATAGGGAGGGAACCACTGAGATAAGGAACTAGCAGGTGGAACATGGGATGAAATAATTGCAAGGCTTAGAACCCTAATCCATTAGCTTATACTCAGCACACAAATACACATGGAAGCCACTGGATCAATTCAGCTGTCTTAACTGACATGAATCAGTGAAAAATTAAATATGATTCAGTCAAGCAGTATGAAATTGACAAAAGGATGAAACGAAATGGTGACTTCAGTTTGGCATGTAAGATACCCTGGGGGAGAGCACATAAACCAATTTTCAGGTTTCAGATTTCTTGGCCATTTGCTTCGTGACATTTAAACATGGTCTAAGTCTTCCTGATGAAGTATGGCAGAAATGTTACAAGGAGTTGAATTCCCATGTGTCTTAAGTCAGTTGACTTTGGTTTGGCCTTCACAATCTATTTGGCAGGTGATCTCAAGGGTGTGAGGGAAGGTTCAGATGTTTGACTCTTCTGTAGTAGTATACAAGAGGAATTCACTTTAGTAGAGGTATGAGTCACAACACTGGTGTCCCCCTTTGTTCTACAAGGAGTAGAACTTCAAGTCAGTGAGAGGCAACATGGTACAATGGAAGTCAAAAGGGTCAAAAAGCATTTTATGTGCTAACCTCTGGGGATACCAAGAAAAGCTAAAACAGTCCCTCCCCTTCAGGAGCTTACAATCTAATGGAAGAGACAACATATAAACATAAATGTACAAATGGGATATATAGTGAATAAGTTGGAGGTAATCAATGGAAAGAAGGTATTGGCATTAAGGAAAACTAAGAAAGACTTCTTACAGTAGGTCGGGTTTTAGTAGAGATCTGAACCATGCCAGGGAATCTAGGAGGCAGACATGAGGAGAGAAAGAATTTTAAGCATAAAGGACAGTTAGTAAAAATACACCAAGTATTTGGGAGATAGAATGTCTTGTGAGGAATAGCAAGGAGCCTAGTCTCACTTGATTGTAGGAGGCAGAAGGGTACAGGAAGACTGCAAAGGTAAGAGAGAGGATAGATTATGAAAGGTTTTAAATACTGAAGGGAATTTATTGAATGGGGGCTGACAGTGGTCAACCCAGTGCTTTAGAAAGATCATTTTGCTAGCTGAATGGAGGATGGACTGGAGAGAGGAAGTAGGGAGACAAATCAATTTATCATTGCAGTAGTCTAATCATGAGGTGATGAGGGCCAGTGTCATGGGTGTAGGAGAGATGGGGTGTATTCAAGAGATACTGTGAAGTTAGAATTGACAGTGGAAATAATACTGAACTTAGAATTGCAAGATTTGGTTTCAAGTCTTGGTTTTGTCACTTATTAGCTGTGTGGTTTTGGTTAAGTCAATTGGTTTATTTGAGCTTTAGTTTGCTCATCTGTAAACTAGTAATAACAATAATTCCACTACCTATTTCATAGGCTGTGGTGAAGATCAAATTAGCTTTGACAATTAGATTACAATACGGTTATCAGATACCTAGTACATACAAGGTCAGGGCAAAGGAAAGATCTATACCAAGTACTCTAAGAAAATTTGATGAAGTAAAATCACTGATGATTAGGAGAATGACGGAAGGTTTCATGAAGGAAGTGTAGTTGAGGGGAAAGTCATTGCAAACTATGAATGAATTAAAAAGCATTTAATAAGTGCTAACTATATGCTTGGTACTATGTTAGGTTCTGGGAATGTGAATACAAGAAAGAAAGAGATTTTGTGCCTTCAAAGAACTTATATTCTAATAGGGGAAGTCAACTGATATAGGAGAGCTAGAGTTAGAAAGCTGGGGTATGGGTGGGAATGGTGGGGGTCTTCCAAAGTTATGAGGGTGGATCAGAGATGGCTGAAAAGTGGTATGGTGGGCCTGAGACTGGGAAGTGTAGGATCAAAGGTTACCAATCTGAGCCCAGGGTCCCAGGGGTAGGAGCCTAGCAGAATGAGAAGGAGAATGGAGTGTTGGTGGTTGAAACTCTGTATAAAAATGTAGGCTATTTAAATCTGAAAATATAGAAAATGAGCATGTACTGTTACAATCCAGGCTTGAATCTTTTTCTTCAACCTTTCTAAATGCCTCCTCTAGTTAGATGTCAGCAGTAAAGAGCTGGGTTCATCATCTTGCATAGAATATCACTCAAAATCCTAGATCTTAAGCTGGAAGGGCTGTTAGAGGTCATATAGTCCAACCCCCTCATTTTATGCATGAGGAAGCAGAGAAGCATGCTAGGAAAAGAGGAGAGGGGGAAGGAATTATGAACTGGGAGAATTATAAAACTTGATATTTTGAGCTAGAAGGTACATTGGAGCTTATTGAGTTGAGCTCCCTCATTTTATAGCTGAGGAAACAGACTCAGAAGTGTTAAATGACTTATCTAGGGGTCATATAACTGGGAAGTGTCTAAAGCAAGATTTGAACCCAGGTTTTTGTGACTTCAAGTCCAAAATTTCATTCACTCCTCCATGACAATCTCTTAGCTCTAGGAATATTTTATTTTAGACAAGACTTGATTTCAAACTATTTGGAGTAGGAAGAGAAAGAAAAGTAGAAAGAGGAGAAAAAAGAGGATGGAGGAGAAAGAAAAGAAGGGGAAGGGGAAAGGGAAGAAGAATTAGGCAAAATTGCATAAGTTGAACAAGGTCACACAGGTAATAAGTAGCTAAGTAGAACTTTGAATGCAAGACCTCTGACTCCAAATTCAGGGTCCTTTCTACTCTATCATGCTGGAATATCGATTGAGGTCTCTAGATAACTTAAAAAGCAGCCTTATTACTATTTCTATTTTGCTTTCTAGGTTCCCTTTAAGTGCTATAACCACTAGGTACTTTTCAGTGTTGTCTGGAGTCAAGTCTTCACAATTAGATCCCTTCAGCTAATCAGCTCAGACATGGGATTGGTAGAGGCTATTTATCTTTTGGCTCCAACCCTTTCCAATATTCTAGGGTCCCGGTTGTTTTCAAGATGAGTTCTGGTAACACCATAGCCATGCCTTTTTCTGTGGGTGAACCTAACCTAGACTCTGAACCAAACAGACTGGTGCATTTTTATTCTTTTTGTTGGCAGAGTCACAGATCAGGGACCCAATAAAATGGCTCTCCTGTGCTAGGATGAATCCTAGGAACCTGGATCAAGGGAATGTGTTGGTCATGCTTTTGATTTACTTTGGTTCTAAAAAAGTGTCCAGGAAGTGCAGATTTGGGCATTATCTGTGCAATGTGGGTGAACTGATCATAAGGCTGACTTGGGTTCTTATCCAGCTTGTCTGTGATCTTATTGACAGGATGGGCTATGGGATGAAACACTTGCAAACTTAGAACTCTAATCCGTTAGCCCACACTCAGCATACAAATACATACAGTAGAACCAACTGGATCATTTACTTTATAGGGAAGTACTCCTAGTATTAAAAATAAAAATTATTATTCAATATTGTACTAGAAATGTTAGCTTTAGCAATTAGAGAAGAAAAACACATCTTGAGTACAGATTCAACTTGTACTCCTAGTATTAAAAATAAAAAAAAAATTTTAAAACCCCATGTTTTTTTTTTAATACCCAGAATTAACTTATTCAAGTTATCACACAGTGGCAGTGTCTAAAAGGGCATTGCCCACCTCTCTGGGGCTCTAACTTTTAGTCCTGATTTATTCATAGATTCCTAGAACTTTGGTGCTAAAAGGGACTTTAGAGGTCATTTAGAATTAGATGAACCTTATCTTACAGATGGCTCATATCCTGGGTGAGTTTCTCTTAAGACATGCACATTTGGTTGTCAATCCAGGAAGTTATATTTACGTTCCTTGGATAATGAGGAGGCCTTGGAAGGAGCTTTATTTGGGGACAGAAAGAGGAAAACAGAATTAGTCTGAGCTAGTCAGTTGAGAAAAATCACTTCTGGTGACTAGAAAAGGACAAATGCCCACATTTTCAAAAAAGAAAAGACAATTAGGTCTACAAATTATAGTCTAGTGAGCTTGACTTTAATTCCTGATGAATTTTTAGAAGGCATTATTAAAGAGATGGGGAGGAAACATCTAGAAAAGTAAAGAGAGATCGCAAAGAGCCATTAGGGCTTCATTAAGAACATGTCAAACCAAAGTAATCTCATTTTCTTCTTTTTTTTTAAATTAAATTTTATTTTTTTTTCAATCATCAGAAATCCACTTTTCCCTCTCTTACTCCAATGATGAGGAAAGAAAAACAAAATCATCATTATAAATGTATATAGTTAAGCAAAACAATTTGTGTATTGACCATGTCATGCATACACACATACATATAAATACATACACACACAGATGAAACATTTTAGAGTTTCTTTCAGGAGGTGACCAGTGATTCCTATCTTTACTTTACCATCAGGTTCTGAGAGATCTGGGCTGTTTCTCTTTTCAAGATCTTCAGGTAGTTCAATGATTCTTAAATCTTTTTAGTTCAATTGTTTTTGCCATGAGATTTAAAAAAAAATTTTCTTCTGTTTTTTGACTTTGTTTTAAAATTTTGTATTATCTCATGGAATTTCTGGATCCTATTTAGTACATTCTAATTTTCAAGGTATTACTTAAGCAAACTTCATACCTGTGTGTCAAGTCATTAATTTCCTTTCTAACCACTTCTTCTATTTTTCCTCTAGCATTCTCATTTTATTTGTAAAGAAACATTTTTTTTGAACTTCTTGCTGAATCTCTTCTACAAATTCTACTTGAATCTGTACTCAAGCTATGTTTTTCATCTCTAATTGCAAAAGCTAACATTTCTAGTACAATATTGAATAATAATTGTGGTAACGGGCATCCTTGTTTCACCCCTGTTCTTATTGGGAAGGCTTCTAGCTTCTCCTCATTACACATAATGTTTGTTGATATCTTTAGATAGGTACTACTTATCATTTTAAGGAAAATTCCATTTATTTATATGTTCTCTAGTGTTTTTAATATGCATGGATGCTATATTTTCTCAAAAGCTTTTTCTGCATCTGTTGAGATAATCATATGAGTTGTATTAATTTTTTTTATTGAGATGGTCAGTTATACTGATAGTTTTTCTAATATTGAAACAGCCCGGCATTCCTGCTATAAATCCTACCTAGTCATAGTGTATTGTCCTGGTGATAAATTACTGTATTCTCCTTGATAATATTTTATTTAAAACTTTTGCATTAATATTCATTAGGTTAATTGGTCTATAATTTTCTTTCTCTGTTTTGGCTCTTCTTGGTTTAGGTATCAGCACTGTATTTGTGTCATGAAAGGAATTTGGTAGGACTCTTTTTTTTTTGTGCCTATTTTCCCAAATACTTTATATAGTATTGTTCTTTAAATATTTGGTAGAATTCACTTGTAAATCCTTCTGCACCTAGAAATTTTTTCTTAGGGAGTTCATTGATATCTTATTGAATTTCTTTTTCTAAAATGGGATTACTTAAGTATTCCATTTCCTCTTCTGTTAATCTGGGCAATTTACATTTTTCCATTGCACTTAGAATACCAGATTTATTAGCATGTAATTGGGCAAAATAGCTCCTAATGACTGTTTTAATTTCCTCTCTATTGGTAGTGAATTCATCCTTTCCATTTTTGATACTGGTAATTTGATTTTCTTCTTTAAAAAAATAAAATTAACCAAAATTTATCTATTTTATTGATATTTTCATAAAACTAACTCTTAGTTTTATTCATTAGTTCAATAGTTTTCTTTTTTTCAATTTTATCAATCTCTCCTTTGACTTTCAAGATTTTAAATTTGGTATTTATTTGGGAATTCTTAATTCATTCTTTTTTTTTTTTTTAGCTTTTTTAGTTGCATAACCAATTCATTGATCTGTTCTTTCTCTATTTTTATTGCTATAAACATTTAGAGATATACAATCATCCCTAAGTACTCCAAGCTGTGTTTGTTTTTTTTGAGGCTTTACTTGTAGTTGTTTCAAAATCATTTTCTTATTTCATGTTTGTGTTTTGAGCATCCTTTCACCAAAGTAGTTTCTTATGGCAGGATCCTTTTGCATTTGCTTATTCTCCCAGCCTACTTTTTGACTTCAGGCTTCATGGTTGGACTCTGTGCATTTCTGGAGGTTAGGTCTAAGCTCTTCCTGTTGTTGCTTTCTTGGAGGATGGAGTGTTGTCATTAAAGGCTGGATATCAGTTTTGAAGGATTTGGAGTCCCCTGAGCACCTGTGCTTGGCCTTATGCCATTTGACATTCTTACCAATGACCTGGATAAAGGCATAGAAGACATATTTTTTCTGGCAGATGACAAATTTTGGAGGTATAACTAACACGATGAATGAGTCAGTATCTAAATGGTTTTGTCAGGCTGAAATATTGGGTCAAATAAAACAAGATGAAATTTAATAAGGACAAATATGAAGTAAAAATCAACTTGACAAGTACAAGATGGAGGAAGTGTGGTTAGACAGCAGTTTGAGAAAGATATGAGGCTTTTATTGAGTTGCAAGTTCAATATGAGTCAACAGTATGATATGTCAGCCCCCAAAACTGCCTTAGGGTGCATTAATAGAGATGTGGTGTCCAGGATTAGTAATGTGACAATACCATTATACTTTGTTTAGGCCAGATCACATCTTGAGAGCTCTATTCAGTTCTGGGCTACATATTTTAGGAAGCTCTTTGATAAGGTGGCATGCATTAAGAGGACAACAACTTTACTGGTGAAGGAGTTTAATATCATGCCATATGAATATCAGCTGAAGGAACTAGGGATGTTTAACCTAGAATGAAATCTATGACAGGGCAACCTGAGGTACCTCTCTTTAAGAGTTTGAAGGACTATCATATTTAAGAGAGATTAGTCTTCTGCTTAGCCCCAATAAACCAATTATTTGTACTTTATTCTTATCATCAGTCTTACTTTGCCAAATCCCAAGCTTGGGTTAGTCCCCAACAGCTGAAGCATCTGTTTCTATTAATGTTGAGTACTCCTGGAGAAAGTCTTGTAACCATGCCAATTGGGTTCACTAATTTGTACAGTGAATGGAGCACTGAGTGTGCATCAGCATAGACTGGAATTCAAATCCAATCTCAATTACTTACTAGTTGTGTGACTCTGGGCAAATCACTTGACCTCTGACTGCCTCAGTTTCCTCATCTGTCAAATAGGACTAATAATAACACCTAATTCTCAGGATTGTTATGAGGATCAAATTAGATAACATTTGTACTTCATTTTGCAAATCTTAAAGGGCTATGTAAATGCTAGTTATTACTATTAATATCAATGTAACCTCAGCTGGACTTTCACTGCTGCACGACAATCTTTTAATTCTTCCCTGGTTGACTTTCTATCCCAATCTTTAAAGTAGCTATTCTAAACCTTCTTTTCTCTTCTCAGGCCTCCTATATTATTATCTTCTTCTTCCTTCCTCCCCTGCCCCCAACATACAATATTGCTGAGAAAATAAAAGTCATCTATCCTGTACTACTTCTTCCTTTGACATTACAAACCTTTCATCACAACACAATCTTTTCTTTATTCTTTGATGATGATGAGGATCTTATTATCCCCTTTACTGACATTCTTTTATCCAAGCCATTATTGTAAGTATTCCAGGAATTTTAATCCCTGATTTTATTCTTTTGCTTGTTTAAATTCTCTCCTTTTTTATCATCTCAACCTTCAACTACTATCCTAGTCAGAGCTTAGTATAGTGTCTAGCACATAGTAGGTCCTTAATAAATGCTTACTGATTAATTAATATAGATGGGTCCCAAATGCATATCTCATGTCCTGACATCTCTCCTGAGTTTCAATCTAGTATTTCAAACTTACAACTAAATCATTTCACCTGGATGTTCATCAGAATCAGCATTATAATTTCATGCCCTTTCCCCTGAATCCTGCTCCTCTCTCTGGCTTACCTATATTATTGAGTGGCATTGTCATTCAACCATTCACTCATATTCATTGTTTTGGCATCATCTCTGACTTCTTTTCCTTTATACCAAACCTCTAGTTAGCTGTCAAATCTCAATTTGAACCCTTTAGCTCTAGGGCAGAATTGCCATTCAATTCAGGATGCATTTATTAAGTTCCTAGTATGTGCAAGGCACATATTAGGATTGTTTTGAACTCTAAGGCTACACAGAGAAAATGAAGTAGTTCATGTCTTTGAAGATCTTACATTCTATTGAAGGAATGTGGTATACCTGTAGATAAGTAAAAAATAATTTTTTTTGGAATATGCTAATAAGTGGGAGGATCAGGAAAGGCCTCATGTGGGAGATAGCACCTGTTTGAGCCTTAAATGGAGGCACATTTTAAGAAGCAGAGAGTATTCCAGGCATGGGAAATAGTCTATGCAAAGGAATTTAGGCAGAAGTTGGAAATTCCTGAATAGAGGACAGCAAGTGAGCCATTTTGGCTATGATGTGCCCGGCATATAGCAAGTGATTAATAATGCTTTATCTAGCTTTTTCTTTAAAAAAGATGTTAGGAGGGTAGTTAAAATGCTGGAAGGTTAGGTAGAGCTGTATTGTGAAGGACTTTAAATGCCAAACAAAGGATTTTTTCTTTAATCCAAGAGGTATTAGGGAGTCATTGAAGCTTCTAGAGCAAAGACTTGAAATGGTTAGATCTGTACCTTGAGACTATAAATTTGGCAGCAATGAGGAGGATGGATTGACAGGAGGAGAGAACAAATGCAGTTGATTAATAATTTAAGATTAAAGATGATTAATAAAAGGATCAGTGTATAAATTAGTGGGAAAAAGCATTTACCAAATAGTTGCAATGTACCAGACACTGTTAATAGAAAAGGAAATATACTAGGAATACAAAAAGAAAGATAATCCCTTTCCTCAAGGAGGGTACTTTTTTTTTTTGAGGCAATTGGGGATAAGTGACTTGCCCAGGGTCACACAGTTACTGAGGTCGAATTTGAACTCAGGTCCTCCTGACTTTAGGGCTAATGTTCTATCTACTGTCCCACCTAGCTGTCCCATTTATGAGCTTACATTTTAATAAGGGAAGATAACACATAAAATGATGGTGGCCAATGAGGGGCATTTTGGATTATGCATGGAGCCATAAGGCAATTAATTGAATATCATGCCCAGGAATAATAGTGTTGATTTGGTACCACTGGGTACAGGTAGAAAGCAGTATGGACCTCAGAGAAAGGGTGCATGGGTGATGTAGTTGGTCTGGTTTAGGTCAGTTTTAGAGAACATCACCAACTGGAAAGTAGAGCCTTAGGGTGGGAGTTGGTGGCTATGTTAGTAGAGAGGATAGATGTGAGTGATGTTGTGAAGAGAGAATTGACAAATCTTGGCAATGGACTGAGTGTAGGAATAGAGGAAGTGTTGAGAATGACAGATGTTTAAAACCTGGGTCATGTAGGATCATGACAGATACACATCTATTTGCTAGGTTTGAACTTATTTGTTTTACTACCATGGCTTGATATGGAATCATCAATGCTTTTTGCCATGTCCAAAGGGGCTTGGCTTCCTCAAAGAGTAGGGAAAATATTCTGGATTTCCTCTAAGTTTATAATCATTCTGTTTTTCTTCCATAAGCCAAAAAAAGGAAAAGAAGAAAACATTTTGACAAATAATTCTACTATACAAAACTGTCTTTCTTTTGGTATTTTATATTTTGCTGTGTTAGCCTTTCTATTAGGACTACTCTCTCTTAGACATTAAGAGAAATTGGAAAGGAGACACAAAAACATGATCTATATATATGGACAGGTGTTCAGGACAAGTGGAAAGACAGGGGAGGTGGGAGCATGACTAGCCTATTGCTGTCTTGGGCAAATACTGTCTTGGCCAGAAGCAGTCTTAAAACAAATCATCATCTCACCAGCATCTATTGCTGTTTCCTTCATACTGACCTACTTCATGTTGACCTTCCTCTGGCTTCAGACTGCTGCAGCAAACTTCTTCACGTCTCCTGCTGAGCTCTCTGAACTTACTTCCCCAGTGAACTCCGGCTTGACCTGGCACAGTATTCTGTCTACCCTCTCAGATCATAATTTGAAGCACAGTGCTCTTCTACCCAGGAAAATGATCTCCCTTGGGCACTGTTAATCACCCCAATCACTAGGATGTGTCAGTTCTATCCCCAGTGGAAGCAAGAATCTGACAGTTAGTAGAGTTCAAACTACTTCTTAAAACCGCTGTCCAAAGTCAGTTTTGAACTTCCTTTAGAATACTTGATTTCTTTCTTTTTGCTATCAAAGAGCAGCAGCTTCTGAGTCTCTGCTGGGTCAGTGGAGGAGCTGGTCACAGGGTCTTTGACTCCTCTAGTGCCACTTACCTAACAATACACTCCATTTGAAATAACACACTTTCTCCAGGATGACTTACCACTGAGTAAAGGTTGCAAGTCTGACCCTCTTACCAAATGCAGGAGTTAAGGACAGAGGGGAAAGTCCTATGATTTTAAATTTCTTTTGTTTCCCCTTTCAGTGACCGAATATAACATTGATTTTTCAGAGTGGGACCATTATTTTGGTGAAATAAATAATGGTCCTGGTCAAACTGATGTGATTCTTCGCAGCCTACTCTAGTTAACTATTTTTTTTTTGCCAGACCTGTGATTTCATTGCTATAGCTAACTCCTGATGAGGAAACTCTGCTAAATGTAGACTGTCAAATTTTTTGTAACTCTTACTCTTTAAAATTTTTTTTGTTTTTAAACTTGGTTTATTTACTTTTAGTTTATAACATTCAGTTCCACAGTCCCTTGAGTTTCAGATTTTCTCCCACTCCCTCCCCCCTTCCCATCATGGCAGCATGCATGCCGATACAGGATCTACAAATATCTTCCCATTAATCATTAATCAGGTTGTAAAGAAGGATTGTAGCTGATAGAATGATCAGTGGGAAAGAGAAACAGAACAAAACAAGAAAAAGAAACACAGCAAGTAGCTTGTTTCAGTCTGCACTCAGACTCTGCATCTCCTTCTCTGGATGTGGATATCTTCTTCAATCATGAGTCTTTTGAAGTTGTCTTATAACCTTGTATTGCTGAGAGGAGCCCAGTCTACTGAAGTTAGTCATCACACATACATTGTGTCTGTGATTGTGTACAAGTTCTTCTGGTTCTGTTCTTCTCACTCAGCATCAGTTTATATAAGTCTCTCCAGGTAAACATGAAGTTCATTTGCTCCTCATTTCTTATAGCACAATAGTATTCCATTACATTCATATACCACAACTTGTAACTCTTCCTCTTAAAAGAACTAACTGGGGTACCAATAGGTTAAATGACTTGTCCAAGTGATTTAATACAGGTCAGTCAACATGCATTTATTAAACATCTATCATGTGCCAGGCCTTGTGTTAAACACTGGTGATAAAAAGAAAGTCAAAGTCAGTGTGTCCTCTCAAGGAGTTTATATTATAGGAAGACAACATACAAAGTGAAGCTGAAAAGCAGGGGCAGAGGGAAGGTAGAGGAGTGGAGTCATGATGGGAAAGTCCGAAGGAGTGCAGCTAGGTAAGAAATGAAGTCTGTGTCAGAGGAAGGACCAGAACCCAAACTTCTTGACTCTCAGATTGACTCCCTCCCTATTCACCCTTCCAGGCTGACTCTAAGGAATCACTAACAGTTATTTCTTTTTAGCGTCCCATCTCCCAAATACTCCAATAGATCTGTAATCTCATAAGTTCGGGAGTTCCCTTCCATGATGCAGCTTGTGACACATTTATTCCTGCTCGATCTGTGTATGACTCTCATCTATGTCCTCCCATACGTTCAGTACAGGAGGTTTACCTAACATGCTGAAGGACATTTCCCCCTTTCTCTTGATGTTGCTAGGGCATCAGTGGAACCCTCTGTTCAACTCATTATCCCTTCCTTTACCTTGATGAGTCTGACTACTCTTACCATCCTACATTTCCTTAATAACATTTTCTTCAAAATTCCTTGTTGGTTATATGTTGCCCCATGATGGCAGTTGCCATATGTTTCCCCACTCTCTTCTGGATGATATTCATCTTTAAATATTCTGAGGCTGTTACATGCCATGTCTGGCTATCACATTGCTGCTCATAGAACACTGATGTTGAAAGATAGATCTTCATTTCCATGAGAACCTTAGGTTCATTAAATAATCCTAGCAATTCCCTGAAGGTAATCTAGCCTACTCTCTTTTTCCTTTTCAACTTTGAGCCTAATTCATTTATTTGTATTATCTGGTTCAGATATATTTCTTATTGTTGTTGTTATCCATTCATTAGGGTCCAAGTACAGTGGTTCTGTTTCCCTTATGGCTATCTTCCAAGTATTTAGAGACCTGTCATATGAAAAAAGTGATAATTATAGATTTTTTCCATTTTTCTTCTACTTTTGCTTTCCTTCCATTTCTGTCCTTGGGATAATAATGTTTATTTGGAGCCACTTCTAAGTTTTGCTTATATTCTTTTTACTTTCCACTGCTTCTCTCTGTTTTATGAGACTATACCAGGGGTGGGGAACCTGACACCTCCAGGTCACATGTGGCCTTCTAGGTTTTTAGGTGTGGCCTTTTGATTGAGTCCAAGTTTTATACAACAAATCCTTTTATTAAGGGGATTTGTTCTGTGAAGTTTAGCTTTATCAAAGGGCTGCACTTGAGGACCTAGAGGGACACACGTGACCTTGAGGCCACAGGCACTCCATCCCTCGGCTATACTATTTATAATCATCCATTACCCCTCTTTGTAAGATTTTGCAAATGAGTTTAATTTCCAAATCACTTTTGTCTTTTTCATTTCTTTGTGCTTGGCATATTTTTGTTGATGAAGGTGCTTCCTAGGCACTTCTTTTTTCTGTGACAAGAGATTTATAACGGTTAAACTTCTGTTTAAAGTTATCATAATTAATGTGGGTGTTATATCTGATGTCCATTTCCTATTTTAAATTGATGCTTAAATACTTCAGGATTAAGTTAATTCCCTTTCATGTTTTTATCCTTTTCTTATTGTTTCTTCTTCTTCTTCTTCTTCTTCTTTTTCTTCTTCTTCTTCTTCTTCTTCTTCTTCTTCTTCTTCTTCTTCTTCTTCTTCTTCTTCTTCTTCTCCTTCTCCTCCTTGTTCTTGTTTTTCTTGTTCTTGTTCTTCCTCTTTCTCTTCCTCCTCCCCCTCCTCCCCCTTCTCCTCTTCTTCCTTCTTCTTGAAAAATTTATGGTCTTACTATATATAGATTGCCAGTGTATGGTTAGCACCAATATCAATTACAATTTTTTCCCTGTCTGTTAGAATATCATTTATTGCTTTTCTTTCCAATATTACTTAGTGCTCACCATACCCAGTGATTACCACTTCTCTTCTCAAGAAATTCTTTACAATATAAAATAATGAGTGATCCACATGTCTTTGGCCTCTTTCATTCTTTTTTCTTGAATCGTACTTTTCCAGATATAAAAAGTCAACCTTTCATCTCCTTTACATTAAAGTCACTAAGCATAAGAGTGTATGTTGATTTAATTTGAAGAGCTTTATTGAGTTCTAAGTAGAGTTTCTTAATCTCTTCCTTCCCAGAAACCAGTATTGGTATAAACTAAAAGGTCTGAAAGGTAAAATTATTTTTAAGATGGCCACTTTGCAAATATGTGTTATCTATACGGACATATAAGATGACAAGATATACCATGAAATGGTATTTCTTGTTACCTTTGGATACAGTAAAACCAACTCTTCCAATTGCTTTCTTGACCTCTCCAAGGAGTACCTCTAAACCATCCTTCCTTTTATTCACAACTTCCTTCTTTTTCTGGTTTTATTTTTGGATAGTTAAATTTATATCATGCAACCACTCTGGCAGTATGCCTGCTTGTTTGTTTATTGGACAATGGTGATGTTAATGTACCATTCATGATTATTTATATTTAGCATACCAGTTGTTAATAGGTAAAGTTTAAGTATGGGATTTAAGAGAGAATAATTAGTTCTCATAATTCGCATACACTACTCTCCACCCATGAATTCTTATTTACACTATTCATTTTCTCAACCCTGTCCCCCAAAAAACCTTTTGCAGAGGGAAGCACAAAGAGTAGATTTTCTTCATTCTGATCTTTGTTAGAATTATCTGTGTCAAAACCTTTCAATTTGTGAAATGTTAATTAATGAAAATTTCTTCTATCATAAAGCATGATTTGTTATAGAGAAGCTACAAGTTTGTTAATTTGCTGATGGGTAAGCAACTAGGTGCTAATTAATTCTTCTCCTTTACTCTTAGATGGATTTAGCACATACCCTCTGATTAAGTAAAAGGAATAAAACTAACTACTGGCATGTACCCAAATTCTCTGTTACATGTGATATTCCAGAATGAGACATGATTTTGAAGTCCAAAAATCAGGAACAGGGCTGGGAGGGGGCTTAGCTATGGTGTGTTAACTATCTTCAAATACTGGACAATATTTGGAAGAGGGATTAGCCTTGTTCTGCTTGCTCTCAGAAAGTAGAGCTAGAAGCAATGGGTAAAAGTTACAAAGAAGTAAATTCGGGCTTGATATAAGGAAGAACTTCCTAATGATCAGAATTATCCAATCAGGTTACCTCCAGAGGTAGTAGGTTCCCCCTGACTAAAGGTGGTCAAAAACTGTTTGTTGTTGCTGCTGTTAATCCTTCATTTTCAAAGAGGACCAATGACATCACAGGATAATGTATTGACTTGAATGTGAATTGGATTTCAGTGAGACAGAGTTGCACAAAGTCATCAGCTTCACTTTGTCTTCCAGTCATTGAAGTCCAGTGGTAGGACAAAAGTCAAGATGACTGGTAATGGTTTAGGATACAGTGGGTAATCT
Organism: Pseudochirops cupreus; assembly: GCA_028627135.1. Taxonomy (NCBI): domain Eukaryota; kingdom Metazoa; phylum Chordata; class Mammalia; order Diprotodontia; family Pseudocheiridae; genus Pseudochirops; species Pseudochirops cupreus. The sequence continues at coordinate 47,692,149 of CM053584.1, read as the reverse complement.
TGGCATCTTTGTTGTTTGAGCAAGCTCCATAGCCCCTGCTTCAGCCACCTTCATGGCCATTGGAGAAGATTTTTTTTCATCTACCCATTCCATTGGGGGAATTCTTCACATGTTTGGGACACACAGCCCCCTAACTCACTGATGGGTTTGAGGTCTGTCAGTTATCCTCAACCTGATTTAGCCCATCTGCCAAGATGGCGTGTCGCCACTGTACATTGCTACAGCTTCTTGGAGCCACAGGAGATAGTTGGGTGAAAGGAGGACACCAAAGGTTGATGAGCAGCCCTGAAAAGGGCCTCAGTGAGCCCTCATACCAGAGGTTCTAGTCCTCCCTGAACACCTTAAATACCCCTCAAAGACTGTATGGTCATTTGTTGGACCTGTCATGGAGGGACTTCTTTTTAAATTAAATACTGGACTGGATCAACCTTGATGCCTCCTACAAATTCTGAAATACCTTAATTCTGTGAATTTTAGACTCAGTATTATAAGGGACTTTTGAAACCTTCTAGCCCAAATATAACTTAAGGCTTGAATCTCCCAAGATCTCCTTTGACAAATAGTTATCTATTTCCTGTTTGCAGGTTCTTTATCACCCAAGATAGCCAATTGCATTTTCAGGCAGCTGTAATTGTTAAGAGATTCTTCTTCATATTGAGCAAAATTTTTCTGCACCTTTCAACTAGTGTTCCCATTTCTGTCCTGAGGACCACCCATATATCTTTCATGTAACAGACTTTCGAATATTTGAAGACAGACATCATCTCCTTTCTATATCCTTTTCCAGGCTAAATTTTTCCAGTCCCTTTTAGCTCACTGGGACAAATCTCTCTAGTAAGTAGGCAAAGATTATATACTTGATTTTCATGTGGGCCAACTTGGATCACTTGATTTTATAGACATAGAATCACTTTGACCTTGGCCAGCTGAATTCCAAATGGATGTTTTTGTTATCAAATGTCTTAGCTGTCATTTCTAGCTTTGTGTCCCCTGCAAATATAATAGGAATGCCCATCTATGGCTTCATCTAATTCACTGATAAAAATGTTCAATAACACAAGGCCAAGCACAGATTCTTGGGTGAATTCTATTGGAACTGAACCATCTTTGAACCACTAATGACTATTCTTTGGATCTGGCTATCCAACCAGGAATGCCATACCCATGGAAACAAGCTCAGTACTATAGGGGAGGCTGTCTCCTCTAGTTGAGTACATCATATCTACTTTTTCCATTTAAAAGAATTAAAACTTCTAATTATCAAAAATATTTTTTCTCTCAGTCCTATCTTTTCTTCAACTTGAAAAAGGAAAATATTTATAACAAATATGTATAGTTAATCAGAACAAATAACCCTATTGCCCATGTTCAAAAAATTTCTTCTTTGATACCCTGAGTTTATCTTCTCTCCATTAGGAGTAGCATGCTTTATTATGAGTACTCTGGAATCATGGTTGGTCTCATGGTGTTGATCATACATATGAAATCTTTTAAACGTCACTTATCTTTACAATGTTGTTATCATATAAATTGTTTTTCTGGACTTGTTCATTTCACTCTGACTCAGTTTATACAAGTTTTTCCAAATTTCTCTGAAACTATGTTGTTTAATTGTTTTAGTCATATCACACTCTTCATGAGCCTATTTGGCAAAGATACCAGAGCAGTTTGCCACTTCCTTCTCCTGCTCATTTTACAGATGAGGAAACTGAGGCAAACAGGGTTAAGTGACTTCCCCAGGGTCATATAACTAGGAAATGTCTAAGGTCAGACTTGAACTCAGGAAGATGAGTCTTCCTGACTTCAGGCCTGACACTGGATCCACTGAGCCACTTAGCTGCCAGCTCTGAAACTATTCCCCTTGTCATTTCTTATCACCCAATAGCATTCTGTCACTTTCATATATAAGAATTTTTTCAGCCATCTCCCAACTGATAGGCAGTTCCATAGTTTCCTCTTCTTTGAAACTACAAAAAGAGCTACTGGAAATCTACTGGTTTGTACATATAGGATCTTATTTTTCTTTGATCTCTTTGGGGTTTAGGCCTAGTAGTGTTATCAAGGGATTAAAGAAAATATACAAGTTAGTAACTTTTAGGCCTAGTTCCAAGTTACTTTCCATAATTGCTGTACTGATTCATAGCTTCACCAACAGTACATCTGTGTATGAGTTCTCCCTCAGTCCCTCTAACAATTTGTCTTTTTTTCCTTTGTCAACAGTGCCAATCTTATGGTGTAATGGAAATGAGAATCTGAAGATCTTCCCTGCCCCATGGCCCTTGATAAAGCTTAAAAAGAATCTGAGAACCTTCCCTGATTTGAAAATATACTGTGCCCCCTAATAGGCTGAATGTGGTCACACATTCAGCTTGTTTTTCAGGAATGTCCACAACTTGTTACTTTGTGATTGAGCATTGGGTCAAGAGGGTTGTGACATTCTCTGACCCAGGAGAAGGCTATATATATCCTGATGTGAGGTTTTGCTTTGGGGCTCACTTTGGGAAGAGTTGTGTGATTTGGCCAGATGACTGGGCATCTGTTGAGCCCCCAGCTTTGAAAACCCAGATGTTGGTGCTTCCCTCTTTGGTAACTGACTAGATATGGATACAATGGTCAGACGGCTGGAAGCCCTGTCTGCTGGTCTGTTTCTCTGTCTGTATTTTTTTTTTGTCTGCTTATAACTTCTGCTTGTATTCTCTGAAGTTCAGGGTGCTGAATTTTCCCCCTGAACTAGGTAAATGATATATGTTTGATTAAAGTAAGACTGTTAACCCATTTTGAGTTGCTTTCCTGTAGAATAATGGGTCTAAGAGCTTGTGCTAGCAGCTGCCCTGGGTATGCCGGGGTGCTTGACTTGCTGCTACAGATGATTACGGGTTAGAACCTCAGAGTTGCTTTAGTTTGTATTCTCTACAGATTAATAATTGGAGAAAATAAATTTAAAGAAAATTTTCCAAAAGAAAGTGAGTGATCAGTCCTTAAACTTGGGCTTAATTTAAGACAGTTTGAGCCCTTACCTAGACAGGGACAGTTTGAACTCAAGGTCTAGTAAGTATCTCCATCTCAATAGGTCCCCAACAGAACTCATTATCTTTTCTCCAAAACTCACCCACTTCTGAACTTTACTATTTCTGTCAAGGGCATTCCCATTGTTCAAGTTCACAACCTTGAAGTCATCTTCAACCTCTAACACTCACTCTACATATCTAATTAGTTGTGAAGTCTTGTCTATTCTATTTCTATGACATCTCTTGAATCTCTTTCCTTTTCTCTACTTCCTTCTCCATTACCTGATTTCAGGCTCTCATAACCTAGCACTTGGACTATTGCAATAGTTTCTCAGTTGATCCCCCCCAGCCTCAAGTTTCTCCCCACTCCAATTCTTCCTCTACACAGACGTCCAAGTAATTTTCCTAAAGCACAGGTTTAACTATATCTCTTCTCTGGCTAATAAACTACAGTGGTTCCCTATTACTTCTGGGACCAACTAGAAACTTCTGGAATTCTCTTCACAATCTTACTCTACCTACTTTTGTAGCCTTATACCCTACTGTCTTTCATGCATTCTACAATCCAGCCAAACTATCTTGCTATGCTTCACACATCGCACACCATCATCTATCTCTTTGTATTTGCATGTATAATGGGAATGGGAATTTGAAGATCTTCCCTGCCCCTAAATAGATCTAGGGGGAAGTTTGAAAAGCTTCCCTGTTGTGAAGATAAACTCTGCCCCCTGATAGGATAGACAATTGTCAAATTGTGCCCTTAACTCATGTATTCTACCATGAATGAGATAATGATAGTGAGTCCATGGACTTCAGATCCTATATTTGTTTCTTTTTGGCTTTTTGTCTGTTAAACTTGTTTGTGGGATTTGTTTTCTGTAGGTTTGGTACCCTCCACCTGCAGATGCCTGATTGCTTAAGCCAGATGTCATCCCCTGTCCATGACTGTGATGTGCCACTTCTGGACCTGGCATCAACAAAGTTCCAGGTGACAGCTAAAGAACTGAACTCTCGAATGGGACTTCTTGGGGCAGGGACAGCTCTATGTCCAATTTCAGCTTGAGGTAGCTTTGGAGAAGAGACCTTTTGCCACTTATCCCAAGATTTTGAGCCCCATTCATTTGAGGGGGGAAGAATGGGGTGCTTGTGCCCAAGCCCCCACCCTAAGCTATTGTTTTATGTGTAAAGTTTTTCTATTATCCTTGTTATATTGTTGCAAAGTTCTGTTGACACCAGTTTTTCCACCAGTTATCCCTAAACTCATTTATTGTTAAGGTATTTTTGCTATGTAAGGATCATGAAAGATGAATGTAATGGGGATGGGAATTTGAAGATCTTCCCTGCCCCTTAATAGATCTAGGGGGAAGTTTGAAAAGCTTCTCTGCTGGTGAAGATAAACTCTGCCCCATGATAGGCTGAATGTAGTCACATGAAGCCTGTGGTGGGAGGAGTTTGCTGAAGAGAAGCAGAGCCCACAGAGAAGCTGGTAGAGAGTGAGTTTGACAGTTGGAGACAGTTGAAGACAGTTGGGGACAGAGGAGCTTAGGCAAGGAAATAGAGAGTTTTGTGAGTAAATATTGATCTTGTAGTGGTTTGTGGGAAGGTTAAAGGATGCTGTGGCTCTCAGTGTTATTATTATGGATTCTAAATATCTTTGGTACTTTGGCTTACTGGTTTTGGGATTTGGTGTTCCAATGAATCCTTCAACTTTATCCCCTATCTGGAGAGTCTGGCATATTTTGTGATAGAACATCATGTGATATTTATAGTCATGGTCTCTATCGTGATCGTGGGTGCTGTAAATATTGCATTAGTGCTACAGCATGCCTCATATGCACTTCCTCCTCACCTCCATGTATTAGTCACCCTACTTTCCTTCCTTAGCCCACATGGATATCTTGTTGAAGTTGCTTCAGCCTGTGGAAATTGTCCTCCAAAGCTAGGTCCAACACCATTGCCTTTATGAAA
>CM053584.1:47594771-47686673 GCA_028627135.1 Pseudochirops cupreus | reverse complement strand
GGGGGGGGGAAGGGAGGGGAGAAAATCTGAAACTCAAGTGATTGTGGAACAGAATCTTGTAAATCAAAAGTAAATGAGTAAATAAAAAAAAATTTAAAAAAAAAAGAGAAATGGTAAAAAAAAAAAAAGTGAGCATACCCTTTGACCTAACAATTTCATTACTAGGTCCATATTCCAAAGAGATCAAAGGGAAAAGAAAAGGATCTTTATGTAAAAAATATTTATGGCAACTCCTTTTGTGGTGTCAAAGAATTGAGATTTGAGGGTATGACCATCAATCGGTGAATAGCTGCACAAGCTGTGGTATATGATTGTGATGGAAGATTATTGTGCTATAAGAAATGATGAGCAGGATGTTCTCAGAAAAACCTGTAAAGTTTTACATCAACTGATGTGAAGTAAGATGAGTAGAACCAGGAGAACACTGTACACAGTAACAGCAATATTGTATGATGAATAACTGTGAATAATGAATTAGCTATATTCAGAAATGCAATCATATAAGACAATTCTAAAGGACTCATGATGAAACATGCTATCTGTCTCTAGAGAAAGAACTGATATCATCTGAATACAGACTGAAGCATACTATTTTTTTCACTTTCTTTCCTTCATTCCTTTTTTTTTTCTTTGAGTCTTCCTGTACAGAATGACTAATATGGAAATGTTCTACACAATCACACATATATAACCTATATCAGATTGCTTGCCATTTCAGGGATGTGGAAGGGGAAGAAGGGAGGGAAAGATAAAATTTGTAAATCAAAACTTTCAAAAAACTTTTCTTATTAGTTACGTTGTAAAGAAGAATTAGAACCAATGAGAGAAAAGACAAGAAAGAAGAAACAAAAAAAAGAGAGAGAACAAATAGTATGCTTCAATCTGCATTCAGACTCCATAGTTGTTTTTTTTTTCTGGATGTGAATAGCATTTTCCATCAAGAGTCTTTTGGAGTTGTCTTAGATCCTTGCACTGCTGAGAAGAGCTAAGTCTATCTAAGTTAGTCATTGCACAATGTTGCTGTTATTGTGTACAATGTTCTCCTGGTTCTGCTCACTTCACTTATGTAAGTCTTTCCAGATTCTTCTGAAGTCCACCTGCTCATCATTTCTTATGGAACAATAGTATTCCATTACATTCATGTATCACAGCTTGTTCAGCCATTCCCCAAATTGATGGGTATTCCCTCAATTTCTAATTCTTGGCCACCAAAAAAAAGAGCTATTATAACTATTTTTGTACAAGTGCGTCCTTTTCCCATTTTTATGCTCTCTTTAGGACATAGATGTAGAAGTGGTATTGCCGGGTCAAAGGGTATGTATAATTTTATAGCCCTTTGGGAATAGGAACTCAAAACTTTCAAAAAAACAACAAATGCTAAGAATTTTTTAAAATATGTAATAGTGGGGAGGGGATAAAATACTGTTTTTAAAAAGGAATGTTTTCTAGACATTAAGGCCAGAACTAATTGCTGTGCCATTTGGCTACCTACCATCTGTTGAATAATCCATATTGCTGCAACACTGCACAAGAATTTTCAGACCTTGTATTCCCCAACAATTTATTCTAACCATGGAACATCATGGAAGGCACATCAGTGCTTTGGTTTGTGTTAAAAAATTCGGTGGTTATTTTGAAGCCCTATAGCATAAGCTCAGGAGACCTCATCCTGGTAACTATCTTGCTGGGTAATTTTACACATTTCACTTCATGTCTCTGGACTTCAGTTTACTCCCCTACAATGAAAAACACAAACTTAACAGTCTCTAAATCCCATCCTAACTTTAATATCTCTGTTCTAGTGTAGCCTTTTGGATCACAAATTGGGCAAGAAACTTCCTGGGAACTAAGCAATTTTTCTGTAAATTAGAGAGAAAAGGACAGAAGGTCAAGTAGGCCAGCATATTTTCACAAAGAAATCCAGGACAATCCCATAATGCCATGGGAATAGAGAGTTTCAGGCAAGCCATAGCTGCTTTCTGCTTAGAAAAGCAGGGATGGTACAAGTTTCCTTAGACTTTGGGGAAAATATGTGTTTGTCCAATGGGGTGGATCAATTCTCAAAATCTCAGTGCTGGGATTAACCTCAGAGATGATCTAGCTTAACCCATAGCTAAGGAATCCTCATTATAATGTCCCTAACATGTTGCCACCCAGACTTTGAAGAGCTCTAGTGATGATGAACTCAAATCAACTTTTGAATAACTCTCTTCAACTTCTAGCCATTGTTTCTAGTGCCCAAGATTCACAGGCCAAGTAGAAATATCCAATTTCTCTTTTTCATGTACTTGAAGACAGTTATTATATTCCCCTTTAAGTCTTCTATTTTCAGGCTAAGCATCATAGTAATATCAAATATTTATTAAGCACTTACTATGCATATACTGTTCTCGTCATTGGGTTCAATTCCATGTGAGGAGTTTTTTCTTTAAAGATGAAGACTTAAGATAGAGTAATAAAAGGTGTTTTGTTTTGAGTTTTTTTTTTTGTCTGGCATACTTGTGACAGTGGGTTGATAGCACGTTGAACTTGGGGTCATTGAAACCCGGGTTAAAATCCCTTCTCTTTTACTTCATGTAGAACTGTGGGCAAGTCACTTACTTTTCCTGCCTCCAAGTTTATTCATCCATAAAATAGAGGTAGTGCTAGAGACAGCATGGCATAGTGAATTGAACAGATTGAGAGCCTATTTTGGAAACAAGAAGACTTGGGTTCAAGTACTTCATCTGGCACATACTGGTTGTGTGATTCTCAACAAGTCCCTCAATTGTTGGTACCTTGGACAGCTCTCTGACTCTAAGTGACAGAGCAGGTACTGATTATATTGACATAAAAAGTTCTACACGTGAAATGAAATCATAGGTCAATTCTTTTCTCCTCCCTTCTTCTATACCTGTAATACATACGTCACAGGGATTCTATGAGGTTCAAATAAGATCATTCTTGTAAAGGTTTCTGCAAGCCCTAAATAGCAACTATTCTCATAACAGAAATGCAGATCATGTATACATTTTGGATCCCTGCCTTTCCTTTCCTTTCCTTTCCTTTTTAGAGTCACTGAGCATTGGCTTTGGGTCAATATCGCTTATTTCTCCATTATACTATAGTAAAGGCTGATTATAACCTGTGTGATTGATGTTAATTTGGGATTTTTTTTGTGTGTGTTTCTTGTTAAGTAGCTGTGACTGGGTGCTATTTAATAGAAGGGCATTGCTAGAGAGTGGACTGGGAGAGGTAAAACCATGAAGTGGAATGGATAAGGGAAATTTTAAGAAAATTTTGAATGAAGGGAATGGAATGGCTGGTGAAAGAACTCTACTGAAGTGGATGAGGAGATTTGTAAAAAGCTATTATGAAAGCGTCTTGACTGTCATAAAAAGTGGGGGGTGAAACAAGAATTATTCATAGCCTTAATACAATTGGATGAGTGTGTTCCATTTCTAGTGTAGACAAGAATATGTCAGTGAATGAGTCATGGACAAAACAAACAAGTATAACTTGTATGGTTTAGGAAGCTGAAAATCTCACAAGGAAAAGGAAAGAGATAAAGTCCAAGAAGTTGGTCTAACTCCAAGTGATATTGCTGAGATGGGCTTGAGGGAGTCTAGTGAAGAGAATTAAATTTTATGACATCATGGATGGGATGGAACTGGATCTGTTATTTCACTAGTATAAGAAACTCTTGATGAGAAAAATCCTTCTACCAATGTAGATTGACACATTTGCTGCAAATTAGTCTTACAGAGTTACTTAAAGCATTAAGAAATTGTGACTTTCCCTTGGTCTATATGTCTACTACTACTATATGTCAAAGGCAAGACTTGATTCCAGATCTTTCTGACTCTGAAGTCAGTTTTCTATTTATCATTTCATGTTAATAACATGGAGCAGGGAATACCTTTTCCTTGTAACTCAAGTAAAAACTCTGCAGGAGTTGTACATGAAAGGATTTCTCATTTCTTAACCCTCTTATTAAACTGGCTCTATTTTGATCTCATCCTTTGTCTTTGTTGAATAAAGTTTGCTTGAAGACATTTAGAGAGGAGGAATCCAGTACCTCCTGAGCCATTGATTTTCTTTTTGGATGATTCTAACTGTAAACAAAATTTTCTTTTTCATTGCTCCAGGTTAAACATTTCTGGTTCCTTCAAAAGATTCTCATATGGCATGATTTGAAGACTTTTTGCTGTCCAGGCATTTAACCCTCTTCTAGACACTGGAGATTATCAATGTTCTTCCTGAAATCTGATGCCCAGAACCTAAAGTAGTCCTCCAGATAAATCTAACCAGGGCATGATAACATAGTATGACTATGACCTCTCTAGCCCTGGACGCCATCCCTATCAATGTTGACTCAGACCACATTAGTTTTTTGGCTGCAGTTTTATATGATTGATTCCTCAAGTTAATCAACTACTACCCCCCTCCCCAGACAGTTTTCAGAGGGATGACTGGGTAACTGTGTCTCTCCCATCTTATATTTTGAAATATATTTTTTGAATCTAAGTTATCCCTTATAAATTTCATCATTAAATTTATTACAGGGAACAGCAAGTAGATAAAGATATCTGGAACTTAGGAATATGAGGTGGGACACAAGCTGGGAGAGACTTTAAATGCCAAACAGGGGAGGGACTATCATATTCTGGAGGCAATAGGGAGACACTGGAGTTCAGCACAGGGTCAATCATAGGCTTCTGAAATGCTCTACTAGATACCTGCGAAATCAATTGACACTGAACCATTCATGTATATTTATTATTTCTGGCCATTGAATGATTACCAAGTCTACCTGCCTGCACTAGTCTTGTCCACACCTCTCCATCTTGTCAACAAGAATTGCATGAGATGCTTTATTAAATGTGCTGATAAATCTGGATTAACTGTATCAATAGCATTTCTCTTGTCACCTGCCAATTTAAGCTTTTATTATTATTTTAAAGTATTTTATTACCAATTTAGCTTTTAAAAAAGAAATGGTAAATAGAAAACTAACTTCAGAGTCAGAAAGATATGGGATCAAGTCCTGCCTTTGACTTATGGTAGAAGTAGACATATAGACCCAGAGAAAGTCACAATTTCTTAATGCTTTAGGTAACTCTATAAGACTAATTTGCAGCAAATGTATCAATCTATATTGGTAGAAGGATTTTTCTCATCAAGAGTTTCTTATACTGGTGAAATGCAAGACCCATTCTTGATGGAGAAAAGTTGGCTTTGTGACCATTTTCTAGATGTTCATTAAGTATTCATCTAGGAATACATTCTAGAATTTTGCCAGGGATTAAAGTCTGTCTCATTGACCTAGTTTAAAGTCTCCACTCTTCCCTCTTTCAGGATTTGGGATAACATTTGCTTTTCTTCAGCCTTGAGAACAGGTACTTTTTTGGCCTTTCTTTGTATCCCTAGTGCTTAGGATAGTGTCTGACATGTAGTTGGTGCTCAATAAATGCTTATTGACTTGATTTCTCCGTGATTTTTTCAAAGACCACTGAGACTGGCTCAGCTTTCACATCTGACTCTTCTTTCCATAGCTTTGTTTTTAGTTATTCTGAGCCAAGTGATTTGAATTCATCAAAATCAGCTGGGGGCATCCTCCCTTTTCATCTTGGGTATTAATTAATCAGCTAGGCAGTGCAGTGGATAGAGTTCTGGGCCTGAAGTTATGAAGAGCTGAGTTCAAATATAGCTTCAGACACTTCCTTAGCTAAGTAACCCTGGGCATGTTACTTAACCCCTGTTTGCCTCAGTTTCCTCATCTGTTAAATGGAGATATTAACAGCCCCTACCCCAACAGGGCTGTCGTGAGTATCAATCAGAAAATAATTTTTAAGTGGTTAGCACAGTGCCTGGCACATTGTATGTGCTATTTAAAAATCAGCTCTTATTATAAACTTACTATGTGCCAAGTATTGTTTCTCAATTCCTTGATAGCCATTCTTTTGGTTCTGTTCTTCCCAGTCCAAAGATCATTTTTTTTTCTTGAGAAGCCACGTGAATACAGAGAGTTAAAGCAAAACCTGAGGTGAGGCAGAAGTCCAACAACAGATCTATAGTCCCTCCAGGTTAATACTTTCCCCTTTGTCTCTGTCAATAATGCACTCGTCCTTTTGGTCTTGACTTTTAAGTGAGTGACCTTTAGCTGCGATTTAAGGTGCTGTCGCTCTTGTATTTGACAGCTGTGAAGATTCATTCTGAACAGAGCAACAGTTATTGGGTCTAGAGGGCAGGTCAACTAGCTATTGCTGGATTTCTATCAAAGGGAAACAAAAAATGAAGATGCAGATTATTGAGTGATGGATGTTCTGCCCTTTGGTCACAATCATGGAGGGCCACAGACCAGCAGATACTTTAGCTTTGGACTCAGGTGCCTCATGTGAACCTACACTCAGTGAATTTATTTTTTGGGGGGGGGTATGCTGCTGGTAAGAGGTGCAGAAGCAAGCAAAGATGAACATTGCAAGAAAAAATATGGACATCTCTCTTCCCTTACCCCCAGATAATTCTAGCTTTTCTAATGTTGCCTTTGGGTTAAGATTCACTTGCAGGATTTTGACCTTCTTTGTCTCCTCAACACTTGTGAGCTCAGGGCTTAGACAAACACTCAGCTTTTTGCAATCAGTTCTTTCATGATACAGACCATTATTTAAATGACCTTGTGATCATTGAATAGAAATATGAATGCCTACGATGAGGATGTTAAAAAATGAATTATCTTTATAAAAAGCTATTGACAATAAGTTCCAGGGAGGCATATGACTTTGCGAACTGAGTTCCTGGATAAGAAAAGGCATATCCTAGGCAGTCAGAAATGGTCTGTTTCTTAAATTTCAGAAATTTTGCTTCTCAAAGTATATTCTGCCAGCCAATAAATATTTATTAAATGCCTACTATGTGCCAGGCATCTGGTGGAGCACTGTATATATAATATGTTTCTTGTCTATCTATTGATAGATTCAGAGAAGGATTTGATCAAGAGCTCTTCTGAGTATAGTTCATGAAAGTTTTGGACTGAGGTCTAGTGGTTTGATATGTAGATCAGATGCCAATGCTGTGTAAAGGATGAGTGCTTCATAGACACTTGGGCTGACTTTTGGAAGAAAGAATCGACTGAAGTGCTTAGGATGGGCTAATTTCTGGAAGATCTCCCTGGACTGTACTATAATGCATGAGTGAGACTGGGATTAGACAAGGACAAAAGAGACACTGGCATCCAATTGACAAGAAGAATCCCCTAATTCCTACTGAGAAGAGTTTCTGGATTCCAGAATCTGCCCAAGGCATCTTATATGACAAAGATAGGCATATAGAAGCATACACATAGAAACTTGTATGGGGCTCAGGAAGGCTTTTAGTAAGAAACCACTTTCACTGTGAGCCAGGGGGTGTTGATGTAAGTTCAACAGAAACATGGGTGCTAGTGATTTGGGCTGTCTTATGAGACTTTGCCATGTGGGTGATGCCTACATTCCCTACATTACTTCTGATTTGCTTTGGTTGGGTGTGTTCCCACATGGATGAAATTACAGGGATTTGTAGCGCTGATATAAGCTTTTGTCTTTTTCATTTAGCCCTTTGAGAGCATTCACCAAAGGACTATATAATTGACATTCGTGTAGTGCTTTACATACATTGAGTTTCATTGTGGTGATTGGATAGAGAACTGACCTGGGTTCAGATTCTGCCTTTGACATATACTAGTTTTGAGAGCCTAGACAAACCTCTTAATCTGTCTGTGCCCTAGGCAAAGCTCTAAGATCATAGGTTGCAGAAAAAGTGCTCACCTCCATTAGTAGAAGGAGTTTCCTATACCAATGAAATCACCACTCTGGTCCATCTCCTTTATAGATATTATCTCATTTGAATCTCACAGCCAAGAGATCACCAAACAGAAAGCTCTCTTGGTTGACTTTTCATCACTTCCAGTGACACTGATCAGGAGTTGAGAGGAAGGGAGTCACTACCTTCTTTAAATTGTGACCTTGGCAATACAGCAACTTTTCCCCTTGGTTTTACTCAATGCATTTCCTCCATAATGAGTCACCTTGATGACCTCAATACACTAGTTATAGTGTGAGAAGTCATGGAAGGAATGAATCTCAATTTAATTTCTTATATTATTAATGGCTTAGTAATACATTGTTCAAGAGTCTCTTGAAATAATCTCTCTTTCCAAGCCTCCATCTTAGATTAATCTCTCTAGTTTTCTTTCTCTAATTTTTCTTCTGGGTTAACTCATAGAATCTTGGGATTTGAGAGGGACCTGGAAGTCACCTAGTCTGACACCTCTATCTCATCAAGTATGAATCCCATCTACTGTAAGCCTTCAAAGTGATTATTCACCTTTTGCCAGAAGGACTCTGGGGATGGAGAACTCACTATATACCAATACCACATAGCCCTCTTTCATAGCTCTGATTTGTAAGAGACTTTTCCTTATGTTGAGCTGAAATCTACTTCCTTATGTCATTCTTCCATTGCTCATAGTTCTGCCTCCTGGAACTGAACCAGTCAAGTCAAATACTTCTTCTGCATAATGATCTTTCAAACATTTGAATATAGCCATGTGGGGTGGCTAGGTGGCACAGTGAATAGAGCACCAGCCCTGGAATCAGGAGGACCTGAGTTCAAATCCTGCCTCAGACACTTAACACAAAACTAGCCGTGTGACCTTGAGCAAGTCACTTAACCCCAATTGTCCTCCAAAAAAAATACAAAAAAAAAAGAGGGGCCTTATATTATGGGTGGCTAGGTGGAGCAGTGAATAGAGCACTGGCCCTGGAGTCAGGAGGACCTGAGTTCAAATCCAGCCTCAGACACTTAACAACCACACACACAAAACGAGCTGTGTGACCTTGGGCAAGTCACTTAACCCCAACTGCCCTCCAAAAAGCAAAAAAAAAAAATCATAAAAGTAAAAGAATATAGCCATGCAAACTATTTCCAATTTTAATCTTTTTTTTCTTCAAGTTAAACATAATGGTAACCGATATTTATAAAACACTTTAAAATAGCAAATCACTTTACATGTTTCTCATTTGATCTCCAATTCTCTGAGGTAGTGACTCCAGGTTTTCCAATTTACAGATAAGGAAACTGAGGCTTAGAGAGATTAAATGTTTATGACACTTAGCTAGTCACTGTAAAAGGTGGATTCAAATTCAGGTCTTTATTGACTCCAGCTTCAGTCCTCTTGTTAGGATAAATCACCAGAACTGGAGTAAAGATGAACTTGGTTGAAATTCCACTTCAGACACTTATTCACACAATCTCTCCGAGTTAAGGTTCCTTGTTGGTAAAATTGGGATAATCATAGTATTTTTTTTTGAAAGAGTTTTTGGGAGGCTTAAGATAGTTAATGTAAAGCAATTTGAAAACCTTCAAGTGTGTAAGTGATTATTCTTTTTGTTTTACCCAACTTGTATTTGATTAGAATTTAGCTAGTAATATTTCTGTGACAGGTCAGTGTTATCATCTTTATCATCATTGTTATCATCATCATCATCATCATTGTCATCATTGTTACTAGTATCTTATTCTGCTTATCTTCTTTGATGGGGTTCAGATAGAGTCAAGAAAAGTCAAGTCTGCAAGTACTATGTGCTAGGCATTGTGCTAAATGCTGGGGCTACAAAGAAAGTAAATAAAAGGCAAACAAACAAACAAAAAAAAACCCAAACCCACCAAACAACAGTTCTTGCTTTCAAGGAACTTATAGCCTGATGGAGGAGATGACCTGAAAGGAGATATGTAGAGAAAAGTTATATACAGGATAAACTGGAGATAATTACAGAGGAAATGCACTGGAAGTAAGGAGAATTGGTAAAACTTGCAAAAGGTGGGATTTACCTGGAACCTGAAAGAAGGAGCCAGGAGATGGAGATGAGTAGGGAGAGAATTCTAGGCATGAGGGAGAGCTAATGAAAATGCATGGAATTGAGAGATGTTATTTCATGTGCAAGACAGACATGGTCCACAGCCAGTTCACTCTCCTATTATTCTTTCCTGTTTAGTGTTCTGTAGAATGTGGCAAGGTGAATAAAATGACTGATTTTTGCAGTTGGATAAGAGTATTGAGATGTAAGTTTATCTTTGGTAGACCCATTGAAAACATCATTAATTAGCTGTATTGCCCTGAGCAAGTCACTTCCTTTCTATTTGCCTCAGTTTCTTCAATTGTAAAATGGAGACAATAATAACATCTACCTTGTTAAGTTTGTTGTGAGAATCAAATAAGATATTTGTAAGAAGTAACTTAGGAGCAGCTAGGTGGTACAGTGGATAGAGTGCAGGGCCTGGAGTCAGGAAGACCTGAGTTAAATCTGGCCTCAGATACTTACGAGCTGTGTGACTCTGGACAAGTCACTTAGCCCTTTTTGTCTCAGTTTCCTCATCTGTAAAATGAGCTAGAGGAACCACTCTAGTATCTTTCCCAAGAAAACCCCAAATGGTGTCACAAAGAGGCAAACACGAGTGAACAGCAACAAATCTCTCATTCTGGCTAGGTGTCATGGTGGAAAGAGTGCAATACCTGGAGTCAGGAAGATCTGAGTTGAAAATCTGGCTCCAGATACTTACTAGCTGCATAAGGGCAAGGCACTTAGTCCTGTTTATCTCAGTTTCCTTATCTATAAAATGAGTTAGAGAAAAAAAATAGCAAACCATCCCAGTATTTTTGCCAAGAAAACCCCAAATAGGATCACAGAGAGTCAAACATGACTGAACTATAACAACCAAAATTACTTAGCACATAGTAGGCACTATATAAATGCATATTTCCTGCCTTTTCCCTTTCTACTCTGTTCTCTAGACAGCTGCCTAAATGATTTTCCATACTAGCTTCATACACAATACTCCTCCTATTTCTGTGCCTTTGCCTTGGCTGTCCCTCATTCCTGGATTTCTCCCTTTCCTTACCTCTGGTTTTAGAAGGAATAACTTCCTTCAAGATTCAGCTCATGGCCAAGCAAACCTTTCCTGGTTTCCCTAGATGCTAATTCCCTCCCTTCTGGGATTATCCTGTTTCCACTTCATATGTACATTGTTTATATCTATATATGTATACTCTCTCCTTTGTGAGAATGTCAGCCTCGTGAGGGAAAGAACGGCTTTTGCTATTGTCCTTGTGTTTCCAGCACTTAGGACAGTTCCTAGAACATAGTTATCTCTTAATAAATATTGATTGATGTGAACATAAAATGCTTTAATATCCTCACTAATCTTCAATCCATTTCATATATATATGTATGTATATATATATATATATATATATATATATATATATACACACACATATATATACATATATTTCAATACATGACTGGGCCATGGGTACAGAAGTAAGTCAAAGGTTCTGTGACTAAACAAAAATGTCATAAATGTCACAACACTTTTGAGTGGGTGGTTCAATGACAATAGAATTATGAAGAATGATCATCCTTATTACCATTTTCACTCTACTATGTTTCTTCTCTTAATCAGTCTTTGGGTAGCCTGGTTTCAACTTCAGCATCCTGGTCTTCTTTATTCCAACTCGCCTTTTTTTTTTCCCCAAAATGTGCCAACAACAACTCAATATAGTATTCCAGATGTCATTTGACCAAGCCAGAGTACAACAGCATGAGCACCACTCTTGTTTTGGGCATCATAACTTTGTGACTTGAACGTTAAATACAGCAGCATTTCTTTAGCAGTCAAAGTCATTCTTAGGAACCTGCAACTCTGAGAAATTTCCTGAGCTAAAGCTACAAGGTTCCTTCCTGTAAGAAATCACTTAATAAAAGAATGTTTTTTAAACAGAGTTAAAAATGTGATTTAGAGTTATTTAATCACAGCAATGTGTCCATAACATAAAGGGATTAAAATATAACACACATATAATTGTAACAAGACAGAGCATGATCTAGTATGTAGAGGTCTGACCTCAGGGTCAGTAAAATCACATCCTGGCTTTGTGACCATTTAAAAGTCACTTAATTTTTAAGACTCAAGTTGCTAGGCAGGTTCTGATTCTCATTGGAGTTTTCTTTTTGGCAGTTCCCTAGACCAATGAAATCAAAGATCCAACCTCCTCCCCCAAGCCCTCCCAATTGGAATGCTAGTAGTCTGTTCATGGCAGGAAGTCACTCAGCGATTTCAGAATCCATATTGGTATGGATTGGTATGGATCATGGTATTCTCAGTGTGGTACCTTGTTAGTCACATTGCCTCTCAAGGGATACTATATAGGAGGATCCATGCATGAGTAGATTGTCAGAATATGTGACTTCTCATCTCCCCTCCAACTTGGAGATTCTGGTTTTTTAAAAAAACGATTCTGTGATTAATATAGAAGGTTTCTTAACTGAATAATACACTTGCAATTTGAGGGCTTCTGTTCCATCCTCCATGAACAATCATTCTCTTCTGTTCAAGTGCATAATTTTAACTGTTTGCTGAAAGATTAAACTAACCATGAAGCAAAGAAGAGCTAGAACAAAGGCAATATTGTCTATCAATTAGCACTAAAAGGGAGTCCAGAATGAATAGACAATGGAAGCTCAGAGCACTTACTGCCCTAAATCTAGCTTTCTGTGGGCAAGTTGGCAAGAAGTCCCAAGAGAAGCTGATTTGCAAGCCAAAGTCAAAAGCAAGGATGCAAAAGGAATAGATAGGAAAAGGAAAAGGCTTGCTCTTGATTGGTTAGCATAGTTTATCCCCTATCCAAACAACTTTAGACCAATGCCTTTTGCATGCTTTGGATAATTCATTACCATAGATTTGTAAAGAGCTAATTGCAAGAGTCTTGTTTTGAAAGAGAAAATGGTTTGAAATTAAATGTACCAATTTTCTGTAATTTAGAGACAGATGATTAAGAGCCTTAAGAATAAGTAGAATAAATTGACTTGATTTGGAGGTTAAAAGCTAGAAGGAGAATTGACCTTGATGTTTCATTTTTATCAATTACTTCATTTAAGCTAATTATACATGACAGAGAAAGGCTTTCATTTGCATGAGTTTAGGTTCCTAAAATTGCAGAGTATACTAATTATAACGCTTATTTCCAAACTTTGCAGGTATTGTATATACTAAAGCTTGAATAGTTAAAACTACTAGTAGGTAGCAAGTGGATGGCACTTAGTGAAATTGAAGGCTTAGCATGCAAATGTGATGAAATTTCAAATTGAGTTATGTGTCCAAGTAGAATTACTGCAAGTGATTTCTGAGTAGGTGGGTGGGGCTCCTCTGCAATGAATCAACAGTGTGATATGGGAAACAAAAAAGTTAATATGATCTTAAGTGCCATTAAAAGAGGCATATGGTCTAGAATAACAGAATATTATTGTTTCTACCCTCTCAATATTTCTTGTATATGTTCCTTTCATTCACATAGCCACTACTTTGATACACCTCATGCCAGAACTATTGCAATACCTTTCTGGTTGGTGTCACTGCTTCAAAATTTTCCCCTTTGCAATCCATCCTCCATTCAGCTGCTGAAGTGATCTTCCCACAGTATAAATCTGACCAAGCTATTCCATTTCCCCCTGCCTCCAATATACAAACACACTCAATGATCTTCAGTGGGTTCTTAAGAATTTCAGAATCAGAAAATTCTGTTTTGCTTTTAAAGCCCTTTACAACCTTGACGCTTCCTACCTTTCCTATCTTTTTACACTGTATTCTACTCCACATACTCTTTGATTTAGTCATATTGTTCTTCTTGTTCTTCCTCACACTCCATCTCCTGATTTAATTTCCTTCCTTCCTTCTTTCCCTCCTCCTCCCCTTCCTTCTTTCCTTCCTTCTTTCTT
The DNA here is from genome assembly GCA_028627135.1 of Pseudochirops cupreus. Classification (NCBI taxonomy): domain Eukaryota; kingdom Metazoa; phylum Chordata; class Mammalia; order Diprotodontia; family Pseudocheiridae; genus Pseudochirops; species Pseudochirops cupreus. The sequence goes on along the minus strand of CM053584.1, from coordinate 47,672,880 downwards.
TCCTTTCTTCCTTCTTTCCTTCTTTCCTTCCTTCCTTCCTTCCTTCCTTCCTTCCTTTCTCCTCCCCACCTTTCCTCTCTCTTTCTTTCTTTCCCCTTAAGGACAACTTTTATTTTACTCTATAGAAAATTCAGAAGATGCAAAAGCCTTATAATTAATCCTCTTTCCACTGGACCTACACTAGGCAGGCAACTCACAGTAATAACAGAGAACGAAGTCCAGATTTAATTGGGGAACTACTCTGATCCACTGTCTTCTTATGTTTCTCTCTGCTCTTGTGTTTGAACTTCAAATCTTCTCCACAGCTCCAATCTTTTCATTAGGAATGCTTGAAGTCCTCTATTTCATTGAAGACACCTTTTAAAACCACGGCATTTCTGGGTAAGTTATTTTTGGCTGCAAGTCCATATCCTTTATATTATGGAGTATCATGTTCCAAGTTCTCTGCTTCTTTGTAGTGGTGGCTGCTAAATTATATGTGATCCTGACTATGACTCCTTTCTACTTGAATTCTTTCTTTTTTGCTGCTTACAGTATTTTTTCTTTCATTTGGAGGTTCTGGGAATTTGCTTATGATGTTCCTGGGGATTTTCATTTTGGGGTTTCTTTCATGAGGTGACCAATGGATTCTTTCTTTGCCCTCTGGATATAAGAAGTACAAACAGTTTTATTTTAAGATTTCTTGAAATTTAATGTCTACGTTCTTTTTTTGTGTCATAGCATTCAGATAGCTCAATGATTATTGACTTTTTTCTTTTCAATCCATTCTCCAGGTCAGTTTTTTTGGTTATGATTTACCTTACATTTTCTTCTATTTTTTCAACCTTTTGGCTTTGCTATAATATTTCTTGTTGCCTCACTCCATGCTTTTTCACTAGCTGTTTCTCATGCCTGGAACTGTCTCCCTCTTTGCCTCTGCCTACTGGGCTTCCCTGGCTTTCTTCAAGACTCAGTTTAAATCTCACCTTGTGTAAGAGATCTTTTCTTTCTCCCCTTCCCCCAGCCAGTAGTGCTTTCCCTACTGAAATTACCTTTCATCACTCTGTTTATATCTTAGATACATTTACTATGTGCCTGCCTTCCAGGTATTAGAATTGTAAAGACAAAAGTGGAATTGTCCCTGTACTTGAGAAACTTACAGCCTATTAGGGGACACAACACACGAACACCATATTTCACCACATAGTCATCACAGATGTCACACAACATTTTGCAAAAGTGGAGGATGACCATTATGTGAAGCTTTGGAAAAATTATGCTGGTATTACTTAAAAATCATTTATTACTAAACTGTCTTTGGCACAAGATTAAGATGTGTGGAACACTTGTGAATATATGTTAAAACTGAATACTGACAATGTGCATACACTGAGAATTCTAGGTTCATGGCTCACAATGTGCCAGAGATAAATGTGTATCCATATGCCACTGGTGAATACATTGCTGCTCTGTTTACCTTTTAAGTGGCATGACAAATAGAATCATATCATGCAATGATTACATGATGAAAGGCTATAAACCAATTTTTAGACTGAAAAAACAGGGTGCGACAATTATGTGGTGAAATATAATATATATAAGATGTGAAATATATATATGTATGTACATACATATATATACACATATATATATACATATATATACATATATATACATATATATATATGATAATTTGGGGTGACAGAAGTCATTAGCATCTGGTGGGATCAGGAAAAGGCCTCGTGTAGAAAGACACTTTCATGGCGTCTGAAAGGAAGCTAGAGATTATAAGAGGCAGAGATGAGGAGGGAGTACATTCTAAGAAAGTGGGGTAGACAGTGCAAAAGCCCAAAGAGGGAAGGTAAGAGGAATGATAACAAGGCCAGTTTGGCTATAGGGTATGTGATGGAGCACATGATGAAGAGTAATATGGAGTAATGCTAGAAAGGTGGCTTGGGGTCAGATTGTAAAGGACTTTAAATGCCAAACATATGAACTTACATTTTATCTTAAAGGTAACAGGGAACCACTGAGCTTATTGAGTAGAAGGATAATATGATGCAACTCATGCTTTAGGAAAATCATTTTGATGGTTGAGTGAAGAATGGATTGTAGTGGGGAGAGACTTGTGGCAGGCAGACTTACTAGCATGTTATTATAATAGTCCAGGTGTGAGAAGATGAAGGTCTATACTAGGGTGGTGGCTATATCAGAGGAGAGAAGATGATGATTCAAGAGATATTATGGCCCTGAAAACAGATTGAATATGGGGGATGAAAGAGAGGGAGGAGTCAAGGAGTACAACTGTGTTGTAAGTCTGGGAGAATTGTGGTGCCTTTGACAATAATAGGGAAATTTAGGAGCAAGGAGTCACATTTCTCTCATTTATGAATTAAGCTTAGGGAAGAAATTGATGAGAGGAAAGACTTAAGTTAGAGAGACAAATCAGAAGAAAGAGTGTTCAGAGTCAAGGATTGTTTTCAGCACTTGAGTCTGAATTGAATAGAACAGGGCAAAAAAAAGCACTGTACTAGGGGACAGAAGACCTAGGTGTATACAATCAAGCTTAGAGAAATCACTTGACCATTCTGTCCCTCAGGTTTTTCATCTGTCAAATGGGGCAAGTAATAGCATACCAACTTACCTCAGAGGACTGTTGAGAGGATAAAATGAAATTTTATTCAGACATTGAGAAGTATAACCTGCTTTTGTCATGGGTAGCAGGGGGGAGGTATAACTATAAAATTTTATAAATTCCAAATGAAGGAAATGCAAGATGAAGAGGGTTTTTTCCCTCGACAAGGAGCTCTGATTAGCTTTTGTTCATGCCCTGCTTCTTTGTTTTCAAAAGTGGGACAATCACCCCAAGAGCTAAACCTTTGCTTATGTCACTTTGTGAATAACTCATCTTTCTGCAGCTTAACTGTTCTTTCTCTAAAGTGGCTTGTTCTCAGATGGGAAATACCCTGATTGGATAAGTACCAAGCAGCCTAGCATAGTCTAATGCAACTTAATATGATGGTCTGTCCTCACTGAAAGTCCTATAAATGTTTATGGAAGTTGACAATAAAATTTATTACTAGGTTTTCACAGCTAAGGCTGAAGCAGGGTTTGGTAAACTCTTCAAATAATTCAGGGTCTCAATTATTCAAGTAATTTCTGCAATACTGGTCAAGAACCTTCAACTCCCCTATCAAGAACACTTAATAGTCCACAAATCAACCAACAAGTATCTGTTAATTTTGCTTGGTGAGCTCATCAACTCCCATTGATTCAATTATCATCTCTAAGCCGATGATTTTCAGATATGTTTATCCATAGTTAACCTCTCACCTGACTGTGACTATTACATTTCCAACTGCTTATTGGATATCTTGGACTGGGTTTCCTATAGATATCCTAAACTCAAATTGTCCAAAATGGAATTCATAATCTTTCCCCTGAAATCCTTCCCTTCTCCTAACTTCCCCATAATTGTCAAAGACATCATCATCATCCCAGTCACCCAGACTACCACTCCTCACTGTCCAATCTATTTCCAAGTCCTATTGATTCTACCTTTGCACCGTTTCTTGCACAATACTTCCTCATGCCTTTCTCTGCTCTCACACTGTCCCTACTCTGGTGCAGGTCCTCACCACTTCACTCCTGGACTATCCCATTGGTCTTCTAGCCTTAATTCCCCTGCTCTAGTCCATCCTCCACTCAGATATCTTCCTTAAGCACAGGTATGACCATATCACCCCGCCTCCTCATTTCAATAAACTCCAATGATTCCCTATTACCTTGAGGATCAAATCTGTAACACTCAGTCTAGCTTTTAAAGCCATTGACAGCCTGGTACCCTTCTACTTTTCCAGTCTTCTTAATTCTACTTGCCTTTGTGTACTCTCCAAACCAATGATACCAGTCTTGTTGATGCCTCTCAAACATAACACCATCTCTTGCTGACTATGGGCCTTTTCACTGTTTGCCTCCCATGCATGGAACATCCTTTCCTCACTTCTACCTCTGGGTTTCCTTCAAGTCTCAGTTAAAATCTTACCTTCTGTAAAAAACCTTTCCCAGTCCTCCTCAGCGCTGGTGTCTTCCTTCTGAGATTATCTATCTATCTATTATCATATCATATCATATCATATCATATCATATCATATCATATCATATATCATATTTATCTTTCTATCTGTCTATCTATCTATCTATCTATCTTGTTTGTACATAGTTGTTTGGAAAATGTCTTCCTCATTAGACTGTAAACTCCTTGAGGGCAGGGATTGTTTTTGCCATTTTTTTTTTGTTTCCCCAGTGCTTTATAAAGTGCCTGGTACATAGTGCTTAAGAAATGCTTTTTAACTTGGCTTGACTTGACAAAGCATATACTTTGGGCCACTAACCTAATAAATTCCAGGAAATCAAACGCAAGGATTAAATAGTCTCTTCTCTTTAGGAGTTCATGTTCTAGAATGTAGTAGTTGGCCTTGAAGGCAGAAGAGATTTGGATTGGAATTCTGTCTCTGAAACTTATTATCTGTGGGACTTTGGGAAAATACCCTAATAAATCTTAGGTTCCTCATCTGTAAAATTTAGAAAAATAGTATCTGCACCACGCCCAGTGGGGTTGTTGCAAAGATCAAATGAGATAAACACTTAGCAAATCTTAAAGATCTCTATAAATGTCAGTTATTACTATCATTAACATCGTTGTTATTGTTGTTGCGGATCAGTGGCAAACCTCTCTACCCAGCCCTTCGAGTCACATTTTCAAATGCTTGCTAACTGCCTACCAGGAGGTAGTTTGTCACAGAGGAAAAAAAAACCCACTGGCTATAGAGTCAGAGGACATAGGTTAATTTCCCCATATTGATATTTACTAGCTCTGTGATGACGCACAAGTCATTTAAATTTCTTGAGTCTTGGTTTCCTCATCTGTAAAATGAGAAGATTAGATAGATAGCCCTTGAGATTCCTTCCAGGTTTTGACTGGTTTCTATGACTCTATGAAAACTAAAGCCACTATTCTCTTCCACTGACTTCCTCATTTCATTTGGCTCATGGTACGCTATTCTTCCAGGAATACAGGCTTGAAACATTGAGTGATCTTTGACTGTTCTTCCTCACCCCCACATACAATCAACTAACTTTCCTTCCATAATCTCTCATTTGTCCTCTCTTTTCCACTGGCATGGGCACCAAGGGCCTTTCAGCTGGACCACTTTAATAGCTTCCTAATGGTTTACTCTGTCTCTAGTCTTTTCCTCTTATCAATCCATCCTCTCCACTGTTGCTAACACAGTCTTCCTAATATGCAGGTCCAATCCCCTAATTTCCCTCCTTAAAGGTTTTCAGTGACCCACGACTGACTCTAAAACAAAACATAAACTCCTTACTTTGGCATCTAAAGGCCTCCACGATGTCACTCCAACCTACCTTTATTATCTTATTTAATGGCATACCTCTTTGTGCACTTTGTATCTTAGCTAAACTAGGCTAACTATTGGTTAATACCTTGGCTTATCCTGTCCCTACTTTCTCTATACATTTGTGTGTATGTATACATACACAGATATAGAAATATATCTGCATATATGCACATATTTATATCTGTGTGTGTATGTATGTGTGTATATGTATTTTTTCTTCTCTGTATTAGTGTGGTGCAATGAAAAGAGAGTGTTGGATTAGGAGTCAGGGGACCTGGATTTAAGTCCTGGCTGTGCTGCTTTCTATGTGTATGACCTTGAGTTGGTTATATAACCTCTTAGGACTTCTATTGCCTCACGTGTAAATGAAGATCTTGCTCAGCTGAACTCTAAGCTCCCCTGAAGCTCTGAACCTGTGAGCTTGGAATATACAATGATGATAACAACAACAATAATAATACCTGGAATTTGTATAGTATTTTTGCAAAGCATTTTGCATATGTTACCTCATTTGATACACTCCTTCCACATCTCCAGCTAATGATATCCTCTCCCATTGAGGTTCATCATTGAGCTCTATGCTCCAAGAAGACTTCTCTACTTGCCCCATCTCCAAGTAGGAATGATCCCTCCTTCAATTTCTCAACCTTCACTTACAGGCTTACAACATTCTAACTTGTATTTCAGTTACTTACAGATGTATCTTATCCTTTGACTAGACCATAAGGTCCTTTAGGATGAGGACTGAGCATCCTCTCTGTTCTATCACCCACAATGCTTTTCATGGTTTGCATCCACAAAAGAAATGTTCAATACTTGTAGAATGACTGATTGCTTCACCAATCCTTAATTGGCCCTGACTTTGTCTGAGAGGTAATTGAAACAAAAGCTGCTCTTCTTTTGGGCCTGACAAGCTCCTTAGTGCCAGTTTGCCAATCAGAGAAGCCAAAATTATTAGTTTCAGCCACACTTTTTACTAATTAAATATTAAAAGTGCTCATCAAGGAGCTGCCAAAATGATTTTCTTTTGCTATTTGAAAATTGTTTTCTTATTGTGAACCTACCAACCATCAAGAAATATTTTAAGATACAAAGAATGAGAAAAAATCAATCATGTAAGAAATGGAGAACCTCTATATGTACAATAATGTTGTCAAATTGTCTTTATTCATGTCCCCTTATGAACTTCTCTAAGATATTTATACATTAAAATGTTTTATTGGTAATCTTTTCTTCATGTCTATCCTTATCCAATAACTTACCCTCTTTCAGGTAGTACTCCTCTCCCTTTTTAACAACTATGTATTCAAACAAAACAAATGAACACATTATCTACGTCTGAAAATGCATGTCTTACTCAGTAATTCTAGTTCTAAAGCATGAATTTCACCATGCCACTTCCTTGCTTAATAAGCTCTAGTGGCTTTCTATTATTCATAGGAACAACTACAAACTCATCACTTTGGAACTGAAAATGCTCTATGACCTGGCTCCAACCTACCTTTCCAGCCTTATTATACATGACTGCCATTCATAAACTCCTTGATCTAACCAAAATGGCCTTCCTCATGTAGCATGTTCTTATCTCCTATCTCTATCCTTGTGAAGGCTGTCTACTCTGCCTGGAGGGCACACCATCCTCAACTCCACCTCTTAGAATTCCTATTTTCTTTCAAAACTCAGCTCAGGCAGCAATCATGAATAAGGTTTTTCTTGATCTCCTAAGATTCTGGAGTCTTCTCTTCTAAAATTAGCTTATACTTGTTTTACATATATCTTATTTAAACTTGGATGTGTACAAGTTATTTTGTCTGATAGAATGTGAGCTCCCTGAGGGTAGGAACTGTTTCATTTTAATCTTTGAACCCCACCATAGTGCCTAGCATCTAGTAAGTATTTTGATAGATATTTTTTGACTGGTCGAAGCAGTCCATTGTTTGAAAAGAAGGTCTTTTAATGTGAAGTTTTCAAAATTTTCCAATCTGCAAGAAAAACCATTGAGGTAGAACTCTGAGCCAAGGGAACTTTATTAAAGAGTCCATATTCCCCTCCAATGAAGCGTACTTCATGATATGAGATGCCTTCTTCTTGCAGGGACTTAGTTTTATAGTGCTTCATACCAAACCAATAAAGGTAGAACAGACCAAAAACATAGAATCTCATTGGTTGATAGACCTTGCCCTTTACTGTCCTGGGGGGTCTACACAAAATACAGAATCCCATTGTTTGACAAATGGGCTAATGAGCAGACCTTGACAGACATCTTGACCTTTCAGTTGGCCTCACCAAACCGATGAGCACACCCATGGGCTGGAAGAAGGGTAGGCCACAGATCAGCAACCAAGGTCACTCATTGGCTATGTACTCATGGTCATCTCCCCATGTTGAGCAATAGAAGAATGATAAGGGGCTGAAGGGCAACAAAAATAGCTGGACAACTTTCCATGTAATTAAGTCACTTCTGCCTCAATGGGCCTGGTCACCATAACTAGGAAAAACAAGGGTGGGGGTCCTCTAGTTAGCTTCCTATGATTGAGCAAGCAACTTGCAATCTGCAGTTCACAACTCTGAGGCCCACAATCAGAACATGCAATCACCATCTCTATGGAATCATATGAAACTGATTCATCCTGATTGGAATAAAATAGGGGCCCAATTAATTATCTGTCATAGGAAAGGGATGTTTCATTAGGCATGGTGGCACATGTCTGTGATCACGGTTCTGAGGGGTGGGCAGAATAGTAACAGAAGATGGCATACCCTTGAGCATGGTATAGGGTTGTTCCAAGGTGAGAAGACAGTCAAGTCATCGTGAGAAACGTGTAGGGTCAGAAGCACAGCCCAGAGTGGAATGAAGTTCTGAGCTGTTGTGGGCTATGCTGATCGAATGTCTCCATTAGGTCCAGTATCAATATGATGAGGGCCACTAGGTTGTCTAAAGGGGTGGAGGGCAAACCCACCTAGGTCAGAAGTAGAGCAGGTCAGATCTCTTGTATAGGTCAGTATTATATTTAATTATATTTACAGCCTAGGAAAGATGGAGGGACCCAGTCTCAAAAAAAAAAAGATGCTTCATCTTTTCTGAGCTGGTCCTGTTTCGATTGAAATGGGACATCTGTTGTTCAAAAGTAGGGGAGGTTTTGGCATTTTGGTAGGTGAACCAGGGTTCATTTCCAAACCCAGTTTGTTCCTGTCTATCCCTGAAGATTACAATCCCTGTGGTCTATTACAATGGCTTACTGGGTTCATGCATCTTCTTGCCTTAGCAAATGAGCCATAGATTCCTAACCAATTTGGGTTGACTGGGGCTTTGCCCTAGGAACTGGATTTAGAAAATACTGATAGCATTTTTGGTACTTCAGCAGTATAGAACTTAGCATCTCATTTGCAAGAATAATTAGCTAAAACAGAAAGATACCAGACATCAGGCTGGGGTAAACTTTTTCCTTACCTTGACCTGCTCCACTACCTTTTCTCCTTTCTCTGCCCCTCCCCACCCCCCCATCCTCTCGCAGCCACACATAGAGACCTCACTCAATGTCTCAGGGTTTTAGAGTCTCTGTTCCATCGTTCCCCTGCCCCCACATAGGGCAGTGTCCCAGGACTTCCTCCAATTCAACTGAGGTTTCACTTCATGTTGCTCGCTTATATGTCCTGTTAACAGTTCTGTAGGACCTGGGATCTCCCAAGTATGGAGGATTCTGACTATGGAGAATTATTAGATTCCAAAATATGAGGGTTTCTCTGCCTGTGCAATGGAAAGGTCTCTCTCCAGTGGCACTGGCATTTCTGCCAATAACAACCTCCCTCCCTCCACGCTTAGTAGAGATGTTTTCTACATCTGGCTTCCATCCCTGTCACGGACCAGTACATTGCCACTCATCTATTGATTGCAACTACTGACCTTTCTTACCAAATACTCTTCAAAAAGGCTATGAACATGAATGTTCAGGGATAATTGTATGTGTGTGTGTGAAAGAGATAAAGATGAAGATGGGGAATAGAGATAGAGGCAGGGATGGAACTTTCTAGGCAATGAGTGTCTTACTGAATAGCTTTTTGCATCTGAGAATCACTATACCATTTATGAGCTGCATTTTTTGGGGATTTTCTCTATTAGAAATCAGGGTGGTGGTGAATGAAAGAATGAAAACGTCTATATTAAGTGCTTACGTGTGCCAGTCGCTGTGTTAGGTACCAAAGGCACAAATACAAGGAAAGAGACGAGTGTCAAGGAAATTGTACTTGAATAGAAGGAGATAATACATTAAGGAATGATGACCAAAGAAGAATTTTGGTCTGGATGATTACAAGAATAGTGAGTTGATATACAAGGCAGCTGATTCTTTCCTGAAGCTGTGGTAGTATTGATCTAATTGTCATTCCCCTTACCCACTCTTTGCCAAGAGTGAGAGGTGGCAAGTTTGGGGAGATAGAAGAAAGATAACAAGCATTTATCAAGTGCTTACTATATTCTGGGCTCTGTGACAAGTGCTGTGGATAGAAATATAAGCAAAAAAAGAAAGGTAGCCTTTGTCCTCAATGAGATTATATTTTAATAGGGGAAGACAATACATAAAAAAGGAGCTGAAAACTGGTGGATATGTGGGTGAAGGTACCCACCCATGAAGGCAAGTCCATAAAACCAGAAGCACAGCCAGGAAGGAAATGAAGCACAACTGGCCTGGACCTGTTCCTAAAATGGTGACCCTGGAGGGAACTCACCAGTGAAGGAAGGAGTTAGCATGGTATAGGGTTGTTCCAAGGTGAGAAGACAACTGAGTCATAGTGAGAAATATGTAGTGTTAGAAGCACAGCCCAGATTGGAATGAAGTTTGACAGGGGTATGGAAAGTAGTGGCAGATGACAAGGTGAAACAGGTAGAAGAATAAATTAGCTGTGAAGCATAATCCAATCTAAGACTGGCCAGATTTAATGGACTTTGGAGAATAAGTTTGATAGTCACTCACTTACCAATCAGTCTAGCTTATCCTCAGCTCAGGAATCCCCAAATTGAATAGATTAATTTCCTCAGGTCTGTGGGCACAGTGCCAAGAAGTCTAGTCATGAGTGTGTTATTTGGGTGGAAGAAGTAAAGCAGTGGTGGGACAAATGGTGAGATGTCTGCATAGAATGGTTGGATGTTATTTGAGGATCAAATGAAAATATTTGTAAAGCACTTAGGACAGTGCCTGGTACATAATAGACACTTAATAAACACTTGTTTCTTTCCTGAATGGATGATGGAGTGTAAAGTGGAATGATGAACTAAACTGAAATGTTTCACATTGTAACCCAGGGAATTCTTTCATTTCATAACCCAACAGCCTTCTTGGACTTCTGAGTTTTATCAACTCTTTCAACTCAACCTGGGTCAATAATGAATAACTGGCATGTTCTGGAGGAAGAACCATGGTAATATCTTGGCTGATGGATCCACTGTATAAGACAATGAATAATATCAAAGGAACCAACCCACTAAAATAGGGAAGAGGAGGATCTGTGATTTCACATTTAGCCCAAACTCATGAATTCACTCATGTATCTAGTAAAATGGAATGGGAAGAAATCCTAGAATTCTAATTCCATTTAGAGTCTTCCGTGGCTTCCTGGGAGCACCATCAAGAGGGAGGTCTGGGTGGACAAATTCCCAAGGCAAGTCTCCAAACCACACTCCTTCCTCCATCCCTGATATCACACTCTGAAAAAGTGCCACTCATTTGCCTTGTCCACCCCTGCTTCATGCTGTCTGCAAAGCCAATCACAAGCAGCTCTCTTGAGGATTGGTTTTGTGAATAACTTTAAGGATCTAGTCTCATAGCATAGTGAACTCTCTATTTATTCAGCAATAAACTAAAGCAAAACATTCAAGAAACTAAAGCACAACATTCACAACAATATAACATAACAACTTATTACTAGGGTGGCTACATAGTCTTAAACAAAACATATCATTCATTAAGTTACAATTTCCTTAGTCAACATAGAGTGTCCAAGTAAAATCTTTTATTTTGACTCAAGGCTGGCTTTCAGTCATCTTTAAGCCAATCATCCTCATGGGGGGGTAGTAGCAGAAAGTACAAACATGATCCACCCCTAGGTCACACTAAGTCGCAATCTCATCAGTCAATACAGAGTACCCAAATAAAGTTCTCTTTCCGGATTTCTGTCTAAGAACAACAGACAGAGTGCTTTTGTCTGACAAAACAACAGACAGAGTGCTACAGAGTACCCACATCACAAGCATTCCCCCTCTCAGTTCTGCTTGGCCCCAGTTCGATTGAGCTTTTCTCTGCTCTGTTCCTTCCTGTTCCACCCTTCTTGTTCCCCTCTTTTGTCAAGTTCCTCCCACCATGGGTTCCATGTCTAGGCCTGTTAAGGTCAGGGAAGGTCTCCAAACCCCCTTAGGCCTAATAAAGGCAACATAATGTATATTGTTTCCAACAAAGACTTGATACAATCAGAGGCAAGGCTCAAAGGCACTTGAATAGCTGAAACAAGCAGCAAAGTACTACTTTGCTTGCCATTACACTGTCTTATCTAGATGTAGTAGAGATTGCCTGCCTTGGACCTCTCTCTTGGCTATGCTCTCAATAAACCCTAGGACCTTCTAAAAGGAAGTTTGTGGAGCAGATAAATTGTGTTTTCTGTTCTCTTTCATTTACTTTGAAGTTCTCTCTCCAACATTATACTCTCTTCACAGAAAAGGCTTTCACACCTTGCATTTTACATGAGGAAATTGAGGTTCAAAGAAGTCTAAGTGCCATATCCCTGTCAGGGAACCATAAAAATAAAGAGGTAAGGGGTTCCATAAAATGTTGAGGTTAGGGGTGGGGTGCTCGAGACCCCAAAATACTGACATGCTGGGTCCTGCCAAATGAAGTCGACTCAGCCAAAGAAAAGCAAAGTTTATTAAAGATTCACCTTAATGGGTAGATTCTTAAAGAGCCTCAGTATCTGTGATGCTTGTACTAGACAAATGGGCCAGAATAATCTGACACAGAGTTAGTCTATGCTAGATCATTCTCCTGTACTCTCACACCTCCTGGAGGCAAGATGGTGGTCTTATATACAGAAAGGTTATGGGAGGAATCTAGGGGTAGCCTAAGGGAGGAGTTTGGGGAGGGTCTTCAGGAGGAGTCAAATGAGGTCCAACTCCAGTGATGAGAGATTAAGGGTGGGAGATAGCTGGAGGCTACCTGGAGATGAGACAATGGAGGGTTTGGGAGGATCAAGGATGTGAGCTATCTGGACAAAGGAGGGCTAGGCTAGTAACAAAAGTTTGGGTTGAGCCACAATGAAAAGATTATGGCCTCAGGCAAATGCCTCATCAAATGGGAAGATTCAATCAGAGTTCAAGGGGGTTCCCAGAGCCTGTACCTCATCACAGCTGTGATCAAAGATCTAAATGGGACCTAAATATAGTTCAACCCTCTTGTTTTACAGAAGAGGAAAACTGAAACCCAGGGGACGTAAGGTCATGGAGGTGTTAAACATAATACCTGGCATGCAAACCCAGATCATCTGCCTTCAGGGACAATATTTTTTTCACTGCTCAACCTCAGTCAGGTGGTATGTGTAACCTGAAAAATTTTCTCCTCCCAATATGCTTATCAGATTCACAAAGCCTATGGCAGAAAGCCAGATACCTTCTGGATCAGAAGGTCAGAGCCAGATACCTTTTGAGCATGGACACTGCTTTGTGTCCAAAGGATGGCCTTGGGCAGCTCTCTGCTGCAGGTGAAATCACAGGGAAAATTCTTCAGAGGCACTGATCAGGTCATTCTCACTCACACAACTCCTGATAATTGCCACTTGTCCAAGGTGTTGAGAAAACTATCCAGCTCCACAGTGTCATTCTCTGAATTTGGTGTGTGACCTTCATCAAGCCCCCTAACTTGTCTTGGTCTCAGTTCAATCAAAGAGGCATGTAGTACAGTGGAAAGAATATTGAAGTCAGAGGCTTTGGATTCAAATTCTGTCCTTAAGTTTAACACTTTGTGACCTTGGGCAAGTTAATTAAACGCAGATAGCTTCAGTTTCCTCATCTATAAAATAAGAGGGTTGAACTTTGTGGTCTCTGGGGTCCCATCTAGATCTTTGATTCTAGCTATGTAATGATGTCATATGATTTAGGTTGGGTTGTCAGGTGAGAGGAGGAAAATGCTACAAATATGAACCATTATTTTATTGATCTGAACAATTGGGACATTTATTTTCCCCTCAGAGAGGTAGTATGTCATAGTGGATAGAGAACAGGTCTAGAGTTAGAAACACCTGCTTTTAAATTTTGCCTCTGATACATAAGTTCTGTATGTCCTTGGACAAGTCACTTAACCTCTTAGTGCCTCAGCTAACTCTAGGACCATAAATTGAAAAGCCTATCTTGATCTCTTCAGAGAGTTTGCTCACTGGGAAGTCCCTATACCAATGAAATCACAAATCTCAGATCTGGTTCTATCCTCCTCCTCCTTTTCTCCCTCACCCCCACCCCAATGTTTGTTGTAGTTTCTGATGAAGAGTTATTGTCAGATTTAAGGAATACTCTTAGGCTGGCTCCTAAATCATATACTAAGAGATCTGCTAAAGTAGGATCCCCAGAATACTCTAGCCACCAGAGGACTAGACCAGTGATGCCAAAATAGAAACATATCCCTTCTCGCTGCATATTGATAGACGAAACCACAAACCAACATTATCTATGTCCTATTGTATTTTTATTTATTGTATTAAATGTTTCTCAATTACATTTTAATCTTGCTGGAACTGTAGTTGAAAGTATTGCAGGCTTCTGGGAGTTCGGCACCTCTGGACTAGATAATCCATAAGGTCTCTTGATTGTATAATTCTATGCTAGCAGAGTATCAAATATATGCTAACCTGTAGTGTGTAGTGTGTGTGTGTGTGTGTGTGTGTGTGCGCGTGCGTGCGCATGGGTGTGTGTGTGTATGTGTGTGTGTGCATGGGTGTGTGTGTGTGTGCATGGGTGTGTGTGTGTGTGTGCGCGCGGGGGTGTGTGTGTGTGCATGGATGTGTGGGTGTGTGTATGTGCATAAAGCTCAAAATCAATAATGTAATTGAATGATTTCCTTTATGTGCCCAAGGTTGTTATTTTAAGTGGATGAGACTATTGGGTTTACTTCCTGCACTGGTAATCAGCTTTGGAATCATTCAAAGTATTGATCCATCCAAAGACCACTCAGTTTGCTCCTTGAAACTTTCACAGAAGTCTTCTCACTATCCATAGCCCTTCCTCCCAAAGGGCAGAAGGATGCTTCTGGCCACTTGCTGACTCCATAATTTTCCTCTCCAAAGCAGCCTTGACTCTAGAAGCAAAATACAACTGTAGAGTGACTCTTTCCACTTGTGTTCTGACTCATATCACACAATCTCAAAAACACATACACACCACACATACGCTCACACACTCACAGAAACAGAGCCTCTCTGTTCAACAATGTGCTTTTTTACACAGCAAAGGGGCCAAACAACAGGTCTACTATGTCCAGAGATATCCTAGGGCAGAGAAACCATTTGGGACCCAGCAAGAGACATTGTCCTCAGTGAGGCACTTTCTCCAGCTTGGGCCTACTGACAATCCAGACCTTTGTGATGACCAAAGAATCATGGCCTGTGAGCTTCCCCTTTGACTCCGCCCTTGTTGGACCCAAAAGGTCACCAAGAGTGATGTCACAGAAAAGCACGAAGTCAGAGAGTCGGCCTTCAGGAAGAGTCACCAAAAACAGCTAGCTGTGCCTGGCTTCATGATGGTGGAGTGACTGCCCACCCTGACTCTCCCTTCCCCCATTCTCCAGGGAGGTTATATCCAGCTGAAAGAATTCCACCCTGGCCTGTAGTCTAAGTTGGAGTTTCCACTAAGAAAAAGTCATCCCCTAGTCAAATTCTCTGCTTTCTATGTGCTGATATCATCTCCCTCATTAAATAGTGAGCTCCTTTGGGGCAGGGACTGTCTTCTGACTCTTGTCTGTATCCCCAGGTCTTAGCACAATGCCTGGCATGTAATAAATGCTTAATTAATGTTTATTGACTAATATTCAGTGTGCAGGTTGGATTAAGAGTCATAGGATTATAGAATTTAGAACTGGAAGATATCATTTTACTTACTACCTCATTTTAAAAATGGGAAACCCATGCCCAAAGAGTTATGAGTTACTTGTCCAAGGTAATGAAAATAGTGAATTTGAACCCAGATCATAGGACCAGAGGTCTAGAAGAAACATCAGAGACCTAGTGGTCTCTCTTCATTTTATAGATGAAGAAACTGAGGCCTGTGGGGATTGTGACTTGCCCAAGGTCATACAGATACTAAGTTTCAGAGGTGGGATTTGAACCCAGTACTTCTGACTCTAAAGCCAAGGAATGCTCTTTCCATTGGACAGCACTGCCTCCTTTGATTTCAGATCCAACTGATTTATCGCTGAAGCCTGAGTTTGATAATGAAAGACCATGGTGCCCATCCTCTAGCCTCTCAACATCCTCTCTTCTACTCTGTCATTCTTCTTGCCTGACAGTATCCTGATTACTCTTCTGATAGAAATCAAAACCCTAAGTTCCTTTGGGTAGCCTCCTCTAATAATAGGAGCTGACATTTACATAAGGTTTCAAGGTTTACGAAAAGTTTAATGTATATTATCTCATTTGAACCCTGCAACAATTCTGAAGTAGGTATTTGTTATTACCCCCATTTTACAGATGAGGAAGTTGAGGTCTAAGGCAAGTTAGATAACTTGTCCAGAGTCATAGTTTCATAGATTGAGAACTAGATGGGACCCTGGAGGACTTCAAGTCCAGCCTCATTTTACATATGAGGAAACTGAGGCCAAGAGAAATTAAATCATTTGTCATCTAGGTAGTAAGTGTTGGTGATTGGGTGGATAGTGTAGATTTGAACCTAGTTCCTTTGACTCAAAATCTAGTGCTCTTTTCCACTTTAAGTGGGGCAGCTAGATGGTGCAATAGATAGAGTATCTGGCCTGAATTCAGAAAGACTCCTCTTCAGACACTTACTAGCTGGGTGACCCCGGGCAAATCACTTAAATCTGTCTCAGTTTCCCCATCTGTCAAATGAGCTGGAAAAAAAAAATGGCAAACCACTCCAGCATCTCTGCCAAGAAAACCCCAAATGGGGTCATAAAGAGTTGGATACACTGAAAAATGACTGAGCAATGGCAAAACAATATTGTGTCTGAAGAAGCACTCAGATCCTGATATTCTGACCCTGAATCTGCCACCCAGTTCAGTAAACCACCTTGCCTGTCACACCAGGGCCCCTGTACCAGTGGATGTCATGAATTTCTGTGTTCCCTTCCCTTTCCATGCCCTCTCCCAGCTCCCTCCCAACTTCCTCTCATACTTAGCCACAAGCATTCTTTCCAATGATCTGTTCCTTGAAAGAGGTGCTGCCTGGCACCCACTGAGAGATGAGGGCAGTGAGTCCTGGAGTGGTTAATAACCAGTGCCCACTGCTTACCAGAGTCCAAGTCTCTCTAGCCTGGAATTCAGAAATTTGGGGGCTCTGAAGCTTCAGAGAGATTTAGGTACTCCAAAAAAGAGACTGAAGAGAGCAATACAAAACAGAAAAAGTTAGACCTAGAAAGGATAGATAATTAATTGCAATCAGAGGACCATAGATTGAGCAGTGGAAGAGACATTAGAGACCATCTTGTTTGATCTTCATTTTACACAAAATCAGAAGCCAAGGGAAGGTAAAGTGTTTTGCCCAAGGTCGCATAGGTAGTAATTGAAGGAGACCGGATTTGAATTCAGGTCTTCTGATTCCAAAACGAATGCTATTTTCATTCATTTAGCCTAAAGGAGAGAAAATCATAGTGTAAACTAAGGCAACTAAGTGGGGTAGTGAATAGTGTGCTGGACTTTGGATGAGGAAGATCTGCATTTGAATCTTGCCTCAGATATTAGATAATCATTTAAGTTTTCCCAGTTTCAGTCTCCCTAGAAGTAAAATGGGAATACTGTTAGCTCGTATCTTGAAGGGTTATTGTGAAGAGATTTTATGTGTAATGCACTTTGCAAACCTTAAAGTGCTATTCTTCATATTTATTATTAACCCTATAGCCATTTTCCAGTGTGAGAAGGGTATGTAGCATGGGTTGGCAGTAGGTTAAGTAGGGAAAGTAGGTTAATTGGTCTTGGCTAACTGGGTGCCTCCTTCTCACCACTGTCTTCCTCTGTCCCAATGTGGAACCTGCCTAGGTTTGCCCTCCTTGGGAAGCTCCCCTGTATTTTAGACCTTTTGAGGTCTAGGAACTCCTTTGTCTGAATGAATGAATGACTGATGGTAGGAATTCCCATCATCACCTTGGTAGTCCAGCAAGAAAGAACTTTTAGGGCCTCTGATACTTAGAAGTCTCCCAAAGTGCATCATATTGGTGACTAACTCCCCAGTAAGGGTTCTTAACTTGGAGGCCAGGAAATTTATTTAGAAAATATTTTAATAACTCTATCAGTAAAATTGGTTTCATTCTTTGGATTTAATTTTATATATTTCATATTATTTGGTTTTGTTGTTTGGAATATATATATATGTGTGTATATATATATATATATATATATATATTATATTTCAAAATTATAATTGTGAAAAGGGTTCCAAAGGCTTTACCCCAAGGGTCCATGGCCCCAAAATTTAAGAACCCCTGAGTTACTGTACATATGCAGGCCCTGGTTATCACCAGCTCCTCCCTAACTTCACAGACAATAGAACAAAGAAATATTGATTCAATTTGTTGAATATTTGAGTGCTGGGATTACATAAATCAAGGACAAACTAAAGGACCTTGTGAAACCTTTTCCACGGCAGAATGACTATATCTGCATGGGTTGGTTCCAGAAAAGTTCTGCCTAGGCACAGGAGCATTCCCTAGATGACTTTTAGAAGATCCTTTCAACCCTTTAACTGAGTCTGTGATACTCTGGTATACTTAGAAGACAGGAGCTCTAAATATAGAAGGCTTTATTATTAGCTGTTAAATTTCTTCCCACCTACGAACTATTCTAAAGCTAAGAAAAAGGAAGCTTGAGTCTGTACTGAAGTGTTAAGCAGGAATGAAGATGTTTTGGGGGTGGGGGGAGTGGTAAAGAGCAGGGAAGTCCCAGGAGGAAGGAGGGAAAAGGGTCAGGTCAGGACAGGGTTGGGGACAGGGTGTAGCTTGGGTCTATAATAATGAGGTGTGACCCATAAATATGCACTAGGACTTTTGGAATGTACATGAACTCACACAGAGACCATCAGACAAATACCTGGCCCACTGGTCACCGCTAAGCCCTTCTCTGAATATAGTAGGATCCCTCCAGGGAGCTTTAGCTATGGGTATAAAAGTTAGAAGTTGAAAGCTTGGTCTAGAATTTCCTAGGACCAGCCTAGAGCAGACCTCAAATCTAGGAGGCTCTAAAAATGGGAATAAATTGGAAATAGACCCATCAATCAATCAATCAGTCAGTCAGTCAAATGACATATAGCAATAAGAGGCAGAGAGCTGGAATGGAACTTGGGAGATCTGAATTTTAGCCCCATCTCTGCCACTAATGAGCTGAATGGCCCTGGCCAGGGTATTTTAGGGCCATGGTTTCCTCAAATGTAAAATGAAGTGGCTGGATGAAATGATCTCCAAGGTCCCTTCTAGCTCTCACATTTTATAATTCTATGAAAGAGCTACTGGGCACCTACTATGTATCTAGCAGTATTCTAGATGCTTGGGGTGGGGTGTGAGCAAAGGTAACTTATAAGGCACCGTCCTTGCCCTAGAGGAACTGGATGCCATAGAGATTGTGAAAGATAATTGACTAGATCTGTAACTGATTAGATGTATAAGGTTGTGCTGGTAAATGTTTAACAACCGAATCTCTGGAAAAAATGTATGCAATATTTATGTTCATGTGTGGAGGAAGGTGAGGAGATAGTGGAGAGGGACAGGAAGAGGTAGAAGATGATTCAGTAGTTTCAAGCTAGAAAGAATAAAGGTACCAGCCCTCTAAAGACATATCTAGATTAGAAGGGCCTCCATGGCCCTGGCCACCCCATCATAGTCAATGTTAGGGACAACCCTAGATGCTTTTAAACTATGCCCTGTGGAATTCTCAGTTTAGAGGGCAATGCCAATAACCATCACAATATAATTTTTTTCAAAGCACCTCACTATTCCAGGGATTTATTTATACAGAGGACAGATTTATACAGGCTTATTTATTTATACATTACACACACACAGACACATACATTAGCATTTATACAGATTTATATGGATGACAAAATCCTATTTCTACATGTACCTGTTCCTTGAACATATGTAATGTGTCTCTCTATTGAATATAGAAAACCTGAGAAAAGGCCTTCATGCTAGTCTTTTCCCTACTGATTATCTCCAATTTACCTCACATAGACCTTGTTTGTACATAGTGATTTGCATATTGTCTCCCCCATTAGACTGTGAATTCCTTGAGAGCTGAAACTGTCTTTTGTCTTTCTTCGTATTACCAATGTTGAGCAAAATCCCTGGCACACAGTAGGCACTTAATAAATTTAGTTGACTTACAGGCTAGGGAAGAAAAGTGTAGTTGAACAAGCCCTGGAACTGAAGTCAGGAGGTCTGGGTTGGAGTTCCAACTCGGTCATTTGTTAGCCATATGATCTTGGACAAATAAATTAGCATCTTTGGATCTCAGAGCCCTCATCTGTAAATTGTGACTGATGAGAATGCTTCTACTATCTACTCCCCAGGGTTTGGAGAAGGATTAAATAGGATAATGTATGTGAAGTTCCTTGAAATTCTCCAAGTGGAGTAGAAATGTTAGCAATGATGATTGCTATTGTCTATGGATGTCAATGTTACTGGAGCTTTCACTTCACTATGGTTTGATGCTATTATGAGGTATTGTTAGAAAGTAATTATACTGCTCTTTAAACAAACACACTAGAACTTATGCCTCTAAATGAGCCTTATCCCTTAGAGAAGTTGATGCCCAGGGTCGAGTTTATTCTCACACTGCTGCCCCTGCTCAAAACATTTTGGGAACTCCTCTTTTTAGGAACTGCTTTTGTAGTCAGTTGGTGAGACCCAAAAGGAAGTCAGCTCTCTGTGCTTACTTTTTGACAGCTGGTACTACTACTACTATTACTATTACTACTACTATCACCACCACCACCACCACCACCACCACCACCACCACTCCTCCTCCTTCTCCCATTTATATAGCATTTTAAGGTTTACAAAATGCTTTGTGAATATTATCTCATTTTTGTCCTTGCAACAACCCTGGGAGGTTGGTGTTATTATTATCCTCATTTTGTGGATGAGGAAATAGAAGCAGGTAGAGGACTTGTCCAAGGTAACACATCTAGTAAGTGTCTAAGCTCACATCGATAGAATGGTTTATGGTTTACAAACCACTTTCTTTATAAAACACCCAGCGAAAGAATAGCAAAGGCTATTATTGTTCTTAGCTATGACTATCACCTTCGAGGTAGCTCATTCCATTCTCATCAACTCTGGCTCTTAATTTTTCCTGATACTGAGATGCTATCTACTTCTCTTTAACTTTGACCTACTGCTCTTAGTTCTGCCCTTTCACATGCATAGAACAAATTTCCCTTTTCTTCCTCATAACACTACTTTCAATACTTGAAATGCCTTCTCTCCTTGTGGCTTCTCTTCTTTGAGCTAAATCTCCACAATTCTTGCCAATATTCCTAAGATGACATAATTTCCAGACCTTTTGTCATCCTGATCCTCCTTTGCTGGATGAACTCTCATTTATCAAAAATCCCCTTGAAAAGTGGTTTCTATAATTCAATAAAATAGCAGAAATGTTTGTCTGCCCAGTACAATGTATGGCGCACCTATTAACTCCTTTTACTTGGCTGTATTAATGTTCCATGAGCTCTTTCAGAAGGCTCATTTTAGCTCATATTGACCTGTAGTCAATTAAAACCTTCAAGTGCTTTTCTGTATTAACTGATAATTAAGGCAGGTCTCCACCATCATATATTTGTGTAATTGGCTTTTTGAACCTAAATACAGGACTTTATGTTGATTGTGGTTGTGATTTTGATCACTGTTAAATTTACCCCACTACTACTCTCATCTTAGTACATCTTCTTTGGCAGTTGCCAAAGATAAAATCTACTGTCATGGGATGAAAACTTGCTACCCCCTTGTATATTAAAAAGGAAGGTGAAAGAGGTTATGAAAGATGATTTCTATTCCCAAAGAGAAGTTTTTAAATGGATTTGAGCAAGGATAGCATTATTGAAATAAATGTACAGACTCTTGAGGAATAAGTGGTGATTGAATGGTGAAATACACATTTGAATGTGTAAATTCTAAATTAGTCATGTGAGTAAGAAGACATACTTGGTTTATGTTCTATGTAACTCAATATTCAGCATATGTATACATATTGTGCATAGGATGTGGGTGTATTATTTGAGTAATTATAGTCTTCATGACACATTGTGTGCTGTTCAAAACATATGAAGTAACTAGGACTACTCCCTTTTGGACTAAGAAACACAAGGCCAGTTTCTATCACTAACTAGCTAAGAGATTATGGGTGAGCTACTCAATTACTTTCTTCCTTTATAAGTGTATTGTTGTTTCAATTTCCTCATCTGGGGGATAAGGGGACTGGTCTAAATGATCTCACAGTTTTTCCAATTCCATTCTATAGCCACACAATGTTAACACACCATGTTGTGCACTTACAAAGACCATATCTTAATAGTTAGCTTCAGTCTCCACCAACAATAGATTTTTCCTCCTAAGATGGCTAAGGAGCAGCTAGATAGAGAAATATGAGTTTCTTATCTTTCTTTTCCCTTCTGTTGGAGTTGCAGGTGCAAAATGTGGGCAGTGGAAGAGAAAAGAAAGACTATAAAGTGGTATGAGACAAACTAGAAACTGATTAATTCACTAATTAGCACCTGAATAATTGAGTTGATGATACAGGTGCAATTTGCCATACACAATCGTTGTTTTCTTGTGTAAATTGAATTTTTTTCAAAAAGTAGGAACAATTTAAAAATGTTGTAAGGGAATTCCATATTTAAAATAACTCAGCAGAAAATTCATAGATTTAACAGTATTTTGGTAACTCATAATAATAATCATAGACACAGATTGAGAGTGTGCAGACAGAGCAATGGTCATCCATTTGAAAGACCTCGTTTTAGAAATCAAAGGATCAGAGATTTCAAGCTGAACCTTGGAGGCCATTGAATTCAACCCCCTTTCAATTAACTTGCCAGACACAGCTAGTAAGTGTCTGAGGCAAGATTTGAACTAAGGTCTTCCTGACTCCAAGCCCAGAATTTCACCCTCTGTGCAACCCAGAGGAGGAAACTGAGGCCCAGGAAGGTTGTAATTTACCCAAGGTCACCCAGACAATAATCAGCAAAAGCAGGAATACAAAAATGGCTAGCTAATTTGGGGAGAATTTTTTTTTCACATTTTGGCCTATTGCTATATTTCCAACTTTTCCCTATGGATACATGCTACTTTGGTTCTAGCAGCACTTAGGCAGCTGGAAAGAGATACCAAGAGACTCTGTTAATCATTCTTGGGCTCTGACAGACATTTCTTTAGGCTCTTGACTCAGTTTCCTCATCTGTTAAGTGAAGTTGTACTAGATGTATTTAAATATTTATTTCTATATCTACCTACCTATCATCTATCATGTGTGATATATGTATGTATATACACACATATTATATATGTAAAATGTATTTTTATTTCTACTAAAATGCATAGGGGTGTTATATATGTGTATCTCCAGACCTATCATTTCATCAGTGTACAGAACATCTGGTATAGTGATCATTTTATCAACACACATTATTTATTAATTATGGTCTTAAGAATTACCTTAGACATTAATTGTTGCTCCTGGTCACCAGCACAAATTAGTATCAGGACTTGAACTCAGTCTTCCTGACATCAAGGTTGTCCCTTTATCCATTAAACTATGCTGGCTAGGTTTATGTATATAAACACATATAATTTATTTATATTGGGCAGCTAGGTGGCAGAGTGGATAGAGTTCCAGGTCTGGAGTCATGAAGACTCATCTTCCTGAGTTCATATCTGGCCTCAAATATTTACTAGCAGTGTGACCCTGGGCAAGTCACTTAAGTATGTTTCCCTCAATTTCCTCATCTGCAAAATGAGCTGGAGAAGGAAATGGTAAACTGCTCTAGCACCTTTGCCAAGAAAACCCCAAATGGGGTCACCAAGAGTCAGACATGATTGAAACAGGTGAACAACAACACTATATGTATATAATATGCATGGATACTTGCATGCATGTATACACACAAATAAAAGCATAAGAAAGGAAATGAAGAAAAATGAGCAAATAAGTGACCAACAAAAATGAAAACTTTGAAAATGATTGCAGAAGTGTCTATTTCTTCCTTTTTTTCCCAACTGTTAATCTCACCCAAGGATCATGCAGCCAATAAGTAGTAAATCCAGGTTTCAAAGCCAGGATCTTTGTATTGCAATCCAGGGTTCTTTTCACTACATCACGTAGGTATTGTTTAGTGGCAATTCTGTCTGGCCACCAGTTCTGAAAGGCACTTTTGAGATCCTGCAATCCATATCTTGTTCAACTGAGGAAAGGCTCAACAAATGATGCTATATGAATTTAATGGAATACTTTTCAGCTATAGAATACATTTAATGTAATACATATATTATTGCCAGATCAGAAAGATGAATATGAAGAATTCAAAAAGTAGGAAGATTATACAATCACAGAATTTTAGAGTTGGAAGGACTTGAGCAGCCCACATGCCCAAATGAAACCCTATGGAAACAGCCAACAATAAGGAATCCAGACTCTGCCTGAAGACTTCCAAGGTGGATGGGGAGGATAGGGGAAGGGGGGATGATGACTTTACAAGGCAGTTCGTTCCATTCATTAATGGTTCTAATTGTCAGGAAGCTTTTTCCTGATCTCAAGTGACATCAAGACTAAATTATCCTCTTTTTAACTTACACCCATTGCTTTTGATTCTGCCCTCTAGAGCCCAACAAAGAAGTCTAGTTCTTGTTTAAAATAATAGCTCTGCAAATACCTGAAATCACGTTCCTCTGCTCCCAAGTCTTCTCCAAGGTTAAAACATTTCCTTTACTTTCAGCTACTCCTCATATGGCATGGCCTAAAGTCTCTATCATCCTGTTTGCTCCCTTCTGGTTGTTCTTCAGCTTATCATTTCCCTTCCAAAAATGTGGTACCTAGAATTGAACCCATGCTCTCTGACTAGGGCTGGATCTGCCACTCGCTACCTTTGTGACCTTGAGCAAGTTCACTTTTCCTCTTTGGGTCTTAATTTTCTCATCTGTAAAATGAGGTGTTTGGGCTGGTTAACCTCTAAGACCCAGACATCTAGATCTATGATTAAGTTGAAGTGGGAAGGAAGAAAGCAAAGGTAATACTTGCTATAGTCATGTCATTAAAGACAAGCTTAGCAACAAACTCATACTATGCACACAATAAAGATGGTCAAAGATCTGGAAAACAAAGATCTGTGGGTGCCACCATTAAAGTCAACATACACTGATTTTGGGGGGCAAAATTAACATGGACATTATTGAAGTTATTTTGTTTATTAGTTTCCTGGCTCTACTAATTTCACTTTGTGTCAGTTCCCATATCTTCCCATGTCTCTTTGTTTTCATATCATCCTTTCTTTGAGTGCAGTGACATTCTAATAAGGGCATCCTGAGACACATGTTTTCATCCAAAACAATGTCTCTAATGTTTCAATTTCAGGTACTTTGGTGTATTGAAGTGAAAGGAATATCAATGCTGTTACTGGGTTAGAGGGATATGGCTCCTCACCCCCTACCCCCATCCCAGAACATTTAGAGAGTTCTGATAGCATTTGTACTCCTTCAGAAGCAATTGACTTGAGCACCCTAGGTAGCAAAGATAATTAGTCAAAACTACATTTAAATGCCTAGAATGCTCTACTCCTTCACTCTGACAGCTGATCTCCCTGTCTTCCTTTAAGTACTGACTAGAAATCCCATATTTTACTGGAAGCCTTCCTAACTCTTCTTAATTCTAGGGCCTTCCCTCTGTCAATTATTTACAAGTCATCCTGGCTTGGTACATATTTGTTTGTATGTTGTCTCCCCCCTTCTCTCCAGTAGATTATAAACTCCTTGAAGACAGGGGTGGTATTTTGCCTCTTTTTATATTGTCAGTGCTTATTACAATGCCTGGTACATAGTAGGTACTTAATGAATGTTGATTGATTGATTAAAACCAGTTGTATCCTCAATGGGCTTCTCCTCATTCCCCTCCCAGCTACGCTTCTAACTTTCTGCATATCAACACCATGCCTCAGCTTCAGTCTTACCATGGAAGCTCCATTCTCAACTTTGGCATATTTCTCTGAAACATTCATCACTCCTATTGATCCCCTTCTCCCACTGATGAGTTCCTCCAAGAGCATCCATTTTGGAGGGGGCCCAAACTGGTCATCCTTCATTTCCTTCCTGGCTGTACTTTGGACAGCTCCCACATTTCCTTTTTGTGCTGTTGTCTTGCCCCCATTAAAAGATAAGCTTCTTGAGGTCAAAGATCATCTTTCTTTCTTTTGTTTCTATTTGTGTTAACAGCTTAGCACAGTGCCTGGCACATTGGATATGTTTAAAAACACTTGGTCTATTCCCAAAGATGATTAGAGAAAAAGGAAAGGAACCTCTATGTTCTAAAATGTTTGCAGCAAGTCTCTTTGTGGTGACAAAGAACTGGAAATTGCAAGGATGCCCATCAGTTGGGGAGTGGCTGAACAAGTTGTGGTATATGAGTATAATGGAATGCTATCATGCTATAAGAAATGAGGAGCTTGATGATTTTAGAAAAACATGAAAAGACTTGCACCAAATAATGAAGAGTGAAATGAGCAGAACCAAGAGAACACTGTATACAGTAACAGCAATATTGTTTTAAGAATGACTTTGAGCAAATAAGTTATTTTGTCTATTATAAATAAATTAACTATATAGGACTTATGAAGAAAGATGCTATATGAATCCAGAGAAAGAATTGATAAATAGATGTATAGAATAATTTTGCACATATATAGTATACATGTATATATGTGTATACATGTATGTATATATACACAAACACATATATACATATAAATACACATATACATACCTATTTGTGTATAAGAATAGCCATCTCTTGGGGGAGGGGGAGGAAGGGAAGAAAAAAATTTACATGATAATTTTCTTGCATACCTGAAAGGAATAGTGAGTTGTGCACAGTAGATTTGCAGTTTCATCTTTTTTTGTATAGTACTGTGTAATGGAAATGCTTGTTTTATTCCATAAATTAAAAATAGAATAAAACAAAATACTTATTGCTTCCCTCTTCCTGCCCTGATTGTTCTCACTGATGTCATCTTTCCAACAGTAGTAGCCTTGAGGTTTTCTGGAGAGACATTTTCGGGCATGTGTTTGTGTACTTAGCACAGTGCCTAGAACAGTAAGAACTTAAATACTTACTGACTGACTGAATACTATGAAGGCAGCTGCTATTCTGCCTCTAGTCAATGCCAGCTCTGCTCCCAGCTTTTCAATATCATTACTCTCATTGAAACCATTCCTGGCCAACTCTGTACTGTTGGCAGATTGTGTGACCCTGTCAGCTCAGGCCATGGTGGGTCAAGCTGCTTGAAGGGAGCTGCTTAGGGCCACATAAGAGGATTCAGTGATCGGCTGATTGAGCTCTTTGGCCTGTTTCCAATGTTAAACTGAAAGTATCTTCTTAAGATAAAAACAGATTTAAAATTTTCTGCCTTTTCTATCATGCCTCTGCCTTTTTAGCAGAGACACAGTGTCTAAGAATTAGGCATTGTCTCCGGATCTTTGAAGAACTGAAATGTTTCCTTTAGCCTCTGTCCCAGGAGAATTGTCACGTGGGAGAGGGGATAGACTCATGTCTCTGGGCCCCCAAGAGTAGAACAGGTAATAATGGGTGGAAATTATAGAGGGACAGATTTCTGCTTATATAAAGCATAAAGAAGCATTTCTGAGCATTAGACCTTTCAATAATTAAATGTGTAGCCTTCTGATGAAAAGATGAAGGTTACTTCTGGGGACCCAAAGAGGAAGCCTTTTCATCCTTTGCCAAGGGTTTTCTTTTTAATTGCAGAATGGGATCATAGTCCAAATATGTTGATATTGTAAAATAAGAGGTCTGTATTGTATGACATCCTAAGATCCCCTTAAGTGCTTAGTCTAATATCCTAAGGGTGTGTGTGTGTGTGTGTGTGTGTGTGTACTCACATGCACACAGGCATTCACCTGGGTAAGTTACCTTTGCCTTACTTTCACATACAGAATCCAGTAATGGAATTATGGAGTAATTCTAAAGAGATCCTTTTATTAGGATGCTGTTGATGATTATCTCCTACTTTAGTTCAGTTAATTAGGTTTTTGAAGGGTTGGCCAAAGAATGATCTGAAATCATTTCTTTTGTCCCTGGCATCATCATAGTTACAACTTCATTGTGGGTAAGGAGGATTCCACCCTGGTCTTTAATGGCTTCAAAGAAGTGGCCACAACACAGTGCAAGAACATTCACAGGATTTGGAGCCAGAGATCCCGGTCCACATCCTACATCTGCTCTTTACTACCTTGTGACCTGTATGTTGCTTCATTTCTTGGGGCCTCAGGTTCTTCAGCTATGAAATGAGAGGGTTGAATAGAAGTTCCTCGAGGACAAAGACTATATTCCTTTTGAATGTGTATCCCTAGCACACTGCCTGAGTAAATCCTTATTGATTGGTCACCAGGTTGATCTAAATTCTCTTTTATTATTTATCATTTTCTCTTGTTGTTTAGTCATTGGAAATATATGTAGGAACTATAATATCTCTAACAGTATTATAGAATGCCAGAGCAGGAAGGGAACCCAGAAATTGTCTAGATCAACAGCCTCATTTTATAGATGAGAAAATTGGGCCTAAAAGAGTAAAGCAATGTGGCTTAAGATTCACAGCTAGTGAAAGGCAGAGGTGGATTTGGAGGCCAGCTTCCAGAATCAGATAATTTAAGAGTGGGGAGGGACCTCAGTTGCTGTCTTATCCAACTTGTTTCAGAAAATGGATCTCTTTTATAATATACCAACGACCAGATAGTTATCCAGTCTTTGCCTGAATACCTCCAAAGATGGTGAATTGAGTCCACTTTTTTCGGGTGCTCCAAGTATTTGAACATGCTCAATTACATGAAGCAATCATCTTACAAAAGGGAGAATGAAGTGACACAAAAGAAGGGTCGTCATTTTCCCTCATAGTGGAAGTGACATCAAGAAGAGAATTGAATTCTTTTTAAGCCATCACTGTCAGCTTAGACAGAATATAGGTTGTAGCTGTGGGTAACACCCCCCCCCCCCCAAACAATAGTTATACAGGAAAAGCAAAAATCATAGAACAAAGACTGTGGGGACTGGAGATCAGTACATTTTTTAGAAGCATTTTGAAGGGGATATTCATATACATATGTGACTCACTTAGAAATAACAACCCTATCATACAAGATCCAATTTCAAAACACAGATAAATTGGGAGTGTTTATTGGTAATACAAGAGGATTCACTTGAAGGTTATTTTAAATAACAAACTCGCTTAAATAACAAGGTGCATTTTATATATGTATTAATTTAAAAAACCCTCAAATATTTTCTGAGAGTTATAGCACCTTAAATCTGGAAAAGATCTTAGGAATCATCAAATGAGATAATATATGTAAAGCACTTTGTAAACTTAAAAGCACAATATAAAATCAGTTATTATTATTCATATTTAATCCAAACCCATCAATTTATTCATGAGGAAACTGAGGCTAAGAGGGACAAAATGATATGTCCAAGGTCACACAACAAAGATGGTGTAGTTAGAAATACAGTTTTAGTCTTCTGTTTTTCAGTCTTGGAACACAGCTATTGTGTAAATTCTGAATCAAGGCAAGACATACAAGTATGAAACCTTTAACTATTCGAGACCTTACAGGCTCAGCAATGTTTAGAGTTGTTTAAGACAGAAAGAGCTGTCCAAATTCTTATTTTATTTTTGCAGAGCGATTAGGGCAGATCATGAATCCCCTGAGATATTGTAGATGAGAGATACCCCTTGACCTTCACTCTTTTGACCCTCAGTTTCCTTATCTATAAAATGAGAAGGTTGGATTTAATATCTAAAATGCCTTTCCATTCTAGCCATCTAAGACTTGTTTTACAGACAAAGAAACTGAGACCCAAAGGGAGCTCACAGTTTTATGCTTATGTATTAGAATGGCAAAAGTTCTTGAAAATCATTTAATTCAACTCCTTTATTTTATAGTTGTCCTACTTCCTAAATCCCAACTCAATGTGATCCATGAATTGTTACTCTATTGGCACATTCTGAGACTGTTATGATGAAGTTTGGCCAAGAGGGAGCTGGTGTAGTAATTCCATTCCATTCTAGTTTGAACCACCTCACTCCACACCAAAGCCATGACAGTTGATGCCCCTAGACCAAGGGTACTGATAGGAATCACAGAAGATTCTTGACCATCGGGGTAACTAGGTCACAAAGTATAGTATTGGATCTGGCGTCAGGGGGACCTTAGTTCAATTCCAGTCTCAGAAACTCACTAGCTATGTGACCCTAGGCAAGTCACTTAACCCTGTTTGACTCAGTTTTCTTATCTGTAAAATGGCAAATTATTCTGGTATCTTTACCAACAAGATTCCAAAAGGATTCAGAAAGAGTTGGACCAGATTGAATGACTAAACAATCCTGAACATCAGGTCTCTTCACACTTAGTTTCAAGAATGTTTAAGGGAGCATCTTTGGAACTCTTTCATTAAAGACATGGTTTACTTTTCCATCTAAGAGTAGTCGATCAATACTAGGATAGTACTTGAGGCCAAGGCATTTTTGGTTTTGTCTTTGTGAATTATATTCTTATTGAGTAGAAATTTCAATGCACAGTGCTCTTAAAAAATAAATGGCTCAATCTTTTTAGAAATATGTGCTTGTAGCTTTAAGAAAGCTCTCTGTCTTCCCCTTCCTCTTCCCCACCCCCATCTTCAACATTATATGTGGGGGAAGGGGTGTGTGTGTGTGTGTGTGTGTGTGTGTGTGTGTGTGTGTGTGTGTGTAAGGAAATGTTGAACCAGGATGGGAAGTCTGATGGGCACACCCCTGTTTCTGTGGAAAAAGAGTCTAAGAACTCTTAGCCTGGTCTAGAGTAACAAGCCAATAATTGAAGTAAAAAGTGACAGGGACAGTGATCTCTACTTGTCCATTCCTTCTGTCTCTGTTGCTTTTTTCGTTTTCCTCTCTTTTAGCTTCTGTTCCCCACACCCCCTCCTCTTTCTCTGTTCCTGTCTGCAGGCTTTTTATTCTCATCAAAGCCAGAGAATCCTCTTCTCAGGTTCATGTAATGCCCGTTGCCATGGTACCCGGGAACCTGGCATTATTAAGACAATCTCTTTATTAGTAAGCTCTCACATCCCAGTGAGCCAGACTCCTCTTATCCCATTTGACAAGACGAGGAATCTGAGGTTCAGAGAGGCTTACTGATTTGACTGGTGGTCATTGAAGGAAAGGCCTAACTGAGTCCAGGTATGCTGCCTTCTTTACATCCTACATATGACTGCCAGACTAATCTTTCATATGCATTGATACCATCACACCACTCTTCTACTAAAAATTTCCTGATGAATTCTTAATGCCTACCAAATGAATAATGCCCCAATAGGGAGTGTGGTTTGGTGTAGTGGAGGGAGTCTTGTCCTTGGAGTCTAGATAACTTGAGTTCAAATACTATCTTTGACACATCCCACTTGGGTGACCTTGGGGAAGTCTTTTTCTTTCCCTAAATCTCATTAGGATCCTCATCAGCAAAATGAAGGGCCCAGTCTTGATCTCTGAAGTCCTTTCTAGCTCTTAGCATATAATTCTCTTAATCTTTGCCTGGCCTTAAGGCCCTTTCCAACTTGGCATCATCCTACTTTTCTAGTATCACTTCATCTTCTCTTCCCCTGTGTACTCTAGGCCTCTGCTAAACTGAATTACTCAGGGGTGTGGGCGGAGGTGGGATGCAGCTAGGTGGTACAGTGGATAAAGCACTGACCCTGGAGTTCAGAGGACTTGAGTTCAAATCCAGCCTCAGACACTTACTAGCTCTGTGACCCTGGGCAAGTCACTTAAGCTGATTGCCTCCAACCCCCCCCCCCCCCCAAACAAAAATACAACAACTCAACTACTGGTTCCCTCCTCCACTTCTCTAATTGACACACACCCAAATATGCATAGACATATACACACATGCACACCACACTAAATCATCCCATTCTTTTCAACTCTATCTTCACATACAAATACAACTTAGTGTCCTAAACCTAAACTACTTTTTCTTTCATGTTTATCTGGTGAAATCCTTCAGCATCCAAACCAAATATCATCACTTCCGCGAAGCCTTCCAGGTTAACTTGATTGGAAAATTACCTTCCCAGATTGATTTCATATTGCTCTCCTGCCCAGACTTTATTTTCTACCAGAACTGCCTACTTGTCATTCCTTTTATATATGAACCTGCATTTGTGCTTTTGCTCGAGCTATCGCTTATCCTCTCCCTCCTCATCTGTGAAACCTCTTGGACTCCCTCGCTGTCTTTGAATTTCAGCATGCGTCACTTTCTACACAAATCTCTTCTATTCCTCTAATTAGTTTTCTCCATCCTTTATTTGTTGACTCAATTTGACCTTCAGATTATCATCATTATTATTATCATCATCAACCAATTCTTCTCATCTACTTTGATGAGGCTTCCCTAAATATAGTACCTGGACAAGTGGCTTATTTGCTTTTTTTTTTATATTAATGTTATATGGATTATGGCACAGGTGGACAAAACAATGTTTTTAAATAATTGAATGAAATTATCAAGTTGTAAACTCATTCTCTAGCCTTACTGAAAGCATCTTTGATAGCATTCAGGATGACAGGAATGAGATGAACCTCATCCTATTTAATGTAATTTTTATTTCCTCTGCTAGGTCTCTACATTTTGAAGCTTTTAGTTTCCTGTAGCTTAGAGTTTATGAGTATTTGGGATGGTGCCACTGTATTGCCAAGGCAATATTCACAGCACTAATGGCAACTATGAATATGCTGGCATAGTTCTGACTCACAAGATATAACAGACTCTCCATAGAGAAAACAGAAGCAAAGCATTTATTCTGATACCAGAAAGCCAAATGTTGACACCAGAAAGCCAAATCCCAATACTAGAAAACTGAATTCACCATAGCAACAAAGAAGTTAATATACTTCATCACTGCAGGAAACAACACCATCCCAAAGCCTTTCCCCTGCTCAGACCTTCCCACAAACAAACACAATCCTTGCTGTCTCCTTGCCTGTGTTCTCTCCTCCCTCTCTTCTAACTGCTCCGACTCCCAGCTTCCTCTCAGCTCTGTTCCACCCTTCCTGCTCCACCCATTTAGCAAACTCCTCCTACTACAGCTTCCATGTGATTACATTTGGCCTACTAAGGGAAAGGGAAGATCTTCAAATTCTCATTACCATTACAGACACCTATTAAAATATTCCTAAGTTTTAATGACCAAACCAAGGTTTAGACTGTGATATGTGTGTGTGTGTGTGTGTGTGTATTTCAGCATTTGCAATATGGGGATTTATTATTTGTCAGTCCATGAAAACTAGCAAGCTTCTCATTCTAGTTTTCAGATCATGTCTTGCTGGGTATTTGGAAGGCCTCAAATTTTTATTCATCTTTGTGGATGTATTGCATAATTTCTACTTTTTTTTGGTCTAACATAAGTTCTGGAGTTCCCTTTCCCTCCCTCTCTCCCTCCTCCCACATACTTCTCCTTCCCTTCCCCCTTCCCTCCCTCCTTCCTTCCCTCTCTCTCTCCTTGTACTGGAAGGGCAGGTACCCTTACCATAAGTGTTAATTTTTCCTTTCAGAATTCTAGGTGAAACCCTGAGGGATTGGGGACAATTTTTGTAGCACTTTTGCTCATGAGCCTTCAATACTGTCCTGCCCCATTTATTATTATTGGAATATAATATCACTCACAATGATTTTTTTCCATAAATTATGTAAAAATTCATTTCTAGCTCCTAGGTTTAGTTTGCCAGTAGTAAACAGTATAGAGAGAAATATCTTAATTTGTTCAGTGTGAGGGATGTCATGGGGAAATAATCTTGCATTTTAATTTTTTTTATTTAAAATTTGTAACCACTTTATTTATATCTTTAGTGTTTTGTTGAATACCATGTCTGATTTAGCATCTTCTATATGAGATAATTCCCAGTTTAAAAAATGTTTCTGATTTCTTACCTTCCATTGTCCACCCCCTCTTCAAATTGAACAATAACAGAAAAAAAATCTAAACCCATAACCTCACAACAAAAATACAGCACAGGAAAACAAATTCCCACATTGCCCATGTCCAGAAATACATGTCTGGATGTTAAGTTCATCATTTATCTGTCAGGAAGTAGGTGGTGTGACTCACCATCCATTCTCTGGACTAAAGGTTTATCATTGCATCACAAAGACTTCTAAAGTCTTTCAAGGTTGTTTTTAAATCTATTATGTTGTTATCATTGTGTAAATTGGTTCTAGTCACTTCACTCTGTTCACATCAGATCACAGAGGTCTATGCAGTTTCCTCTTAGAGCCCCTGTAAGACAATAATAAGGAATAGAGAGGAGAGAGCCCCAGCATGCCTCTGACCAGAGGATGACCTTGTGAACCTCAAAGGTCAGAAAATTTTGGACTTCCCATAGATGTCCTAGCTATGTTCTCATAATACCAATGGCTGAATGAACAACTACTAGAACTCTGAGACAAAGATAAACTAGCCTCATTGGGGAAGGGCAGCTACAGAATTCTACAAAGAGCCCAGCAGAAAGCTAAATACACCTCAGGACAACTTCTTGAATATGGTACAAGGGAATTAAAGAACATATGGCAAAGGGTTAACTCACATGTCTCATTAGTGGGAGGGGGGGAATAACTAATTGATTCAATTGATCCCCAAGCTTGCACTTGCATAATTTTTATATTATTAATTTTTATTAAAATAGCAGTTCTACCAAAAAGTAGGAGTAGTGAATCAACAAAATTGCCTGGGTATAATAATTGAATTTCAATTCTTACTTACAGTCTTCATAACAATTATCACATATGACCAAGTCATTTGTGGTATCATGGAGAGAGTATACTCTATGTCCTCATTGCAGCTGGACATATAACAGGCACTCATTAAATCCTTGGTGACTTGAATAGAATTATTTTCTTCTTTTTTTTTTTGACTTTAGGAAGGTGTGTTCTCTAAAGACTATTATCATCTGCCAGTGTGTGATAATGGAGAATACTTTTTATGGCAAAGTGGGTGCCCTTTTTTATCCCACATTCTTCTTTGCCTGAGAGTTACCTGACCATAGCCTCATCATCTCACTTCACACATCTGGCACTGTCTTGATTGGCCTATAGAGGCAAAAGCCAAACTTAACCATGGCCTTCATATCTAATCAACTGACTGACCATGTCTTGGAGAGGGTGTGCAGAATAGGTAGTTACCCACAAATTATAGTGGTAGGGGCACTAGAAAGTTCTACCTTTATTCTATAATGATATAGAATCTCAGAGAAGAAAGTTATTTCAAAATTCATCTAGTTAGAACCACAACTAATCATCAATCTACTCTGATGTTGCTTCTGTTGTTCATCCTTCCTTCTTGAAGAGGACCATGACATCAGAGAGGTGATGCCATGACATACAAGTGTATTGGATTTAAGTGAGGGAGGGCTGTGCAAAGTCACCAGCCTCACTTTCTTCTCCAGAACCATCTGGGTCCAGTGGGGAGATATAAATCAGGATAACTGGAGATGGCCCTGCAGGCAATGGGAGACCTTAGTCTTTTTAAGCTAAGGTCTTTCCCAGGTCACAGTTTGTCTGAGGCAACACCCATTCAGTTATTAAGGTTAGGTAGAAATGAGTGAGAGAATGGCCTCTTTACCTAGTAAAAATAATCTGGGAAGTAAAGACCCTAAGGGTTTCTGGCCCAAACAGAAACAATTCCTGATAAATGAGCATCCAGTCTCCTTTTATAGCTTTAGAGAAAGGGAGCACCTGCTTTCATATGGTAGTCAGGTTATACAATGGAGAGAGTGCTGGACCTGGAATCAGGAACACCTGAGTTCAAATTCTGCCACCAAAATGTACTAGCTGTAGGCAAATCACACAGTTTCCTAATCTGAAAATGGGGGTGATAATCACACCTGCCCCACAAGGTTCTGATGAGGCTCAAATAAGCTAATGTACATAAAGTGCTTTGCAAACCTTAAACTATGCTGTAAATGTTATTGTTGCTATCATTTTCACAGGCTAGTGAAATTAATCTTTTAGAGATTTATTGCTTTGAGTTTAAAGGGTACATTAAAGAAAGCCTCTTAAGAAGTAAGCATCCCATCCAAAGGATAACCCATTAAAGTAATTATTACTAATTTACACCTTTATTGTTGATGCTGTTCAGTCACCTACAACTCTTTGTGTCCCATGGACCAGAGCACACCAATGCTTTCCATGGTGCTTTCTTGCCAAAGATACTGGAGTGGTTTGCCATTTTTTCCTTTAGTGGATTAAGGCAAACAGGGTTAAGTGACTTACTGAGGGTCACACAGATGGTATCTGAGGTCAAATTTGAACTCAGGTCTTTTTGACTCCAGGCCCAGCACTCTATCCATTAAAGTCATCTAGTGGTCTCTTTTATACCTTATCACATGGTAAGTTCACCAAATATTCATGAATTGATTTGACTCAATGTACCATCCCTTTGATTAGACTGCTTACATGGGCCAGCTTCATTTATCAGCTTATCTTCTATTACAGTGATTTCCAGCCTTTTAGAATATTAAGACTCTTTTTTAAATGTCAAGAAATTTGTGAATTCCAATTATAGTAGTTGTACCATTAAAACCTCTTAGTTAACCCATAAGACAGCATGATGTAATGGCCAGAGCCTTCAACTTAGTGTTAGGAAGATCTGACTGCCTCAGATATTTCCTAGCTCTGCGATCCTGGACAAGTCATTTAACTAAGCTCTTTGAATGTCAGTGTCCTAATTACAGGTGAAATGGTACCTGGAATAACATTACCTCTTTCACAAGATTGTTTTGAGCTAAAACGAGGGAATGTATACAAGGTATTTTACTAACTTTAAAGAACAACAAAATGGGAGATATTATTGCTAACAGAAATACAAGAAAACACAAATAAGAAAATGAATATGAATTGAGTAATGATTTTAAATAAATTAATATTTTATTAATCACAATAACATCTACATAATTGAAACAATAAATGCATCAGGGCAGGCACATTTTATTCCGCCTACAGGAGCTGTTTGCTTCTTTATTGTGTTAAGTCATATCACATATTTTGTTAGAGCTAAATTAAGATCAGTGTGTCAATTCTTAGGGGAATATATGGATTTCTGAATCTCTTTTCCATAATGTTGTAGCCTCCCAGGGGTAAACAGCCTACATGTTGAGAACCACTACTCTGTGACAAGTGACTGATAGCATGTCACCAAAGGAATGGGAATTTTGATGATGAAGGAGAGAGGAGTAATATTGGAGAGTGAGATGTTGCTCAGATAAATGGTCTGCATGGGGTACTACAATGAAGGAGTGAAGGAGGAGGGAATACCTTTGGGACTTCTAATTTTCCCCGTAATTTTTCAGACATAATAGGATAAGAAGACATAGGGATAGGACATGTGATTCCATTGGTAGGGATAAAGAACTATTGGGTAAAGAAATACCATCTGCCAATTCAGGTCAGCACTTCCAATCTATAGTCTTAAAGGTTCCTAGAATGCTGGGAGGTTTAGTGACTTGTTTAGATTCATAGAGCCACTAAGTGGCAGAGGTGATATTTGAACTCAGGTCTTTCTGGTTTTGAGGACAGTTCTTATGCTCTTCCATTCTGCCTCTCATAATATAACATAATGTATTATATTAATATATGATATAATATATAATTATAATACAATATAATATATAACATAATAACAATATAATGTAATATGTAATAATGTATAATAGAATATAATTAATATAATATAGTGTGCTATGAAATTTATAACAAGAATTCATTTCTATGCTATTTTATGTTTACAAAAGACTTTACATACATTTCCCCATTTGATTCTGATGACAGCCTTTGTACGTAGTGTATGCAATAATAATGAGAATGTCACATTTGTTATTTCTTTAGACTGTATAATATCTTTGTGAGAAAGGTTCTAATGGTATAATAATAATCATAATAGCTAGAACTAGCATTTGTAAAGTGTTTTAGGGTTGACAAAGTACTCTACAAATATTATCTTATTTGATCCTCACAAAACAGTGAATGAAACGGAGGCAGATAAAGATGAAGTAACTTGACAACGTCACACTGCTGATAATTACTTGAGGCAAGATTTGAACTCAGTGTTTTCTGACTCCAGGTCTAGTGTTCTATCTGCTGCACCCCTTAGTGTTCTCATTAGATAACTGAGGCTCAGGTATATTAAAAGATTTGTTCATAGTCACATAGCAAATTAGCAACTGATACAAAATTTAAACCCAGGACTTGCTGAAACCAAGCTCAGCACTCTACTCACCATGCCATGAGATTGTAGGTTGTGTGTCTATACTATTGTTATGAGCTTTTAGAGGGCACCCATCTGAAACACATGGTCATAACAAGTTTCTCCCCAGATGCATCATCCAAGGATAAAAATTCTCCCCATAAAGATGGTTACTGGGTCTCCATTCTCATCAAGTAAGGGTAGCTGAGACAAAAATAACCAGGTCGCTGGAAAAGAGACTAAGACTAGAGTATCAGGACAACCCAAATGCAACTGGATCAAGGCAAGAAACAGATAAAGGATAATAATTATAGCTAGCATGCATATAGTATGTATTATGTGCTAGGCACTATAGTAAACACTTTACAAGTCTCATTTAATTCTCATAACAAACCTGGGAAGTAGGTATTATTATTATCCTCCCCCCTTTTTTGGAGGGGGGAAGGTAAGGCAGTTGGGGTTAAGTGACTTGTCCAAGGTCACACATCTAGTAAGTGTCAAGTGTCTAAGGCTAGATTTGAACTCAGGTCCTCCTGACTCCAGAGCTGTTGCTCTATTCACTGTACCACCTAGCTGCCCTTTATTATCCCCTTTTTATAGTTGAGGAAACAGAGGCAAAGTGAGATTAAATGATTTACCTAGGATCACACAGGTAGTAAATATCTGAAGCCAGATGTAAAAAAAAAATTATATTTTATTTTTTCCAATTACACATAAACACATTTTTAAATATTCATTAAAATTTTTTTTGAGTTCCAAATTCTTTCCCTACCTCCCCTCCCTACTTCCTCCTTGTGAAGGCAAGCAATTTGATACAAATTATACATGTGAGGTCACGGAGAACATATTTCCATATTAACCATAATATAAAAGAATACACAGACAAAAAAAAAGAAAAAGAAAGTTAAGAAAAAGTATGCTTTAAATCTGCATTCAAACTCCATCACTTCCTTCTCTGGAGGTGGAAAACATTTTTTATCATGAGTCCTTTGAAATTGTCTTGGATCTTTGGATCTTATCTGAGAATAGATAAGTCCTTAATAGCTGATCATTATTCAATATTGCTGTTACTGTGCACAGTGTTCTCCTGGTTCTATTTTACTTCACACCAGTTCATGTAAAACCTTACAGGGTTTTCTGAGAGCATTCTGCTCATCATTTCTTTTTTAAAAATTTTTTTAGAGGGGAAGGCAAGGCAATTAGGGTTAAGTGACTTGCCCAAAGCCACACAGCTACTAAGTGTCAAGTATCTGAGGTCGGAATTAAACTCAGGTCCTTCTGACTCCAGGGTCAGTGCTCTATTCACTGTGCTACCTAGCTGCCTCTTATAGCACATTAATGTTCCATAACAATCACATACCACAACTTCTTCAGCCATTCAGCAATTGATGGTCATCCCCTCAACTTTCAATTTTTTGCCACCACAAAAAGAGCTGCTTTAAATATTTTTGTACATATAGGCTGTTTTCCTTTTCCTTTGATCTGTTTGGGATACAGTCCTAGTAGTGCTAGGGCTTTTAAAGCTCTCTAGGCATAGTTCCAAATTGCTCTCCAAAATGATTGGATCAGTTCACAACTTCACTAAAAGTATATTAGTATCTCAGTTTTCCCATATCCCCTCCAACATTTGTTATTTTCCTTTTGTCATGTTAGACAATATCATAGGTATAGGGTAGTAACTCAGAGTTGTTCTAATTTGCATTTCTCTAATTGTAATTTAGAGCACTTTTTCGTATGATTGTAGAAAGCTTTGATTTCTTTATCTGAAAACCCTCTGTTCATATTCTTTGGGTCATTTATCAATTGGGAAATGACTCATGTTCTTACAAATTTTACTCAGTTTTCTATATATTTGAAAAATGAGGCCATTGTCAGAGAAACCTGATGCAAAAAATTTTCCTCCAGTTTTTTGCTTTCCTTCTTATCTTGGCTACATTGGGTTTTTTTTGGTGCAAAATCTTGCTAATTTAATGTAATCAAAACTATCCATTTTAAATCCTACATGCTTTCTATGTCTTGTTTGGTCATAAATTCTTCCCTTATCCATAGATCTAACAGGCAAACTATTCCACACTCCCCTGATTTGCTTATGATATAACTCTTGATGTCTGAATCACGTGCTCATTTTGACCTTATCTTTTTATACTGTGTATGATGTTGGTCCATGCTAAGTTTCTGTCAGACTGCTTTTCAGTTTTCCCAGAAATTTTTGTCAAATACTGATTTTTTGCTCTAAAAGTTTGGATCTTTGCATTTATCAAACACTAGATTACTGTGGTCATTTACCACCATGTATTGTATACCTAATTTATTCTACTTATCCATCACTCTCTTAGCCAGCACAATATTGTTTTGATGCTTACCATTTTGTAATACTGTTCAATGTCTGATACTACTAGGCCACCTTCCTTTACATTTTTTTCATTAATTCTCTTGATATTCTTATCCTTTTGTTTTTCTAGATGAAATTTGTTTTATCTTGTTTTAGCTCCATAAAATTTTTTTGTAGTAGTTTGATTGATATGGTACTGAATAAGTAAATTAATTTAAGCAGGATTATCATTTTTATTATATTGGCTTGACCTACCCATGAGCAAGTAATATTTCTT
This sequence comes from Pseudochirops cupreus, assembly GCA_028627135.1. Taxonomy (NCBI): domain Eukaryota; kingdom Metazoa; phylum Chordata; class Mammalia; order Diprotodontia; family Pseudocheiridae; genus Pseudochirops; species Pseudochirops cupreus. The sequence continues at coordinate 47,632,145 of CM053584.1, read as the reverse complement.
CTGTTACTTAAATCTGACTTATTTGTGGGAAAAATGTTTTGCAATTGTGTTCATATAGTTCCTGGGTTTGTCTTGGCAAGTGAGTTCCCGAGTATTTCATATCATATACAGTTATTTAAATGGAATTTCTCTTTCTGTCTCTTCCTGCTGGACTTTGTTGGTAATATGGAAATACTGATGATTTCTATGATTTTATTTTATAGCTTGAAATTTGCTGAAATTGTTAATTAGTTCAACTATTTTAGTTGATTTTCTAGGATTCTGTAAGTATACCATAATATCATTTGCAAAGAGTGATCATTTTCTTTCCTCATTGTCTATTATTTCTTCAGTTTCTTTTTCTTCTCTTATTGCTCCAGTAGCATTTCTAGTACAACATTGAATAATAGAGATGATAATGGATATCCTTGCTTCACCCCTGATCTTACTGGGAAGACTTCTAGCTTAATCCCATTACAGATAATGCTTGCTGATGGTTTTAGATAGATACTACTTATCATTTTAATGAAAATTCCATTTATCCCTATGCTTTCTAGTACTCTTAATAGGAATGAGTGCTGTATTTTGTCAAAACCTTTTTCTGCATCTATTGAGATAATCATATAATTTTTGTTGGCTTTGTTATTGATATGGTCAACTATGTTTATAGTTTTTCTAATATTGAGCTAGCCAACCCTGCATTCTTGGTATAAATTCCATCTAGTCATAGTATATGATTTTTGTTATATGTTGCTGTAATCTTCTTGCTAGTATTTTTAAATTTTTTGTAACAATATTCACTAGAGAAATTAGTCTTTAGTTTGCTTTCCCTGTTTTTGCTCTTCCTGGTGTAGGAATCAGTACCATATTTGTGTCATAAAAGGACCTTGGTAGGACTCCTTTGCCTATTTTTTTTCAAATAGTTTTTATAGCATTGAAGTTAATTGTTCTTTAAATGTTAGGTCTAATTCACTTGTGAATCTGTCTGGTCCTAGGGATGTTTTCTTAGGGAGCTCATTTATGGCTTGTTCAATTTTTTTTTCCTAAGGTAGATATATTAAAATATTCAATTTCCTCTTCTGTTAAGTTGGGCAATTTATATTTTTGTAAATATTCATCAGTTTTACTTAGATTGCTATATTTATTGACATGTAATTAGGCAAAATAGCATCTAATGATGGAATTCACCCTTTCCATTTTTGATACTGGTGATTTTGTTTACTTTTTCCTTTTTTGAAATGAATTAACCAATGATTTATCTATTTTGTTTATTTTTCTTGTGAAACCAAATGCTAGTTTTATTAGTTCAACGGTTTTCTTACTTTTATGATGATTAATTTCTCCTTTTATTTTCAGGATTTCCAATTTTCTGTTTAATTGGGATCTTAAATTTGTTTTTATTTTCTAGTTTTTTTTTTTGATTGCATGCTCAATTCAGTGATCTGCCCTTTGTTTTGTTTATATGAGCATTTAGAGATATAAAATTTCTCCTAAGTACTGCTTTGGCATAAATTTTGGAATATTGTCTCATTGCTGTTATTCTCTTTAATGAAATTATTGATTGTTTCTATGATCTGTCCTTTGAACCACTCATTCTTTAGGAATAAATTATTTAGTTTCCAATTAATTTTTATCTATGTTTCTGAGCCTGCTATTGAATGTAATTTTTATTGCACTATTATCTGAAAAGGATGCTTTTAATATTTCTGCTTTTCTGCATTTAGATGTGAGGTTTTTATGCCATAATACATTTAATTTTTGTGTAGATGTCATTTACCACTGAGAAAAAGGTATATTATTTTCTATTCCCATTCATTTTTCTAAAACTCTATTCATCACCTTTTTGGGGTTAGAGTTATCTACTTCTGAGAGGGGAAGTTGAGGTTCACCACTAGTATAGTTTTACTATTTCCTCCTGTAACTCACTTAACTCATCCTTTAAGAGTTTGGATACTATGGCATTTCATGCATACATGTTTAGTATTAATATTACCTCATTGTCTATGGTACATTTTATCAAAATGTAGTTTCCTTTCTTATCTCTTTTAATTAGATTTTTTTTTGCTTTCACTTTGTCTGAGATCATGATTGCTATCCCTACTACCCCCATCAGCAGAAGCATAATAGATTCTGCTCTAGTCCCTTACCTTTACTCTCTACGTATCCTTCGGCTTCAAGCCTATCTCTTGTACACAATATACTGTTGAATCTTGGTTTTTAGTCCATTCTGCTACCTGCTTCCACTTAATGGGTAAGATCATCCCATTCACATTCACAGTGATGATTATTAACTGTGTATTTGCCTCTATCCTATTTTCCCTTGTTTATCCTTCTCTCTATCTCTCCTTTCATCTTTTCCCTCCTCAAAAATCTGTTTGTTTCTGACCACTGACTCCCACAATTCACCCTCCCTTCTAACTTCTATCTTCTATTTCTATATCTATCTATATCTTCTCTAATCCTTCTCTCCCTATAATTCCCTGTAGGGCAGTGGTTCGCAACCTTCCTAATGCTGCGACCCTTTAATACAGTTCCTCATGTTGTGGTGACCCCCAACCATAAAATTATTTTTGTTGCTACTTCATAACTGTAATTTTGCTACTGTTATGAATCGTAATGTAAATATCTGACATGCAGGATGTATTTAAATTGAACATAACCCACAGGTTGAGAACCACTGCTGTAGGGTAAGATATATTTCTATACCCATCTGAGTGTGCATGTTATTCCCTCTTTCAGCCAATTCTGATGAGAATAAAGTTAAAACATTGACTGCCACTCCCATCTTCTCCTCCACTGTAAAATCTCTTCCTTTCATTCCCCTTTTATATGAGATAGTTTGCACCATTATATCCCTGCCTTCCCTTCTCCCAGTGCACCCCTCTTTCTCATCCCTTCATTTTTTTTAGATTATCCCAACATTACTGACTTGTACCTGTGCCCTTTGTCTATGTATACTTCTTTTAACTTCTCTAATAATGATAAAATTCTTAGGAGTGACAAATATCATCTTCCCATATAGGAACGTAAACAGTTTAACCTCATTGACTCATGTTTACCCTTTTATGCTTCTCTTAAATCTTGTATTTGAAAGTCAAAGTTTCTATTCAGCTCTGATCTTCTCATCAGGAATGTTTGAAGTTCTCTATTTCATTAAACATCCATTTCTCCCCTTGAAGAATTATACTCAATTTTACTGGGTAGGATCTTCTTGGTTGTCCTTTCTCCTCTGGAATATCACATTCAGTTTCTTCATCTTTAAAATAAGCTGGAATAGGAAATGGCAAGCTACTCTAATATCTTTGCCAAGAAAACCCTAAAGAGGGACACAGGGAGCTGGACATGACTAATCAACTAAACAACAACAATAAAAGTGTAAGAGAGTAAATAAGGATAGATACAGAACCTGCAATTCCATTGGTATAGGAAACTCTCAGATGAGAAGATTCTTTCTCCATATGCAAGTTGTCATTTTCTCTGCCACTTAAAGTCTAAGAGAGAGTTGCCTAGCTCACTAAAAGATTAATGACTTGCCCAGGGTCGCATAGCCAGTATGTGTCTGGGACATGAATTCAGATCTTTCTAGCTTCATGCCTCTCTATCTATTCTACCATGCTGCCTCAAGGCAGTAAATAGTTGGCTCTAAATTAATTGGTACAGAAAGAGGAGAGGTGATGTAATGTGGTAAAAAGTATTAGCCTGACAGTCAAGAGACTTCTAGGGTTTTAGCCCTAGCTCTGGCTTTGGGGTGGTAGAGATGAGTGCTGGAGTAGAGAGTTCCCATTGATCCCCTCAGATATTTACTGTCTGCATCACTTAGGTGACATTAATTGTGTGCTAAGTTTCATTGCTATTTGTCATTCTATGTGTATATCCCCTCCATCAGTATGCTGGCTGTTCATGGTGATAAAGCTACCAGTGTTAAGAAGAGTCATTTGTTCCATGAGGTGATAAGTAATACATGAAGAACCAGGAATAGAGATAAAAGCATGTGGTCAACATTTGAGGCTGAGGGTCAAAGACTGAACAAGAGGGTTTGTACGCCAACAGTAAAGAACAAGTTCTAAAGATGGGCCCTGTGGGCTGAGGTTTGTACAGAAGAACCAATAGATAGGGGCAGAAGACAGGTTGCAGCAAACTGAGGTCAAGAAAGCCAAGGAAAACCAAATCAAGCCAAGAGGTTGATTTAAGTTCTGATGCAAGATCCATGTGTCCCCCAGGTAGCTAGGTGGTACAATGGGGCAAGCACTAGACTTGAAATCAAGGAGGACCTGAGTTCAAATTCTGTATTGGACACTTACTAGCTATGTGACTTTGAGCAAGTCATTTAGCTTCTATGTTCCTCAGTTTCCACAAATGAGGATAATAGTGACACCTACCCTTTGGGGTTACTCACAGTAACCCCAAATATAAAATGAAATATTTGTAAAGCATTTTGCAAGCATTAAAGGATTATATAAATGTGACTATTATTAATAGTACCCAGCCATTATGTATCAGAAGTAGCAATTGAATCCAGGCCTTCATGATTCCTAGGCAATTTCTCTATCCACTATATCATATTGCTTTACATCTTGTGCAAATAAAAGATTTTATATGAATATATATATATTATATATATATATATTTATATAAAATTATATATATGTAAAATTTATTTATTCTAAATGTTAAAAAAACTTTTTAGTTCTAATTTTTTTTGCTCCCTCTAACCCCAATCCCACCCATTGAGGAGGTAAGCAATATGATACCAAACATACATGTAAAAGCATGCAAAACATATTTCCATATTAGCCATGTTGCAAGAAAAGCAAGAAAAACACAGTGAAAAACTTATACTTCAATTTGTGGCCATTTCATCACTTCTCTCTCTTTGAAGGTGGACAGTATTTTTCATCATAAGTCCTTCAGAATTATCTTGGATCTTTGTATTGAGCAGAGTAGCTAAGTCTTTCACATTTGATCATCATTACAATATTGCTGTTACTGTGTACAACATACCCCTAGTTCTGCTCACTTCACTCTGCATCAATTCATATAGTTCTTCCCATGGTTTTCTGAGAGCATCCTGTTTGTCATTTCTTGAAGCACAATAGTATTCCATCAGAATCGTATACTACACCTCATTTAGCAGTCCCCCAATTGATGGGTATCCTTTCAAATTTCAAATCTTTCCCACCATAAAAAGGTAGGCACAGTTTTATAGCCCTTTGGGCATAGTTCCAAATTGTTCTCCAGAATAGGTGGACCAGCTCACAACTCCATCAACAGTACATTAGGGTGCTGATTTTTCCAAATCCCATTCAGCATTTGTCATTTTCCTTTTGTCATATTAGGCTACCTGATAGGTGTGAGGTGGGTAATTTAGAGTTGTTTTAATTTACATTTCTCTAATCAATAGTGATTTGGAGCATTTTTTCAAACAACTACAGATAGCTTTGGTTTCTTCTTCTGAAAACTGCCTGTTCATGTCCTTTGATCACTTATCAGACTGGGAATGGCTCTTGTGTTCATAAATTTGACTTTGTTTCCCATATATTTGAAAAATTAGGCTTTTATCAGAGAGACTTGCTATAACTTTTTTGATATTACTTCATTGTCTTGTATCTTTTAGAAAAATGTAGTTTCTCTGATTATTTCTTTTAATTAGGTCTGTTTTTTACTTTTGCTTTGTCCAAGATCAATTATTTTTCTTTTCTTTTTTTTTACTTCAGTTGAAGCATAATAGCTTCTGCTTGAGCCCCTTATTTTTAACTTTTTCAGTGTTTGTCTTTCTGTTTCAAGTACAGTATATTGTTGGATTCTGGTTTATAATCCCTTTTGCTATCCACTCCCATTTTATATGTGAATTCATCCAATTCACACTCACAGTCATGATTACTAATTGTGTATTTCCCTCCCTCCTATTTTCCTTTGATTTTCCTTCTCTCTCTTTTTACTCTGTCCCTCCTCAAAAGTTAGTTTTGCTTCTAACCACTGCCTCCTTTAAGCCACCCTCCCCTTTATCATTCTTCCCCTTTCTCTTACCCCCTTTTGAGTAAGACAGATTTCTATACCCAACTGAATGTGTGTGTGTGTGTGTGTGTGTGTGTGTGTGTGTGTATGTGCATTCTTCCCTCTTTGAACCAATTCTGATGAGAGTGAGGTTCAAGCATTGCCTGCCTCTCCTCCCATTTTCCCTTCCACTGTAAAAAACTCTTCATTTATGCATCTTTTATGTGAGATATTTCCCCTTATACTTCCTTTCCTTTCCTTTTCCCCCCAGTGCATCCGTTTTTCTTACCCCTTGATTTTTTTTTTTTAGATTGGGTCAACATAATCTACTCATTCTTGTGCCCTTTGTTTGTGCACACTCCTTCTAAGTGCCTGAATAATTATAAAATTCATAGGATTTACATGTATCATGTTCCCACACAGGAATATAAACAGTTTAACCTTATTGAGTCCCTTCTGATTTCTCTTTCATGTTTACCTTTTTATGCTTCTCTTGTATCCTGTATTTGAATGTCAAATTTTCTATTCTGCTCTGGTCTTTTCACCAAGAGTGCTTGAAAGTCCTTTATTTCATTAAATATACATTTTTCCCCCTGAAGGATTATACTCTATTTTGCTCAGTAGCTTCTTCTAGGTTGTAATCCCATCTCCTTTGCTTTCAGGAATATCACATTCCAAGCCCTCTACTTCTTTAATGTGGAAGCTGCTAAATCTTGCGTGATCCTAACTGTGACTCCATGATATTTGAATTTTTTTTCCTGATGCTTGCAATGTTTTCTCCTTATCCTGGGAACTCTGGAACTTAGCTATATTATTCCTGGGAGTTTTCATTTTGATTTCTCTCTTAGAAAGTGATCGATGGATTCTTTCCATTTCTATCATATCTGCTGGATCTAAGATATTAGGGAAATTTTCCTTTATAATTCCTTGAAATATATGGTCTAGGTTCTTTTTTATCATGACTTTCAAGTAGTCCAGTAATTCTTCAATTATCTCTTCTAGATCAATGAAATTGATCCCATTAGGAAGGAGTAGGAAAAATTGCCTTTCTATAATGGAGCCCCAAATTATGTAAAAATTTGTAGTGGATGCAATCAACATGCAAGAACAGGACATTGGTTCTCAGTTTTACAAAACACTTTTTCTCACAACCATCCTATCAAGTAGGAACCAAAAATAATTATTAAGGCGGGTGGATGGCACAGGGGATAGATTATAGGCCTTGGAGTATTCAAATACACCCTTAGACACTTCCTAGCTGGGTGACCCTGGTCCAGTCACTTAATTACTTTCTGTCTTGGTTTTCTCAATTTTAAAAAGGGATTAACAATATTAGCTATTGCTTATATAGCGCCTACTATGTGCTAGATACTTTACAAACATTATTTTATTTAATACTTACAATAACTTTGGGAGGTAGGCACTACTATTATCCCTATATGACAAATGAGGAAACTGAATCAGACAGAGGTTAAGTGACTTACCCAAGATGCCTCAGCTAGTAAATATCTGAGCCTGGATTTGAACACAGGACTCCCTGACTCCAGGCCTAGAGCTCTATCCACTGCGCCCACCTAACTACCCTATTATAATACCTCTTTGCAGGATTATTTAAAAGATTAAATGACATAAAGTACATAATGCATTTTGCAAACTTCAAAGCACTATATAAACCTGTCTAGCACTATTATACCTATGTTTTAGATAACCAACTGAGGAAAGACATTAAATGATTTTCCTCTAACTGTGAATTACAAAGCCAAGAATAAAACCTAGTTCTTGTGTCTTCAAGTCCAGAGCAGGTTCTGTCATGCTAGTCTGTCTTCCCTAAAGAAACTGGGTTGGAGGGTGCCACTAATATGGCTGGGGTGGAACTGCCACCAGAGTCCTAGGAAGCTTGCCGAGAGTATTGAATAGGCAGCTAGGATCAGCTATCTGGGTAGAAACACACCTGTTATATCCCTATCCAAGGTCTAAGCCTTGTGAATTGAGAGCTGGATATAGCCAATACCTAGTCAAATGTCCTGAGAAATTAACACCAGACTTGAAGGAACATCTATATAGAGGTTCTGGGGTCATGATTGAGTCATGGCAGACTCCGTAATGGCAAAGGAGAAGGACGAGTAATGTGACCCTAGGGAAACTTGTTCGATCAGTCAATTAATAAATAATTATTTATTAATTGCCTGCTGAATGCCAGGCACTGGGCTAAGGACTGGGGATATATAGAGAAGCAAAAGATGATACTTGCCCTCAAAGAGTTTATAATCTAACGGAGGAGACAACACACAAACAAATCTATCTCACTGCATCCTGGCTCATCACCAGTCATCTTGACTTATATTTTGCCACTGGACAGTGATGACTTTGGAGGAAAGAGTGAGGCTGATGACTTTGCACAGCTCTGCCTCACTTAAATCCAACTCACTCAAAATTCATCATTCTCATGATGTCATTGGTCCTCTTAGAGAATGAAGGACAAACAACAATATGAAACAAGCTATATATAGGATAAGTTGGAAAGAATTAACAGAGGGAAGGCACTAGAATTTATAGGGGTTGGGGAAAGCTCCCAGTAAAAGATGAGATTTTAGTTGAGACTTAAAGGAAGTCAGGAAAGGCAGTTGTTAAGGCTGAAGATATTTAAAAGCCAGCCAGTGATCTACTGGTCAAATTGTTCTTCAGCCATGTGATTTTTTTTTTCTTTTTGGAAGGGGGAGGGCAGGGCAATTGGGGTTAAGTGACTTGCCCAAGGTCACATGGCTAGTTTTTGTGTTAAGTGTCTGAGGCCAGATTTGAACTCAGGTCCTCCTGACTCCAGGGCCAGTGCTCTATTCACTGTGCCACCCAGCCGCCCCTCATGTGATTTTTTTTATCACTCTCTATTGTTAGTGACTTGACCCATCTCATGTAAATAGATTTATCCTAGGTGCATTATTATGCCTTAGTTGTGAGAAGGTGCAGTGTTGGTAGAAGAGGGCAGATGCTGGAACTAGAAGCATCCAGTCAAGGTGGCAGAGGTGAAAGGCCCCTACTACAAAATGAGAAAGTATGAGATTGAAAGTTTTAGCCAAAAAAGAAGCAGACTATGAAGAAATATGAGAAGAGATAGAAATACACAAATGTAGAAGCATACCATTGATTAGTGACAGTATGATATAGTGAGCAGAATGCTGCTAGGGAGTGTGGAGATTTGGACTCTAGTCCCAACTTAGCCAGTAACTAGCTGTGTGACTTTAAGTTACTTCACCTTGCTAGGTCTCAGTTTTTCCATCTACAAAATGGGAGAATAATATTTATCTCATCTAACTCATGGGATTGAGAAGACTGGCTGAAATAGATATAGAAGCACTTTGAAAAGAACAAATTGCCAGCTATACAGTGATAAATTGTTATCATTATTAATAGAAGTTATAACAGATATTGGCATATACATCCCAGAATCATCTGAATTAGAAGAGACCTCAGAAGTTCTCTAGTCCAAACTATGCCAGAAAAAGAATCCCCTTTATAGTAAAACCAATAAATGATCATCTGGTCTTTATTTTAAAATCTCTGGTAAGAAAGAACCTGTCTCTAGGAAAATAGCTCCAGTTATTGGGAAGGGTTTTTTTTAATATTTACTTGGAATTTGCCCCTCTATGCTTTCCACTTATTCCTCTCACTATAGTTTGGTCAAGCAGAACAACTTTGATCCCTCTTGCACATGACATCTCTTATAATTGTAATCACAATAATTTACATATCAATTTAATGTTTGCAAGGCACTTTACTATGTTATTTGATCCTTAAAACAGCCCTGTGAAGTGCTTTTCATCCTTTATTTTTGAAGAGGACCAGTAACATCATGGGGTGATGTCTTGACTTGAGTGTGGTTTGGATTTAAGCATGGAAGAGTTGTATAAAATCATCAACCTCATGCTGTCTTTTGGAGTCATTGAAGTCTAGAAAGACCAGGTGTCTTGACTACATATGTTAACTATAAAGTTACTATAAAGACTGGACCTAGATCCCTGCTATGGTACAGCACTATGAAATTCCTGCACACTTGTTCATCCCATTGATAATTTTACTGATGGCACCACAGTTCAATGAGAAGGCCAAAAGATAAACAAAAATAAAAATAGGATTCCAATTCATGAAGTAACTACTTGTTCTCCATCTCTATGCCAGGTGGCACAGTGGATAGAGGTCTGAACTTGGAATGGGGACAATAATAGCACCTACCACCCAAGATTGTTGTAAGGATCTAATGAGACAATAATTGTAGAATGTTTAGCAAAGTAGGTACTTGCTTGTTTCCTTCCCTTTGGCTGTTAGTCATGATATAGTGATATGATACATTTTGGGGGTAGCTAGGTGGTACAGTGGATAGAGCACAAGGTCTGGAGTCAGGAAGACCTAAGTTCAAATTCAGTCTCAGACACTGGCTGTGTGACCTTGGGCAAGTCACTTATTCCTGTTTGCCTCAATTCCTTATCTGTAAAATGAGCTGGAGAAAGAAATGGCAAATCACTCCGATATGTTTATGAGAAAACCCCAAATAGGGTCACAAAGAATCAGATACAACTGAAATGACAGAACAACGTGATATATTTATTAGTGCACAACACCTATGGGGAGATAGCATGGTGCAGCAGAAAGAGTTCTAGTTTTGTAGCAGGGGAACTGAGTTCGAGTCCTAGTCCTTTCTCTTAATGCATATTATTTAAGGACTGCTTCTTCCCTGTAAAATGAAAGGTTCAATTAGGCTCCCTCTCAGGCTCCTTCCAACTCAAAATCTTTGACCCTTTTGTTGAAGTGAATGAAATCACTGGCTTTGGGCACCATGGGCAAATGCTTGCTCTTATACTTCTCATTATTTCCAAGTAAAGGTATTGTCTCAGATATCTCTGCCTTACACAAGAACCTATAAGCCAACTGTCTTGCAAGGAATAATGACCCCCTGACAGGACACAGACCCATGACCCCAAAGTATGACCTATACCTCAGGGGACACAAACAAGTTGGTTTTGCCTTTAGCTAACAACCAAAGTCTCTTACCCTAAGCAGGACTCCTGATCTCATGCAAAAAAGCAAAGATGAGGTAGTGACAACTTTGTGTCTTAAAATTTTGCCAGATACTTAGCACCCCCAAAGCAGTCCCGACTTAGTGTCAGGACACCAGATGGGCTAACCTCAGCAAGTCAGCACTGTCAGATATATGGACATAACCAACAGAAATGGAGTTGTCCCAAAGCAGCTCTGCCTCTGATACAAGTGACCACTCAGAGCCTAAGGGGTCACAGGAAGAATTAGTCCACTAAAAATCTTCCACTCAGTGACCCTCCCAGGTAAAAACAGCCTGTAAGGCAAAGTAACCTTTATTTCTTCCTTGCCCAAAGAGAAGCCACTGGACCAAATCTCAGTTGTCCCAATACATATACCATGTATTATACATGGTATAATAGACCACTGCAAAAATGGAGAGTGTGAGGAGACAATAATGCCCTGGCCATGGTACCCAGATGACAGGCAACAGTTTGGATAGCATCACCAGCAGCCAGAAGAGGAGGGCAATGTTGCCTCTTGGCTTGAGGGCCAGAAAGCTCTGATGCAAACAGGGCCATTTGAGTTGACTCTCCTTCTTCCACATTCATGGCTGTTGTGAGTCAGGACATTGTGAGACAGACTGGTGCTATTTGATGGATTTGCCTGAAACTCAGCAGTGAGCTTTTTTGGGCAAAAGGTATAAAAGCAATATTCTAGTGATGGTGTAGCCAGGAAGCTTCTGGGATCTCAGGGATCTTTTTGAACTACTTCTTACCAAGAGTTCAGCAAGCTGATTATTGGCTTATGGGGTTTTTTTTTTTTTGGAAGGGGGAAGGCAAGGCAATTGGGGTTAAGTGACTTGTCCAAGGTCACACAGCTAGTTAAGTGTCAAGTGTCTGAGGCCGTTTTTGAACTCAGGTCCTCCTGACTTCAGGACCGATGCTCTGCCACCTAGCTGCCTCTGGATTATGTTTTTAACCCTTACAAAGTACTTTACAAACATTGTCTTACTTATTTCTCAAAGAGCCTTATGGTTAGGTAGTGAAAATATAATTAATTACTATTTTTATACATGAAGAAACCTACTATGTATTAGGTACTGGGGATACAACTCCATTATTAACGGAACTTCTTCCTACTGGGAAAACAATATGTTAAACACACACAAACACACACACACACACACACACACTGGGAAAACAATATGTTACACACACACACTGGGAAAACAATATGTTAAACACACACACATACACGCACACACCAAACAAACAAAATACACAGTTATTAAGGGAGAATTAACAACATAGGAGCTTGAGAAAGGTGTCTTATAGAAGGTAACACTTGAGATAACCTTGATAACACTTGAGATAACCTTGAAGGGAGCTCAGAGCTCCAAGAGGCAGAAGGGAAAAGAGAGAGCTTTCCAGGCATTGGGGGCCACCTATATAAAAGCGCACAGGCAATATGGGGAACAGTGAACAGTTAGTACCAGGGGCAACTAGGTGGCACAATGAATAGAGTGCCAGGTCTTGAGTCAGGAAGACACGAGTTCAAATCTAGCCCCAGACACTTATTAGTTGTGTGACCCTGAGCAAGTCACTTTCCTGTTTGTCTCAGTTTCCTTAACTATAAAATGAACTGGGGAAGAAAACAGCAAATTACTCTAGTATCTTTTCCAAGAAAACCCCAAATGGGGTCATGAAGTATTGGACATGACTAAACAACAAGAAGGCAGTTTGTTTTGACTGGAGTGTGGGGTACCTGAGGAGAACTAATATGTATTCAAGTTGGAAGGACAGACTAGGGAGGGTCATATTGAGAAAGATTTAAAATGTCAAACAGAAGGTAATGTGTTTTTTAACCTAAAGGCAAGAGAGAGCCAACCAAGCTTCTTTTGTCAAAGAGTTATGTGACCCTGGGCAAGTTACTTAATCACTTCAGGCCTCTTTTTCCTCATCTGTAAAATGAGGAGGATGGTCATTGCATTGTTTAGAATTCTTAAGTCTTTCAAAAGTGTCCATTTTTACAATATTGTTGTTATAGTATATTGTTCTACCGATTCTGCTCACTTCACTCTGCATCAGTTCATACAAATCTTCCCAGGTTTCCTTGAAACCACCCCTATTATTATTATTTTTTTATGGTAGAGCCATGCATATTTGCCTCAAGAGTTTTCTTTTTAAAAATTTTTTTGATGGGAGATGAGAGAAAGACAAAATAAATGTTTTTTAAAGTAAACAAAAAACATTTTCAATGAGTGGATTGAACTCCTTCTAACTCTAAATCTATCATGTTATGATTATTTGGTTTGTAGAACAAAACATCTCCTTAAAAATTGTTCCTCAACTAGGCACCTTGCTTGCATATGTCAAAATCCCACAAGCTTCCTCAAAAGAGAAAACAATAGATGTAACAGGTAACTTTGTTCATTGACCTTCTGATTACTGATGTCAATAGAGGCTTTGAAAATGGTGCTTGCCATCATCATGGAGAATGGCCAGTGCAGGAAGTATTCCCCACTGAAGAAGTATTCCCTGTAGATAGTCAGGTCACTAATCTTGTTTTCAGATGATATTGTGTTGATTTCATCGATCCCTAGAACATGGTAGACTCTTCTAAATTGGGTCTATAGTTACTCAAAACAGTTTGACCTAACTCTAACCCCCCCGTGGAAAATGTATGACCTATAACATGTGTGAAATTAGATAATATGAAGCAAGTGTGAGAAATGTCAAAAGAGAAGATGTGATAATGAATTAAGTGAGATATAAGAAGTAGAGTTTGTAGGAGAGGGTGTTTTTTTGGTTTGTTTTTGTTTTGTTTTTTTTGCATTGCAGAAGTCAGGGGTTAGATAAAAATTGAACTAGGCTTGAAAGATTGAGGAGGAGTTGGTTAAACAGAATAAAGGGGAGAGTTTGCCAAATGAGGAGCCAAATGACAGGAGCACAGAATTTTAGGAGGATTTAAATCTGGAAGGACTCTAAAGATTTTCCAATCTAATCCCCTTCATGTTAAGTCAAGAAGCACCTATTATAACGAAGACATTGTATTAAGCGCTGGGGAGACAGAAAAACAAAACAGTTCACTGCTTTCAAAGAGCTCACATTCTAATGAAGGGAAGCAACATGTATACAGCTATATACAAAGAAAATATAGACAGGATAAACTGGAGATAGCCTTGGAGGAAATGCACTAGCATTGAGAGGGATTAGGAAAGGCTTCTTGCAGAAGGCAGGATTTCATACGGGAGAAAACTAAGGCTAAGGTTTGTCAAAGGTCATGCAACTAGTAAATTGCTGAATCAGGATTGGAATCCGGATCCTCTGAGGAAGAACCGACATGCTTTTCTTGCATCTTACCTCTTAGTACAGGAGTGGGAGTAAGTATGGATTGTTTGGACGCTAGAGAGTAGAATAGTCTGACTGAAGTAGTGTGTTGTTAGGTAATCTTCCTAGGAAGAATGTAAGTTCCTTGAGGCAAGGGAATGGTCTTCCTTTTGTCTCTGAATCTCCAATGCCCGGTTCAATGTTTGGATTGAATTGGTTCATGAAGCAGGAATAGTGGGAAATAGGACTGGAAAAGTATTATTGCTGGAATCCAGATTGCAATCACTTTCTTAAATGTCAGAAGTGGGATGTCGTCTTGTGGTAACTAGGAGTCATTGATTTCTTTCTTTCTTTTTTGGACAGGAGAGTGAAAAGATAAAAATAGTGCTTTGAAATGATTAATGTATTCCTCCATTGAGACATTAGGAAAATAACCCCAGGGTCCAGTCAATACTCCCTCTCTGCCTTGATAGGTTGTCGTGTCTCCCACTGTGAGTGAGCTGTGTCTAAGAGCGTTTCGCAGTTCAATTTGCCAGTCTCTCATTTGAGACGTGATAAATGGCAAAAGCTTTCAGAAAATTAGACGTGGAAAGAGTCTCCTCAAAGGCCAAAGGCTACTCTAGTTCCCCAAAGCTGTTAGAAAGGGAAACACTTTGAGGGCAGGGGTCGTTTTTTTGCTTTTGTCTCTGTACGCAGTCCCCGGTACAATGCCTGGCGCTCCCCAAGATTCTGCTCTTCTGTAGAAGGAAGCCCTTCTTTGTTCCTTTTCCAAGTCATGCCCTCGGGTCCCCCTCCTGTAAATCTCTCAGGTGTAGCTGTTGAGCGACATAAGGGACAACACACTCACGAGAACTCAAAGCCTGTAGAAAGAAGGCTCTAGCTACTTCCACTTGGGGAGGCAGTGTGGTACAGTGGTAAGAACACTGGCTTTGGAGTCGGAGAATGAGGTTTCAAATCTTACCTCTATCACCTGTGTGACCTTGGGAAAGCCACTTCAACTCTTTGGGCCCCAATTTCCCCATCTGTAAAATGAGGAAGTTTCACTCCCTTCCTGCCCTGGCTCCATGATCCTCTTCATGACTCAATCTCTTACTCTATTAATTGTGAGCTCTTGGAAGAGCTTCATTCCTCCCTTCTCCCCAAATTCCTGTCACGGGTCAAATACCAACTGCATCGAATGAGGAAAGGCTAGAGTGAGAGAAAATGCCTTTTTAAGTAAAACCACGTTGATTTTTTTTTTTGGAGGGGGAAAAGTGCTATAGAAATAAAACGCACCCGAAGAGTCTTCGCATTGCCTGATCCCTCCCTCCTCACTCCTGACCTATGCCGATGCGGTCAGACATCGATTGGCTTCCCAGCTGATAGATTGTACCACTGATGGAGTCCTCAGTGAACGCGTAAGGAGCTCAAACAGTTGGGGTACAGAAGCCTAGCCCTAAGCTGAAGCTAAGGGGCAGCAGCTGCCGCAAAAGCCGCAGCCGCAGCAGCAGCAGCAGTAGCGGCGGCAGCAGCAGAGGCGGCAGCAACAGCAGCAACAGCAGCATGCGCTCTGATTGCCACACACCAGCTGCTGCTGCCACAGCTGCCTGGAACACACTCTGACGACTCTGCCGTCCAGAGACAGGCTCTTTCCTAATTAATCTCAGCGAGCGGACGGCCCCTGTACTCCTAGTGGCTGCCAGGGGATGATGACCGCTCTTCTCATACCAAGTTGAAGGAGTCCCGGCTTTGCCTAATAGCTAGCTGGGAGAGAGGCAGGACTACTGAGAAGAGGAAAGAAAGACGGAGGAGAAAGAAAGATGAACTGACGAGTAAACATGTATGGAAATTACTCTCACTTCATGAAGTTTCCTGCAGGCTTTGGCAGTAAGTATGTCACTTGGACAGGGCTGGCTGGACCTTTAGTGTGAAAGAATGAGGGACAAGGGGAAGGAGGAATGTGTTGTGGGTTTTTCCTCCCTTATCGTTCCAGAAAGGAATAATTCACTGCAATTGTTAGAGTAAGTAGATATACACAGGTGTGTAAGAAAGAAAGCTGAGATAGAAGGGGTGTGTGTGTGTGTGTGTATGTGTGTGTGTAGAGGGAGAGAGGAGAGAGAGAAAGAGAAAGAGAGAGAGAGAGAGAAATAAAGAGAGAGATTGTATATTACATATAGGTGAGATTGTGTGGCGTGTGTAGAAAAGATGAGTTGAAGAGGAGTATTAATGGGGGCCGATATGTGTGAGAATGAGTTACAGATACAATAAGAGCATTTATGTGGGAGCTAGTGTGCATGGAAGTAGAATAGTTAATAATAAAAGTATGATTACATTCCTCCTATACCACTTTTCAGGAAGAAAAGCTATTGTCAAAGGCTTTGAAAATATTAACTGCCATGGAAAGCCTTGGTAACAATGATAGGGTTGTTTTCTGAAAAAGTACCATTTTCTACCCATCAGACTGATGTGTTAGGTGTTCTGGAAAAAATAACTTGGCATTGTATTTTCTTTCTTTCCTCTCCCATCCTAAAAACCTTGAATATCCCATCTTTCTTTCCCCTCCCCACATCATTATATCTGTCATTCCCATAATTTCCATACACGAGTGTGTGTGTGTGTGTGTGTGTGTGTGTATGTATGTGTGTGGGCATGCATATACAAATCTAATTTTTGGTAGGAACCATCAAATTGACTGACCAAGTTTTCCTATTGAGGAGGCAGCAACATGGACATGATACTACACAGGTTGGCAGCGGTCCAAGGGCTTTTGTTCTAGTCTGAAGAAGAGAAGGCTGGGGTTAGGGAGGCAGTGACAGAAGTCCTCAAACATTTGAAGTGCTGGCACATGGAAGAGAGGTTGATTTTGTTCATCTTGACCCTACAAGACAGCTCTAGGAGCAAGCAGGGGAAGTCTGAGAGAGTCAGATTTAGGCTCAATGTCTGGAAAACTTCCCAAACAGTGGAGCTGTTCCAAAGTAGAATGGGGTGCCTCAGGAGGAAGTGGGCTTCCCTTCCATTGAGCTCTTTAAGCAAAGGCAGGATGGCCACTTGTCTGATATGTTATGGGGGGGAGGGAATTAACTTTTTTTTCCCAGGTGTAGATTGAGTGAGTTATGAGAGATCCTTTTTAACTTCAGGATTCTGTGGAAGACTTTTTCCACAAAAGAACGATGGGTAGTTAGTTCAGTTAGAAAGCAGTTAGTCATCTTAGTGATAGAATCATCCAAATGGGTTGTCTGGCAGTATTTAGACCAGATCATTGTTGTTCAGCCTTGCTTCTTGAAGAGGACCAATGACATCAGGAAGGTCATGTCTTGACTTGCAAGTGAATTGGATTTAAGTGAGATAGGGCTGTACAAAGTATCAACCTCACTTTCTCCTCTGGTGTCGTGAGAGTCCAGTGGCAAGACAAAGGTCAGGATGACTGTCAATGGCCCCAGTTGCAGTGGGGGCCCCTGGTCTTTTTAAGCTATACTCTTTCCCAGGGCATGGTTTGTCTTGAGGGAATGCCTATTCAGTAATTAAAGGCTGGGTAAGAATTGAAGCAACAGATGGTCTAGTTTGCCTTCATAAAAAAATTAATCTGGGGGGGGGGGTGGTGGCTAGGTGGCACAGTGAATAGAGCACCTGCCCTGGAGTCAGGAGAACCTGAGTTCAAATCCAGCCTCAGACACTTAACGGTTACTAGCAGTGTGACCTTGGGCAAGTCACTTAACCCCAATTGCCCTGCCTTCCCCCCTCTGAACAAAAAAAGCAAAAAAAAAATTAATCTGGTAGGAGAAGACCCTCAGAGCTTCTGGCAGAACCATTTAGACCAAATAAATGACTGCTTGACTAGAGTTCTCACTTCTAGGCTGGTGGCCAGAGTTCCACAAGGTTCCACAAAGTCTGTAGTAGCCATAGTGGAGCCTTTGCCATGTGTCACTTGTAGGCACAGCCCCCTTGTCTCCCCCCCCTGCCCAAAGCTGTATACCAATTGGATATAGACAGGATAAAATAGAAATAACCTGGAAGGGAAGGCACTAGAACTAAGGGGAATGGGGAGGGGGGGGGCATACAGGGGCGAGACTTTACAAGTGAGAGAACTAGAACTGAACCAAATAAGGCAGAAATTTTTCTGAGGTCTTGAAGGCAGAATCCCTTCTCACTTCCTTACCGGAGAGATAGCCAATTCATCCAGAGTTATTTGGATCTAGAAACTCATGGTGATTAGTGGATGTTTCCTCTTGTCTTCCATCTTTAGTGAGAAGGACATTTTTCCAGGTATTAGGATATCACAGAGTGAATCTGCACTCGGTCTAGAAAGGATCCATGGTCAGTAGAAAACAGCTAAGACTGTAGCACAACAATGAAGGATGGGTTGGATTGAAGCTAAGTGGTGACTGATCAAGCTTCATACAGCAAGTTGGAATCTGTCTCTGGTCCCCAGTAAGGTCCTGGGTGTGAAGACTTCTGAACCCCAGGGTCAGTGCATATGTCATGGACACAGAATTATAAATAGCTGCTTTCTTTCTCTCTCAGTACAATTGCCTAAGGAATGTACTTATGTGACGCCATTCTTTTCCAGGATCTTTTAAGTTTTTTACTTATAGTAACTTACTAACACCAACAATACTCTTTTGAGGCTATATATCTTTGTTATTTTGTAAACAACTTGGTAAAAAGCTAGGGGTGTGTGTATGTGAGATGAACTTAGAGGGGACAAATTAAAGAAAAATGAAGGGAATCTGCATAAGGCTTAGGTTGTGACATAATATACAGACCTCAATTCAAATATCTGGCACAATGCTTTGCACATAGTGGGTACCTAATAAATGTTTATTGAATTGAATCAAATTGAATTCAGGGAACTCTTTCTCCTAGATTCTGAATTTTTTTTTAGATTCCTTTCATCTTAAAGAGAGATCATCTCACTTTTCAAGTGACAGAATAGAAGTTAATGACTTCTCCAAGGTCACAAAGCTAGTTAGTGGCAGAGCCCTCCCAAGGAAGAGCTTGAATCATCAGGGTTATGTTACTGTTATATAAAGTTAAAATCATCAAAATTATGTTTTTCAAAGAGTAGTATTATGTAAATGGGATTAAGAAAGATGTATGTTCAATTCTGATGGCTGTCACATACTAGTTTTGCGATTGTGAGAAAGTGACTTAACCTCTCCGTGTCCCAGGCAGCTCTTTGTTCGTTTGATGGAGAAAGTGTCCACACAGGGACTTCCTCAGACCTGTAAATGTGTAGGTCTAGATGAAATACATACACGGAATCATAGGCTAATAGATCTACACTCTAGATACATGTATAGAGCAGGTCAGAACCTTGCAGGTCATTTAACCCAATCTTCTCATTTGAAAAATGAGGAAACAGACCCAGACAGAAGAAATGACTTGTCCAAAGTTACAAAGGTGGTGTCTACTGCAGAATTTGAACCAAGTTCTTCTGACTAGAGAGCCAGTAATCTTTTCACTATGTCCAACCTTTTCAAATAAATATATGTAAATTAATTAGAAATATTACTTTATAAACATGAAACCAGATTGATTTTCTGAAGAACAAATATAACTGCTGTTAAGATAATAAAAACAAAGTTTCTATAAACATGGAATTTACTTGGTGATTGAGAAATTACCCAGTGTTTGGTCTGATTAGGTTTTGGTTGGTAGAAAGCACAGATTTACACACTGATGACAACATTCCAAAATGTGGATGGGGAAGGGGAAAGGGACCATAGACATAATGGGGGTGAATGAGAGAGGAAGGCCAGGGAGACAGTTACCTAAGTTGTGAAGTATTTTCCTCTCAGACTCAGGAGAGAAGAACAGTGAGGTTTGGGGGTAGTTCTGTTGATTCTCCACAATTGTATTTGAATAAAATTGGAAATTTGAGCCAAAGCACAGGGCTTGAGTATTTCAGACACAGGTGCTTAGCGTCAGAGTGATGTGCACTGGTCCAGGGCTTGGGGAAAACACCGAGGGATGAATGACAGAAATGCCACGACTAGATTAGAGTTTCTCCGTAGCCTCAACCTCTTGTTGTTAACAAATTGCTCTGCTCTGCACATATGAAATGAGCTGTGATTTATTTCCCCCTATTTTATAGATTGGCAAAACCAGGCACTTCAGAGTACCATGACTCATTGCAGGTTCTCTAGGGAATCATCAGCACTCTGGAAATAACGTTTGGGATTTGTAAATGGGATCAGGTTTGCAATTGTCCAAAACTACCAGTCAATTCAGTGGTGAAAAAAAATAATCAGTCGTTAGATCCAGGCAAGTACTGATCTATTAGTTAAAGCAAAACACTCAGTCTGGTTGCCTCAGGTAGAGAGAGTCTCACTGAGCTGTTCCCAGCTTGCATCATTCCACTTTAGCGCATGTTAGAGGCAACAGGAAACCTCTCTGCCTGACTCCTGGTCATCCTTTGAACTTGGCAGCTGCTTAACTGAAGAATTATTGTCCCAGGGTGAGACAGTCTCTGCCTCCAGTCCTAGATCCTGTCTCTGAGACAATGATAAAGAAAAATCCCTATTAGTCCCTGAAGCAATTGCATAATACCCAGGGTGGAGAGAAGATTAAGAGGAAGGAGAGGCTTCCTCTGAGGCTCCAGTGAGTGATTATAGGCATATTCCAGGAAACAGGAGGAAACCTTAGTTATCTTCTCTTATTTTTGCACCCAGAAATCCCAAGAGGGCCACACACTCTAGCCTAGTACTTTAGTAAATCTGTTTAATTTATACCTGACTTGACAGGTCTCTGACAGAGGCCAATCATTCCAACACACAATCAGTCAAAATAATCGGACGGTGTGAATGTGAAGGCACAGCCTCTTCATAGAGAGAGAACCAAGTCTAGGTCACTTCACTATACAGACAATAGGAAGAGCATCAATAATAATCCAATGAGGGTTAGAGATAGTGAATGAACCTGTGATGTTAGGGACTCATGGAACCTCCAAATGAGGATTCCCCTCCTACAAATGCGAGTTACTACCTTCTTGGAAACTTTTTGTTCAATAATAAGTCGAAGTAATTGGTACCTATATGCACTTTAGGTTGGCGAAGCATTTTACATATGTTATATCATTGGAGCCTTGAAACAGGTCTACGATGAAGGGGCTGCAGGTTTTTGTTACTCACATTTGATAGATCAGTCAACAAGCATTTATTAATAGCTGGGTCCTGTGCTAAGGTTGACGATAGAAAGTCCAAAATGAAACAGTCCATGCCCACGAAGGTGTTTGCATTCTATAAGGAAAGACAACATGTGCACATGTAAATAAAGATGTATGAAAGAGGTGCCATTTATTTGTTGGTAGTACTACACTGGCAGGAAAAAGGCCTCAAGTAAGGAGTTCAAACTGAGCTTTGAACGAAACCAGAGATTCTAAGAGGACCAGATGAGGAGGAAGTGCATTCTAGGCAGCAGACCATGGCTAGTCCCACGTGATGTACATGTGTGTGTGTCCCATGTGTGCAAAGGCCCAGAGATAGGAAACTGAGTCTGAGAGAGATTAAAAGAAGACTACCTTGGAAAGTGGAAGTTAATTCACAGGCCTTGTGATCTAGGAGGCTTTGACTTTACTCACCCTGATTCAATAAAGAAATCTCCCCTCTTCCTGCAAGAAGGATTGAGGCAGAGAGGTTTTTTTTGTGTAGGTGCCAGATTGGGAATTGATCACGATTGCATGACTACAGTTTACATAAAAAGTCACTTTATAAACTTTGATTAAGGAATATGCCCAGTATAATCTATGTTTTATACCATTTTCAATCTCTATAGGAGATGAATGAGCAAACGGTAACTAAGGGAGGGAATTGTACTGAGGGAATCTTGAAATCACAGGCAGAGATTCAGAGATAAAAGGGACCTTGGAGATTATTTAGTCTAACTGACTTTTTTTTTTTTTTTACAAAAAAAGAAACCAAGACCTAGAGGGACTAAGTGACATGTTCAAGGACACACATATAGCAAATAGCAGAAATGTTTTTCAGACTCAGATTCCCATTTTCCAAATCAATACTGCTTTTTCCATTGAGTTGGGCAGTCACTTGGGGAACCTGCCCTATTGATTTCATAAAGGTTATCATCTTCAAATTTGAGGGACTCTTTTCCCCAGTGATTCTGGAAGGAAGTTTGTGGTGCTATTCCAGAATTTTGAATTTGAGAAAAACAAGGCAAAATGAGAGAAAGTGATACACACATACACATACACACACACACACACACACACACACATATACCAGCTAGCATCACACCATCCATATTTGGAGCAATCAGTTACAGCAAATGGAGAAGTTTTGAATACCGTGGACAATAAGTTCACTTACCTTGGCAGTGTTCTTTCTAGGGATGTCCACATAGATAATGAGTTCTATGCACACATTTCCAGAGCTAGCTCAGTATTCAGGAAACTCTGAAAGAAAGCATGGGAGAGAAGAGATATTAGACTGATTACCAAACTGAAGTTCTACGGAGCTGTTGTGCTGACTTCATTGTTGTATGCCTGTGCAAACTGGACAATCTACCAATGCCATGTCAGGAAACAAAATTGTTTCCATTTGAATTGTGTTAAGATTCTGAAAATCATCTAATAAGATAAGATATGATATTAAACACTGAGGTCCTTTCTTGAGCCAAACTGCCAAGCACTGAAATTCTACTGTAGAGAATTTAAGTCTGATAGGCTGGCAACATTGTTCAAATGCCAAACATACGTTTGCCTAAAAGACTATTTTACTGGTAACATATAAGGCAAGAGCTCACATGGAGGTCAGAAGAAGCAATACAAGTATGCTCTCCAGGTCTCTCTGAAGAACTTTGGAACTGATTGTGAGATGTGAGAGATACTGGCACAGGATGACCCAGCTTGGTATGCCGACATCAAAGAAGGTGCTGTGCTCTATGAGCAAAGAATTGTAGTAGCTCAAAAGAAAGAAGAGATACACAAATTTAGTGACATGTCTGCTTCAAATGTTCATGTGGGCTACTTGTTCCCAACCTATGATAGAGCCTTCCAAGCTCATATTGATCTGATCAGTTACAATCAAACACACTGTATCTTGACTCTGACATAGTGATGTCATTTTGGTCTTCTTTGATCACAAAGGGCAACAACTAACAAACCACACGCACACACACAGTATCTGTATATACACACATATTTATAGGTATACATGTATAGATATCCACACAGCCTATACACATACCTATGTTACATGTGTATATATGTGTATGTATATACATGTGTGTATATATATATGTGTGTGTGTGTGTGTATATGCATATACATACACACACAGACAAATGCATAATATTTATATGTTCTTTCTGAAGACTACCTGGTCTATGATGGTCAGAACCAGAATAGAAGTATTTATATCCAAGATCCCAGTGGGTGGTGGTGAGCAGTTTGCAATGTAGATAGATCTGGAGACTGAATGAATAAATGAATCTAAAGGCAATTGTTAAGTGCTCCCCATGTGCCAGTTACTGTGCTAAGTTCTGGGAATACAAGTAGAAAAAGAGAGACAATATCTGAATTCAAGGAGAGTATAGTCTTCTAAGGAAATCAACACACAGAAAGGAGTTGTAGCTTTAATCCAGGAAGCCACAGAGATGGTGAGTTGATGTATATGACTAGGTAGGAGAGATGGTTAACTTAACAGTGCCTAACATGGTGGGTGAATGTAGGATGTTCACAGTCACCTGCATTAGTCATAGTCATGGGGTTAGTCATAATGCTTGCTATTCCAGAGCCAAGATATAGCACCAAAATAGGGGAGAGAACAATGAGACCTTCAGAGGACTACAGTTTCAGAGGAAGCTCTGAGGTTGTCTGGTATAACCTCTCATTTTATATATGGGGTAACTGAGGCTGAGAAATTAAACAATTTGCCCACGTTCAGGTAAGTAGATGGTTATAGGGCAATGGTTTTAATCTAAGTCCCCTGATGCTGAATCTATACTCTTTCCATTGGACCATTCTGCCTTTTCCATATGCAGCCTGATATGTTCTTTCCTCCTTGATACTCTCTTTTTTCTAGGATTTCAGGACACTACTCTCCTGATTTTCTTTCTACCTATCTGACCAGTCCCTCTCTGTCTCCTTTGCTGGGTTCTCATCCAGATCATTCTTTCTAACTGTAGGTAACTCCCAAGGTTCTGTTCTGGGCCCTGTTTTCTTCTCCCTCTATACCATGTCACTTGAGAAATCTCATCAGCTCCCATGAATTTAAATACCATTTCCGTGTTGATGATTCTCGAATCTACCTCCACTCCTTTTAGACTTTTAAACTGGATGTCCTATAATCATCTTAAATTCAATATGTCCAAAACAGAATTTATTATTTTTCCTCCTAAACCTTCCCCTTTCTACCTTCCTTATTGTGGTGGAGGGCAGCACCATCTTCCTAGTCCCTCTGATTTGCAACCTAAAAGTCATCCTTCACTCCTTACTATCTCTAACCCTTCTCCCTATTCTCCCATATTCGATCTGTGGTCAAGTCCTGTCAGTTTCACTATTGCGACCTCCAATGCAGTCCCTACTCTCCTTATGATACACAACACCAGAGCAGGTTCTCATCACCATATAGGGGCACTATTGCAGTAGCTTGCTGGTGAGTCTGCCTGCCTCAAGGGTCTTCTTGCTCCAATTTATCCTGAATTCAGTCACCAGAGTGATTTTCCTAGTGCATAGGTCTGACTGATATCTCTCTACCTCCCATCCCACAACTCAATAAACCCCATGGCTCCCTATCACCTTCAGGAGAAAATTAAAAATGCCCCGTTCGGCATTCAAAACCCTGCCTAACCTAGCCCCCTCCTACCTTTCCAAGTCTTCTTAGACATTTGTCTCTGACATATACTTCAGTGATACTGGCTTCGTGGCTGTTCCACGAATAGAACACTCATCTCTCGGCTGCATCATTTTCTCTAGCTGACCCTCATGCCTGGAATGCTCTTCCCTCTCAGCTCTACTTATTGGATTTGCCTGCTTCCTTTAAGTCCCTTCTAAAATCCCATCCTAGATAGGAAGCCTTTCTCAACTCCTCTTAATTTTCTGCCTATCCCTCTTCCTATTTATCCTATGTATAGCTTGTTTGACGATCTTCCTCTCCCAGATTGATTCTTTTAGGAAAGAAACCTAGGCCATTTTTTGTCTCAATTCTTACCTAGCCTTTAATTACTGAATGGGTGTTGCCTCAGACAAATTGAGACGTGGGAAACACCTTAGCTTAAAAAGGCCAAGATCCTCCACTGCATCTGGGGCCATCCCCCTGTCCTCCTGAGCTAATGCCTTGCTACTGTAGTCTCCTGACTGGAGGAGAGAGTGAGGCTGATGACTTTGCATTGGGTTTTGTTTTTTTTTTTCAGAATTAAGGATGATCAACAAACAAGAGCACATTTATTTGCTTATTTTGAGCTCCTGGAGGGCAGGGACTGTCTTTTGCCTTTTTTTTTTTTGTATCCCTAGTGCTTAGCGCAATACCTGACCCATAATAGGTGCTTAATAAGTATTCATTGGCTGATTGACAGCCTACAACTGCCTATCTGATGATTGACCCAACAGAGATGATTCTGCCATATCCCTAGAGGAAGTACTTGGAGATATTCTGTAACACATAAAAGGAGAAAATATCAGAGTTCATAGACATAGAAAGCTAGTTGGCAAGGTGACCAAGTGGATTAATTCAACATACTTAAATGGATCTGTGATCTTTACAATTCAGGGGTCCCCTCCACTGGTGCAGATTGCAACCATTCAAAGTCTGCTTATCCCATGGAACTTTTGCCCATGGTCACCATAGGGGATCCACCCAATGCGCCAGAGGGCTTCCTTGATTTCTCCTGACAAGGGGGCTATTGGAGTATTCTCCAACATTTCTCCTTTGCTCTTGTCATATGGCCAGCCATTTCTATCATATCAATGTTTATTTCTATTCTTCAGAGTTCTTGTTGGTTATGTTTTGTAGCCTGCTTGCATCCAGCATGCATCTTTACAAAGAAACAAAATTAAACAAATTAACAATTCTTTTGGTTTAAGCATTTGATGTTTTTTTGAGGCATGTTCATGTATATTTTATTTTTCACTCAGTAGTAACTGTAGGACAGAGGCTTCCAAACTTATTTGGCCTGCCACCCTCTTTTCAAAAAAACCTACTCAGTACCACAGGAAATCTAGTTTCTTTAACCTTTTAATAGGTTTAAAAAATTTGTAGAATTTAAAAAAATAAGATTTTTTTAAAAAAAATAACACATTTTAAATTTAATATCTTTTTGTAAATTTGTGCAGCTTTTTTTCCTGCATTGAAATTTTGGTGATGCAAAATCATGCCATGTAACTTTATAGTATCGTAGTGTAAACAAGTCATGACACGAACATATTCCTGTTGATACACGTTGGACTTCCTGACAATGCGTAATGTGCTTGCCTACCAAACACTTGCTTGTTAACACCTGTTGTCAGACTTGACCACTGATAGGTTAAAACTTGCATTTTGTGTGTTTATTTGGAAAATAACATTGTCACTATGACTTTAACTCTGTTACACAACAGATGGAACATGTATGAATGGTTTTCCAAAGTTTTCTTCCCTTCTTATGCTTTCACAGTCCCCTATTTTTATTCAACACCCCTGCATCCCTCCCCAGTTGCACCAGAGGCTACTACCACCCCCCCTGGATGGTTCAAGTACCCCTTAGGGGGTGGTATCACCCACTATGGGAATCTATCCTCTAGGATATGAATAAAATGATCTGGTTAGGAGGTGATGGTCTAGCCTTAGCATGAAGATTTTAAAAAGCAACAACACAAATTTGCAAGTTTATCCCACTTGAAGTCGGTAACTAAGTGGTATAGTGGATAAAGTGCTGGGTCTGAAGTCAGGCATCTGGAGTTCAAATGTGACCACAGACACTTACTAGCTGTGTGATCCTGGGCAAGTCACTTAACCTCCATTTGCCTCATTTTCTTTTACTGTAAAATGGGAATAATAATAGCACCTACATCTCAGCATTGTTGTGGGGAACAAATGATATTTGTAAAATGCTTCATATAGTGTCTGTAACAGAGTAGGTACACAATAAATGCTTATTTCTTTTCTTTCTATAGCAGAAATGTGCCTTAATGGATTTTCTGTTAATGGAACCATATTTTCCTTTCTCTTAAATGTTAATTTCATAGATACTTTATTTTTATTTTAAGTTGAGCTTCAGTTGGCAACAACTCCTAACACTTCAAGTTTGCATTTCTATGTTTCTGTCAAATAGCTGACTCAGAATATTGCGTCTACAAAGGGGCCTTAGAGATAGTCCAGCTCCCTCATCTTTCATTTTCTGGATGAATAATCCTGAGCCCAAGCTCATACAACTAGTTAGCTAGCAGCAGGTCTCCTGACTCCTAGGTCAGGGCTTTTCCCACTAGATCACACTGATCTTCATCAGAGAACTTTATTATTTAAAGAATCCCTACAGTGAGTCATTATGCAAAATGAAGAATTACTTTCTAATTTAAATAACCAGGGAGTCCCCTTTGATCTCAAAGCCTTTCCTGGCAGACAGCCAAGGGAGCTGACACTGTCACTATCCCCTAGCTGTCATATTCCTGTCTCTGTTGTTGCCAGGACTCTCAGCAGGAACAAGAGTAGAGATGGCTTTTGGTCCTTCTCCCCCACTCAAAGATTTTTCCTGTCACCATTTGTCCCAGCTCTTTCTCTCCCCCTTGCTCCATGCTGGTGATCTCTGACTACTCTTCACAAATAGCATAGGGACCTCTGATTTAATAAATCATCTTCAAAACATGGGTTTTTCTTGAAGTGAAGAATGACTTTATGTAAGAGGATCCTGTGTCCTTGGTGAAATTTATTAAGCAAATGGATAAGCCATGTTTCTTTCTTTTTACATAGCTTATGTTCAGGAAAAGGAAGACCCACTATAGATGCTTGTCTATCTGCTCTTCCTCATACATGGAAGTCCATTTCCATTCCATTCCATCCCTGATGCCTGAAATGTTCTGTTTGTTCACAGCCATCTCTTGGGAACTCTAACTTCCTTTAAAACTCAAGTGTTTACTCTTACAAGAGACTTTTCTTGATTCCCCCAATTATTAGTGCTCAACTCTCCACGAAGGAAGGAAGGAAAGAAGGAAGAGGAAAAAGGAAAGAATGAAGGGAAAGAGGGAAGAAATGACGGAAGGAAGGAAGCAGGGAGGGAGGGAAAGAAGGAAGGAAGTAAAGAAAGAAGGAAGGAAACAAGCATTTATTGCTGCTTACTATGTGCCAGGAATTGTGTTAAGCACTTTCCAATATTATCTCATTTGATCTTCACAACAATCCTGGGAGGTAGGCACTATTATTCAATTTTATTCAATGTTATTCAATTTTACAGTTGAGGAAACTGAGGCAAACAGAGTTTAAATGACTTGCCTATGGTTGCACAGCTAATAAGTGTCTGAACCAATATTTGAAATCAGGCCTTCCTAATTACAATCCAGAGTTCCATTTAGTTTGGTTTATCTTGTATATAGTGTACACGTTGTTTCCTCCCAGTAGAATATAATTTCCTTAAAGATAGGAATTCATGGAATTCTCATTTTTGTCTTTGAAACTCCAGTGCCTAATAAGTGCTTAATAATTATTTGTTGAACTGAAAAAAGCCTACTATACCTAAGACTTTGTAGTAGAAATATCATCTGTATAAAAAAGCTATGAGCTAATTATATGTAAGTCTTATCTGTTAAATGATGTAAGCTTTTCAACACCTTTGTTGGTAAACAGGAATAGGGACTGTGATATAGGAAACTTCCTGAAGAGGATATATACATACATATGTGTATAGGTAGATAATTTACATATATTTATTTTATTTTATTTTGGGGCAGTGAAACTCATGAAAATCATTCACTAAGACATGCCATTGACATCAATGGATAGAGTATGACCAAATAGAGAAATGACAACTTCTTGAACTTTTGAGCAAGCTAACAATGATGGAAGTCAGAGTGTCATCCCTTCTCCTTGCCTTATCACTGTCATCATTATAGGTTTTCACTGTGGGAGAGGGAGGGAGAGAGTGAATCATTTCTCTCTCCCCTCCTCCAACTTCTACCCACTGGCAAAGGGGCTCTGTCCATTGATTGTGATACTTATAAGCATGTAATGTGTAAAGGAGGGCATGGTTAGTACAATGCAGTGAGAGCCACTGAATCTTCCTTCTGCTGCTCTCTTGGTACACTGCTTGACCACTAGCTGATAAAATAATGTTTGACTAGAAGCTGTGGAGTTTGTGCCTTTAGAACACCCATTTTGAGCAGAGAATTCAACTCAGCAAGTGCTTAGTCTTTGCCTTCATGGAGCTTACAGTAAAAAATGAACACCATGGTTTCAGTTCTTGAGTTCACAGTTATATAGATTCAAATGAGATATTGAATGCAGAAATTATGGAAGTTCAAGTAATTATTACCAAGTTATTGATAATTAATATGCACATAATTTCATTGACTACATATACGTATATATATATATATATATATATATATTTATATGTATGAAATTTATATGCAAGGAACCACCAAAGATGACAAACATGTAAATAAACCCTCAAGATAGGTCTTAGTATCAGAGACTTTTTAGATTTTGTGCTTTATTGAGTTGGTGATGTGATCTCTTATCCTGGCTCTCTCTTTTTATCTACATTGATAAGGGTTTCTTTTTTAAGAAAAGGAAAGGGGACAAGAAGTATGATTTCATTGATGTAGGAAACACTTAAGCATGGTGACTTGAGATCTGCTGTGCTACTGAGAGTCTTAAAAAGACTCACGTTGTAATTGTCAGAAGTGAAACTTGAACCCATGTCCTCTTGAATATCGCAAGCTCACTGTCCTTTGCTCTGTGGTACCTCTCAATTGATAAGTATATAAGTGCATAAATGTAAAAATCTTGGTAAACTGAGGAAGGTTCTCCCAGGTTAAAAAAAATTTCTGCCCCTTCTTTCAAGGCTCAACCCATTTGCTACCTCTTCCAAGAACCCTTCCTGGATCATTCCAATTGAAAATGTTTTCTCCTTCCTTCAATCTTTAATATTTCTCTGTGTGTACCCCTTATGTGCATTTATATTATTCTTTTATTACAGGTGTTTGTATATATGGTATCTCCCTTACTCTATTGTGAGCTCCTGGAGGGAATGGAATATGGATTTTTCTTAGCAATCTTTGTATCTCCAGTGCCTCACACAGTATTTTGTACCCACTCTACAGAGTAAGATAGGTCCTAAAAAATGCTCATTAAATTGAATTGATCTATATAAGTATTCTCCATGTTTTCTTGAACTATTTAGAACTATGTTCTACTCTATAATGTTACTTACTACATGGTGTGTCTACCAACCTAACTCCAGTTTTATAATTTGAGATCAGAAGGCATTTATATAATTAAAGAAGGAAAGACAGCCAATTGAGATGGTTGACATCCAACCAGTTGACAATCAATGGTTCTAGGCTGACTGTCAGAATATATATGGAAAAAGAAAATTCTTCCCAATCAGGATCAAACCAGACATCTGAGGGTAAATGTCACTCTACCTGAAAACCTTGGTCCTTGATATTAGACAATCCATCAACTGATCAGTAGAAATTTATTGAACATGTTCAACCTGCACAGTTCTGTCCTAGATAGTCACAAAGTAGAGAGAACCATACAGATATTAATTGATTTCTATAAACACATTTAGATAAGTCTATATGTCTATCATATACACACATAAATTATATATAAATGTAATCTAAAGCACATGTGCAATATTCTTCCACTGGAGCAAATAAAAGCTTTGAAATCTGTTCTCTACTAAGTAGTCTGGGGAAAGATCAAGGACATGAAACTCCTATAAAAAGAAAAAAATCCATCTTGTGATTCAAATGGAACCAGTTTGTTGAAAGCAGACCCCCACTGTTACTGTTATTGTTTATTATTATTCTCAATCTTACTTTTTATCACTTTACAATATACAAAGTGGGGGCAGCTAGATAGGGCAGTGAATATAGCACTGGACCTAAACTAAAAATCTATCCTCAGACACTTGCTAATTTTGTGACCCAGAGCAAGTCACTTTGCCTCAGTTTCCTCCTCTGTAAAATGAATGGGAGAGAGAATAGCAAACTGCTCCAGTATCTTTCCCAAGAAAACGCCAAATGGGGCCATGAAGAGTCAGATACGACTGAAATAACTGAAGAACAATATGCAAAGTACTTTTGCATATGTAATATTATTTGATCATAGCAACAATCCTATGATATAGATACAGCAGACATTACTACCCTCTGCTTTAACAGATGAGAGAGTCAGAAAGTTCAACTGATGGTATATAGGAAGTCGCAGGATTTGAACTTCAGCCTAGTGCTTTATCCCCTACATTGCCCCTCCCCACCGGTTGCTGATTAACCATCCTTCTTTTAATTGATTCACTCCAAACTTCTACTTCATCCTGAGGCAGTTTTTCCCTAGGGAAGTCTTCCCTTTTTCTTCAATGGCAACAGCAATGAAAGGGTGAAAAAACCCAGCCTGTTTGCTCACTTGTTTGGCCAGTCAGAGAGTTTGAATGTTTGACATTTTACTTTCATTGGCTAAGGATATGGTTGCTAGGCAACTTTTTTTTTTACCTTAGTAAATATTCTATCATCCCAAGTACCAACCCTGTATAACCCAAGCCCTTATTTGTGTGTGGGCAACAGTTTGTTGTTCAAGGCTCCTAGGGACACCAGTAACATCAATGAAAAGATTAACAAAGCATTTGATGCACAGACCATACAAATCAAGTAAAGTGTTTATATTGATAGAATACATACATGCTCATAAATATAAATCAATTAACAAAACTATATTTCAGTAATTTTTATATCACGGCTGATATACAATTATAGTTTAAAGTACTCAATAATATAATAAAAATTCATCAGTTCAGTTCTGCTGAATTCCTCTCTGTATAACCTCTAAAAACTCAGACAAATCAATCGCTGGCCACAGCAGTTCAAAGGTAGGAAATTTTCCGTCTTCAGTTGCTTTGCTTATCTTATGATATAACTGTAGGCCCTGTAAACTCCAGATTCCAGGGAATTTTACATTCTTCTAGGAGCTAGAAACCAGAAAACAACCTTGCAAATTTTCTATGTGATTGGAAGTGTGTGCGTCTGTGTGTCTAGTTATAACTAGCTGACACACCAACTAAAACCACAGAGGAAGGAGATAGAATGGTATGTATTCTCCTGTAAATGATCTTACCAATGTGATGATAAGAATCAAGGGAAGCTGTTTCTCTTGAATCGCTCATGCTAAAGTGAGTGTCAGAGTCATAGCTGGAGGGGTATATGAACTCCATGCTACTGAATCTAAGAAAAGGGCTTAGGCTGAGTTGAACTCTACTTTCTTCTGAGCCTGGGAGATTAAAAGCAGGATTAGATTAAATGGTGATGATAACAGCAGAAGTTTGGTCAGAACAATACTTAATTATACCTAGCTTTTATATTTTTTATACCTTATTTCCTTAAATATTTGTGCGAGCATCCCCATTAGGCTCTTTGGAAAACTACCATCTTCCCCATCTAATGGGAATATTTTTTTTTCTTTTTGTGTCTAGAGAAATTTATCCTTGCATTTCCCCCCTCCCTTCTGGGTTATCTTCATCTCTAGAATGTTAGTTCATGGTAACCTACCTTTCTTTCCTCTTTGAATTCTACTTTCCCAAAATCTGTGGTGCATCTCAGATTATGCCCAACTTCCTCTTCTCTGTTATAGAGTCTAGGAGGAAGTGGACATTTATCCCCTATCCTGGGCATCCCATCCTTTCTGCCTCGCAACCAGTTTCTTTTTGTTAAAGAAAAATGAGATCTAGTACAATATTTCCCCTTGTTCCTCTAAATTTTGAAGGATGAAATTATCATAAGGAAAAACCAAGAAATCATTGACTATTTTCCTTTTGGCAGAGAATACCGTCCATCAGGTGTCTTCACAATTGAATTCTCCCATTATTCCTATATTATCTCTCTGTGCCAAGCTCATGAAGTGTTTCACAAACTCATCTATTTCTTCTTTTTGTCAGGTGGTCTATGAAATAGTCCAATAACAAAATAGTTTCTGTTTCTCCCTCCATTGATTCTTACCCAAACGCTCTGCACAATGCTCTCTGCCCTGTGGTTCCTGCACACACACACATACACACACACACATAGAATGCTTATACACACATATATATACACATACATACTTAATATAGAATGCTTATATGCACGTGCATACACACACACACATACACACACACACACACATACACACACACACATATATATATATATATACATATATATACTTAATATAAAATATAGAATGCTTCAAATACTTTCCTCTCTGGCTTTTTTACTGTTTCTTCTGAATTAGGTATATCTATCCAGTTAAATTTCAGTCATGAGTTTCATCCTACCAATTCTCAGTGATAACCTGTGAAACAAAATTTACCTTCTTGTATAAGGACCTCTACTAGTTTCATTTTGCTTATTGCCTAAACTTTAGACATTTCTGTATAGTCTTTTGAAACTATGAGTTGTACCATTGGCCCCATTCTTGGATTTTATAGCCTATGAAATTCTGGGAATCTCATCTGTATTTCTTCCTTTGTTGTAGCTGCACATCATGGTGTCCAGCTTGGTGAGTATGCATAAGTGTTTTTCTTTCTTCATCCTTACAGTTTTTTTTATTAGATTTTCAAGATACCCAACAAACACCTTATTACTAACCTTTGCTAGGTTGCCTCCATCCCTGGTCAAGAGTCTGTCATCCCCATATTTAAGCTACAACCCAGATATCCAAACCCTATTTTCAATTACCATCTTGTTAGCCAGCTATTAGCTTTCCAAATCCATTTTTTCTTCTGTATTGTTTTTATTATATGCTTTATATTTGTATATCATCACACCATATAAAGTGCTTTAACTTGTTATATCATTTGATTATAGTATACACACACACACACACACACACACACACACACACACATACACTTTCTTACTTTCACTGAGTAACAGTAAGGAAAACAGAGCCCATCCCCCTGTGGTCTTCAGGTTCTTGTGTAAAACACTGTAATATTTGACAGTATTATTAGGTTCCTTCTAGCAGAATAATTTGTGCTCATGTGAATCACCAGAAGTGAGTAATTGTCATCTTTTTTGATAAGTCTTGGAAAGTTTTCATAATATATTGGATATGTGCCCCAAGAAGACAACAGACCTCTTTATATTTGTTACCAGGTTTTCATGATTCTTGGGAAATTCTCTGTTATATTTTGGGCATATGCCCTGAGAAGACAACAGACTTCATTGTCTTTACCAATCTGACAAATAACTGCCCCAGGGTCCCTGAGCAGAAAATCACTGATCACTCTTACTCTGCTCTTCTTCCTATGAGCCTTAATTTTACCTGATCTCTTTCACGGAAGTTTCACTCTCTTCTTTACCTTCCTGGCTTATAAAGGAAGCAGTATGATGTGGTGGAAAGAACACTAGACTTGACATCAGCAAAGCTGGCTTTGGATCCTGTCCTTGCCACTTACTAAGCTAGGGCACATTGGGCAAATCATTTCGCTCCCTCTGTTTCTCTGTTTCTTCATCTGTAAGATGAGGAGGCTAGATTAGTTGATCTCTCTTGTTTCCCTTTGTGTATTTGTTAACCTTTGAATTTACTCATAGGGAAATTATCTTGCCTTTTCAGCACTCCCTGCTTAGCTTTTCCAGGATCACTCAGTAGGTTGCCTCTCATAGTGGGTAAAAGGGAACAGAGAGAATTTGCTTTTAGCTTCTTATAACTGGATGTTCCTTAAACTCAGAAAATGCCAAACTTAAGTTACTGTTTTTCTGCCAGGCCCACCTTATCCAATATTACTTAAGATACGAACTAACCAAACTGGACTATACTCTCCCATTATTTATCATCCCTTCATGCCAGGTTGATGATCTGTCTCATGAAGTCCTCAGCTATTTCCTCTTTCTGCCCAGGTGGTCTATAACCCTTTAGCCAAATTGCTTCTTCTTTTCTATAATACGTCCCTCATTTTTATCCTGTCTCTTCCATGGCCATATATTTGCTCATATAGACCCCGTCCCACCTGAAATCAGTGCTTCTTCTCCTCATCTCCATCTTCTGATTTTCCTTCTTTCCTTTGAGGCTCAATGGGAAGAATCTTGAATTTAAAGTCAGACAAAGGAACTGATTTTGAATCTTGGCTCTGCTACTTATATACTTATGTGACCTTGGGCAAGTCATCTCTTTGGGGCTCAGTTTCCTGATCTGTTAAATGAAAGAATGGTACTAGGTGGCCTAAAAAGTCCCTTCCTACTTTAAATCTCTATTACTATGATCCTAACTCAGGTACCATTTTCTCCATGAAGCCTTCTCACTTCCTTCCACTTGTTGCCTCTGAGGTAAAAATTTCTCCTTGTACTTTGCCTGGACCTCTCCTTTGCATTAATTCATGCTTCTTTGCATCTTGGTTATTTGTATGTTTGTCTTTCCCTTCATTAGAT
The DNA here is from genome assembly GCA_028627135.1 of Pseudochirops cupreus. NCBI lineage: Eukaryota > Metazoa > Chordata > Mammalia > Diprotodontia > Pseudocheiridae > Pseudochirops > Pseudochirops cupreus. Next base: position 47,596,280 of record CM053584.1, on the reverse strand, counting down.
TGTAAGTTCCTTGAGAGCAGGTCCCTTGACCTATCAATCTTTGCATCTCCAGTGTCTGGTACAGCCTTTGGCATATAGCAGGTGTTAATACTGGAGATGTGGTCCTGTGTGTAAGTTCATTGTCTGATGCATACTGGCTGTGTGACCTTTAAGAAAGCCACTTGAGCCTCTTAATTAAGATTATAAATTGTGAAGAAGGTGCCCACCAGACCCAGGAGCTCACTGTACTGATAAAATGGCAGGTCCAATATTCATGGCACACTAACGCTGTGATCCTGTTAATATTTTGCTGGAAAAAAACATAGACACTAGCCCTGTGTACACACAGGCAGGAAGCTGGGTCTATGCAGAGCTCAGGAACATTTCCCTTTAGTCTCTGCCAGCTAACTTTACTAACTTGGATGCTCTCCCCCCTCCTGATAGATGAATGCTTAATCTCAATAGAATGGCTTTCTTTACTAAGTGCAGTAAGAGGTTTCCAGCAGATTTTACAACCTTGGCCTCTGCCAGAGACTTGCTTTTAATTTCTAAAGCACTTTGCCTTTTCATGCCCCCAGGCTACATTTTAAAAAGACATTTGCAGTGATCAGAATGGTTTTACCACTGAGAGACACAGTGGTTTCTCCAAAGCACAGGTCACTAATAGAAAACATGTGGGGGTGTTTTTTTGTACACATCTGTCTGCACATGGAATGATTTAAAGGGTGTTCCATGCTGATGTCTCAAATGTACTTAGATGGGCACACCCCCTCTCCTGCCCCTATTCACTATCCATGAATAAGAGGGACAGTTAACCTCAAATATTGCTCTCACTTGAAATCAACTCTCTTCCTTTATTTGACCAGTCCCAAAGTTACATCCCTTTGCAGGACCACATCTAAAAGACAGGTTTAGATGGCCCTGCTTGGAAAGAAATAGTTGAATTCAGCTTAATAACTTAGCAAATGTCCAATCAAGCACCAAAGAGAATATAGTTCCTATTTATATGGTGATTTATGATTTACAAAGATCTTCTTTTCTCACAAAAATCCTATGATATAGCTGTTGCAAGTGTTACTACCCCTTTAGAGAAGAGGAAATTGAGTCTCAGAGAGGCTGTGATTTAAACCATAGTCATTGCATTTGTAGTCAGGAGACTCAGGTTTATATCCTAGCTCTAATTTTTTTTTTCCCCATTAACTTGTTTATTTACTTTTAGTTTACAAGATTCAGTTCCGCAATCCCTTGAGTTTCAGATTTTCTCCCCTCCTTCCCCCCCCATTTAGTTTACAAGATTCAGTTCCACAATCCCTTGAGTTTCAGATTTTCTCCCCTCCTTTCCCCCCCATTTAGTTTACAAGATTCAGTTCCGCAATCCCTTGAGTTTCAGATTTTCTCCCCTCCTTTCCCCCCTCATTTAGTTTACAAGATTCGGTTCCACAATCCCTTGAGTTTCAGATTTTCTCCCCTCACCCCCCCCCCCATGGTGGCATGCAATCAAGTATAGGATCTACAAATACTTTCAGATTG
>CM053584.1:47545741-47594271 GCA_028627135.1 Pseudochirops cupreus | reverse complement strand
TGAATGTAGGTATCTCCTTCCATCCTGAGACTTGTAGAGTTGTCTTATAACTGTGTGTTGCTGAGAAGAGTCCAGTTTATCAAGGTTGGTCGTCACACATACAATGTGTCTGTGATTGTGTACAGGTTTTTCCTGGTTCTGCTCTTCTCACTTACTAGCTCCAGCTTTTAATATTATGACTGTTGGCAAGTTACTCATCTTCTTTGCACCTCCGTATTCTCTCCTGTAAAATGTGGATATGCACACATTGCCTTATAGGGTTCTTGTGGAGAATATAAAACTTACAGTACTGTATAACTGAGAGATATTATTTTTATACCTGATACCTTTCTTCCATATAATAGGTACTATGCTGGAAATACAAAAACAATTCAGATATGGTTCCGTCCTTCAAGGAGTGTGCCATGTCATAGGGATAAGACAAGGACAAAAATATACTCAACTCTGATGCATGATAGAATATGATTAATGAATAAGAGTGGTAGCAGCAAAGTGTTCTAAAAATCTGTGGAGCTTGAGGTCACATCCAATTGTGTGTGTGTGTGTGTGTGTGTGTGTGTCTGTGTGTGTGTGTTTCTGGGGAAGGGGAAGGTACTATGGAAGACTTGTGAAGTGTGCCATTCTCAGACTCTTAAAAAAGGTTGAGTGACTGGGCTGTTGCTCCTGCCAGCTGAAATTTCAAGGGCACAGTACTTGGTAACACTCAGAAAGAAATAGCTGAACTATGCTCCAAGTCAGGAAGAAAAATTAGGAAAGGAAACTACCTGAGTGAATTCTTTTCTCACCTGATCTCATTCTATTCCTCTCCCCCTCTACCCACCCAAATTGGTACTCTCCACTCATGGGGTCTTGTGTCCTTTGGTCTTAAGTAACCCCTTAGCTCACCTGAATTTATTTTAAAAAAACTTTTTGAATAGTCCTTTCATGTTGTTTGCCTTCAGCACATTTTGTGGGTACTTGTCCCAGGCATCACAGTGGCTAGTTATGGCTCTGAACTTTGCATTTTGACATGGTAATCTAATCTAGTAGATTGTGAGTTCCATGAGGACCACGACAATATTTTTTTTTTACTTTTTTTTTTAAGGAAGGAAGGCAAGGCAATTGGGGTTAAGTGACTTGCCCAAGGTCACATGGCTAATTTTTGTGTTAAGTGTCTGAGGCTGGATTTGGAATCAAGTCCTCCTGACTCTAGGGCTGCTGCTCTATTCACTGTGCCACGTAGCCACCCCCAGGACAATATTTTATTGAATCTTGAAGTCATTTTCCCAGTATGTAAGCTAGCTTACTGGACAGAGTGCTTAATAAATACTTGCAGAAGGCAATGTCATCAAGGTACCATGGTTTGCTCATTAGGTTTTTCTCATTAGGTTTAAAGATACTATGGAAGAAAGTCTTGGGAGAGGAGTAATAGGGTATCTCAAAAGAAGAGTGTGGTGTCTTCTTCTTTGATTCCCCTTTATTTTCATTCTTCTGTCTGGGTAGTACTGTAAGTTTCAGGCTAGAACCCAGAAATAGTGCATAATTGAAGCAAGGCTTCACATGCAGATATTGCCACCACCTTTTCACCACCACTCCTGTATACTCACACCCAGTTGATTGCTTAATGTTGACCATCTGACTTGAAGGTTTGTCCAAATATTGGTCAGTGTCATTTGTTACTAGAGGATTTGACTGGAAAAAAGGAAGGGGGCTCTAGAAGCTGAGATGGAGGTGGCCTTATGTTTAAGGGATAGGAACATTGATTGTATCATGTGGTTTGACCAGCACTACACATCTCTGTCTGCTACCAATTTCTGCCTATAGATCTATTATTTTATCATCTTGTTTTATTTGTACCATTAGGAGAGCAGTTCTGTGGGGCAGGAAGCAGGGCACTTTTTCTGGGGCCAAAAAGGCTACAGATGCTGCCAACGATTCTAACAAGGACACTAATGTCTCTACTATTCTGAAACTGCTTCTGGACTCGTGGAGTTATTCAGTCATTTTTCAGTCATAACCAACTCTTTGCTACCCTATTGGGAGTTTTCTTGGCAACGATATTGGAGTGGTTTGCCATTTCTTTCTCTTGTTCATTTTGCAGAGGAAACAGACAAATATTAAATGACTTGCCCATGGTCACACAGCTAATAAGTGTCCAAGGCCAGATTTGAACTCAGGAAGATGAGTCTTAGACTCATTTATTTTACAGTGATGGTTGAATTGTATGTTCTGGAAGGAAGGAAAACAAAATCAGAATTTTAAAAATCTGTGAAGTTTGGTTATTTGATATGTGAAAGGCTTTCCCTGTGTGTTGGTGCTTGTATTTCACTGTGGATGTTCCTGGGGAAGTCTTATATGTTGGGTTTTTTAGTAAATTGTTTGATGTCTTAGGTACAAAGTACACCAAGGGCCCAGCTAGTGATGACTCTGTACCACAGGGTCTGTGACATCTCTGTCCAGTAGTTTACGCACATTTTCCTACTTCCCTGGGTAGGTGTATGTGTGTGTGTGTGCGTGTATGTGTGTGTGAGTGCGCATGCACGCACGAGCGTATGTGTACCCACATGCACACCAGAGTTTCTAAGAACTGGAATTCTCATCAATATTATCATATCTTTGAACTAGATAACAAAATAGGAACATTAATTCTAAAAGGTCATGGAATGCATATTGCTTACCAGGGGGAGAAGGGAAGAGTTTTTTCTATCCCTTCTTTTTACATATATTATTTTTAAAATTAGCTATAGAAGGCACAGGCAGCTAGGAGGTACCATGGCTAGAGCACTGGGGTTGGAATTAGGAAAACTCATTTTCATGAGTTCAGATCCAACCTTAGACACTTGCTATAGCTGTCTAATCATGGGCAATTCACTTAGTCCTGTTTGCCTCAGTTTCCTCATCTCTAAAATGAGCTTAAGAAGGAAATGGGAAAGCACTCCAGTATCTTTGTCAAGAACATCCCAAATGGGGTCATAAGGAGTCAGACATGACTCAAATGACACAGCAACAACAAAGAAGGTTATAGGATGCTGGACCTAAAGGGGTGAGATGAGAAGATTGTCAATTTTGATTTTTGTTAGTACCTCTAAATAAGAAGACTGTCAGGGAAGGACATTATCTAATTCTCAATTTTGAAACCATTTCACTAAAAGGAAGCTTTAGATTTATTTGTAGACATGGTTAGAGAATTGAGAATTGGCTAGGTATTTTTTTTCTTTTTAGTAGGGAGGATTGGTTTAAACCAGGGGTGTAAGGTGTGCGGTGAGCGTTTAATGACCGTTTCTCTAAAAACAAAGCATTTTTGAAATATTATCAATTTTGATTTGCACTATTACCAATTTCCTGCCACTTTTTTTAGTTTAGACAATCAACAAAACAATAAATCAAATCCCGTTTTATAGCATTCGCTAATTTCCAAAGTGTAAATGCTCACATTGAAAATATAACAATGGGCTTTCTTGGGCTTATATGAGTTAGCTCCTGCATGCCATTGGATTTAAGCAAAAAGTACCCTCATAAATTTTTATTATTTACTTACAAATCTCTTCCCCCAAAGGCCTACTCTAGTGGCTCATCAGGTATTAAATTGATCCTGGGTTCTGAAGGCTATGCCAGTGGAAGATAAGGTCTAGTATATTCTATCAAGCTGGAAAGCCTTCAAGTAGAGACTCTGTAATTGTCAAATGATGAGAGAGTCATCACAAGGCTGGCCATGGGCTAATTGAATTTTTTGGCTACATCAAAGCCATATCCTGAGATATAGTGGGATTATGTTTTGTGTACTTCAATTCTTGAAATACTGAAGCATTTGCAAGGTTGGGCCATGTTTTCTCTGAGAAATGGATTTCTTAAAAATAAATATTTTTTCCACTTTTTTTCCCATAAGCAAAACTATATTTTCAAATACAATGAGAGGGTGAGCTGGGTTATGTTCATCCAAACTCATCTTTGTCTCTTACTTATCAGGAAAGAAAAAAATCAGGCTTGTTTTCTAAATCATGTACTTCTTCCTGTGTCACTTTTTCAGAAGACAGGAGAACAAATACTGAAATTCTATTTAAAACAAAGCTCGAGCCTCCCGCTTCACTCAGAAGAGTGTGCCGTTCTTACCATTCCTATATAATGGCTTTCATATGGTTATTATAATGGTGTCTCTCTATGAGAATCATCATAATAAATGTTGTCCTTTTAACTTTCCAAAGCACTCCATGAATATGTTCACATTATATCTTTGCAACAACTCTTTAAGGTAGAGACCACTTCAGATGCTTTGGGAATATATGATGAAAACATCAAGAATAAAATCCTATGTTGGCTTTGCCAGCCTCTCCCCCAGGCCTTTTCTTCTACCATTCAGTAGGATGAGTGGGTTCACTTGATATAGCCTAGATATTGTTAATTATTTCATATAATATTATAAGCAGAGAGGAGATCTATGATCTATCTGGAAAAAGCAAAGGAGGCAGAGAAGGATCATGGCACTTGTGGTTGTTTTCAGAATATCCATTCCACTTTCTGCCTAGTTTCAACTTCAAAAAACAAGATGCCCCTCCCAGAATAAGCTTATCCCTTCCAAACTCACTAAAATACTGTTACCTCAAGTTTTGATTGATACCACTCCCCTCAGCCTCCTCTTTTGTCTGTTCAGAGGGCCAGAGATTAGAATATCATCCTCTCAATGCTTTCCTTTATAGAGGGAAGAAACTGGACTCCGAACTCCTTCCACTTTGCCTAGTTTCAGCTCCACAGAATGAGATATCCCCAATGTCTCTCCTCCCCTACTTTCTTCCTTCCCTTTGTGTGTAATCTCCCCTTTAGATGGTAAACTCCTTGAGGGCAGGAAGAGGTTATTGTTTAAAAATTAATTGTGTCCCCAGTTCTTAGCACAGTGCCTGGCATGTAGTAGGCACCTAATAAATGTTTATTGGATTGGATTTCAGAAGTCCCAAAACTTAGAAGAAAAGCTTTCAGATAGTGTCCATTGGAAATGGGTGGGGTGGGTGGGGAGGGCATAGATGAATTTTTGGCGAAGACTTCACTGTTCTCCTCCTCACTTATGTTCCAGGAAATTCACATATTTTGTTATCTGAGTAATAGATTGAGGTCAGGTTGACCTCTCTAAATATCATGGGCTACCATGTCTTCTGACAAGGCTAAAGTAAGGTTCTTTCCAATCTGGAACTTGTTCTGAAGATTATCTGATTTTTTTTTCTTCTTTTCTTTCTTTATAGCCTGCATTTTTGGCCACTGGTCTCTTCTTTCTGTATCAGCTTAATTTTGACCTAGAGACCACTATATATTTTTTTAAATGACGTTTTTATACCACTTAAATTTCTTAATAAATCCTCCCACCCCCTATCTAGCAAACTATTCCTTGTTACAAAGAATAATAAAAAATAATAAATACACAGCTATCTGGCAGCTTTCTACCTGTTACAGAAAATAATTCAAAAAATCCCCAAAGCACTATACCAACTCATTCTCATAGTTTAGGGTATCTGCAAAGTCCTAGTGCCACTTTAAACTTTAATTGTTTTACAAAAATCTTTTAAGTTTTAAAAGCTTTAAGCTGCACTGAGACTTTTGGGATATTCTCTATGCATAAATGATATTGGAGGTAAGAGGGAGCCACTTGGAGTTTATTGAGTAGGACAAAGAGAAGGGGAGCATGGTTGCACTTAACGCTTTAGGAAAATTATGTTGGCACCTGAGTGGAAGATGGGTCTGAAGATGGATCTGAATGGAGAAAGAGTGGAAGCAGGACTATCAGAAGGGTATTATGATGGTTCAGATGAGAGGTGATAAGGGCTTGAAACTAGGGTGTTGGCTGTGTGAATAGAGATAAGAGGACACAGGCAAGAGACCCTGTGAAGGTAAAAACCAGATTCGATAATAGATTGGATGTGTAAAGTTTAGAAGGGCTTGGGAAAATATATTCTGTTTTAGACATGTTGAGTTTGAGATGCATATGGGACATAGAGTTCAAGGTGTCTAAGACTGAATGTAAGACTGGAGCTCAGGAGAGAGACTAGAAGGGGTGAATTTATGCACCACAATTCGTTTGCCCATTCCCCAATAAAATGGACATCCCTTTTTTCTAGTTCTTTGTTAAAATAAAAATTCTGCTATGAATATTTTGGAACAAGAAGAATGTCCTTTTTTGACCACTGGGTTATATGCCTAATGTTGATATGTTGTTGTTGCTCAGTCATTTTTAGTCATGTCCAATCTTTTGTGACCCCATTTGGGATTTGCTTGGCAAAGATACTGGAGTGGTTTGCCATTTCCTCCTTTGGCTCATTTTATAGATGAGGAAACTGAGGCAAACAGTGTTAAGTGATTTGCTCAGTAGTAAGTGTCTGAGGTCAGATTCGAACTCAGGAAGAGGATAGGTCCAGTGCCCTATTCACTCTGTCATCTTTTTGTTGTTGAGTCATTTCAATCATTTCCAACTCTCTGTGCCCCCGTTTAGGGTTTTCTTTGCTTGGAATTGTCTAAATACTCTGGAGTATAGAGGAAATAATAAAGAGAGCTCAAAGTTAAATAGCATGCTAAAGTTTGCAAGGCATTTTATGTACTTTATTTCATTGGATCCTAATAATAAGGACAGCTAACATTTATATAGCATTTATTATGTGCCAGACATTATGCTAATTGTTTTACAATTATTATCTCATTTGATTCTTATAATTGGTAGGTGGCATTATTATATCCACTTTACAGATGAGGAAACTGAGGCAAATAGAGGCGATGTGATGCCTACAGTTAAAGTCCTGTGAGATAAAGAACCTGGAACTCAGAGAGTTTAAGTTAAACCCAAGGTAACCCAGCTTGTAAGTCCCTGAGGTAGGATTTGAATCCAGGTTTTCTGGTTACTAAGTGCAGCATGCTAGCCACTAGAGCATGTTGCCTCTGGGTAGACCATTTCCCCAAGGTGTGAGACTTTTCTAGATCCCTGTCTAGGAAGAATAATGGCCCTGAGACATCTGCTTCTAAATTAACTTTATGTACATGGATCATCCTTGGTCCTGATCAATCCAGAGCTTTGAGGACATATTTACAATAGGTTTAAATGCAGATCCTTGTAGTATTAAATGTACACAGGCCCAACGAAGGGCAACCTAATAGATCATCGTTCTACTGCAAGTTAGAAAACCTGGTGCTTTTGTTAGTGTGTGTGTGTGTGTGTGTGTGTGTGTGTGTGTGTGTGTGTGTGTGTGTGTGTGTGTGTGTGTGTTTCATCCTGAATCAGTATGCTGGAGTGAAAAAAAAAGCCATCTCTTCGAATTGAGGGGCCTGAAGGCCTTGTCTGGTTCTGAGAATTCTTGGGCAAGTCACTTCAACTCTATAGACCCTGTTTTTCTCACCTGTAAAATGAATGATTTACTCTAGAGCATCTCTTCAGTTTTCTCCCATCTCTGGTCTTCAATGAATCCTGTGCAGATTATCTTCCCTACTAGGGATCTCACAAGCGCACTTCTGTGCCTCTGACCAAAGTGACTCAAAGCCTTAATTGAATGCTGTGCAAAATATGATTTCCCCCTTGTTACTGAGGTCACTGGAAAGCAAGAATATAGAAGGTGGCTTTTCTAGTTAATTTGCAATTTTTTTCCCCCAAAGGAAACATTGATGGAAGTTTCCAGTTTTCCAGGAATCTAGAAGACAGAAGGAGAGCAGATCATCCACTTTCCTTTCTATATCTTCCATTTGGGGACAGCTTGCTTTCATTGTGCTCCTGGACAAACCCCAGTCTTCTGCCTAGAAACCAATGACAAGGGTAGATTTTTTAAAAAGGAAACTGCCACAATTAAGAACAGTTCCTCTAAATACATAGCTATCTTGAGTCCTGGCAGCCTTCTACCTGCAAACAGAGGAATTGTCATCACTTTAGAAGTCCAAGGTTGCTATTCCAGCAATCTTGAAATTACTGGGTTTTTCTCCCTCTTAAGTGCCTCTCTTGCATTTAGGGAAGAGCAAAACTCATGCAATAGTTGTCTTTTGTCTGAAGTAGAAGTAAGGACTGTTTTCCTTCATATTTTTAAAAAAATCTCTTTATTAAATAGATTGAATTTAAACAAACTGTAAGATCAATATTTCCAAAGAAGGAAGAAACTTTTGAAAAAAGAAATACCCAGGTACAACTTGGTACCTTTATCAGTATATTCATTACAACTCTAATCTTAATTAGTGACTTTGTTTTAGACTCTTTCTAACTTGGAGTGACATTCTTTTCATCCTTGTCCATGACTTTGAAACTTCCAGCCAGGTTTGGGGTCAAAAACTACTGGTTCTTGGAGTTCTCTGGTCTCTGTGTGTTTCAAATGAAAGATCCTCTGTTTACTGTGCTTTGGCTATTAGAACTAATTAATGAGATGGTCTCAGTTTTTCATTTTAGCACTCCTTATCAGCTAGGAAGAACTTTGCCTATAGCTTTCTTTCATATATGATAAAAGGAGAAAGAGAGAAAAGGACATGCTCTGTATTGATAATGGTGGATAATGACTATCTATGTCTGTCTATAGCTACAGCTGTCTCATCATATCATATCAATTGATTTATCTTTTTTAGAAATTTATTTATTTACTTTTAGTTTATAACATTCAGTTCCACAATTCCTTGAGTTCCAAATTTCCCCCCTCTCCTTCCCCTGCCCCCCCCGATGGCATGCCATCTGATATAGCAGTGGTTCTCAACCTTCCTAATGCTGGGACCCTTTAATACTCAAATGTGGGTGTATCTGCATGTGGGTGGACCCACCTGGAGATGGAGAGAGGAGCATATGTGTTTTCCGATGGTCTTAGGTGACTCCTGTGATCCCTGTGAAAGGGTCATTTGACCTCCAAAGGGGTCATGACCCACAGGTTGAAAACTGCTGTGATATAGGTTCTACAAATACCTTCTCATTAAACACTAGTCAAGTTGTAAAGAAGGGTTATACCCAATGAAGTGAACAATGAGAAAGAAGGGACAAAACAAAACACAAAAGAGAGAGCAAGAATTTTGCTTCAATCTGCATTCAGACTACGTAGTTCTTTCCCTGGATGTGGATAGCCTTTTCCATCATGAGTCCTTTGGAGTTGTCTTATAACCTTGTATTTCTCTCTTTTGTATATCTATCTATATCCTTATCATATGTGTAATCTGTCTATCTGTCATCTCTCTTACACTGTGTTTCAGAGGTTCTTAAACTTTCTTATGATATGGACCCTTTTGGCAGTCCTATGAAACTTATGAAATCTTTCTCAGTTTACTATTTTTAAATGTGCATAAAAGATAACAGGATTACAAAGGAAACCAATTATATTGAAATACAGTGAATGAACAAACAAAACAATGAATAAACTTTTGATGTATGTATATGTATGTGTGTGTATGTGTGTGTATATATATGTATAGGCATATATGTTTCTTTCAACTTCAGTATTGCCATCAACTGATGTTATTTTACTTGAGGGCAGTACTGTCTTAAAGTTAATGCTTCCTCATTCCTGAATTAATGGCTCAAAAAGCTACAAACATTTTATCATTGATTTATCCCCAAGATGTTTGTTACTCTTCTCAACATACCATACATTTTGGGGATAAATCAATGACAATATGCTTCTTTACAACCTTTGGTGCCTTGAATTTAGGAGTGAGGATGTCTTATTCTTTTCAAGGGAGCATTGCCCTCAAGGAAAATAAAATCAGCTAAAGACAATACTAAAGCTGAAAGCCACATCATTTAATGTTGATAGAGAAACAATATAAGCAATGTGGCGTAGTGAAAAGAACATTAGATTTGGAGAGAAAAACCTAGATTCATGTCTCTGTCCTCCCACGTCCTTGCTATGTGACTAATACGTAAATTATGTTCTCTGTGTCTCCATTTTGTCATCTGTAAAAATGAGGAAAGGAATATATAACTCTGTTTACTGCTGCTCTTGCCTCCTTGAACATGGCAGGTGCTCAACTTATAATTGTTGAATGGATAAGTGATCAGATGAAATATTATTAGGCATTCTTTTTAATTTGCTTTAGTAGGCAACTTATCTATACTTCTCCATGATCTCTTGTTGTTATGACTATTTGTTGAGACTATTCTAGTCCTGTTAGGTTCTCCCAGTCACACTTTTCTTTTCACAACCTCTCATTGCTATCACTATTCTTTTACTTTCAGGTTCTCTCAGTCACACTAACTCCACATCTATGAGCCCATCACCAGCCCTGACCACAGGAAAATCCACGGACAGTCACTCCAACTACATCGAGGCCCCAGTCAGCGTTCCCAGGACACTTGCCTCCCCACTGAGTGCTGTCGGGTCTCCTTTGAATGCTCTGGGCTCTTCATACCGAGTCATTACATCAGCCATAGGACCTCACTCCTTGTCCCTGGCTACCTCTCCAGGTGTCAACATGGTTGGTCCAGCCAGTTCTCAGGTAGGCTTTGAGTTTTCTCTATGGATTTCCACACTGTTAATATGATTCCCACCTGTCTACTTTCATTGCTGCACCCTCTACAAGTCTGTTACCCTGAGGATGGGAGCGGTCCTCCCAAATTTGAGAGACTATTTGGTTTAAAAGATTGTTGTTGAAAAAGAGCCCTGAAAAACTCAGGCCCAATAGGAAATGTGCCAGACTTGATCTCACCTGACTATTCTTCTTTGTTATTACTTCATCTCGTTTCCAGCATCCTAATGCTATTGGTGGATGTAGCGCCTTTAACTTCTTTCAACCACTGGTGCCATTCCTAGAATAGCGTAAATGTTTCTATACTTCCTCCTAATTTGCTTACAAATAAAAGGTAACTTTACTGATATTTAATATACCTTACTAATATTAGAGATATTTTACTAATATTTAAGATATAGTGAAATAAGATAAATTTTTAAAAAAATATAGAGCACAGAATTGTTATTTCAGGGCATATAAATATTGAAATTCTAATTTAGACAAACAGATTGACATAAACATAACCAGTTCTCACTCTCATGTCTCTTATATCTTGATATGGTCCTCATATATAATCCACTAGAACTTGGCATAAACCTGGCAATTTACCTCTAACCCAACTCCTCAAACCCCTGGTTTCTCTTATTCAAAGCTTTCCCATCAAGTTTCAATATAACACTTACTTGGGTCTACTAAGTACTAACTACTAGTACTGTGGTTAAGTGCTAGGGATATAAAGGAAGAAATTGTTCTTTGCCCTCAAGGATCTTATAGCCTGGTATAATTGATGAGAAAAAAAAAAAAGAAACATTGAGCGTTTAACTTTTAAGCTAAATTTTCCAGGAATATGATTGAATTGTTATTGCTTCATAAGTTTGAGAGTTTCTTTCAATGACGCATACCACAAATGATTCACATTTGATCATCCTGTGGGGCCTTTGTCCATGTTCTCCCAAAGGTTTGCCACAGGAGGGTCCACCTAACCTGTAGAAAGCCTTCCTCAATTGCTCCAACATGAGAATGGGAGCAGGGGTGCATTCTGGCTATCCATTTGTCATCCATCACTCTTGCCATGTGACTAGATCATTTTCTCTTCCTGTCACATAATTTTGTGATTGAGAGATTCCAGTATTTTCCCTTTCTTTTATTATAGCTCTTGGTAGTCTTACCAAGCAAATATAACCATTTGCTGCATTGACACCTGTTAACATAGTCTACTGGTATCAGGAACCAATGCTTTTGAGAAACTATGGATGATAGGGTCCAGGGTCACACTGACCATGCCTTAGCTCTTTGTGACTAGCTAATTTGTCCACAAGGACCAAGGAACCAAGAAGGTTTGCCAACTAGACCCATGACCTTAGGCAAGATGTGAAATCCTCATTTAATGGTTAGAGATGTCAGAGTTGAGAAGTGCAATGTGAACCTCTAAATATCTTACTGAAAAGCAACTCTATCTGATTTTATTGAAAGTCACATTACACTCATATTTTATATCAGTTAGGCTTTGAGTATCAAGCTTCTAGATCTCGTTATTTCCCTACTGTTTCAAGGCTTCACTACTTTTACATTTTCCTCTATAGACAAATACCTAGTGGTAATACTCACAAGTTTATAATACCACATGCACAGTAATATAAAGTAATGCTCATGTAAAATAATCTCTCTCTCTCTCTCACACACATATATGTGTGTATAAATATATAATATAATATACAATACATATATGCATATGTGTATATAATATATGCATATATACATACATGTATATATGTGTGTCTATGTGTGTTGGTGAGAAAACTGGGGTTAAGTGACTTGCCCAGGGTGACACAGTGTCAAGTGTCTGAGGCTGGATTTGAACTCAGGTCCTTCTGACTCCAGGGCCAGTGCTTTAAATATTATATAAATGGGACCTTTGTTTGCAAAGTCTTTCTTGTAGGTCCAGAATTTTAGTTCAAACCAATATGTGCAACATAAGTTTGACTTTTCTCTTAGGACCACATTCAAACACCAAGAAAAGTGACTTGAAGGTAAGTCATCTTAATTAATCTTTATGATAATTTTCTTGTTGGTTGCTACATGGTCTGAAAGGTAGATAGGTCTGGTTATACAGGATTTCCTAGAACAAAAATTTTAAATTCATACCCATTACCACTGCTGTCCCATTTGCTAATTTTCTGTCCCATGTAATCACTACATTTTCATACTCTATAAGGAACTCTCAGAAATTAATAATATTGCCAAGATGTCAAAGGACATAGATGGCTCTGTTATCATTCATTGTGTGTCAATCTTTTGAAGAAATTATACCTGCAGTGTATGAAAGGCAGAATGATCTCATGAAAAAGAAATCCTGCCTTTCCCTACTCCAACCCATTCTCCACATACTTGCCAAAGTAATTTTCTTAAAGCTCAAGTATGACCAGGTTACTTCTCTATTCAAAAAAACTTCAATGGCTCCCATTAATTCAAGGGTAAAATCTGAACTCTTCTGTTTAGCATGTCAAGTCTGCCATTCATATAGTCTACAGACTAGGTATTCTTGCACAACACTTCACCTTCCCATCTCCTCCTTGGTTATCCCCAGTGCCTGGAATGTGCACGCTTTTCAACTACCCCTCATAGAATCTCTTGTTCCTTTCAAAGTTTTTATCAATTACTGACCTTTCCATCAAATCTTTCCTAATTCTCTACATGCTAGCCAGCCAAATAACATTTATTAAATCCCTACTATGTGCCAGGCACTGTGCTAAGTGCTGAAGATGCAAAGGAAGACAGAAGATTATCCTTGTTCTCAAGGAGCTCACAGTCTAATGGACTAGACAACATTCAAACAACCATGAACAATTAATAATACACTTAAAGATAAATTGGGGGTAGTTTCAGAGGGAAGACACTGAGATTAAGGATTGGGAAAAGCTTCTTGTGGAAAGTGGGGCTTTAGATGAGACTTGAAGGAAGCCAGGGAAGCTAGGATGTGGAGATGAGGAGGAAGATGCTAGTGTCTTCCCTTTGGTCCCTACCTCCCCCCAAAAGTCCTGTATTTATTTTGTAAATATATATATATATACATATATATATGTATATATATATGTATATACACGCACACATACACACAAACACATACATTTATAAATGCATGCACACACATACATTTGTGTGTATACAAACACACAAATATGCGCACATGCCTCACACACATGTATACACACACGCATAGGCATAATATGTCTGTGTGTACATACATGTGCATATGCATGCATATTTGTGCACCTACATATGCACACATGTACATGGACATAATAACATAGGTCTTGGGTCTGTGATTTCATTGGTAAACTCCCAATTCCTTGTACCAATTTAGGCTGGTATCTTCACTGCATGTTACAGACTTAGAAAATTTCCTTAAAACTTTGGAAGGTTAGGTGACTTCCCTAGGGTCACACAACTACTATGTGTCAGAGATAGGACATGCCCACACCAATGAGGTTATCCAAGTATCCTTTAATAACCGCTCTTATTAACATGATGCTTTAAGGTTACAAAGTACTTTCATATATATGATCTCATCTAATCCTCACCACAACCCAGGGACATGGGTAGAAGGATTATCATCCCATTTTAAAGATGAGGAAACTGAAGTACAGAGAGATGAAGTAACTTACCCAGGGTCACTCAGCTAGTAAGTGCTGGAGCTGTCCCTCTAACTCAGGACTTTCTGCCTTCTGATCTAGGATTATTTCACTATATAATCTCGGTTCAGTCTCAGACCCTGCACATGTTCCTCTGGGATTCTTTGAGACAAAAAGGGGGCTGCAGAAACAGAGTTTGATGAAGACTTATTGCTAGCTCAGAGCTGTCCCTGAAGAACATGGGTTCTCTTACAGGCTTTGGGGGCTGGGGGAAGCCTGCTAGAGGCCTTTCCCTCAGCACTTAGGCTGTACCCCAAAGCAGCCGGCGTGACTGCTGAGGCAGATCTGAGCTGTTGTGATGAGCCCACAGCTCCAAAGAGCAGGCTTCAGTCGGGTTTCCTCTAATGGAACCAGACAGCCAGGTGCTGGGGGACTTAGAAACCAGGCAGCTAATGGATTTGGGCTCAAGTGATTGTCTCAAAGCTCATTCATCATTGCTCTTAACACATAGGAACCTCACTGCAAACACTGAAGGGTACAGCACCGCCCCTCCCCCTGTGCTCAATCCCCAGTCTAGGCTGCTTTAGGCAAGAACAGACAGAGAAGAGGTGCTTTGTGCTTCAAAAAGCTGGAAACCCTCAAAACACAGCCTGGGTCTTTAAGAATGCCACCCCCTAGTGAGCATCGTGCTCTGGATGGGGAACTGCTGGGGAGCCAGTCCATTCTGTCACTCCTTCTGCGATCTTGGAGAAGTGACTCTATTGAGCTTTTGTTACTTTAGTTTTTAAATGAAGGGGTTATGAAGCTGCATGAAAAAGCTGATAAAATTCTAGTCTTACAGTTAAGAAGGGCTGGAGGCTCAGACACTTACTAAATGTATGACCCTGACCAAGTCACTTAACCCTGCTTGCCTCAGTTTCCTCATCTGTAAACTACAGGGATACACTCTATAACCTCTAAGTTTTTTCCATTTCAAAATCAATGATTCTATGACTGTATGATTGCTAAAGTCTCTTCCAACTCATATTTTTGAATGGGTTCCTCCACCTTGGAGGTCCTTAAGTAGAGATAGAGCTGGTTACTGGTTACACTTGCTGGGTCTGTTATAGTGTTGGATTCCCTAGCTACTGTGTCCTTTTCCAACACTCCAACTCTCTGATTTTCTGAATGCCTGGGTATAGAAAAGCTGGAGATTAGTTATTCTTCCTGGGAAGCAGTGTTCACCAATTACATTTATTAAGTGCCTATGATGTTCCTGGCACTGTTTGGCATTGGGATATAAATCTGTCAGAATCAGGAGGCTTTAGTAGGTCTGAAAGTGCTATTCCTCTTTGAATCCTATCTTTTCCCATTATATTCCTTGATATTTTGGACATTTTTTCCTGCAAATGAATTTTATTATTTTTGTCTAATTATAGTAAACCCTTGATAGTTTGATTGGCATATCATTAGATCTCTAAATTAACTTTGGTAGCATAGCCATTTTTATTATATTGGCATATATATGATATTGTTATAATATATAGTATTACATATAATATATTGGCATATTGATTATATATTGGAATAGCCCTGTTGTGAGCACTGAATATTTTTCCAGCTTTTATTTTTTTTTCTTATTTTGTAATTGAATCTATTAAAGTGTTGAGTGAGTTTTGGTAGCTCAACCCTCAAATATTTTATGCATTTTATAGTTATTCAAGCTGAACTTCCCTTTCTATTATCGACACTTTGGGGGAGGATAAGAGGGAGCAATCATTTATTAAGGATAACATTTGTAAAGTTTTTAGCAAAGCACCTATTTTGTGTCAGGCACTTTGCTAAAAAACTTTACAAATGTCATCTCATTTTACCCTCACAACAACCCTGCAAGGTAGGTGCTATTATTATCCCCATTTTACAGATGAGAAAACTGAGGTAGATATAGGTTAAATGACTTGCCCAGGCTCACACAATTAGTAAGTGTCTGAGTCTGGGTTTGAACTTAGGTCTTCCTGACTCCAGGCCCAGCACTCTATACACTGTGCCACCTACATTCTGTTGTTATAATTATTATATAGAAATGCAGTTGATTTTCCTGGGTTTATTTGTAGGTTTCAACTTTGCTGAAGTTTGTGTCTTAGTTTCTTTGCTGATTCCTTAGGATTTTCTAAGCAAACAATGATGTCATCTGCAAATAGGGATAGTTTTGTTTCCTCTTTGCTGATCTTTAACCTTTAAATTTCTTTTTCTTATCTTGTTAGTATTGCTCACATTTCTATAACTAGCCAAAATAATATCAGGGAGAGTCAACATCTTGTATTTACTGGGAAAAATTTTTTCTCCTTGAAAATGATGCTTTAACATAAGTGAGCAACATACTTAACATTTTTTCCTGTATCTATTAAAATGAAAGGATTTAGAATTTTATTTGCTATAATTTATTATGTTGATTGCTTTCCTAACCTGGAATCATCATCCTTCCATCCCTGGTATAAATTCAAATTGATCAAAATGGAAAAAAATAATTTTTTGGTCATGATTTTATTTAAAATTTTTGAAGTAATATTCACTAATTATGTTGGTTTGTAATTATCTTTTTTTTGTTGTATCCTTTCTTGGTTTAGGTATTAGGATTTAGGGATTAGGTATTAGGAATTGTCTCATAAGAGGAGTTTAGTAAGATGCTTTCTTAATCAGGTTAGGAGAATAATTTGTGTAATATCTGTACTAAGTGTTCTCTGAGTGTTTAATAACATTATCCTGTAAATACATCAGGACCAGAAAGTTTCCCACCCCTCCAGTCTCCTTTAGCAGTTTATTTATAGTTTGTTTCTATTTCCTTTTCTGAAATTGGATTACTTAAAATCTCTGTTTGGAGTTTTGTTGTTGTTCAGCTGTTTTTCTGATTTTTCAGTTGTGTCCAACTCTTCATGACCCCATTTGGGGTTTTCTTGGCAAAGATAGTGGACTGGTTTGCCATTTTCTTCTCCAGTTCACTTTACAGGTGAGGACACTGAGGAAAAGAGGGTTAAGTGACTTGCCCAGGGTCACACAGCTAAGTGTCTGAGGTCAGATTTTAACTCAGGAAGATGAATCTTCCTGATTTCACGTCTAGCACTCTATTCACTGTGCCACCTAGCAGCCCAAGAGTTCTTTTAGTTCGGGCATTTTATGTTTTTGAAAGTATACTTCTATTTCTTCTGTGTGATCAGTTTTGTGAGCATACAACTGCATAGTAGTTTCTGATGATTTTAATTTTGTCTGGTTTGGTTGTGATTTGCTTTGTTTATTTTTTAATTTCATTGAATTGATTTTTAGCCCTCTTGAGTGTGTTAAAATTGGGGGATTAAGCTACAACATGGCCAGATCCAGCTGCCTATCTGAATCTGATCATTTAAGATTACTCACAATTCACCATTCCTAGAGAAGGAGTACCCGATGTCAGTAACTACAATAGACTCTAGGAAATTCCCACAAATCATTTGCTCTTGCCTGGCCTGTCCTACCTCCAGCCTCTTTCAATCTGGTGCTTGATGCTTTTGTGTTACTTTCTGGTTTTACTGTTCTGTCCTCTACCTGAACTTGCCCCCAGGATTTTTGCATATTCCTGCCTTCTTTTTATCAAAACTTACTTTCCCTTTTAGTCCTTCTGGCCCCTTTTCCCTACAAATGGAAAAATGGATAATATGGGGTTAATGATTAACCCTTCTACTTCCTGAAATTTTAACTGAGGATTACTGAGGAGATGTCTTAACTTGAAGAAGTGATTCAAATTGTAGAAATTTCCAGTGTCTCAGGAACAGAATCATGGGAGGCAGGTAGGGTTTGATAGCATTCCTCAAGCCATGCCACATAGATGACTGTCTCTTTAGTCTAGGCAGAGAGCTGGCCCTGTCTCTGATGTTTTCCCATTTGTCCGGAGTGGCCTTTTGTTCCTTGCTTCTCATCTATTTCTGAGAGGTATTTGACATACTGCCCAAGTCATTGCCAGTCAGAGGACTGGCAATTGTAGCAGTGGGTGTGATCATATAGTGCTCCAGAATGCATATCCCAGGGCTCCTGAAGTCAATCTGGAAAAGGTATTAAGCTTTCAGAGCCCCAATAGCCCAGGGACTTGAGCCAGGGTAAGTGCCAGATGGGCTGACAAGGAGAGTAGCTTCCTGTATGGTTGTGAAGAGGAACATTGTACTCAAGGGAGGGGGGAAAAATGATGGGCAGGGCAAGGGGGTGAGAAATCTTAGTAGTACATTAGCTAGCTATCCTTACACTCCTTCTTGCTCTTTTCCCTCCATTATTTCCATTTCTCTTCTATCTGCATATCTTTACTCTCACCCATTACCCTTCCTCCCTACCTGAAATGGATACTTCTGACAGGCATAGTTCTTTTCTTCCTTCAAGCTTTATCTCAGGCATCACCTACTGCAGGAAGCCCTCCTGATTCTCCCTGGTCTTCAGTGAAAGATTTCTCTTACACTTTATTCAAATCTCTCCTTTGTCATTATGTTCTCTTTTCTATCATGGTTATTTGTGCAAATTTCTCCTTTTAAACCCCATTTTAGATTAGAAGCTGTTTGAGGGCAGGGTCTTTGTCTTTTGTGTTTTTACTTCTTCAGTACTTAGCACAATGTCATGTGCATAGGGCACATAATGCTAGTAGTACTTCTGGTAAGTCATCAAGCCTTTATTAAGTGCCTGCTGTGTGCCAGGCACTGTGTTAAGCTCTGATAATATAAAGGAAGGCAAGAAATTGTCCCCACTCACAAGAAACTCACAATCTAATAGGCAAGGTGATATGCAGACAATTAATTATGTGCAAACAAGTTATATGCAAGATAAATTCAAGAAAACCAACAGAAGGAAGGTACTAGAATTAAGGGAGACTGGGAAAGGCTTTCTGTGGGAGGTGAGATTTTAGCAGGGACTTCAGGGAAGCCAGGAAAGCCAGATGAAGATGAGGAGGAAGATCATTCCAGACATGGGAGATAGTTAGAGAAGATGGGCCAGTCTAGAGATGGAATATTTTGTTTATGAAACGGCAAAGAGGCCAGTGTCACAAGATTGTAATGTGTATATGTGTGAGTGAATGTGTGTGTGTGTATGTGTGTGTGTGTGTGTGTGTGTGTGTGTGTGTATAACGTCTAAGAAGATTGGAAAGGTAGGTTGAGGCAAGTTGTGAAGGACTTTGAATGCCAAACAGAAGATTTCGTATTTGATCCTGGAGGTCATAGGGAACCACTGGAGTTTATTGAAGAGAAGGATGACATGGTCAGATATGAACTTTAGAAAGATCACTTTGACAATGGAATGAAGAAATGATTGGAATGCAGAGAAACTTGGAGCAGGGAGACCAAACAACAGGCTATTGCAACAGTCCATTAGGTCCTATGCCAGGGTGGTAGAAGTGTCAGGGGAGAGAAGGGATATCTGCCAGCATTTATATGGCACTTTAAATGCTGCAAAGAATTTTTAAAACATTATTTTGCTTGATCTTCCCAGTAACTGTGGGAGGTAAATACTATTATTATCTTCATTTTACAGATGAGGAAACTGAGGCAAACAGAGGCTGACTTTCTTAGTGTCATACAACTCATATCTGAGGTCATACTTTAATTCAGGTATCCCTGACTCCAGGTCCAGGGCTTTGCCCACTGTACCATCTAGCCACCTCCAATATACTAAATGGATAAATAAACAGATGACCTCAGAAAACAGAGAGCATGGATTATAGAAGTAAATAGTTCATGAGCAAAAGGAAGCTATAGTTAGGTACTATATCTGTATCTATATATCATGATGATGATTTATAAAGTGATAGAGGTACCCTACCAATGGATAGTGACTATTCTCATTCTCATCATTGGCCTGAGTATATTAGATGGAAAAGATATTAGTGGAAAGATGCAGAGAAGGGAAATTAAATCAAAAAGGAGAAATGAGTGGTGGCTTATGGTCAGAAAGAAAGGAGGTTGTGAAGTCAAAATACTTCTTAAATAATAGCTGTGCTACTGATGGGTTGGTTAAGAGGCTGGTGCAGGGGACAGAATGGGGTATTTCTTTCAATGTCTACCATCCCAGTCTTGGGGTTGTCTACAGTGGGGTGGTCTACAAGGCTATAATGAAGTTCAAGGCTACTGAGGACTGGGGTCATAGCACAATAGGGAAAGGCTGAAGTAGTCCTTATTCTGTATTATGCCTATATATTATTTGAGTGTATACACACACATACACAGATGTATATAAATACATATATACATACATCCCATATGTGTGTCTAAACATTTCCACTGATCCACATGACTTATATCATCATTGTATTTGTATCTTCCTTCCTTCCCCCATTTGATTATAAGCACCTTGAGACAAAGGTTTACATTATATACATCAGAGAACATCTCATTGGAATGGTGGGGTTTTCCATCAGGGAGATAATTAAGTGAAATGGCTACTTTCAGCACTGGTTGAATTCTCTAATTTCTGATTGTAAAGTTATCTTTTCTGAGAGGTTGGGGTAGCGGTCTGGTGCTCCCCTTTAAAATCCTTTCCTTCAGATTAGTGCAACAAGGCACAAAATTGTGCAGTCCTGAGATACAGTTTATCCAGAAATTCAGTCTGCTAAGAAGAAAGGAGTGCCAAATGTGGTTTTGGTGGAATATCCAAGCGGACTATAGTGTAGGAAGATTGTGATGGTTAATTTGAATCATGTTGGGTTTTTTTTGAAAGAGTGCCATTGCTTCTTAAATGTGATCTTGATGGTAAGACCGTCTTTGCTATGACCTGGATCTGGAATATAATGGAGGGCACTTTAACAGTGAGAGCTATTCAAAGGTTAAATGAGATGCCCCTTTAAATTCATTCTCACTAATAATCTTCAAGATGAAACTTCAGAGACCATTTCTTAGGTATGTTATAGAAGGTATTTCTTTTTCAGGTATGGGTCAGACTAGATGGCATCTGAAGTCTTTTCCAATTCAGAGATTCTGTGATTCTATGAGCAAAGAAAAATGTGTAGGGGCAAAACATGGCAGCTTGCGGTTTAAACTGAGAAAGCACAGCCCCTATAGGCACACTGGAGGTGTCTCCTTTTACCGGCAAGTGACATTGGGAATGGGGGTAAGCCAGGATAGGAGTGATGGTAAAGTACCTTCTGTAACTCTGGAATTCTGTTTCTGCTCTTGTTGGGTACTTGAAATTCTTGAAGATTTTCAGAAAACCATTGATGGGAGTGAGTAATGATTAGAAATCAACTGAGAAGTTGTAAGAGTACCTAACCCACTCCATGAATCTGTCTGGGTCCTTCATATTCATTGGCTCTTCCCATGTGAGGATGATTTTCACCTTCTAGGGTTATATCTTCACCCTTTGGAGGCACATAATTTGCCCCAAGAACTCTAATTCTTCCTGGCCAAATTACCCCTTAACCAACTTTGGGAGCAAGTGGCACTTATGGGGTTCCCCCAGGGTGACTCATATCAGCTGGGTGGGTTTCATGGTATATAGGAAGTAGATCAGAATGTTGCCCAAGGTAATGTACTCCTCCCTGATTTAGCAGGTCTAGGTTGTATCCTTTATCCTCTCTTGTCATGACACATGCATTACAGTATTTAAATATCCACAAGTTACTCAGATTATCTGAGCCATGTGAAATGCAGTTTTCCATTCATTCCCTTGGCAAATATATATTATACTCTATGTCTACTTCAGATCTAACTTTCGGAAAACTGGGAAATGTTCTAACTACTGCTCTTATAAAGCCTCCTATGGTAGGAGGTGGCATTCAATAATGATGATCATGTTAGGATCTTTCTATTTGCTATAGAGACTTGTTTCCTAAGTTGTTTAATTTCGTGAAGAGCTGCCAGTTCTTCTGTGGAGTGACATGGAAGTGGAGATGGCCATTTTGGGGAAATATAACACAATAAGCTAAAAGATTTATTTATGATATCCATTAGTCCAATCCTCTCATTTTATAGGTAAGGATGGCATTGGTCCTTGGTCTGCTCAGTGTTACAACTGTGTCACTAGAACCAAAGCCTCTAGTATACACTTTGTTGACTGTACCCCCATTTCCTAGAAATTCTGAGCCTATTTACTCTAATTTGAGTTGACTCAGCAGCAAAGTCTCAATTTCCTATGCACTGAACACCTCAAAGAAATTTTGATCATTTCTGGAGAACGCTGGTGCAACTGATGATGGAAGATAACTGCCTAACCTATGGACCATACCTCTCAAGTGCTGGGCATGGTGAGCCAAGTGAAAAGTGATCTCCCATACATTCCAAGCAATGTGGGGATCATTCATCATTGGCCTCTCCACCCCAACCCCTGGCAACAAGAGGTTAGGGAGAAAATATCTTCCTGATGACTTCCTAGGCTGTCTTGTTGGAGAAAATATTATTTATCTTTATTGCCATAGGGCATATGCAAGGTTAATTCTTATTCCATCTGTTAAACCAACTCAAAGGCCAAAGAGTCAATAATGGCCCCAATATCCAACATTGATAGAATACAGAAGGACTCAGTGATTGAGCAATTGGAGGTCTACTGATAGGAATAGATGCCTAACCAGCCCAATCCCTAGTGAAGAGGTGGCAGGATAGGAATCCTATTACTAGTGGCCTTGTCTGCACATTTGTCTCATGGTTTCCTCATCTCTCAAGTAGGACCAGTTGGCTCAATAGTGGCCTTCATGTAAATATCTCAGCTGCCCAGCTCATTTCAATTGCGGAGCACAGACTCGAACTGGTTGCATGAATTCTTCTGTGTGATTCCTAATGATATAATTAAGATAAGGCAATCTGGAACTATCAACTCAAGTGCTAGCAGGGTGTTTATGAAACTGATCTTCAATGCAAAAATTCTACTTAATTCTTGATGGCAGAGATGTGGATAGTTTTTTTTTTTCAAGAATTTGTCCTTAATTTCTTTCCAAGACCCTAAATAAGTTGTTCTATTAGAGCAACTAGGTTGCAAGCCAAATCTTAACTCACTGTCCCAAAAGTATCAGAGCTGTTAATAAGCAAGTGCAATCCCTGTTTAAGGTCCTGACTCTTCCTTTTGACTGTTAGACCAAGTCTCCAGCAAAACTTTTTTTTTTTATATTGGAAACAAAATTATCAGTCATCAAGTAGAAGCCCCACTTCCTTTTTAATTATGTCAATTATTTGCTGATCCAAATAATCAAGGAATTTCCAGGGCAACTTTGATCATTGAGGAATTGGTGGGGGGATAGAATAGGTTCAGGAACATTGATAGCTTGTCTGACTGGCCAGAAACTCCTTTAGATTTCCCAAAGTAACTAGCCCAAGGCTACTATTTATAAAGCCTCACAAAACCTTGGTTAAGTGACTTGCCTAAAAAAAAAAGGCAGTATGTTCATGGGAGTTAGGGACCATGTGCTTTTGAAGTAACATTTACGTGTAAAGTAACATTTAAAGTAAGCATTTACTTACTAAACACCCACTGTGCCAGGGACAGTGCTAAGTGCTGAGAATACAAACAAAGGCAAAAGAAAGTTCCTGTCCTGATGGAGTTCACAATGTAATGGGCGAGATAACAAATAAATATATACAAATAAGCTATATACAGGATAGACAGGAGGTAAATAAGAGAGGGAGGGTTCTCTCATCTCTGTATGAAATACAGAAGAATCAAAAACTAGTCTTAAAGAGGATCAAGATTGTAGATCTAGAACTGAAAGGGCCATCTAGTCCTCTCCATCACTTTAAAGATTAGGAAACTAAGGCAAATGGAGGTGAAGTAGCATGCTCAATGCCACACAGGTAAGAAATTCTGAGAAAAGAATGAAACCCAGGTGTGACTCCAGAATCTTTTCTGTTGTATACGGGAACTATCTTGGCTAGAAGGTTAACGTTGTATGCCTAAGGTCCTATGACTAGTGGAGTCACCACCTACCCAACGTGACTCTTCCAGTCCTTTGCATCTCTGCTGATAATTGGGGTTGAGTACCTCATATTTGAAAGATAACTGCACAAATTCTTAATTTGCATTGATGAGGCCCTCTCTTTAAAGTTGTATCTAGTCTAAGAAGTGTGCCCCTCCTTCCTCAAGCATCTATGAGCAAAAGTGTTCAGTAAATAATTAATAGTGTTGACCAATTTGCGGAAGGAAGATTTAGACCATTCAAGAAAACCACTTTAGTAGCATGCATTTAAATAAATCAACATGCTAATTATAAATTATTCTCATCTGTTCAATGAAACAGGTTGGGTGGGACCTCTATCCCTGGAGGAGTAGCTTAGGGATCTGTCCCCAGCCCTGTGTTCTTTAACACTTTTATCAGAGACTTCAGTAGAGGCACAGATGGCATGCTCATCAAATTTGCAGATGCAACAAAGCTGAGAGGGATAGCTAACACACTGGATGACAGAATGAGAATCCAAAAGCATCTTGACAGGCTAGAGGTTTGGGCTAAATCCAATAAGATAAATTTTAATGGGGATAAATGTAAATTCCTAAAATTGGATTCAAAAAATCAGCTTCATGAGTACCAGATGGAGGAGGCATGGTTAGATAGCAGTTCGTCTGAAAAAAAATTAAGGAGATTTAGCAGACTACAAAATCAATATAAGTTGTCTTGATAATATGACTGTTAAAAAGCTAATTCAAGTTTAGATATAGTGGCTAGAATGAGAGAGATGATAGTCTTATTGAACTCTGCCTTTCAAGACCTCCTGGGGTATTGGTTTCTAAGGACTATGTTTTAGGAAGCACTTTGATAAGCCGGAAGGTATTCAGAGAAAGGCAACCTGGGATGGTGAAGAACTATGAGATTATGTCATGTGAACATTAGTGGAAAAATCTGGGGATGTATAGCCTGGAAAATAAAAGGTTTGGAGAATAAGGTCTGGAATATGATAGTTCACAAAAATGACTTCACAAGTACAAAATGGGGAGGAATAATTAGAAAATTATTTGTCTGAAAAAAAATCTAGAGGTTTTAGTGGACTACAAGATCAATATGAATGAGTATGATCTTACAGCCCAGGAAAGCTAATATGATCTCTGACTCCATCAAGGGAGAAATAGCTAAGAATAATGAGGTAATGGTGCCATTGGATTTGGTCATAGTTCACATCCAGAATATCATGTTTGGTTCTGGATACCATAGTTTAGGAAAGATACTAATATAAACAAGTAAACATCTAGAGAACAACTTGTCCAGTAAAGGATCTTGAGATTATGCCATATAAGTATCAGTTGGAGGAACTGGAGATATTTAGAATAGAGAAGACTTGAAAGAAGGCGATGGCCATATTAAAGATTTTAAAAGGCCGTCATGTGGAAGAAACATTAGACTTATTCTGTTCAACCCCAGAGGACAAAACCAGGAGTTTTGGAATTTGGAAATTGTAAAGTGACAAATCTAGGCTTAACATGAGATGATTTATTCCATTCTATTTCTCCCTCCCCCATTCTCCCAGTGCCTCTCTCTTTCTCACCCTTTAATTTTATTTTTCAAAAATCATCCCAAAATAATCAATTTACCTTCATCCCATCTGTCTGTGTATATTCCTTTTAACTGCCTTAATAATGATAAAGTTCTTAAGAACTGCGAGTATTATCCTGCTATATAGAAATGCAAACTGTTTAACCTTATAGAAGCCTTTATGATTTCTCTTTCATGTTTACCTTTTTATACTTCTCTTGAGTCTTGTATTTTAAAGTAAAAATTTCTATTCAGCTCTGGTTTTTTCATCAAGAATGCTTAAAAGTTATTAAATGTCCATTTCCCCTTTGAGAGATTATACAAAGTCTTGTAGGGTAGCTTCTTCTTGGTTCTAACCCTGGTTCCTTGGACCTCCAAATTATCATATTTCAAGCCCTCCACTCCTTTAATATGTAAGTTACTAAATCTTGTGTGATTCTGACCATAGCTCCGCAATATTTTAATTGTTTCTTTCTGGCTGCTTGCAATATTTTGTAGTTCTGGAACTTGGCAGTAATATTCCTGAGAGTTTTCATTTTGGGATCCCTTACAGTTGGTGATCAGTGGATTGTTTTTAATATCTATTTTACTCCCTGTTTCTAAGCTGTCAGGGCAGTGTTTCTTGATAATTTTGTGAAATATGATACCTGAGCTCTTTTTTGATCATGGCTTTTGGGTAGTCAAATAATTCTTAATTTACCTCACCACAACCTATTTTCTAGGTCAGTTGTTTCTCCAATAAGATACTTCACATTTTCTTCTATTTGTCATTCTTTTAACCTTGTTTTATTGTTTCTTGATGTCTCATAAAGTTATTAACTTTCACTTGCCCAATTATGATTTTTCAGAAATTATTTTCTTCAGTGACCTTTTGTACCTCTTTTTTTCATTTGACTAATTCCGCCTCTTAAAGAATTCTTCTTTTTAATGGATCTTTGTGTGCCTCTCATCATTTGATCACTTCTCTTCTTAGGACGTTATTATTTTTTTTCAGTATTTTTGTGCCTCTTTTGACTCTCTTTTCATAATTTTCTTGCATCACCCTCATTATTTTCCCCCTCTTATTTGATTTATAAATTCCTTTTTGAGCTCTTCCAGAAATTCTTTTTGGGTTTGCACCCAATTCACATTTTTTTTTCTTTTGAGGCTTTGTTTGTAGTTGTTTTGCCATCATTGTCTTCTTCCGAGTTTGTGTCTTGATCTTCTCTGTCACCATAATAACTTTTTATGGTCAGGTTCTTTTTTGACAGTTCATTTTCCAGACTATTTCTTGATTTTTAATTTATTTGGGCTCTGTTCCTAGGGTGGAGCAGGCACTATCCCAAGTTCCAGGTTTTTCATGCTGCTGTCTTTAGAGTTAGGACTAGGGGTTCTGTAAGTTTGGGGTCCTTCAAAGGTACTTTGATCTAGGAAAGTTGTAGCCACTGCTTTCCTGGCCTGTGCTATGGTCTTCACACAGGAAGGGACCTTGTTCTCCTGAGGCCACAAATACTAGTGCTCCTGGAACTATGACCTGTTACTGTGTATGCGCAATCTAACAGGGTTTTGAATCCATTAACAGCAAAGGGTCCTCTGTAATCTCTTTCTGACCAGTTGTCTGACCCCTTTTTTATCTGTGGGCTGAGAGCTCCCAAGCCTGCTGCTGCTATCACAGCTTGCTCCAGAGTCTGCTGCAGGTTTTACTGCCACTTCAGCCTGACCAGCAATCTGGCAAGGTAGCCCTTTCCTGTCAACCTCCTAAGTTGTCTTGGACTGGAAAATTTTTTCACCCCAACCTTTTTTACCCCTCCCCGAACCAGAATTTACTTGGAGGTGATATTTTAAAGTTGTTTAGAGGGGAATTTTGAAGATTTCATGTGAGTTCCTGCCTCGACTCCACCATATATATATATATATATATATATATACACATATATATATATATATGTATATGTATATAGCACTTCATCACCAAAATCTCATAAGAATACAAAGTGATGGCTTCTTATTCTTATTCTCATGATTTTTTGTCCAACTAAGAAAATTTTGCAGATTCAAAAGACATGGGTTACTTGTAGATAGCTAAATTCTCTCCCTTCAATTCAACTAGAAATACAGTGGATTAGGTACAGTAGAAAGAATGTTGAATTTGGAATCAGAGAAACTGGATTCACATTCTGCCTCTTAAAAATATTAAGCTATGTGACCCCAGACAATTCACTTAACCTCTGGCTACCCCACTTTATTAGTCTATAACATAGGGATAATAAATAGCATCTACCTCCCTAGGATGTTGTAATTGTAAAAAGGAGACAATATTTGTAAAGCTCTTTGCAAACCTTAAAGCACTGTATAAATAATATTATTGTTGTGGTTATTGTTATTATTATCATTCCATAAATTAAGAGGATTTTTTCTTTCCTGGAAGGTGTTAGACAAACATACCATATTGATTTGTGATGGACAGAAACTTCTTTATCCATTCTCAAATGCATATTTTGAATGATTAAGATAACATTCACACCCTCAGATATTTTTTGAGCCTTATACCTCTTGATGATTATGCCTCAGTACATTTGGTGAGCAGACAGTATTAGTCCATCACTGAACCATGAGGATAATGATGGGAAAAGGGAAGGCATTTGGAGCCAGTTCTCAGAAAATCTAACATAAATGAGAACTCTGAAGGCTTTGTCTTAGTTCAATACAGCAGGAGCATTTTCTTGACAGTTCTGCCATTTAATTTCTTATGGAATAGTAAGGCAACATGGTATAAGGGAAAGATCTGTGGCCTGAAATCAAGAGGACTTGGCCTTTAGTCTTATTAGTTATACTGTATTCTGTAATTTCTGTCAAGTCTCTGAATCTCAGTTTTCTCATCTATAAAATGAGAGTATTGGTCAAAAATGATCCCTAAATGCTTTGTCTTATGTGTAGGCTCTGAGTCCAAGGTAAGATGCTGAAGATCATGGTCTTTTCCATTTTGTTTCCTTTATAGTGCCTTGTAGAATGCTTTCAGGGTGTCAAGTTATAGAATATTAGCGTCAAAAGATATCTCAGATTTCATGATGACAATAATAGCTAGCTTTTATATAACTCTTTAGAGGTTGCAAAGAGCCTTTCAAATGTTATTTTATTTTATTCTCACAACAACCCAGAGAGGTAAGCATTATTACTACTCCCATTATATAGATAAAGAAACAGAGGCAAACAGAGGTTAAGTGACTTGTTCAGGGTCACACAGCTACTGAGTATCTGGGGTAGGATCTGAACTCAGATCTTCCTGACTTGAGGTCCAGCTTTCTGTCCACCATACTCCTAGTGTCCTTATTATCTGATTTTAAAAATTATTTAAATAATGTTTCCCCCCAATTATCTGTAAAAACAATTTTTAACATTTAAAAAAGTTTTGAGTTCTAAATGTGATCTCTTCCTTCCTCCCTCCCCTACTCCCTCCCTGAGATGGTAAGCAGTCTGATATAGGTTATACATGTGCAATCATGTAAAACATTTCCGTATTAGTCATTTGGCATCATCAGATTTTTAATCCAATTTTAAGAATTTAAATTTATCCTTATTAAAATTCATCTTGTTGGATTTAGCCCAAACCTCTAGCTGGTAAATATGGTTTTGGATTCTTATTCTCTTGTCCAGTGTTTTCTAACTGAAAATGAATTCTTTCTATAAAACCCCTACCAAATAGTCACCCAAATCTTTGCTTGATGGAAACTCATTATATCTCAAAGCAGTTTTTATTGGTTCCATGTTTACCCTGTGGGAAAGAGGATATGGAGTACCATGTATATAGAGGAGAAGATGGAGCACCATGTATGAGGATAAGGAGATCAAGGGTTATGTTTCAGGAAGAAGGCCAGTTTGGTTGCACACCAATGTATATGAAGGGTCATGATATATAGCAAGAACAGGAAGGTAGGCTGAAACCAAGATTTTACATGCCAAATGGAGGAATATATATATATACATATATACACATATACACATATACATACACATGCAGACATGAATATATAATATGCATGCATATGTATACATATGTATATGTACATATATGTATTATACATTAGAAATATATATTTGATCCTAGAGGTAACTGGGAGTCAGTTATCTTGTCATTGTCAGAAGATGTGATGCTCACAGGCCAGGAGAATGTCTTCATCCTGGCTTAAACTAAAAATTGTTTGTGGAAAATACTGCAAGAGGAGCCTACTACTGTGCCCAAGAAGGGAAGAAGAAAACTCTTTAGAGGAAGGATCTGGACAATTCAGTAGGAATTGTGCCTTCCAAGTAAATGAAAACTACATATAAGTAGATACAAAGTAATTTTGGGGTGATGCTAACAACTTGGAACAAGAGAATACCAATGTGGCAGCTATCTGAAGGACATATTGGAGAGGGGAAAGAATAGAGTCAAGATATCTCCCTTTCTTCTTCTCTCTATCAGTAGTATTTAAGTTCTCAGAGGTTAGAGGCTGAGTTCAAGCAGTGTTTATAGAGTAAGATGGAGATGTGTTGGTAAATATTTAACAACTAGAAACATAAAGTATTCACTAAAGGACTACAAAACTGTGCATACCCTTTGATCCAGGAATACCACTACTAGATCTGTATCCCAAAGATTTCACAAAAAATTCAAGGGATGCCCATCAATTGGGTAATGGCAGAACAAGTTGCAGTATGTGAATGTAATGGAATGTTATTGTGCTATAGGAAATGATGAGCAGATGGATTTCAAAAAACCTGGAAAGACTTACATGAACTGGTAGTGAGTGCAGTGAACAGAACCAAGAGAACATTGTGCATAGTAAGAGCAACACTGTGTGAAGACCAACTTTGATAGTTAGCTCTTCTCAGCAATACAATTATCTAAGACAATTCCAAAAGACTCATGATGGAAAATGCTGTCCACATCCAGTGAAAGAACTATGGGGTCTGAATGCAGATGGAAGCAAAGTATTTGCTTTTTTTCATTCTTGTGGTTTTCCCCTTTTGTTCTGATTCTTACTTCACAATGTGACTAATGTGGAAATATGTCTAATAGGATTGTACATGTATGGCTTATATCAGATTGCATGCTGTCTTGGGGAGGGGGAAGGGAAGGAGAAAAAAATTTGGAACTCAAAATATTCACATACTTAAAAAAAAAAAGAAATTGTGCCTTCACATAGTGGGCACTTAATGAATATTTGTTGAATTGAATATTCTTTTTAACTTGAGCTCATCCACTGGCTCTCTCTGGAGACAATGGCTTCTCATTTTTCTCTCCATATTCATTGTAATTATTTCTGATTGTGATATAAGAATTTTGTTCTTGAGAGAATACTCTCCTATATATGATCATTTCCCTTTTAATATCTTCTTCTTGGGTCCCATCATGCCCCTGGGGTATAGCAGTCCTCTAGTCAACCATGTAAGGTTGACATGTGCAGTTTAATACTTTTGTTGGTGATTGGATGAAACAATAGATGGTATTATTATTAAATTTACAGATGACACCTGTCTTTTCTCTGAATTCTTTTTAGCTTCTTCTAAAGTCTAGACTATGTGTCAAATTGTGTTTCACATTCCTCTGTCTAGAAATCTAAGATGACATGATCCCATTATTTTGAAGTTCCCATGGGTTTTACTTTCCAACCATTTTTTCCTTTTTATCCAGAATAATAGTTCCCATTCTCTTTCCTCCTTTTTATATAAAATAACAATTTACCTCATCTTCTCTGCTTTCTGAAAAAGTTTAACCTTTATCAGTAAGGGAAAGTTAAGGATTTGTCAGATAATTTTCTTTTAATGGAGTTCAACTGTAAATAGAAGTCTGTATGGTTCAAATTCCCTGGCCCCAATGCATCCTACCACTGTGCCAATTATATTTCCCATCCATTTTCTATATCTGGATTGGTAGCCTGTATACTTCAAAGACACATCACTTTGGTTTGTCTCTCCTTTTATCCTAAAACAAATGCTACCTACCAGACTCCCCATTTCTTAGCCAACTTTCCATTTCTTATTTTCTCCTTCATTTTCTAAAGTCTTCAGTTGGCAAGAGTTATGAAAACACCACCTGTGTCCTCGAGTTTGTTACTCTCTTGTTTAGTCTTTCATAATATCCAGAGCTTCTTTCTGGATTAATCCTGGTAATATCAGCCCATTCATCTTCTCCAGCAGGGAAATAAATTTACATTTGATACACAAATAATTGTCGATTTTCTTTGGTAGAAGCAAATGTTACACTGATCCTGATGGGCACCGTGACAATTTCTTAATTTTCTGGGACTGCTAAACATCAAATTTGGGGTCCTCTGCGGTTTCTCCCTAATTATTCCCAATCTTCTTTGTTACATCAAGATATTTGGGGACCCCTGAACTTTTAAGGCTAATTTTTCCAGGTTGTAGCCATCATTCACTGAAACCTTTCTGCCAAACCCTAATGCTTGCAATCAACAACCAGCTTGCTGAAAAGTTCTAAATTCAGAGCTATGTCACACTCAGGATCATAGATTGAGATCTGAAAGGACCTTGGAGATCACTGAGCCTAACTCTTTCCTTTTATAGAGAAGGAAACTGAGACCCTAAAAGGCAAAGAGTCTTCTCTACAGTCACATACGTCATTAAATATTGGAGTTGGAACTCAAACTCAAATGGATCCCCTTACTCCATCTCTTCCATTCCTTTCCACTATGTCATACTTTTCTCTTTCCTCCAACCACTCATTGGTTGGTTTCATGTCTCTTTAGTACCTTCTAAATTCCATGATCTGGGGCTTAATAAATATTTGTTGGGTGAACTGAATGAACAAAGAACTGATTTTTAGAGAAGGAACTAACTTGTCTGATACCTGTCTCTGGATCTGTCATGTCTTATATTTTATTGATTTTTTTTCTGCCCCAAAGGTCTTGAATAGGCAAGAAAATGTTTGATTTTTTTTTTGAACAGTTGGAGAATTTCAATGACTCCAATTAGGGAGTTTTATTTTTTAAAAAGAAAAATGTACGATAGAGTTCAAGTTCTTTCCTTAAAGGGGGGGCAGAAAACTCCCTTAAGCACCCAGACACTGACTGATACAAATTCTTTGTTACCATCTGTTGTGCATGGAATCCAGACCACTAATTGAATAAAATAATAATTGTATATGAAGGACAGTCAATAACCAGAGTAAATTTTCATTTTTTTTCATAGGAATTACGTACTTATAATGAACCTGTTACAAGACACCCTCATTACCTCAAATATGTAGTGCACAGAGTTTCTACAATATGAAGTTAGTTATACTTTTGTTTCTGAAATGAAAGATTTTAAAGATATTTAAGTTCTTCTTTGTTAGTGACTATGACATTTGAGCATTTATACATTCTTTGAGTTGCATTCTTTTCAGCTCATTGAAATATGAATGAAATGAGTGAAAAGTTCAGCTTGCAGTATAATAACTAGGAAGGTCAACTGGGAGTTTGCCTCAGGGGACTGAAATTTAGGGGATGTAAAAAATTAATACGTGAGATTTTGGCGGGGGGAGATTGTTGAGTTCAGAATGAAAATCAAATAAAAATGTTTATAAAACACCTAAGCTCTCCCAGCAACAAAGAAGTGAGGATGGTCACTAATTCTATCTTTTACTGAAATGAATTTCTTTGAATTATTTGTTGTTTTACCTTCATATCAAGAATTATTAAGCTGACTCAAGGTAACTTTTCATGTTGCTAATCTTGAGTGTCAAAAATTATTAGTTATAACTTTGGTAGACATATAAGTATTTTTAATTAGTAAAGGTATTAAGACTCTTGGGGATACTATAAATTTGCGAAGAGTAAAGGACTGTGTCTTTTTCTTTATGTAATAGATAGTTTAGAACTTGGTGTCAGGAAGGTCAAGGTTCAAATTCTGTTCCAGTCATTTACTAGATATGTGACCTTGGGCAAGTCACTCAAACTTTTTGAGGTTTAGTCTTCTCAACAGCAAAATTTGATCAATATGACTATCCCTTTGAGAGGATTAAATGAAATCCTATGTATAAAACATTTTACAAATCTTAAATACTATCTAAATGTAATCTATGATAATAATGGTAATGTAGCTATCGTGTTAATTCTGTTATGGTAATAATAGCTTATATTTCTATAGTACTTTAAAGTTTATCAAACGTTTTTCTTGCAACAACTCTGTGAGATTGGTAGTAGAATTAATATTACTCCCATTTTCCAGATTAGGAAATAGGTTTAGAGAGGTTAAATGACATAAATGAGGAGCCACAAAACTTATAAGTATTAGAATCAGGATTTAAATCCAAGTCTTTCCAGACCATCTTTCATTATGCCAAGCTACCTGCCAACAGGTATACACAGAGAGTGTGTACTTGGTCAATGTCACACAGAGTGGATACTTAATCAGTGCTACTGCCTGAATGACTATGTTTTAGTCTCCTAGCCCATATTTATCAATAACATATGGCAACTAGCTGGCACGATGGATAAATTTCTAGACCTGAAGTCAGGAAGACTCATCTTCCTGAGTTCAAATCTGGTCTCAGACACTTAGTAGTACTTTCAGGTTCAGTTCCCTGATCTGTAAAATGGAAATCATAACTTTGCTAAGTTGTGGGAATCAAATAAGAAAAACACATAAAGGATGTCGCAATTCTGAAACATGTTATAAATTTAAACTGGTCTCTATTTGGATTGGATTATTAGCTTGTCTTTTAGATTCATTGAATATTATAATAAATAGGATCTCAGGGGGCATCTAGTCAAACTGCATCGTTCAACAGAACCAGGGCCCAGAGAGGAGAAATAATTCTTCTAAAGTCAAATAGTAACAAGGTTAGATGGCAAGGTTGGGACTTCCTACTCTAAAGGCACTCTTGGCTTTTTACCTCAATGTTTATTTAGACCTGGTGTTTCTTAAACTTTTCCACTCACAACCCATTTTCGAATTTTGGCTGCTATTGTTGGCGTTTCGTGGCCTAAGGGCATGCACAGTGTGAAGTGAACATGCTTTGTCTTCAGAACCAAGACTGGTGAAGTCTCTCTATGCAACATGGGAAAGCACTGCCAGAAACACCTCGGATTTATTACATGTTTGAGTTTGAATTAAGTTTTGGTTGTTGTGCCTCCAGAAACCTTTTAAACTGTTGCCAAATTTTTCACAACCCCATATGAGGTCATGACCCACAGTTTAAGAAGTGCTGCTCTAGACTTTAGTGGTCAGTAGAGGTCATGCCTCTACTGTGCAATGCATGATGGACAGTTGTTATAGGCCCAAAGGCCCAAGAAGGATTTCTGGGCTCAAGAGAAAAACTATCAAATATAAAATCCCATTTGGCTTTTAAATCCCTTTGCAGCCTGGGCCCACGGTACCTTTCCAGTGTTTTTACCCTGTCTTCCTCTTCATATAATTTATGATCTAATGATTCTGGCCTTCGTACTGTTGCTCACACCCAACACTTCATCCTCTGATTCCCACATCTTTTCCACGAGAGTCCCCCATGCATGGAATGTTCTCTCTTCTCATCTCTGCCTCATGGCTCCCCTGGTTTCCTTCAAGACTCTTATCTTCTTCAGGAGGCCTTTTTAAATTAACTCCTTGAAGCCAGGTGGTACAGTGGATAGAGATCTGGGCTTAAAGTCAGGGAGGACTTAATTCAAATCTGACCTCAGACAATTACTAGCTGTGTGACCCTGGGCAGCTGCCTCAGTTTCCTCAATTGAAAATAAAGATGATAAAAGCACCTACATCCAGAGGTTTTGTGATAATATGTGTAAAACCTTTAGCATGATACCTGGCACATAGTAGGTATTTAATGAACACTTATTTTCTTATTTCTCTCACCTGCCTTCCTTCCTTCCTTCCTTCCTTCCTGCCTGCCTTCCTGCTTTTCTTCTTGCCTTCCTGCTTTCCTGCCTGCCTTCCTTCCTTCCTTTCTTCCTTCCTGCTTTTCTTCCTTCCTTCTTTCCTTCCTTCCTTCCTTCCTTCCTGCCTTCCTTCCTTCCTGCCTTCCTGCCTTCCTGCCTTCCTTCCTGCCTTCCTGCCTTCTTTACTATCTGTGTGACTGCCAGTTCCTTATCTCTGACAGTCAGCTCTCAATGAATGCATGTTGTTTTCAATGTTATTACTGTTATTTTTCTTGTTGTTGATGATGATGATGAAGAATTAGAAAGAATGTGAGACTTAGGGAGGAGCTGGCTTTTGTTACTGTAGTTGCTTTAACTTCTATGATATCAGTTTCTTTCCATCTTAAAACTGCATTGTACACAGGTAACATCAAAAGTCCATCAGATGAAAAAGAGCTTCCTAAGCCAAAAATGGTTTTCCCTTGGATATTGACATTTTGTCCTTAAAAGATCCAGACTCTGAATAATATAGCCTTATTCTTTGTTCTTTCTTCTCCCACAGCTCAATGTTGTGAACAATGTCAGAAGCTCGGATGACATCAAGCCCTTGCCAGGGCTTCAAGGGATGGGAACCATGACTTATCCATCCACTAGCCCGGGCTCCCTTGCCAAACACATCTGTGCCATCTGCGGAGACAGATCGTCAGGTATGATCCTTGACCTGAATACTCTCCTACGTGTCATTGAGTTGTGGTGGTTTCATGGGAGAAAACCAAGAAAATGGAGCTGTGCTACTGGAAGCCCAGTTATTTTGCAGCTAACTAAAATGGGCAAGAAGATCCTTCTGGAAATGTTGACTTGTGAGTCCAGACCTTAAAATTCATACCACTGAATTTTTTAGCCTCTTGTGCCATCTGCAGAGATGGATCATCAGGTATAAGCCTTGACCTGAATACTCTCTTAGGTATCATTGAGTTATAGTGCTTCATTTATATGTATACGTAGGACATGTAGGACATGATCCAAGAAGCAAGACGTTTGTCCCTGATCAGCTGGACTACCCCACACTCTCCCCACTTGCCATTTCCCCATCAATAAATCTTTATTTTGGATTCAGTATAGCCAATACAGCTCATAATGGCTGATGACAGATGCAGACTAGCTCATAGAAGATTCTAGGAAGACATTTGGATAGCTAATTAGAATTTAGGGTGGGGCTGACCTGGTTGAGGGGTGGGATGCTTACAACTTCTGGAACCTAGAGAAGTAGAAATGGCCCTTCTAAGACTTTTGTTTACCCTAGACAGTATGCTGAGATTGCAATGAAGGGGAAAGGGAATGCCCTTCTATCATAAATGAAGTTAGGTGTCAAAGTGGTACGGTGGTATAAGTAGAGTCAGAGCATCTGGATACCAATCCTGCTTCAACCACTTGCTACCTGTGAGAACTTGGGCAATTCATTGAACTCTTCTGTGACCTCTGCTTCTATGGTTAGATGACTCCTCAGGTCCTTTCTAGCATAAAATCTTTGATCTTATGGTTTGCTTTGGGTTTGACCATCTGAGTTGATTAGTGTTGAAAATAACAAGCCAGTAGCAGATCTGACAGCATTTGGCACTTTGTTAATAATATATACATGCTTTTTCTTAGCTGCAAAGATCACCAGGCTGATAGGTGGAGTTTGGTGAAGCATAGAAGTGAGACACACATTACCCTATAATTACAAGGTGGTCAGTAGGTGGTATGGCTCTCTTTAACAAAACCCTGCAACTGGAAACGTACTTATAACTAAATAAATGCCAATTTCTTTTTTCCCCTTTTTTCTTCCCTCCTCTCCCTTCCTGCCCTAGAGATGGCTACCATTAGACACAACTAGGTATATACATGTAAAATCATTCTACACATACTTCTATTTTATCCGTTCTTCCTCTG
Source organism: Pseudochirops cupreus (assembly GCA_028627135.1). Classification (NCBI taxonomy): domain Eukaryota; kingdom Metazoa; phylum Chordata; class Mammalia; order Diprotodontia; family Pseudocheiridae; genus Pseudochirops; species Pseudochirops cupreus. The sequence continues at coordinate 47,557,054 of CM053584.1, read as the reverse complement.
GATTCAGATGTACCTTTCTTCATATGTCCTTTATTTTAAATTTGTGAATTTATAATAGTCAAAATGACTTAGTCACTCAAAGTTGTTCCTAAAACAATATTGCTATTACTGTATACAACGTTATCTTGGTTCTGCTCATTTTGCTCTTCACTATTTCATGCAAGTCTCCATGCCTTTCTAAGTTCACTGAACTCATCATTTTTTATAGCACAGCAATATTCCATCACAACCATAAACTACAACTTTTTTTTGGTCATTCCCCATTGATGGGGATCCCTGCAATTTCCAGTTCTTTGCCACCACAAAGAGAGCTGTTATAAACATCCCATTCACATTCAAAGTTATAGTTGCTGTTTGTGAATTTCCCTCCATTTTATTTTTTCTCACTATTTTCTTTCTTAGTTCTCTTTTTACCCTAATCCTGTGACCTTATCTTCTCTTCTTACCCTCTCATTCCTCATCCCAACCACCCCTCCAAGAATCCCTACCTATACCTCTCCCCCTACCTTCCCAATCTAATCCATACCTTCCTCAAATTTACCTGAGACACTAGCTGTGTGACTTTGGGAAAGTCACTTAACCTTGTTTGATTCAGTTTCCCTATCTGTAAAATGAGCTGGAGAAGGAAATGGAAAACCACTCTAGTATATTTGCCAAGAAAACCCCAAATGGGATCAAAAAGAATCAGAAATGACTAAAATGACTGAACAACAACCATTTGACAAATGAGGAACCTGACTCGGAATGAAATTAAGTGATTCGAATACTAAGCATTTAAGGAAGGATTTGAATTCATGTCTTCCTGACTCCTGTCCAGCACTCTATCCACTACAACTAGCTGCCTCCTTATTTAGAAGCCTTACTCCATTTATGGCAAAATACATCCTGCGTGCCATACAATGACTTGCATTTGCCTATTTTTAGGGTTAAAAAGTGTCTCAGTTTACCTGCATTCATTATTATCTCTTCATTGTCTTCAGGATGATTCTGAAATAAAGGATTGATTTGTCAAACTAAAAAAAAAAAACCCTCCACAAATAAATGAAGTGATGCTTACTGAAAATACTTTTCTCAAAGGGAATTATGATCATTGGGATCTTTTTGACCTGGATATCCCCTCCAATGGCAAAAGCCATTTATGCCTGCCCATTTTGTGTAACAATTGTCCATTTCCTACCAGAAATCCATCACATGGGGTCATCTCACCTAGCAGTATGGTCCAATAATTCATTGATCATTGGATAAAGATCTTCCATCCAGAGTACTGATAGTCAAGTTAAACTTGATAGATGAAACTGTGCGATTCTTAGCACACATTTCTGCCTTTTCTGCCTTTTTGCCCTACTAACTGCAAAAGCAGAAGACGTTACAACAGATGAAAGGCCATGTTATATTTTTCTTTATTTATAAGGTTGTCACAGACAAAGAATTCATCACCAAATGCCCAGCTCCTGATGATGAGTCTGTGCCTAACTGGGCTGATCCTCAGGAAGCAGACTTAGTCTCTTGTTCAGACTATTCTCAAAGCTTTTCCATTGTGGTACAAGCCTGGCTAGCTTGTAAGGTTACTGTCACGCCAAGATGTAGCATTGGAGCTGGACTCTACAGAGATAGTGATTATTGAAATATGTGTGTGTATATATACATATACATATATATATACATATGTACACACATTATATACACATATGTGTGTGCCTATATATGTTATAGAATGACTGACCACAACCTCTCTTTAAATAATAAGCTTTCCTAGTTTGTTTATATTATGATTCAATTTGAAATAATGAAATTTACATGATAATTTTTGAGAACAAAGGTTGTATTATAAGTTACTCTTGTAATAGAGATCAGACCTGTAAGGGGACCAACCTAGGGTTTTCAGGGATTAAATGAACATTCTTACCTAGCCCACATTCTATATTCCTATTTCTCCGTTTGCCCAAATTATTCTCTTCTACATTTTAGTTTTGGGTTGTAGGGGTGGGGTAAAATATGGGGTAGTAATATTGGGCTTCAAAGAGTTGTCTAACTCTGAGAACAAACATTTTTATAACTTTCTCATAGTCCCCCTTCTGAAAACTCCCTTATGTGACCATTATTCAAGCACTTGTGAAATGTCTTTTTGGGAGTGGCTTCAGAGGGTCCAATGAACCTATCCTCCTTTAGCTGACATGTTCTTGCTATCAAAACATTCCTACCAAAAGCATTCAGACCCAGTCACTAGGTTGGAATTTTTCCCGATTCATGGACTTTGAATTGCAGACTAAGGACATTCTATATTACTTTAATGGAAACTCTGGGGAATTCATTGAGCCGTGGCATGTAGGCACTCATGAATGCCCATGTCTCTTTAAGAGAAATAATGCTGAGGCTAATAACATTAAATTTTGCATTCTTAGAATTTGCAAAATTCTTCCCAAAAAGATAAAACCACTTGTTTATTATTCTTCTCTGGTCAGGAAATGTGCATAATCAACTTACAGCTAACTGTATGTGGTTTATCCATGTGGCAGATATATCTTGCCAATATTTATTCTTAGGATGGCTTACCCTTATCACCCACCATGATACCAGGCCACCAACATTGCTTTGTCAGTAAGTGTGTGCTGAGGGGCTATAAGCTCATTTTAATCATAGTCTAAAAATTCAGCATTAGATGGATAGATGTATAGTAAACTAAGCCATATAGCACATTATTCACAGCCAAACACAAGTGCCTTATGGGTTATCTTCCATTTTACATTATCCAAGTTATTACCTTTGTCATGTGATAACTTATGAAATACTTGTTGATCCCAATCCACTCCCATGAATAATTAGGAATTGACCATATTGTATATTTGGTGAGGGGCACTGAAAACAAGCTTATTATAGAACTAGCCATGTGACGGGAGGATTAGCCAGGATCAAGCAGAACAGTATTCCTCAGACACATATGTCATATCTACAGATTGAACACGCTGCTATGGTTTAAATATCCAACCCTGGCCTTGTTACCAATGGGAAGAATTATGGCATCACTGCATATGAGAGTGAAAACAGCAGATTCATGAACTGGGGCTCTCTTTATACTTTTATAGTTAAACATAATCATTTGTTATTTTAATGGGATGGAATTGGTCAAAACTAGGTCCTTTTGTGTCTGTGAAATACAAGATAAGAATATATTTGAACAATTTCATTTCCATATTTAAAAAAGAGAAATATTTTACTTAAAATGCAATTAACTTTGATGGTAAAAATATACACAGAATCCTGATTAATGTATCTACTTATTATCCTTTCCTATGACTTACACAAACAAGGATCATCACAAATTTTGACCCTGCGTTATTTACTTTGTTTTCTGAGATCAACCTTATAAGTAGCTTTCTTTATCAACCGCTATCCATTTCTTGGTTCTTGATTCAAATCTTAGCACAGTGCCTGGCATTGTAGGAGACTATTAATAAATATTGATTAATTGAGCATGTCCAAGCAAAGTCTCCAGTCATGCTAGAAGAAGCCTAAGGGAGACATTTTCAAATACAAAGTTCAAGTTAATCTCTAAACTTTCTCCTTTCTGGATCAGGGAAGCACTATGGGGTATACAGCTGTGAAGGTTGTAAAGGGTTCTTCAAGAGGACCATAAGGAAAGACCTCATCTACACATGCCGAGATAACAAGGACTGCCTCATTGATAAGCGCCAACGGAACCGCTGCCAATACTGCCGCTATCAGAAGTGCCTTGTCATGGGTATGAAGAGGGAAGGTAAGGACAGATCATCTTACTGAGAAGCAGAGCTTATACTTTTCTCGCATTCAGCACATATGAACTATAGACCAAGGTCATCAACCCTACTGACATCAACCAATGGAATTAAGCAATATCCCAAGGTATGATCAATAGACACAGGGAGAAGGAGGAAGAGAGGAAATAATAAGAAAAGGCAATAATGTAAAAAGAACGTTATTAAGTGCTTATAATGTGTAAAGCACAAAGACAAAACTAAAACTGTTCTTGCCCTCAGGGTGCTTATATTCTATTGATGGTAGAGTGGGTACTGTTTAGTGATAGAAGGTAGGAGGAAAGAGAGGATGCTAACAATTTTGAGGATAGGTACAGCTTCATAGAGGACAAAGCACCTGTGCTGAATCTTAGAAGAAGACAGGGATTCTGGTAGGGAAGATAGAGCAGAATTGAGGAGAATATGCATTCCAGGCAAGGGAGGTAGCAAGTAGTTGGGAGAATTTCAAGGTTGGGGGACAGATAGAATATAAATTTCATTAAGGGGAGTAATGTGAAATAATGCTGGAAAGGTAAAGGAATCAGAAAGTGGAGGGCCTTAACAGGTGGAGAAATTTGTATTTTATGCTTAACGGTAATAAGGAACTGTTGGAATTTATTGAGCAGAGGAATGATATGGCCAGATCTTCACTTCAGGAAAATCACTTTGGCAGCTTTCTGAAAGAAGGATTGGTATAGGGAGAGACTTGAGGCAGCAAGACCAGCCAGGAAGCTATTGCAGTAGTCTGGGAAAGAGCTGATGAGAGCATGAATTAAAGTGGCATCTGTATGAATGGAGAGAAGGAGGTGTATATGAGGGGTGGTTGGGGAACAAAGAGAGAAATATTATGGAAATAGAACGGACAGGACTTGGCAGCCGATAGGATGCCTGGGGTAAGGGAAAAGGAAGTGTCTAAACTGACTCTATGGTTTGAAGCCTGGATGACTGGGAAGATGGGGATTTGATTTGTGGTCCACTTGGTTTAACTGAATTATTGAATGCTAAGAGACCTGACCACTATCACTGGGTAGTAAAAAGAAAGTATCATGTATATCTAGTTTCTGGGGAATTTTCTATTAAACTCTTACAGACAAAGCAGAATAGAGAGTAATTCAAGTATTCATGCGGGGAATGCAATCAATGTGGATATAGCAGGGAAAAAATATTATCTCTTCGTTGCTCAGCCTATGCTTTTGTTATAAGCGGTAGTATGGTTTGTAGATGCTGGACAAGGGAGACTGTTGTTCCATGAAGAAAGGGATCATAAACTATTTCAATATTGTAGCTTTTTCAATGATTGGCACAGAACTCTACTCCCAGGGTGCTGGAAGAACCAGTTCCTGGCACACAGTAAGTGTATTACAAATGCTTGTTGACCTGACTTAAAGGATTAGATTCAAATCCTGATTGTGACACATACTAGCTCTTTGACCCTGGCCCATGACCCACTGAACCTTTCCTAACTTCTGAATCTTCATCTTTAAAATGGTGAAAATTCTAACACCTACCTCATAGGGTTATTGGGAAGATTAAATGATATTTTACATATGTATATGTCCATGTATATTTACATGTACATATAGCACATATGCATGGGTACATTTCGAATGCACATGTGTGTGCATGTAAATTTACGTGTACATATACACAACACATATTTACATTATATGTATGCATACATGAATATTTTATAAGGTACATATGCATTGCATGTATATGTTTACATTTTACATATGCATATGTAAAATCTCATTGATATTCCCAACAACCCTATGAGGTAGGTGCTAGAATTTTCACTATTTTAAAGATGAAGATACTGAGGTTAGGAAAGGTTCAATGGTTCATGGTCCATAGTCAAAGAGCTCGAAGGTGTCAGAATCAGGATTTGAACGCTGAGACACACACATACATATACATATATACACATACATAGACATACACACACATACATACATATATGCATATGTGTGTATATATACCCACATGTATGCATACATGTATGCCCATGCACGTATATACTAGGGTCAGCTAGGCGGCATAGTAGATAGAATATTGGGCCTGAGGTCAGGAAGACCTAAGTTCAAATTCGGCCTCAGCTGTGTCGCCCTGGGCAAGTCATTTAACCTTGTTTGCCTCAGTTCCTCATCTGTAAAATAAGCTAGAGAAGGACATGTCTAACTACTTCAGTATCTTTGCTGAGAAAACCCCAGATGGGATCACAAAGGGTTGGGTGTGACTGAAATGACTAAACAACAATACACACACACAAACACACATGATTATATATATATTTACAAACCTTAAAGTGTCATATTAAGTGTATTTAACTGCTATTTTATTTCTATTAAGAATAAATATAGAAAGAATGAAAAATTCCTTAAGGCTCTGATGCAAGAAAATCCATGGATAAGACAAAAGAAAGAGGAGATGCTATTCTTCGCTTTTCCAGGATAAAACTCGCAACTCCCTAGATGTATCTTCATAGGACTAATTTCCCATCTCTTCCATTATTTGGGTTAGTCTTCTCGAGACCTACTCCCAAACATCTTTTTTAAAAATTGTACAGCCAGAATTAGACTCAATCAATACTCCCAATTCAAGGAGCAAACAAAAATCCACAAGGAATCGTAATTTCTCAAAAGTGGGGAGAAGCTTATCATTTAACTTTTCTGGGCTTAGTTTCCTGCCTGCAAGAACATTAACGCAAGAACAGCAGCAGCAGAAGGCATAAAAATTATGGTTCCTCCACATATGAAGGATGGATACATGCTGAAGTATTAATTTGTACTAGTAAAGAGGGAGCCATGAGTGGAGATGGGAGCATTAATGAAACTGTTTTTTTTAATACATAGAGGAAAACAAAATAATTTCGGAAGGGGACAAATTTGACAAGTTTAATACTACTTTGTTAAATTCAGTGTACCCTTTTTTGTTTTTTATGTTTTGAAATATTTCTGTTTGTGATTAAGTTCATAACAACAATGACAAAAGGAAAGCTTTGGAAATTTTTCTTGATCTGGTAAAGCCTGTTCTCAGGTTTCCATTCTCTGACATGCTCAGGAGCTGTAGACAAGCACATGTAAGTCTCATGTACCTGTCCCTCAAGACAGCCTTTCCTGGGTCCTAGGGGAGAAGACTGAGCATGCACAGTTTGTTCTTTGTTACTCTAACCTGCACTTTGAAGAGGTAAAGGCGAAGAGGGATCCAAAAAGGGCCAAGAACTCCCTTTTGCTCTTCTTTATATGTCAGCACAAAGGGGCAGATTTTGCTACAGGAATCCCAGTTGGCTAACAGCCGTAGTCAGTAAACCAATTTTGAATTACCCTCTTAACAAGGTGCCAAAGCACAATGTCCATATGGGGGTTGGGTGGGAAGTGAAGGAGAAGTGGTCAGAGACTTGCTTAAATTGATCAGAAGTACCTCTCCCCCACTCTTTCTCCCCTCCCCTCTCCTTCCCCTTCCCTTTCCCCCTTTTCTCTTCCTTTCCAACAACAAACTCATTCAATATTTTGTAACATAAGTGCTTTACTTCTATACACAGTCACTAAAAGGAGCACTAGTAAATGGATAAAAAAAAAAGAAGAAATAAGACAGAGAGACCAAATGATATAGTTTGATGGGCATACACACGTAGAGACACACAGAGACATGCCCGTAAGAAAAATCTTACACACAGAAATACCTAGACTAAAGCAAACAGGAATACTTTCTTGGAGAAACAGCTCCATCTTGTGGACATCTAGGTTACTGCTTCCAAAAGCTTCCAAAGTTACGGCTTCTCCCCTCTCACAAGAAGAGAATCTCAACTCTCTTGAAAAGACTATGATGACTGAGGATATTTCAGAGGTACTGTCCACTTTCCCAGTTGGATTGGGAAATGCCAGGGGTAAAAGTCAGCTCCTTAGACCTTGACAATTTTGTTCTAACATTAGCTAGGGGTCCCAGTGGACAAAATGTTAGTTCCTGGAGTCGGGAAGACCTGAGTTTCAATTATGCTTCAGACACTTTATTAACTTTGTGACCCTAGTCAGTAACTTAACATCTCTTAGTCTCAGTTTCATCTTTAAATTGGGGATAATAATATTTATCTCCTACGGTTGTTGGGATCCTCAAATGTCTAAAGATCTTTATAAACTTTAAGGATGGAAACAAGCACTTATTAAAGTGCTAAGCATGGCACAAATATTATCTAATCTTATTCTCTCAACAACCTTGGGAGGTAGATTCTATTAAATCATTTAGCACAGTGCCTGACACATAGTAGTTACTATATGAATATTCCCTTCCCTCCCTATTATTATCCCCATTTGACAGTTGAGGAAACTGAGGCAGACAGAGGTTAAGTAAGTTGCCCAAGGTCACATAGCTTGTAAATATCTGAGATCAGAATTGACTTTAGATCTTCCTGACTCTGGGCTCAGAGTTCTGTCTACTTATTCACCTAACTACCTTCAAAAAAGGGCTACATAATGAGATGATGATGATGATGATGCTCCTCATTGAATCTAACCTAGATCTGATCACTAGGAAATAAAGGAAGAATCCAATAGGTCCTTCTATTCCTCTTCATTGAGAAGACCAGCCTTCAGTATGGTGCTGACATCAGGGAACTCTTCCATTCATCAGGAAAGCTGGAAAGAGATGCCAATTTCTTATTGTTAGAGTTCGGAAAGTGGTTGTGATTAGTGGAAGCAGCACCCAAGCTGACAAAGTCACAGATCTTTTGAAATAGCAAAATGTATTCTGAAGTTCAATTTTATACTTTTCTTGGAAAAGTATAACTTATGCTTTTCAACTGCAAATAAAACATTTTCTAAGATTCTGAAGAGGATTGAGGAGGACTCCCACAACCTTAGGCCTCTCTCCACAGAACAATTAGAATGTAAAAGAACCAGAAGACTCATTTTTCTGTAAAATAAGAGTAGCATGCATGTGCCTGTTTGTGGGGAAGGGGAGTGGGTAAAGCCTGTATGCCCTGCTCTGTTCCAGCTGTTCAAGAGGAGAGGCAGAGAAGCCGGGAGAGGGCGGAGAATGAAGTGGAGTCCACCAGCAGTGGCCACGAAGACATGCCCGTGGAGAGGATCCTAGAGGCAGAACTTGCTGTTGAACCAAAGACTGAATCTTATGGAGATACAAACATGGAGAACTCAGTAAGTGGCCATGGATGAAGGTCTTGCGTGGCCACTTGACCTATGTCCAAAGTGTGAAAGTACCAGTATCATTTTCTATGTTTACATCTCCCTATTTATTCTTTCTTTAGACTAATGATCCCGTCACCAACATATGCCATGCTGCTGATAAGCAGCTCTTTACTCTCGTTGAATGGGCCAAACGCATCCCACACTTCTCTGACCTTACCTTGGAAGACCAAGTTATTCTTCTTCGGGCAGGTAAAGAGGCTGTGGGTCCCTTCTTTTCTGGGGCTATTATATTATAGAACAGTTCATTGGCACAGTAGATAGCACAACGGACCTGGAGTCAGTAAATGCTGAGTTCAAAACTGACCTCTCACACTTATTAGGTGTGTGATCTTGGTCTGCTCCAATTTCCTTATCATAAGATTGCTATAACATCTATCTCCCATGGTTGATATGAAAATAAAATGAGATAATATCTGTAAAGCACTTCGCTAGTTATTATTATTGATATCGTAATTACACTATAAAATATTTACTAAAACTACATGCCATTCTGGGACCACTTTATATGGAGACTCTTTTTATACTTCAGCACTATCGGGTGCTGAGTTCAAGTCCTGATTCTAACACTAATTGCCAATGGCTTCCTTGAATTTCAATTTCGTCATTTGTAAAATGGGAATCAGAAACCATGTTCTCTACCTCACAGAGTTGTGAACAAAGTACTTTATCAGCTCTAAAGGGTTATAGAAATCTGAACTATTATTGAGTAACTAAACATCCTTGGACATAGTCTAGGATTCAATTTAATACCTAGAGTCTATTATGTTCCGGGTATTGGACCAAGGGATATGAGATGTACATAAAAAAGTAAATGCAAAGCCCAGGGTCCAGAGATCAATCAGGAAAGAGTTCATATAAGGTGGCATGCTAGCTGTGCTTTGAAAGAATCTAGAGATTGAGTCAGAGGAGAGGGAGGAGTGCCATCAAGACATGGGGGACCACGGGTGGCAAGGCACAATGACAGGAGATGAATGTCACCTACTGGGAACAGCTAGCAGGCCACTTGACAGGGACAGAGCATGTGTGAAGGTGAGTAATATGGACTAAGACAAAAAAAGAGTACATAGGAGTCAAGTTGTGAAGGATATTAAATGCCAGGCTAAAGATTTGGCATTTTATCATAGAGGCAATAGAGAACTATTAAATATTGTGTGTATGTGTATTTACAGGGGAAAGTATGACATGATTAGATCTGTTTTAGGAATATCAATTTGGCAGCTCATTGAAGAATAGTTTGACAAGAGAAGAGATCTTTATGTTGAATTCCTTCCTGTCATGAAGAATGTTGTATATCAATGAATCAAGTGGTACCTACTATGTATCAGGCAGTGGGCAAATCAGTATAAAGACATTTAAAGTTCATAAGAAATTCCTGTGTTCTCTTTTGAGACTCAATAGGTGTGGAGCTGGTGATGCTGGGGAACTAGGGCTCTTGACCTTCTCCCAAGGAAGATATGCTTTAATATTATGATCCCACCGGTCACCTGGGGACAGGATAGTTGCCTAGTTAGATACATGCTTAGCATAGTCTTCTCATTTTTAGAAAACAATCTCAGCCAGTGGAAACTGTCTTTAATTTTTCTGTATAGTTTTTTCTGGCAGGAACAAATAGAAAGGATACCACTGGAAGCACAGTAACGTGTGTGTGTGTGTGTGTGTGTGTGTGTGTGTGTGTGTGTATTTGAAGAAGAGTAGGGGCAGTTGGTATTAGTGAGGGAAGGACAAAAAAATTGTAAACAATCTATGATCCCTTCAGTTCTCCTCATAGCTAATTATAATATAGAAAAGACTTAGATTAGGGGAAACAGTCCCTAAGTGACCACACTCAGGAAGGTCTTCTGAACTGTGGGGTCAACCAACAGTGGCTGTGAGCAAAAGCATTGATCATTGCATTGACTTCTCTTTCACTCTGAGGTTTTCTTTTCTTTTCTTTTTCTTTTTTGGAGGGGAGAAGGCAGAGAAATTGGGGGTAAAGTGACTTGCCCAAGGTCACACAGCTAGTAAGTGGGTCAAGTGTCTGAATCAAATTCGAACTCAGGTCCTCCTGATTCCAGGGGCGGTGCTCTATATTCACTGCACCACCTGCCCCTACCCTGAGGTTTTCTGCAGAAAATAATTAAAGGAGAGATAGTCAGAGCTTCTGGGCTGGTGTTTCTTAGGTTGGCCCTTTCTACTGTTTTTTGTGTTGTTGCCCTTGTGGTGATTATTTCTTGAAGGGAACCAGGTAAGACCCCTTTTGGGAAGAATAAAGCAGCCATGGTGTTTTGTTATTCTTGGGCGGGGGTGATCTTTCCTTCTTTCTCTCTCTCTCTCTCTCTCTCTCTCTCTCTCTCTCTCTCTCT
>CM053584.1:47505652-47545241 GCA_028627135.1 Pseudochirops cupreus | reverse complement strand
CTCTCTCTCTCTCTCTCTCTCTCTCTCTCTCTCCCCCCCCCTCTCTCTGTTGCATTCATCTTTAGAGAAATGTATGTCAGGCTTTCCTACAAGTGACTCGAGGTCTTGGGCATAGAGAATATGGAAGGATTGGGCAATGTTGCATCTGCCACTAAATCAGTGACAGCCAGAACTTCTGGAGGACTTTCCTCTTCTCTTAGGCTTTTCTATGTCAGAGATCTCAGGACCCTGACAGTCCCACCAGTGAGATAATACTAAAGAGAAAAAATGGCTGATTTGCTAGAGTTTATTATTCCTTTTGTTTTTGATTACTCCTGTCGTTTTAATTCTTTGTGCCCATGCTTAAAGTTCAGTTTGTTGAACTTGTCCTTAGAGACCAACAAAACCATACTTTTTTGCTTCTCAATCATATCTGTGCAGGTATTCTGAAATCATGAGGAAGTCTGATAATTTTCTTTTTCAGTATTCATTATTTATATGTTGCTGCTGTGCTCTGGGCTGACTCTGACACTTGTGTCACAGATCTCTCCTGCCAGTCTCCTAGGTTGTCATAGGCTGGAAAAATGTCTCTTTCTGACCCGTTGTTGGCTCTGCTGCCCCAAAATTTGACTTGGGAGTTGTTTCAAAGTTGTTTGGAGGGGAATGTTGGGAGAGTTCAGCTGCCTGGACACCATTTGGGCTCTGACAATTTTCTTTTTAATCAAAGGACTCTTGAAGGCTATAAAACCACCTCTGTGATAAAAGAAAGAAGCATGTCTGTGAATAGAACCTAATTTTGCTCAGGCAAAAATGTCTTGAACAGCTACTTGAGTGTTCTAGTCGTCAAGTTGACAAAGGACACATTTTCCAATCATAAAAAAGGACCTAGACCTAGTTCCAGGCCGAATTATGAAGCATATGAATTTTCCCATTGCTACCTCCAGAATTCTCTTTTTTGCCCTTTCCTCAAGTACCTAGTCTCTTTCCTCCCCAAATCAAAAACTATCTCCCAGGAAAGAATCTATTAGTAACTATGAGCTTTACTATATCACTGAGTCATGGATGACTTGGAATTTTATCTTCATCTTATTTATGCAGCAAAAGATTTTATCCTTTCTCTGAGTTCTTGCCCTGGCTCTGTTGTTGAGCTATGTAAGCTTGGACAAATCCCATAGCCTCTCTGGGCCTCAGTTACATCATCTATAAAATGCTGGGATTGGATTTAATATCTTTTAAAGTTCCTTCCAGCCCTAAGTCTAATATACTGTGATTTAAACAAGTTTTTAACATGTTTTAAAAGAAGCAGGATAACTCCTCTTATCCAACAAAAATATAAGATTTTGTATGACTTTCCAAGACTATAAGAATTAATTACTGGGGATAAAATGAGGAATTAGCCTCATGAAAGTCCAATATATTAAAACACTATTGTGATTCCCATTGTGAAGATGTGATGAAGGAAGGCACGACTGATGAGCCATGACAAGGTATTTTGAATCCTAGTTAAATTTGGAAAATGTGTTTCCCTGTGTTTGAAATGTTGTCTCTCATTTATTGGGGCCCATTTGAGTCTTTAAACTTTCACTACAGTGGGTGTGACAACTTACCATAGGAGGAATATACTTCTGTACACAATCTATCACGTGAAAAAAAAAGAATTTCTGCCATTAAAATATGTACATTTATTTTTTAAAGGTAATATGGAAAAGTATTTCTTATTGCTTTCCCCTAGGAATACATCCACTGTAGGAGGATGACAATGTTTCTCAACCTTTATTTCTAAACCCTGAACTCCAGGAATATCCTATGTCTCTTTGATTTTTGAGATAAGACTTTCATTTGTTCCTGCTAGACTATTTGTTATTCAGTCTTTAAGTCATATCCAACTCTTCATGGCCCCATGCACCATACTGTCCATAGGGGTATCCAAAGATACTAGAGTTCTTTCTCATTCCTTTCTCCAGTGGAATAAGGCAAATAGAGGTTGTGGCTTGCCCAAGATCACATGGTAAGCATCTAAAGTCAAATTTGTACTCTGATCTTCCTGTCTCCAGACCCAGCACTCTATCTGTTGAGCCAGGAGGGGGTACCTGGACATGATCTAGGAACCTCTCCTAGACTACAGGCCCCCCCAAAATTGGAGATCACATCATCCTTCTTATCCTGAGCAGTGTCCAGTGTTGTGCTAGGCAACCAATATTTGAATGGGGAATAAATGAATTACAAGGAAATTAGTTGTGTAATCATCATCCAATTGCTAAATTAAGAAAGATTAATAGAGATGGATGATGTAGGAGGGTAAGCAGCCATGTGCTAAGCATTATGGGAAGTGTTATTGGGGGTGCCAAAGATATGGAATTAGATTTGAGGGGATGAACATCTTATATTTCTTTGTGTTCCCCTTCATTCTTAGCACAGTGCCTTGCACATAGTAGGTTCTCTCTGTCTGTGTTTCTCTCTTGTCTCTGCTGCTCTGTTTCTACATATACAGATAGACAGATAGATCTATATATCTATAGACTAATTTGCTCAGAAGACATGTTCTTTACCCCCTGGCCACCATACTAGTAAGTACTGGAAAGTCACCATAGCATACAAAAGAGTACACTAGTGTCTGTTTGCAACTCTTCCATTAATTAACTGCATGGACTTAAGCAAGTGTTTTAATCTCATTGTATTTCAATTTCCCCATCTGTCAAATGGGTTTGATAGAACCTTTCTCTGTCACAAAGCTGTTAATTTCAAATGATACCATGATTACAAAAAACACTTTGACAAGGTTAAAGATATGTAATGTGTAAATACGTGTCATGTTGTTGTTGGGATTATTTCTGGGTTAAAGAGGTGGGCTTCCACTCAGCTCCATCTCCTTTCTTCTTCTCTCAGGCTGGAATGAACTGCTGATTGCCTCCTTTTCCCATCGCTCCGTGTCTGTGCAGGATGGGATCCTCCTTGCCACGGGTCTGCATGTTCACCGAAGCAGTGCTCACAGTGCCGGGGTTGGCTCCATCTTTGACAGGTGCTTTCCTTTCTCCTCCTGAATAGGGCCTGGCAGCACTAAGTCTGAGGATGCTATACGCATGAGCAAAGCATCCAGATTGCTTTTTGTGCTTCAGATGGCAAGGAAGAAAACAAATCCATGTGTATGCATAGACGTCTATAATGTATATACATGTTTACAATTTTGTGTGCATATGTGTACGTACAAATACATGTGCTTACGAACACATATTGTATATACCAATGTGTATATAAATACATATGCATGCATATATGCATATGTATAAGTACATTGCATGCATAGGTATAGGCAGGTAGGTGGTGCAGTGGATAGAGAACCAGGCTTGAGTTGGGAAGACCTGAATTCAAATCAGACCTCAGACTATGTGACCCTGGGGTAAGTCATTTAACTCTGTTTGCCTCAGTTTCCTCATCTGTAAAATGAGCTGAAGAAGGAAATGGCAAACTGCTCCAGTGTCTCTGCCAAGAAAACCCCAAATGTGGTCATGTAGAGTTTGACATGACTGAAACAAAAGAACAACAAATGCATATATGTATATGCACACATATGTATATATACGTATGTATACATGTATATATACACATATGTATATGTATGCAGATACACATTCATTTATGTAGGAAGACTGACTGTATTTATGTATGTGTATATATATATATGTGTATCAGATAAAGAGAGATAAACTACAGTTTTAAAGGGAGCAAATGAAATTAGTGTGGAGACTGGTGACAGGTGGGTGGAGGGAGTAGATGCTCTCCATTTTTTTCCATGGTCCAGACTATGATGTCCATCTTCATGCTATAACATGAAGACACATTTACTTGCCTAGGTATGATGTCTCTTTCCCCCATGAGATAAAATTCTAGAATTTTAGAGCCTTCTCAGACCCTAGAGGTCATCAGATCCAACCCTTTCATTTGATAGATGAGGAAATTGAGAGAGGAGGTGACTTTTCCAGATTCACACAAAGAGTTCATTCTGGAGCTGTGATTAGAACCTGTGTCCACCCTAACTCTAATTTTAATACAGTACCCTTCAATCCATCTGTATTGAATATCTACTACGTAGATTTGCACAGAGGTACTGTGGCATAGTGGGTAATGGGCCAGCTGAGGATTCAGGAAGACCTTGGTTCAAGGCAAGTCTTGCTTTGAAAATAAAGGATTAAAAACAACAGCATCCAACTTCTCAGAATTCCATTTCAGATGAGTAGTTGATTTGCATTGGTGGAAGAAATTCTTCCACAGGTGAAATAATAGTTCGCTAAAACACAAAATCTTCCATGCAAACAAAAACAACACAAAACACTCGGTTACGTTAACTCCTTCTGGGAAGGAACCAAGTGAAAGGATGGCATTGGCTTCATTGGAGGAGAGATACACAAAGTGATTAAGACTTGGTCCCTGCTCTCTGGAGCCTTCCAGGTTAGTAAGAAAGCATCCCACGAAGAGAAGGTGGGGCAAGCCAAAGCTGTTTTCTTCAGAATCACTCCCCCAAGTGTATACCCCCGGATTTCTCTGCCCTGGTGCTGTAGCTTGGCTCTATGCCTGGCATTTTCTCCCTTGCTGATTACCTCTTTTTGCTTCCTGTGAACAGAGTTCTCACCGAGCTGGTTTCTAAAATGAAAGACATGCAAATGGATAAATCCGAGTTAGGCTGCCTGCGGGCCATTGTCCTGTTTAACCCAGGTGAGTCCCCTGTGTTAAGGGCCTTTCAGGCAGCCAGTGCATAGAGCCATGGACTTGGGGTCAGGGAGACCTGAGTTCCAATCCTGCCTCAGTTCTTATTTGGCTAGGTGACCCTGGGTAAATCATTCTACCTGTCGTCTCTCTCAGGCTTAAGTTTCCCTTCTATAGAATGGAAATAATAACAGCACCTACCTCACAGAGCTATTGTGAGGAATAAATGAGATAACAATAAACATAAAGCACTTTGCAAAACTTAACATATTATGTAAATGCTGGGTGCTTTGATTATTATTTTTTTATGGGCTCCCAGAGAACTATTTGACTCAGTCCTCTGGGTCAGCCTTGTCAAGTCAATATAGGAGACAGTTATTAGCCACCTGCTGTATGCAGAATGCAGCCCTAAATTGGGGGTGGGAGTGATACAGATCAAGAATGACATGTTCCGTGCCCTCATGAAGTTACTTTGATAAGAAGGGGGACTGTTGGCAAATAAGGATAATGATTACAGCAATAATACTACATATGTCAAGTGCTTTAGAGTTTAAAAAGCATTTTATATTCCATCAACAAACACTGAAATGCCTTCTCCATGAAGCCTTTTCTGACCTCCCCTTACCACAAACTGTTAGGGCCCTTCCTCCCAATGTACTTTGTAGTTGCACTACACATTCTACATATTCACACGTATATAGTACATACATAGATACCTAGATACATACAGTCCTATCTGATAACATATAGGATGTCCCAAAAGTTTTGATGCAGATAACTCAAGATGGCACCAAGACTTTTGGGACATCCCGAAAGAGCTCACTGCAAGTAGAGGTTGTTTTCATTCTTTGTCTTTGCATCCCCAGTACTTTGAACAGTGTCTGCCACTTGGTAGGTACTTAGTAAATGTTTGTTTACTGATTAGTCTTTGAATTCCAGAATCAGTCAGTTGATGGAACTAGATTTGAAAAAGATGTCCAAGCTCCTTCTCCCTGGCAGAGCTTTGAGAGCTCAGGGTAATCTCCGTGATTCAGTGAGGTGACTGGGAAGGCCTTTGGTGGAGGAGCATTCTAGTCGTAGAATTAGCTAGTTTTAGTTGTGGGTAACTAGGTGGCTCAGTGGTTAGAGCACTTGACTTGGAATCAGGAAGACTCATTTTCCCAAATTCAAATCTGGCCTCAGACAAGCTGTGTGACCCTGGGTAAGACACTTCACTCTGTTTGACTCGGTTTCCTTTTCTGTAAATTCAGCTGGAGGAGGAAATGGCAAATATCTCCAAGATCTTTGCCAAGAAAACCCCAAATGGAGTCAGGCAGGGTTGAACACAACTGAAGTGACTGACACAAGAGCAGTAAATTAATGGTGCAGGGTTAGCGGTGGACTATTCAATGGCCATTTCATTGCTTCCTAAGGATTATAGCAATTGTATGAGGGCCATGCAATTGGTCCAATTCGAAGGATGTGGGGAAAGCCCAACACCTCTCCCCTCCCATCTCTCCCTACTCCAAATAAGGGTCTTGTCTTCTCTACCTGTGGACTTTGGTTCTGGGAAATTCACGAGGAAGGAAGGGAGGAAACAATCATTTGTTAAGTGCCTACGAGGTGCCAGGAGCCATGCTAGGCATTTTGCAATGCTCAGCTTGTTCTTGAGGACAACCATGGGAGCTAGGTGCTATAATTATTCCTATTTTATAGATGAGGAACCCAAAGCAGACAGGAGGCAATTGACTCACCCAGGGTCACATAGCTACAAATTGTCTGAGGCCAAATTCAAACAAAGGTCTTCCTGATCCCAAACTCAGTGCTCTACCCATTGCCTTATCTAGGGAGACAGAAGAGATTTATCCCTTTAGGTTAAGGCATTGTTTCTGGAAAACCATTGTTAAAATGTAACCCTCACATATGAGAGGGTAACACATGAATGTATTAACATGCCTTAATGTATCAGCACCAGATTGTTAGGTAGGGACCAGGCAGTAAAGAAGAGTTCAGAAAAGGGGGTGTGAAGGTCCTGAAACTTAGGTCACGGTTTCCTCCCTGTCCCTCGGGTAAGTCAGTATGAATAGTCAGCTGCTCTAGTCTCCTGTTTCTACCCAGGAGCACAACCTGAGTTGGTGTTTTTCAGATGCTAAGGGCTTGTCCAATCCTTCTGAAGTGGAGGCCCTCCGAGAGAAGGTTTATGCTACCCTTGAAGCATACACTAAGCAGAAATACCCTGATCAGCCTGGCAGGTGAGTCAACATCTGGACATGAGCTGGCAGCTCTGCCCAAAGAGCTGTGTTCCCAGAAGTTTCCTCCTTGTTTTGGAAGGGGAATGCAGTGGGAGGAGTGCTGGGTCAAGTTGACCCATATTGCAAATCCTTGATAAAGATGGGGTGGGCAGAATATTGGGGATTCTTGTATAGGGGAAGCAGTCTTCTACACAGGAAGTGATGTACTGTGTACATCAATGTCTTCCCTCTGATAGTTTGGGTTTTCACCTGTTATCAATATTTGGAAATGGGAAATACTATGGATATGGGAATTTCACCTAGACCTGTGATTTCAAAGGTATAGAGAATTTGTGATGTGGAACTCCCTCTCGTGATGCTGATTATAACTTGTAGTCTTAGAGAGTTGCCTGGGGAACAGAGATATTAGATCACTTTCCGTGATCATACAACTGGTTTGTGTCTGCTGATACAAGACTTGAACCCCAGACCCTCCTGACTCAGAAGCCAGCCCTTTTTCCACTCTCCCCACACTGCTTTTCCATAATAGATGGTGTAAGCATTAGCTATCATCACTGATATCCCTATTATGTTCTAACAGGGTTGATGCTGTTCATACAAATATTGCTAACTCAAGGGAATCCATGATCTCAGCTAAACTGCTCTTGCTGTTATCATCCCATCCTCATTTCATGTCTGCAAAGCTTTTCTCATTCCATTCATCCTTGGAACCCTTTTCCTGATCTCTGCTTTCTCAAACCCTGTGTACCTTGAGACTCAACTCATGGCCAAAATTTCCACGAAACCTTCTTGCCATCACACTTATTTGTTAATTGTGAGCTGTGTTGTGACACAGTATATTTTTAAAAAACTTTTTACATATTAATATCCTGTCCTGGAATGCATACTCTGTCATTTTTATTTGATATCCCTCATGTCAATTAGAAAAATACTTTGCTATTCGGGCCTGAACAAATATTTGTGGACTGATAAAAACCAATAGAGAAGGAGTTGTCAGATTAGTGGAGAATGTGACAGCAATTAACTTCTTTTCCTTATGAAGGAGGAGAGGAAGAGGAAGAGGAAGAAGAAGGAGGAAGAAGAGGAGGACGAGGAGAAGGAGAAGGGGAAGGGAGAGGAGGAAGGAAGAAGAAGAAGAGGAGGAGGAAGGGGGAGGAGGAGGAGGAGGAAAAGAAGAAGGCAGATGTTTGTTCTACAGTCTTAATCTCTAGAGTTTAACATTTCTCCTCAATATATTTCCAAACTCTTTTTGGCCTAAGTTGTCTCCTAGGAATAGATCAAGGAAGACTCTTTTGTTTCTGCTTGTACATCATCTGTAGTTGGCTTTACTTTTGCTGGGGAGGTGGGATGAGATGATGCCAGCTCTACCACTTACTGCTCCTGTGACCTTGAGTCACTTGACTTTTGTGAAACTCAGTTTCCCCACTTGTAAAACAGTGAGGTCAGACCAGGATGAAGCTAAAGAATCTTTCAGCTTTAAGTCTTTAGAACTCCTATGACATTTTAAGTTTCTTTTAGCTCTAAAAGGATGATCCTGAGGTTGTATTTCCATCTACAGCCACGAGGTGGCAGAGTGGCTAGAATGTTGGGCTTGGAAATCACAAACACTTGAATTCAAATGCTGACAAAGACACTAGCTGAATGACCTTGAGCAAGTCCCTTAAACCCTAGTTTCCTAGTATCCTCCTCTTCAGAATGAGAGGGTTTAACTTGATGGCTTGGCTTTCAGAGTACTTTCCAGCTCCAAATCTGTGACCCTATGATCCCTAATTGGGCTTATGGACACCTCTAAGGGCAGTTAGGTGGCACAGTGAAGAGACTGCCAGGCCTGGAGTCAGGAAGACTCATCTTCATGAGTTTAAATCTGGCCTCAGACAATTACTAACTTTGTGACCCTGGGCAAGTCACTTAGTCCTATTTGCCTCAGTTTCCTCATCTGTGAAATGAGCTGAGGAAGGAAAAGGCAACCCCCTCCAGTATCTTTGCCAAGAAAACCCTAAATGGGGTCATGAAGAGTCAGAAACAACTGAAAATGACCAAACAACAATCACCTCTAAGGCAAAAAAATCTGGCCCTTGGGTTTAGTATTGTAGAATTTCAGAGTAAGAAAGGACCTGAGAGGTCATCTAGTCTGGGGGCATCAAACATATAACCCCCAACACTCCCAGAATGCAGCTGACCCAGATTAAAATGTAACTGGGAAATATTTAACAAAATAAATAAAAATACGAGACAGTTAATATTCATATGTGGTCATTTAAATTAATATTCAGGCCACATGGATTTTAAGTATTATTTAATGGCCTCTGTTTCTAATTAGTTTGATGCCAAACCCCTGACCGATGCCAACCCCCTTCCACTATATCCTGGTAGGTTGTTATCCAGTCTTTGTTTTGAATACTTTTAGTAACAGGGAACTCACTGTCTTCTTGCGAGTTACCATTCCATTTCTGGACAGCTCTAATTGTGAAGAATTGTTTCCTTATAGAGAATAGAAATCTGTTTCCTTCTAATTCCCCAATATAGACCTCAGTTGTGTGCTTTGGAGTTCTGTTTGAGATGCTAATTGTTCCATTAATTTAAAATAACACTTTACTTTGCCACATACTGACTGGGCAAACCCAGGCAGATCACTGATCTTTCAGTGCCCCAGGTGATGTATAGATTTCCAAACAGGGGGAAGATCAGCATTGGCAGAAGGAACTCATCACTGGGAGCTTCCTGTACTGATGAAAATACAGGTCTAGTTTGTGAATGAGTAAATGAAGGAATGAAATAGAGACGGGAAACTTGATAGATGCTAGACATAGATAAAGCATTTAATGAGCACCAGGTACTATACTAAGAACTGGAAGTATGAAAGCAAATGTAAACAAAAAAGAAAAAATAATTTCTGCCTTCAAGGAGTTTCTATTCTAACAACACAAAGAATCGGTGGAGGGGAAGGTACCTGCCTATGGGCATGGTGGAGAAAGAAGTCTAGAGAATCTGGAGCTGAGCCAGGTTAGAAGGGAGTCTGGCTGGCCGAGGCACGTTCTCTAATAGAGTTTCTAGACAGGAACTCACCAATTAGAGGAGGAAGGTACAAGGGTAGTGCTATTGCTGGGGTGACAAGAACTCTGGGACTGAGGTGGAGAAGTAGCTTGGGATCTCATGGGCTCTTAAGTGCTTACCAGGCATCAGGCCCTGTGCTAAATTATTGCGGATACATGTACAAACAAGCAAGGCTTTGCTTTCAAAGGCTCACATTCTAATTTTAGTGAGGAAGGCAATATATAAAGGGGGAATAAGGAGGGTTTGTGGCGGGATGGCTGGGATGGATGGGATGACATGATTGGAAATGGTTGGGAAGGAAGGGATGGCCTGTTTCTGAACAGGATAAGGCTCTCATAGCCCAGGCTTCCAGGGCGTGGTCTGAATTCTGGTGGGAGGTTGGTGAAAAGAATGCAGGTGACATGGTTGAAAATGGCTGGGAAATTTCTGGCATTATTTCATGCGCATCTGTGTGGATGTGTTTGTGCTTCTATATGTGCATATATTATATACATATACATACATACAAACACATACACACACACACACATACACACACAGAGGATATCCCTAAAGTCTGAACACATAGGAAATCTCAGTAACTATGCATATTTTCAGCAACATTTTATTTAATTTGCATAAATGAGATTACATAGGAGACACATTAGTTAATTAAATTAATCTCATTAATATGGAAACCATTCCCCAATAGCTAATTAAAGTTTTTATTCCATATGAAATTTGCATGTTAAAATTTATTCTAACTAAATAAAATGTTGTTGAAAATTTCATCCATTTCATTTCTTGAACATATGCCCAGTTACTGAGATTTCCCATGTGTCCAGACTTTCGGGACACTCCGTATCTAACTTTTGTATGGGTGTCCATATCTGTGCATGTCTTGTTTCTCAACTATACTACAGTATATAACCTCATTGTGGATAGGAACAATGCTTTCTTTCTTGAGGCAAATAGCTGGTGTAATGGATAGAATGCTGGACTTCAGAGTCTGCAAGACCTCAATTCAAATCAAGCCTTGGACACTTTTTAGCTGTTATCCTGTTTAACTGCTGTCTGCCTCAGTTTCCAAGGATAATAAAAGTACCTACCTCACAGAGTCATTCGGAGATGACATGTGTAGAGTGCCTTATGCACCTTAAAACTGTATGACTGCCAGCTACTATTATGATTCCTTCCCTATCTCTTTTCCCTGTCCCTTACCCAGCTAGGCTTAGCATAATGCTAGGTACTTAGTAATAATTGCTAACACCTACATATTGCTTACTATGTGCCAGACACAATCACAATTGTTATCTTATTTGATCTTCATAACCACCCTGGGAGTTAGGTGCTATTATTATATTTATTTTATTGATGAGGAAACTGAAGCAAAATAGAGGTTCAGTGACTTGCTCAAGGTCACACAGCTAGTTAAGTGTCTGAGGCTAGATTTGAACTCAGCTCTCCTTGACTCCAGGCCTGGAGCTCCAGCCACTGTACCACCTAACTGTAGGTGGTTAACAAGAAATTCTTGTTGATTGAGGGGACTATGAAGGTCAGAGGCAATTAGGGCTTTCTTTTCCCCCAATAGTTCTTCCTTGTGCCTAACTAAAATCTACCCCACCAGCATCACTATCACCCATTTTTAATATTGTTTTCCAGGTTTGCCAAGCTCCTGCTTCGACTCCCAGCTCTCCGGTCCATCGGCTTGAAATGTCTTGAGCATCTCTTCTTCTTCAAGCTCATTGGAGACACACCCATTGATACCTTTCTCATGGAGATGCTGGAAACTCCCCTCCAGATTACCTGAATCCATCAGGTTTTGTTCAGCATACCTGGGGACCTCCAGGGCCCAGGACCCTGTGATCCCCCTTTTCTGCATACTCTCCTCCCAGCTTCCCACCAACCTTGACTCTCTTCCCATCCCCGTAATGTGACAGCTTGTAATAAAGAAAGTCTTTTTACACCTTTTAGGTGGAGTTTTGCATAGATGATAAACTTAACTGTTCCTTGCAAGAAAGGGGTTGAGGGGTTCTGGTCTTTCTGATGGTTCTGGGGTCATTAACCAAACACTCTGTGTATATAATTGGTTTAAATTATTTTTTCACTTGCCATAGAAGACAAAGAAATAGAAATAAAATAATATATGACGTTGGCGCTTGCTGTTGCATGGGGTGTGTTATTGAACAGAGTAACCCTCCATCAGAAGGCGTTGGCTGCGTTTCATCTCTACATCTCTAGGTCTGATTGAGTTTGTATTGGTTACTCCAGAAGGCATTTGGGGAACCCTCAAGCTCTCTATCGCTGCCATGCCCCTGGCCAGCACTGTCACACAATAAAACCCTAATGTTTAATTCTTGGGAATGTTGACATCTCAGTGGGGTCCCTAGAAATGTATTTCATGGATTGACATTAAAGGGGTTTTCTCAGTCTCCTAGATAGAGATAGGCTGTCTCTTGTTTGATTTGAGCCCCATATAATTTAAGATAACTTGTTTGTAAGTGTGGAGGAGAGGGATGGGATGATGAGAAAGTTCTGAGTGGGCTAAACCACTTGCAGAGGGGCAGAAGGTGTTAAATCACTGGCTTCCTTTCTGGAGGAATGGATCAAGAAGATATGTCACAAATAATTTTAAAAAGACCCTTCTCTTGTAGGGAGTACGTTTCTCAAAGGAGACACTTCTATCATGGGTGTGTTCCAGGAATGCTATGAATAAATGGGATTATGTTTAGACACCAAGTCAGATTTAAGATTCCCTAATAAGAGATCTCTATTTGAGGGAATCTTCTTGTTATTCTTATGTG
This sequence comes from Pseudochirops cupreus, assembly GCA_028627135.1. Taxonomy (NCBI): domain Eukaryota; kingdom Metazoa; phylum Chordata; class Mammalia; order Diprotodontia; family Pseudocheiridae; genus Pseudochirops; species Pseudochirops cupreus. Next base: position 47,532,493 of record CM053584.1, on the reverse strand, counting down.
AACCAAATGGTGATGGGTAGGCAGCAGGGAGTGGTGAGAAGCCTGATGGACTTGGAGTCCCAGGACCCAGGTTCAAATCCTACCTGCTGCTTAGAACCCATGTGACCTTGGGTAAAACACTTCATTTCTTTGTGTGTCAGCTTCCTTATCTATCAGATAAGAGAGGCTGAACTCAGTGACTCCTAAGGTCCCTTCCAGCTCTAGGTCTGTAATTCTATATTTCAGTGACTGGGTGAGCTTGGTTAAGTCCCTTATCTTCTCTAAAGTTTCCTCATCTCTAAAATGATGAGATTGAACCACATGACCACTGAGGTCCTTTCCAGCTCTAGGTCAATGAGCATATGCTGTGTATAATTAAGGACTTTGACATAATTTGGTTTATTCCAAGCAAAGCATATGAGTATCCTGAGTCAGTTAGAAACTAACCTTATTCTTGAGAGGTAATCAATCTTTTATCATTAACTATCAGTGGAAAACAAAAGAAAGGACTAAAACATTTTATCTTCTTTGTCAGGTCAAGAGTGGCCAGTCCTTTCAAAGAATTCATCACCATCCTCATCATCATCTGTCTGCTCATCATCCTCATCCTCATCACCATCATCCTCCTCTTCCTTCTCCTCCTCCTCCTCATCACCACTAACATTTATAAAGCTCTTTAAGGTTTGCAAAGTTCTTCACAAATATTATTTCATCTTCCCCTCACAAAAACTCTGGAAGGTGGGTATTGTTAGGCATCTAGGTGGTGAGGTGGATAGAGCACAGGCCTGAATTCAAGAAGACCTACATTCAAATCTAGCCTCAGACACTTACTAGCTATGCACCCCTGGGTGAGTCACTTAACCTCTGTTTGTCTCAGTTTTCTCAACTGCAAAAAAGGAATAATAACAGCCCCTACCTTGCAGGGATGTTACGAGGCTCCAGTGAAGTAATGTTTGTGAAAAACAAAAGTTCTTAGCAAAATACTTGGCACATAATAAGTGCTATATAAATGCTTATTCTCTCCTCATTTTACAGAATCTGAGAGTGAGAGAGGTTAAAAGTGACATGTAGGTCACATGCCTAATAAGTGCCTGTAGCAAAATTTGAACTCAGTTCTTCCTGACTCCAGGTCTGGCACCTAGCTGGATCTTACTCTCTCAACATGTCAAATCCTTGCATGGCCAGTCTGTAAGCCTGTTACTGCCACCAGCCTGAGAACTCCTATCCTCTGCTCACAGGGATTTCTTCCCCAAGGACAAAGGAATATGACTGGCAGTAGCTTTGTTTCCTCCTAATATGCATACAAATCAGTTGGTCAGCTAGCATTTATTAAGGGCCTGCTATGAGCCAGGCACTGTGCTACACTCTGGGGACACCCAAAATGGCAAAAACCTTGTGCCTGCTCTCAAGGAGCTCAGCATCTGTTTGGGGGAGACAACACTCAGTCAGCTACATGCAAATAAATTATATACACTGTAAACTGGTGGTAGTTTCATAGGGAAGGCACTAAGATTGAGGACTGGGAGAACCTTCCTCCAGAAGATGGGACTTTATCTGAGACCTGAAGAGTGTCATGGAAGCTAGGAGGCAGGAAAGAGATGAGGAAAGAGAATAGTCCAGGCATGAAGGACAGCCAGAAAAAATGACCATTTGGGAGATGGGGTGTGTGTACAAGGAACAGCAAAGAGGCTAGTGTTGATCAAGAGCACAGAGAAGAGAGTGAGCCAGAGATAGAGAAAGTAGGAAGAGGCCAGGCTTTAAGGACTTTGAAGGACTTTAAAGGTAAAAATAGAGGATTTTATATCGGATCATAAAGATAGAAGAATCAATCCTTTTCTTTATATGTACATATAACACACACACATGCACATATATGTGTATATGCTTACGTGTTTATATGTTTACATGTGTATATTATATACATATAAAGAAAAGGATTGATTCTTCTATCTCTAGGATATGTACATATATACACACATACACATATGTATATATATGTATACACACCTGTGTGTATGTATACATAGATGGATACATATAAACATTTATAAATGTATACACATACATATATATTAATGTTTTGTTCAGTTGTTTCAGTAGTGTCCTACTTTTTTTGACCCCCTGAGGTTTTTTTGAGAAAGTTACTGGAGTGGTTTGCCTCCAGCTCATTTTATACGTAAGGAAACTGAGGCAAACAGGGTTAAGTGACTTGTCCAGAGTCACACAGCTAGTGTATGAGGCCAGATTTGTAGACACACACATATACGTGTATATATTATATTTATTTATTCATCTATCTATCCATCTACCCATCCATCATCTATCTATCTATCTATCTGTCTGTCTCTGTCTGTCTGTCTGTCTATCCATCTATCCATCCATCTATCTATCTATCTATCTATCTATCTATCTATCTATCTATCTATCTGTCTATTTAATCTATCAACTAGGACTTTGGGAAAATTAATCTGACCTCATCAGGAGAAGTTTGGGCTTTCCTGGACTAGAGAATGAAGTGCTAAAATGGAAATCTAATTTCTGATGCTTCTCACATACTTTTCTTAGGATATGCGCATTTCCCATGACCTGCAGTGGAAATGGCGGCCCAAGAATGTGGTTGTAGGCCTTCTCTCCCTCCTCAGGCATAAATTACTGGCCAGAGTACGGATGACTTATTGGTGCCACACTTAGGACTCCTGGAGTAAATAATTTTGCTCCCCACCATGGTTTGTAACCCCATGTCCTGTTCTGATCTTTGATCCTTTCCTAACCCGGCTCCAGTTCTAGCCTGGAGCGAAATCTGAGGCTGATCAATGAGTAGCCCTTATCGCATCACATCTATCAGGCATGGTGTTTCCAGTAATTGCAGTTACAGGACTTCAATGAATGCTAGACAGAAGCTCAGCAGGAGCCAGACTGGCCTCTATTCATGTCTGAGTAACACTACCCTCATTCTGTGACTCCACAGGCCACCTCCATTGTTACCTATTACTATTTACTCCCCTGGGTCGGCAACTGATCAGCTATTCTGCCCCAAATGGAGAAATGTTCAATCTTCCTTAAGACTCATCTCCACATTAGTCATTAATAGGTAGGTATTAAAGGCACACACCTGAAGAACAAGATATTGAGTAATTATAGAAGCTTAGTAAACAAGTTTCACCAGCCTTATGAAGGACAAAAATTATAAGTGACCATAAGTGTTTTTCTTCACTTTAACTCTTCATAATAATTCATTTATATAATGCTTTAAAGTTTGCAAAGCAATGTATATCTATCTATCTATCTATCTATCTATCTATCTATACACACACACACACACACACATATATACACACACATGTATGTGTATCTATAAGTGTGTGTGTATATACACACACATACACATATATATATGTATACACACATACATATGTATATACATAGACAAACACACACATATATAAAATGTTATTGGATCCTTACAACAGCTCTGTGAGGCAGGCATTGCCATTATTCCCTATTAATAGGTGAGGAAAATGTGCAGGTTGAGTGATTTGCCCAGGGAGACACATCTAGTAGGTGTCCTAGTCAGAATTTGAAGTCAGATGTTTGTAACCCTGAGTCCAGCACACCATCTCTTATACCAAATTGGCCATGTTATGAAGGTTGATATATAGTGGTAACAAAATTAATAAAATGAACACTTTTCTCTACTGGACACTGATAACTCATGACTGGTCTTGAAAATGAGACTCCCTTCACTGGGTGAATTTAGTGACAGTTCTATGCTTTAGGTTTAAGATCAAGTCAAGTCAAGTCAAGTCAAGTCAATAGGTATTTGTTAAGTGATTTTTCTCTGCCAGACTCTGTATTGGGGAACAAAACCAAAAAATACATACGCACACACAAAAATAAACAGACAAACAAAAAAATGAAGAAACAAATGAACGAACAAATGAGCAGATAGATAAATAAACAGCTCCTGACTTCCAGAAGCTTATATTCTCCTGGAGAGAAATATTATGCACAAAAAAGTAAATACAAAATGTATAAGATAATTCTGGTGGTTGGGGTTGAGTGCCGATGACTGGGAGAGTAGGGCCAGATGTTATGAAGGAGGTGGCTCTTTTGATACTTTAACACCCTATGCCCCTACATTCTGAATCAGACTTGGGGGTGGGGTAGGACTGCTAACTCTAAATCTGACACCCCAGTAACCAGCTCTCAGCACAGTGTCTGTAGCAGTAGGCACTCAATCAATGTTTATTGAATAGAAAAAGAATCATAAATTCAAAAATTCAGCTCCATACTATCCTCTATCTTCAATCCCTTTCTCCTTGTCCTATCACTGCTCATTCCTTGCCAAACCCCAGCCCTGGATTACTCTGATCATTGATTTCCACTTCTACACCCCTGCTGCTAAATGAAGCTGGAGAATGCACCCAAGCATGCTGAGTTGGTAAAATACAAATTTCTATTCTCTAACCTGCACTGGGTCTTGACTTAGCACTTAATATGGTCCCTGGTATATAGTAGGTGCTTAAAAATGTTTATTGACCAACTGACTTTGGCAAAGCTGTCCTTTAATTCTTCCCCATTTGACTTGGTGTCTCATTCTCCACAAAATTTACTCCAAGTCTTTTCTCTCCTTGAGTCTTCCACACCATCTCCTCCTCCCATTCTCTCAGGGGAGGATGCTCCTTAGTTAATAAGACAATTTAGTCCATTTGCATTGAGCTCCCTCTTCTTCCAACTTCAAAATCTCTTGGTATTATCTAGTGTGTTGTACTTGTTTCCAGTCTCTGAGAATGAAGTAGCCCTTCTCTTTTCCCAAGTCAACTCTTTCACGTGTCTTTGATCCATTCTTTCTGTTCTTCTCCAGTAGATTGCTTCCCCAATCATTTACTTTCCCTCACTTTACTTCTAAATTCACTTTCTAGACTGCTCTCCTTACGAATTGCCTTGTCTCTGAGAGTACCCTCTTGTTTCTTCCACTTCACCCCCCCCCCCTTATAGCTTTCTTCCCTTGTCGGAATTTAAACTATTTGAGAGTAGGGACTGGTTTGTTTCTTATATTTGTATTCTCAGGACCCTGGCACATAATAAGCATTAATTCTGTCTATCTATCTATCTATCTATCTATCTATCTATCTATCTATCTATCTACCTACCTACCTACCTACCTATCATCTATCCATCTCTATTATCCATTTATTTATCTTTTTAATATCTCCCTATCTATGTCCTTTCCCAAACATGACTAAAAAAAAAAAAATAACACATGCTTTACCAGAAGCTACCACTCCCCCAAGTTTTATCTTTTCCTGCTATATAAGTCAAACTCCCAGAAAAAGTTGTTTACACTCATCGTGTCCAATTCTTCTTTCATACACTCTTTAACCCTTTGTCCCTTGGCTCCTGCTCTTTCTACTTAATCATGTCTGCTCTCTTCAAAGTCAACCATTTCTTCATTGCTAGATCTAATGGTGTGTCATCCTTCCTGACCTCTCTGCAGTATTTGACAATGTTGCCCACCCTCTCCTCCTTTTTACTCTCTCCTTTTTGAGTTCTCATGACCCTGCTCTCCCCTGATTCTCTTTCTACCTTTCTGATGTTTCTCCTCAGTCTTCTCTGTGCAGTCATCATTCATAAACACCCCCTAATTGTGGGTCTTCTCCAAGGCTGTGTCCTGGGCCTCCTATTTTAATAACTTCACCATATCTCATGAAGTTAAGTATTTCTATGTTGATGACTCAGAGATCTATATATCCAGTTCTATCCTTTCCCACATCACCAATGACCTATTAGACATTTCAAACTGTATACCCGAGAGACATGTGAAACTCAACATATCCAAAATGCAACTCCATCATTTAAACCTCCTTGTTCTATTACAGGCACTAGAGTTCTCTAGTCTCCTAAGTTTGTATCTTTGGCATGGTCCACATTTTCTGATCACCTTATAACTCAGTCATTTGTCAGATTTTGCCATTTCTATTCCCATAATATCTCTCCTGTTCTGCCACTTCTCTCTACTTTATATAGAGCTTTCATCACCATTTGTCTGGATTACTGCAAGAGATTCCTGATTCGTTTCCCTTCCTCAAAGCTCTCCCTTCTCCAAACCATTCTTCCCCATAGCTGCCAAAGTGATTTCCCTTAAATTAAGGCCTTGACCACACCACTCCCCTATTCAATAAATCCCAATGACTTCTTATTGTCTCTAGGATAAAATACAAAATCCTTTATTTGGCTGGTGAACCATTTTACAACCTGGCCCCAGTCTATCTTTCCTACCTCATTTTACATTAATTCTCTCACTCTATGATTCAATAAAACTGACCTTCTTTCTGTCCCTTAATTAATTAAAAGTCCCTTTCCTTAAGGAGCTTACAATCTAAACAGGAAGGTGACACATTGAAGGAGACAATAAAGGAAAGGTGTGTGGAGAAGGAGACACCCAGGGCATCTCATCTTGATCCATGAAGTTGAAGCCAAGCAGGCAGCAGATGCAACAGAGTAGTGAATTGAGTCCAACTCTGCCCTCCATAAAGGAAGGCATTGGGAGGAGTTTGATGCTCTGTATTCCAGCCCTTCATTCAGAAGGGAGGTTGAGGAAGGTGGTGTCAATCAAGTTGGTTGATTGAGTTAGTAGCATGTTGTTGAGTTTACAAATGAAGAGCTTGTTCTAGGAGGGACATCTTATTCCATGGAGCTGAAACCAGGCAGGGCAAGAGATTTGAGGTAGAGCGTCCTCATGCCTGGAAGGTGCTTTCTTCTCATCTCTGCCCCAATACTTTTCTTTCTTAAAGATATAGTTCAAAGGAATTTGTTAGGCTTCACTATGCAGAACAGGTTTGTTTTTCTTCTCTTTTACCAGTGAAGGAGTTATTTGGGAGGGAGAGAAAATAAGAGTTTATTAATTGAAAATTAATTTAAAAAGTTCAAGCACCATCTTCTCAATGAAGCCTTTTTAAAATCCCTCAAATGCTAGTATCCTTTTATTATCATCTTATATTTATTTTGTGTTATATATGTACATATATATTCTCTATGAACTTATCTATATAATGTTGTTTTCCCTAATAGAGTGTAAGTTCCTTGAAAGTAGGAATTGTTGTTGTTCTTCTTCTTCCTTCCTCCTCCTCCTCCTCCTCCTCCTCCTCCTCCTCCTCCTCCTCCTCCTCCTTCTTCTTCTTCTTCTTCTTCTTCTTCTTCTTCTTCTTCTTCTTCTTCTTCTTCTTCTTCTTCTTCCTCTACTTCTTCTTCCTTCTTCTTTCTTCTCTTCCTCCTCCTTCTTTTGTATTTGTATCCTTGGAACCTAGAATGGCTCAGTCACACCCATGACTAGAATCAGTCCCACTTGCTCTGAAGTGGAAGAGGGGAATAGAAGAACCCTTCTATTACTGTCACACATTCCTAAGGGGGTGCTATATTAATGTTTTATGTTTATTTATCTTTGCATATACTGTTTTACCCAGGAGGGTAGAAATAGCTCTTTTGGGTTGTTTTTTATAGCCCAGAGTCTAGCATAGTGCCTGTCACAGTGAAGATACTCAATAAATGTTTAATTGAATCAAATCTTTTAACATCTTTGGGGAAAATGTTTTTTTTCAACAACATAGAAGTTTTTTTTTCAGAGTATTATCAACATCATTTTAAAAAATGCTTATTTTTGCAAGTATTTATTTTCTCTCTTTTCTACTATCACTGCCACTTACCCTCTCAAATAAATAACAAAAAAGAAAACCCTTAACAAGTATGCATAGTATAGCAAAACAAATGTCCATGCTGACCATGTGCAAAAACATATATATCTCATTCTGTATTTTTAATTTATCTACTCTCTGGCAGGAGGTGAATGCTTTCATCGTTGGTCCTCTGGCTTCATGGTTTATCATTGTATTGGTAAAAGTTCTAAAGTCTTTCAAAGCTATTTTTTTCTCTATAATTCTGTAATTGTCAATTCTGCTCACTTCCCTCTTCATCAATTCATAGATTATCTCCCCGGGTTTCTCTGAAATGTCACATTTTGTCCTTTTTTATACCATAAGAGTATTCTGTTGTTACTCTTTTCCTGTTAATTTATCTATGCATGTTCAAGGTGTTTAGAGTTTTCTTCTTCATGAAATCTTTGGGCTTTTCAGTCTTTCCCTCCTTTATTTTCCTTATCACTCACTTTTTGACTCTATCCCCTCTGATTGTGGTTTCCTTGGGGGCTGGATCTCAAAGTGTCTCACTGATCTCACACTGAAAAATCCCCAATTCACCAGCCTAGGTCTCTGCCCTAGAAGATTTTTGGATGGTCAGAACTGGCCCTAGCTGGATGTTATACTCTTTCCTATAGGCTTGGTGGAGTACTACGAGCTCCCCATATGCCTTAGATCCTACCCCAGTGACCTGTCCCATTCTCCTTATTCCTCAGTTCTCTCACATGACATAGGTAATTGAGAGTCTGTTTTCCTAGAGACCAGAAATTCAGAGCTTATTTTTTCCTGACACTACCAGTTTAAAACTTTGCAATACTAATGCTTCCAGGTTACAATCCCTTGCCGGCTTTTTATCTGAAGGGCTATGGCCAAACTGGCTGTCAAGACTCAAGCAAATTTCCCTATCTTGGAGTCAAGATCTCCATGGCACTGGGAAGAGGCAAAATGGATCAGTGTATAGAGGTGAGCTTTGATGTAAGCCTGTAATATGTCCTCGGGCCTGCAAGTATAGCCTCACTGCCAGTCAAGGGGGAGGAGTAGTGAGTGATCTTGGTTTCAGGAAGTATCAGTTTCTGAGATGCTTTTCTGTTTAAAATTTTCTTGTTTTATATTTGGCACTAAATTTCTGTTTTGGGAAGGTCTGCGAGATCATAGGGATCAGAGAAAATGTCTTACTACTCATGTGACCTGGAACTCCTCCACAATAGTATTCCATTACATTAATATATAGTCATTTGTGTACCAATTCTCCAGTAAGGGAGCGTCCTCTTAGTTTCCAGTTCTTTGCCACAAAAAAAAAAAGCTGCTATAAATATGAGTCCCTTTCCTCTTTTTTGGAGGGTGGTGTGAGGATCCTTCTAGTATATAGACCTAGTAGCATTTCTGAGTCAAAGGCTATGTACAATTTAGTAACTTTTTGGATACAGTTACAAATTGTGGGAAAGTACTTCCTAAACCTTAAACACTAAGGAAATGATTTGTTCTTCTCATGTTTATGTTTTGTCCACCCCTGATATTTGGTGTCGTCCTGACATCAATGCAGATGGACAATTTCTTTTCTTTTCTTTTTTTTTGTTTTTGCTTTTTGGAGGGGAAAGGCAGGGCAATTAGAGTTAAGTGACTTGCCCAAGGTCACAGGCTAGTAAGTGTTAAGTGTCTGAGGTCAGATTTGAACTTAGGTCCTCCTGACTCCTGGGCAGGTGCTCTCTATTCACTGTGCCACCTAACTGTCCCCAGAAGAACAATTTCTTCAGAGTTCCCCAAGTGCCTCAAGAGGATAAGTGATTTCCTCAGGGTTACTAAGCCAGGATGTGTCAGACATGACTTTCAGCCCAGTTCTTCCTAACTCTGAGACCTCAGTTCCTGTGTTATTATGCCATTTCACTTCTCTATGTCACATCATCCTTTTCAATCAATTCAATAAATTCTATTCACTACCAGCCTGGTCTTGGGAGGACTTTTGACTATTTCAAACATACATACATATACACATATGTATGAATAAATAGATAGCTAAATAAATAAATAAAACATAAGTAAAACTTATTTAGTGAAATTGTCACCTTCAGGGTATTTAATAGTCTGTACCATGGGCTCTGAAGGTGCACTTTGTCTGTTAAGATTTTCAAATAGCTGGTATTTGACCAGGAAGCCAGGGAATTGAAAGCAGAAGCCAAGGAGGCTTTTACTGGTATGTTATGTTCAGGCTGTTTGGGGGATGGGGTCGATTTTGACAACCCTATGGCTTCATCAGAGGCAGTGATAACAGATGGCAGCCTGCATGCTGCTCTGGTACCCATGCAATGCCAAGAGACCTAGAAGAAGGGCCCCACTGGCTGGATCCCCTGTGGAGGATTCACAAGGACAAGAGTCACAGAGGATAAGAAGATGAAGGCAGGTTGCAATCTGTGCCATTGGAAGGAGTACCCACAGCTAAAGGAGATCTCAGGTCCATTAAAGGACTATGGTGTCTCTTGGCAATCTTAAGGCTTCAGGATAATATTAAAAGCCTCCTCCCCATGGAGAGGTTGGGGACCTCTGACATTGGCAGGGCTATCCTGGGCGAGGGGGGCGGGGATTGTACTTGAGTGGGGAGAGGAATGAAAATAAATCACAAAGTCGTACTTCTTTTTTTTTTCCTCCTCAGGTGGTCATGGGAAGGATTTGGGAAATGGGTCTTTTGGCAAGCCTGGTGGGGAAGAGGCTCCCCAGACCTCCTTCTAAACTCTTTCCCCATTGGGGGTATCAGACCCCTGAATCCTTTCTTTGCAGAAAATGTTTCCCATGATACTGTCTGAGCCCCGAGTCATCCCTAACCACAAAAGTACTGGCTCAGACCCAGACTTCCTTGGAAAGAAGCACCATCTGGTCACAAAGCCACTGCTGGTGATTGCCTGCAAAGTACCAGCCCCCAGATAATCTGGGCAGAGGAAATTATTAGGCATTGATGCCACCTGCTGTTAGCTTGGTGCATCAAGTTCCCTCCCCGGGAAAATGTGCTAGAGGATGCTAGAGGATCCTTAACAAAGTGGGTATTTCTTTGGAGATTGAAACTAACTTGCTATATTAACTCGGACTTTGCATTTTAGTGCTAAAAGGAAGTGGGGGGGGGCTGGGGAGGTGGAGAGGACACATTTTAAGTGTTTGCTTCAGAATCTGGGAAACTGAGTTGTAAGAAGATTCCAAGCATGAAAACACACTTTTAAGCTTGGGCATAGATTGTGAAGGAAGAACCTCTAACCATCATTCCCTGCAACTCCCTGAGTCAGGCTCCCATTTCTCACTTTAAGAGGATGGTGGAAATATTTCTGTCCTTCCCAGAGCCACAACTATAAAACTAAGAATTAAATACCAAAGCTGAAGGAAAAGGCCATATTAAGGTTGTCTCTTTAAACCCATCTATCACTATCACTCTGGGCAACAATTGGGGTTCCCATGGTAACAATGACTTCTAGACTTCTGTTTCTCTGGCATTATTTGGGTTTTGAGTGTGGCTGAATGTGTGATGTCAGTGAAAGTTTACTGTGAGGATACATTTAGCTGGTTTTTTTTTTCTTACTGAGGACAGAACCAAGGAATTAAGCAGATAGTGTAGCAAGACAGATGCTGAGTTTGAATACGAATAAAAAGATACGTTGGTGACTTTGCCAAAAGAGGCACCTGGGTACTGGTGTCTCTATTCCCAATCCAACGGTCCTCTCTCTCAGTGGAGTCCCTGTCCCAGAAGGAAGTGTTTGTAGGTTACTGAACAGAGCACTGAACACAACTTTACTAAATTTACTACCACCCAACAAGTATTCATTGAGGACCTACTGTGTGCAAGGTACCAGGGACTGAGGAAAAGGCCTTAAACTTTGCAATGAAGACAGCATTGGGGACTTTAAAAAGAACAGTTTCAATTGAATGATAAGGTTGGAAGTGGGACTACAGTGGGTTTGAATCTGACTCCTCTATTGCCAGCCCACTGTTCTGTGCTTGAAGAAGGGCTTAGCACCCTAAATGTGGTATCTAAGCCTCCCAAGAGAACACATTCAGGCTTTGAGATCATCATTCTGATGGCTTCAAAATGTAGTTAAGTTTTGAAAATTGCCATTTAGGAAGGAATTTGTTTAGGTTCTGCTAACCTCAAACCAAAGCAAATCAATGCCGATTTTTAATCAGAACTTAGGCGTCACTGATGTGACCATTTACAAATTGATTCCTATGTACGAACTATAATAGATAATAAGAATTTTCAGTCACCATAAAATAAAATCATTGGAATGTGTGTGTGTGTGTGTGTGTGTGTATGGTAGCATCCAAAAAAAATCCCTTCATTTGATGTATGAGGAAATAAGGCTTTAGACAAAGTGATTTGTGTGAGGTCTCACAGCTAACTAATGCAAGAGAAGGAAGAAAGACATTTTTCAATCATGCCGCTGTTTCAGATTTTGGATAAGAGAAAGTTCCTTTTTTGTAGAAAGAGGTATTTTTTAGGGGAAGCTACGTGGTGCAGTGGATAGAGCAACAGCCCTGGAGTGAGGATGACCTGAGTTCAAATGTGACTGCAGACACTTATTAGCTGTGTGACCTTGGACAAGTCACTTAATCCCAATTGCCTCAAAAACATAAAAAGAAAAGTATACTACTATAATTTTATGAATAATGGAGCCTATCTTTAGGAATAATAGATAATAAAATGAAAAGAACAGCAGATAGTGAACCAGAACCTTTGGATTGACTTTGGGTCAGTCACTCGACCTCAACTTACAGAATTTTAAAGTTGAAAGGGACCTCGGAGTCCACCTAGTCTAAACCACACCTGACTGAAAATATTCTCTACAAGTGCCCCAGGGGTAGTCATCCAATATGGGTTTGAACACCTTTAGTGAAGGAGAAACCACTAGCTTCTGAAGCAGCCCATACCAATTTTAAAAAGCCCTAGTTATTAGGAAGGTTGTGGTTAGAAAGTCACTTTCTTACTCTTTCCCTACTCATCTAAGTCATTGTTTTGTCTTTCTAGTCCAAAAGGTATTTTAGTGAGAAAACAAAAACAAAACAAACAAAATGAGTTGACCCGCTCTCTCCCCTCTCATCAGTTATCATTTCAATTACTAGGAGCTTTGTTTCCATCCCTTTGATTGTCCTCTTCTCCCTGATACAATTTTTAAAAATCGTTAATTTTTCTCCCCAGTTATAGCTCATTCTGGGCTTTTGCTCTTGTGACATTTTTCTTACTTCTGATTGTAATGGTTTTGTATGGCTACTTCATCATCTGCCTTTGTTCCCATTTTCTATGTGTCTTTTTAAAGTTGGAGTTGGTCAAAGAGTTCCATGTATATCCATATTAGCCTCTGTGGAAAGCTCTCCCTTTTTCCTATGTAGAAAAGCCTTCTCTTTGAATTTTCAGAATTTTGTTTTGTACAGTTTGGCCTCCATCCTTTCCACGTTGAATTTCCCTGAATAATTTTAGTTGTTGAGATTCAAATTGCCTTATATTATGCATATATGTATATACATGTGTACATACACACATATGTGGATATATATACAGACATAATTATGTTTGTTGTTTCATGTGCATAAAATGAGATATTACAAAGTGATTTTCAAACCTTAAAGTACTAAATATGTGTACTATATACATGTTATACATGTTTGCTATTATTATACATGTTATGTATTGTTAAAGGCTGCTAGGTTTTACAATGGAAAGAATGCTGAACCTGAAGTCAGGAAAACCTGAGTTCAAATCCTGTTTCAGATATTTATTGGCTGTGTGTTCCTGGGCAACCAATTTAATCTTTGTCTGCCTCAGTTTCCTCATCTGTAAAATGAAGATAATAATAGCTCATACCTCACAGGATTGTTGTGAAGATCAAATGGGTTAAATATGTAAAGTACTTTGCAAACCTTTAAGCCTATAGAAATACTAGATTGCTTTTCACCTGTCTTTCAAATGTAAACTCTCTGAGGGCTAATTCTATTTTGATGGGTATATTTTGTGGGGGTTATCCTGCTATGTGTCTTTGGCAATAAGCATAGCACTGGGCACATACTAGGTGCTAAATAAGTGCTTGTTGATTGATTGAATTGTCCATTAATACTGCATTATGTATGTTCAGTGATTTATATTTGTCTCTCCCATTAGCATGTAAGATCTTTAAGAGCAGGAACTGTTTATTTTTTGTTTTATTTTATTTTATTTTTTGTGTTTCTTTGCATCTCTGTTGCTTAGCATAGTGCCTGGCACGAAGCGCTTGATAAAGTTTGTTGACAGACTGATCAACCAGGCTTTCCTATGCTTTACCCGACCCCTTTGAAACCAGTTTGCCTAAAATCTTTTCATTTTTCCTCCAAGGAACCAAGAACAAAAGGAACTGAATAACTCACCAGAGATCTCATCTGCAAAATAAGTTAGGTTAGACTTCCCTATCTCAAAGGTCCCTTTGAACTTCATCATTCTCCAAAGTCCCATGAGTTTTCTGTCTGTGAGAGGGACTGTCTTTGACATTTCTTTGGATCTTCAGCAGTTAGCCTAATGATTGACACTTTGTAAGTCCTTAATAAATGCTTGTTGACTGACTGTGATGGCTCAAGTTCAGAAGTGACTAGTTGCACATGTCTTTCTTGACTCCCATTCTGACTTGGGCACTGTACCGGCTTGTTAAACACATGTAGGTTTTTGCATGAAATTGAAGTCTCCTTTCACCCTGCTTCAAGAAACTGATACAGATGTGGAAAAAGGAGGCATTCCTCAGATCATTATATACTCTTTCCAAACACAGCATTTAATAGACCCAAAAAAGCTGCCAGTGCTAGGGGGAGGCACATGATGCCTTCTGTAGGTAACACAACTTACTACACAGGGGAAAATGGCACTAGAAACCCAAATGCCTTTCCTGTTGCTGGCTCTTCCCCAACCCTTACACAAATTTCCTTTCCCAGGTGAATATTGACCACCCATGTGAAGTTGTTGATGTTATCAAGACACAGCTGTTTTTGACTTGGACACAGCCAGAAATGTACCTTATTGGTTTCTCAGTTGGAGGAGTTACATATTCCCCCACTCGCCTGACTTCAGAATGGCCAAACCACTGTAGTTCAGACTTTCCAACCAATTTCATCTCTGGGTGGAAACAGAGCATGGAAAGATTTGGAGCAAAAGGACAATTTCTGGACAATTATAAGTGAGTGAAAACAGGAGGTTATAATGGAAGTTGTCTTTCAACCTTAACCTCAGCATTTTGTTACCAAGAATTCATTCTGTCATTCAGTCTCTAGTGGTGTATGTGTAACATTACACAGTTGCTTGGACCTGCTTCTAGATGCTCAATAATCAGAAACAGTAAAACCTCCTTAAAAGCCCAACAGTCAGGGTGTGTGCAGTCCAGTCTTAGTTTCTTTTAGAAAAAAAGAAAGAACTTTAGAAACAGATGTGTTAAAGTCAAAACTGGGCAAACCCCAGCATATACGTCAAGTTTACAGTTTAAGCCTACAAAATAAATAAATAAATGAAATCACCGACTTGTGTTTTTTCCTTTTAAATTGCATTGCCAAATATCCAGCCATCAGTAAGTTCTTGCTCAAAGATGAGAAGGAAAAATTGCAGATTTCTCAACAATAATGGTGTCCCCAAGTCTTTTTTTTAGTTTTAAACTTAGAACAAAGACTTGGGGACACCCCAAATTAATGACACAGGATCATAGCTTTAGAACTTTTAGGGACCTTGTAGGCCATGTAGTCCAATCTTCTCATTTTAGAGGTGAGGAAACAAAACTAGGTAGATTAAGAGATTTGCCTCAGGTCAGGCAGGTAGTAACTGTCATAGGCAAGATTTGAATCCATGTCCTTTGACTCCAGAGTCAGTGCCCTTCCTATTGAACCATGCTAACTCTCTTGTTACTATAGTACTTTAAAACAGTTACTATCACATACCTTGGGCAGCGAGGTGGCACAGAGGATAGAGGACTGGGCGTAGAATCAGAAATATTCCTCTTCATGAGTTCCTATCTCCTCTCAGTCACTCAGTAGCTGTGTGACCCTGGGCAAATCACTTAACCCTATTTGCCTCAATTCTTCATCTGTAAAATGAGCTGGAGAGGGTCATGGCAAACCACTTTAGTACCTTTGATGAGAAAATCCAAAATGGGGTCATGATGAATCAGACACAACTGAAAAGACTCAACAATGGGGTGGGTAGGTGGCACAGTGACTCCACTGGCCCTGGAGTCAGGAGGACCTGAGTTGAAATCCAGCCTCAGACACTTAACACAAACACAAAACTAGCTGTGTGACCTTGGGCAAGTCACTTAACCTCAATTGCCCTCCCTTCCCGCTTCCAAAAAGAAAAAAGAAAAAAAGACTCAACAACAATATTACATATCTTCTCTTGTTTGCTCTTCACAATAGCCCTGTGAAGTCAGAAAAGCAAGTAGTATTATTCCCAATTTATGGATCAGTAAATAGGCTCAAATAGATCAAGTTCCTTGCCTAAGATCACATAACTATTAAATAGTGGCTCTGCTGGGCCTCGTGCCCAGTTCTTCTGGGTCCAAGTCTAGCATGTTTCCTCCTAGGGATAGAATTCCTCATTTTCTGTTGTGTAGTAGTTTAGTGGAGAGAGACCATTTGTTTTAGCAGAAAGTCAGATGACATCAGGAAAATCACTTTATCTTCACATATTTGCTCAGAATTTTGTCTGGAGGATGGTGAATAGATGCATAACCAGAGCACTTAGAGTTGGAAGAGATTATCTAGTTTATGTGCCTTATTTTATGGATGGGTAAACTGATGCCTTGGGAGAATAAATGATTTACCTAGTATCACACAGCTTATAAGTGGTTTTAATGAGTTAATTGGGGTCCCAGGATAGAGGAGGTTGCTGTTGCAGCAAAGATCAGCTATCTTGGTTTCCAGGTTTCTGTCTTAGGGACATTCAAACTCTAAAATAAATAATTTTCTGCCTGGAAGGGGTGAGGTACTCAGATAAACTCTAAGTATATACATCATGGATCTCTTGGGTAATCCAGTCTGACAACAATGGAGATTTTTACCATGAGACATCTATCAGGATTTTCTTTACTTCCTTTTAAACTTTGGAAAGTACTTGGAAAATCTTCCCAAACTTACTTTTTGCCACTACTCAGTTGCTCTGATCCTTTCCCAACCTCATTGTGATCCAGAGATTATGGGATGTTCCTGGCCACAAGTGAGGATTCGGCTTAGATGGAGGCAAGCTAAGAAGTTCCTAAATTGGTTCAAATGTTCTCTGTGGAATAGGAACAGTCCCCTTGTTCTGGAGGTATGTTTGCATAGGTAACATTAACTCTGATACACTTCAGACTTACAGTCTAAAAAGGGAACACCAGTCTTGTAACATCCTATACTTCCCTCTCACAGGATAGCAAATAGAAGCTTTATGCCAATACATAACACATATATATATATATATATGCATATTACATATTCTTATACACATACTTATATTCACACATTCAAACATAGATATAATATATACATATATGTATATATACATCTATCTATCTATCTATCTATCTATCTATCTGCTTTCTTTGACAGAGTGATGAGGTACTAAAAATGATGAGTACTAAATAGTATCACAAAATGTGAAATTGTTTTTTAATAGAAAAGAAAAGGCTAGTTAATGAGGAGAAAAATAATTTGCTAATCAATTGTCAATATGCAGAAAAACCGTTGATTTCTTAGAGCAAAGATAAAAAGATACACCAAATTAAAATAAAGAACAAAAGTGAATGGAAGATATGGAATTGAATTAAAGTTATTTAAACAAGTTGTTGATGCTTAAACAGGGAAGGAAAAAAGAGCAGATATTGACACAGAGGACCATCCTTTTCTGGTGACTTTTTTCAGACTCTGGGTAAGAACTCCGCTTCCTTGGTCTGTATGTACTACCTCCAAGCTTTGTCTACATTAGAAATCTTCACAGTCCTAGGACTGACTCACTTCACTGCCATCTGGTTCTCTTTGCCTCAGTCAGTCTACCACATGGTCACTTCCCCCAGAAAATTCCTTCACCTGTGGTCAGGCTGGCTTGAACTCTAGATAAATTTACCTGCTATAGTAGCCATGGCTCCTAGCTATATATTGATCTGGTGGATTGCAGCTTCAGATAAATTAATACTAGTTTCCCTGCTTGAGTGCATATAGCTCATGCTCATCTATGTCACAGTGGCAGCAAAATATAGTTTTACCTCAGAAATGTTCTTTTCCTGCTCTTATAATAGTGATTTGTCTTGATTCCTGGTCTTGAAACTCTGTGGTCCCCTGGAAGAAGTGACTGTCTTGACTTCCACTGTGCATCTTGGTTTATTTTGTTTTTTTTTAGAGGGGGGAAGGCAAGGCACTTAAGGTTAAGTGACTTGCCCAAGGTTACACAGCTAGTAAGTGTGTCAAGTGTCTGAGGTTGGATTTGAACTCAAGTCATGACTTCAGGGCTGGTGCTCCATTCACTGTGCCAACTAGCTGCCCCTCTACTATGCATCTTAAATCCTTCCCTTCACTGCTCTAAGTAGCTTCACTTCACAATTACTGCTATGAGTTTGAATGAAAAGGAACCAGGTAAAGTTGCTGCAACTGGGGTTCTGATCTTTGGGGTTTATATGCCCATCTTTTCATCTCAACTGAATCTTAGTGAGAATAATCTACACATGAACTGAGGGTATCTCTGATGGATATTTTAGAGGGGAATACAAAAGGTCATGCAAATGATATTCTATACCAGACCATATCTTTACTGACTGAAAATATAGGAAATGTGAGATTTCACCTTGTTCATTGTTGATTGTGGGAAAGCATTTAATTTGGTAAAGTGAAACATCCAACCATGAAACATTGTGGAATCTTCCAAATGAGATCCATGATTATTTAAGATCTCCCCTAATTATCCACGTGGGAAATATCAAGTGAATAAAAAAATATCTACTCTACAGACTATGATATGCAGTTGATTGGGCACCTTATAGTCATGGACACCTTTCCAATACATACAAATCAAATGAGATACCATATTTAAGGTACTTTGCAAGCCTTAAAGAGCCATATAAATATCCTCAACTGTGGTGTTGGTGGCAAGATGCAGCATGGAATAGAAGATAAAAAATTTACTTCAGAGATCTACCTTTGCAACCTTAAATCAGAATGTCAGAAATTATGGTAATGGTACTATAGAACAGTGGCAAAGAACTGGCATAAATGTCAAAACAACCTGGAATTAAGTCCAACTCTTCACACATAGAGGCTTTGGAACAGCAAAGAAGGAATAGCTGGGATTTGACAAGGTATGAGAAGCTATTAATAGGATGAGGGACGATAGGAATTCTAAGAGAATGAATAGGATGTTGTTGAACTGCTCAACCACAAGGTTAAGAGAGTGAAGGGAGGCAGATGGGGAACTGAAGGATGAAAAATACATTTAGAAAGAGTGGGGCAGAGGAAGAAATGGAACAATTTGAGGTTATGATCAGAGAAAATTTTGTGTTTCAGACCACGGACTACAGTTACGCATCATGGTGGGAACTAAGATCTGACTATCTCTATCAGTGACCAAAGTCATGGGAGTTCAGGAGGCTGAAAAATCAGGAAATCATGGTGTTCAAGGGGTCATCCAAATATATATGAAAATCCTGGAGCATTAGGACTGGGTCTGGAGGTAGAGAAGAAGCCTACTGGCCAGATATTGAATTACTTTAAAAAAAGGAGGGAGAATGACCTGAAGTCCAGTAGATGACTTCCAGTAAGTGACTTGCCATTCCTTGATTTCATCACTGATGTTTAAGGTGTGATTCGAACTCAGTACTCCCCATATTAAGTGTAGCCTTCTGTCTTCTGTGCTACCCTCCCTTTCCAACTAAAAGTCACAATCTCAGCAGTAGGCTTTTTTCATACTTGTGATTGTTCCTTTGTGTGGTGCTAAGTTGCTGTCCTTTGAGCAGCTATAGATCTTACTGAGGGTAGCCTAGAGTATTCTGGGGGTCTGAAATCAGTGCAATGTCGTCGGTGAACAGGAACATCTGAAAGACTTCTAAATCAAGTGATCTCTCTTCAATATCCCACTTAGATGGAGACTTCATCCATCCCTTGAAAAGTATATTTCAGGCATAATGTCAAAAAGATGTTTTCTTCTTGTCCCGGAGAGCTGTCTAATGTATTGTTTTCACACCTTTTATTCTTGAAAATGTCCCTTCTATTGTGAATCAGTACAGCATTGAAGAAACCCATATTCCCTCATCACCACCGTTCCCCAATTTTATGGCTGTGCCTCATTGATTACAGCTGTGCCCTATCTTTCAATTACCAATCATGACCACATCTTGCTGGGCAGCATCTGATTATGGTTGTGCATTCTGGACCAACCAACGACATGAAGTTTCCGTTCCAGAAACCACATTTCTGGCTCTGGCTAGACTATGTGGTAACTCTGCTCTTGTCACAGCTCAGCTAGTTGGGACTAGACTACATTATTTTTTAAGGTGGAGAGTAGGAGTAGGGGTGTCTGAGTGCATTTCTTTTGTTCACTTTATGTACGGTTGCCCTACTTCTATCAATGTATCAATAAATGTATCCAAGGAGAATTTGCAACCTGTTATCATCTGTCTTTTATCCCATGTTCTAGATTAAATTGGAATGTTTTTAAGTTCCAGCCAAGATCATGATATAGCTGTTTATTATTATTTATTATTCACAGAAAATAGAACTTTTCAACATAACTGGATTATAAAATTATTTCTTACCACGGACGATTTGTATATTTTCCCAAAGATTCTCTCCTTTATTGATATTTAATCAAGAGATTGACCATACTATATGTCTAGTCATCATCCCTGCATGATCAATATGGTTTTAATTGCTATTTAATATCATAGATTTAGGACTGAGGGAGGTTCTACAGGTTAATTTAAACCTCTCTTTTGACAGACAAGGAAACTGAGTCTAAGAGTTGAAATAACTTATCCAAGGTTACTTAGGTTGTAAGTGGTAGGGCCACTTTTATTGCTATTAATGTTGAGTCAATGGAAGGCAGTAGACTAGGTTCCAGGAGTCCTTGGAAGCTATTAAATGGTGTGGCTGCTGTGCAGGAACTATATTTGGAATGAATGAAGAAGCTTGGTAATGCTCATAGGGTTTTGTATAAATTAGCAATCTAGTTTAGAGATGAACATTCCAATGTCTAGCCAGCAAGCAATCCCAAGCATGTTCCTGAAATGGACTTCCATGGGCACTATAAGAAAGGAATTTTGCCCTCTCCCTTTGATCAAAGGACAACCCAGACCAGGCATATCTTTATGAGAATTTTCTTTTTTTCTATTCAGTTGGGGTACAGTAGAAGGTAGAGATAATACATGCTCATAAAATTAAGAATTTTTAAAAGTTCCTGGAAAGAAGAAATCTCAGAGACAGGTTATTTGACAATTGAATTTCACTGCATTTCATTGAGTAATAATTTGTTTCATTTTGGGAAGCCTAATGGAAGTTTAAAAAAATTCTTCTAAAGGAAAGGTAAATGACACTGGTCAATGAGTTCATACAACAGTCATATAAAGTGATGTTGAAAAGAAAAAAATAGCACAAAATCTAATGATGAGAATAAAAATTATAGAATATATCATTTTATACCAGTGGTTGGAAGATAGGTTTTTGTTGAGGCTCATCTGTAGTTACTTGGCTAAACTTGACACTAAAGAAATTTAAATTTTATCAGTTGAGTTGGAGTCTTTTTTTCTATTTCTTCTTTCTCCCTCCCTCCCTCCTCCTTCCCTCCTTCCCTCCCTTTCCCTCCCCTCCCCTTTCCTTCCTTTCCCTTCCCTTCCTTTCCCTTCCCTTCCTTCCTTCCTTCCTTTCTTCTTCCCTTCCTTCCTTCCTTCCTTCCTTCCTTCCTTCCCCCTTCCTTTCTAAGATCATACTTTCTAAAAGCTACTTAAGGCTATCTCACTAAGTGATTCTCAACTAATAATCTTGGGGGACATTGCTGTGGTGGTCCAAGCCAATAGCATCATAGAATCATTACTAATTTCTCAGAGGTACCCCTATTGCTCTGGGATCCAAGACTCATCTGTGAGAGTGAGTGTTGGAATAGGGATCTTCAGAGATTTTATGTACTACAATTGCATTAACTCTTTCAAAACACAAGGGTTCACTGTGGTAATGTCTCCATTGATGTCAATGAAATCACTGAATAGCTCATATTTCATATTCTCATAAGATCCTGGATCTAGACATAGAAGAAATATCTAGTTCAAGCTCATGGTTGTCTTCAAGTTAAGTCCCATCTCTTATACTACCTACACTATAAATTTACACTGTAGCAAAAAAAATATTAATGGTGATTGAAACCCAAGTTTAGAGCAAACTAAGGTATTGCAACGGGATGATGATGGTCAACTAGACCAAGAAGTCCATGATAAAGTGGCGGACATGGGCATAAACTACAATTCCAAATAGAACCTAAAAATAAAGAAGCCCTTTATTTTCACAAATTAGCAAACTGAGGCCCAGTGAGGTTAAATTTCATTAAGGTCATATAAGTAGTATAACAAGTGGAATTTGAACCCAAGTCCTCTAACTCAGGTCATGACATTCTTTCTCCTGTACCATTTAGCCTCTTTTCATAGTTTAGAAAGCCCTAACCCCCTCATACAGATGAGGAATCCAAAACTGAGGCATGTCTATTAATTAATCCAACATCACACGAAATTTAAATATACTCTATTAGGCCATGCTTCACATGCCAAGGAGACACACTCATTCCAGCTATTGACTGCAAGGCTGTGTTAGGTGAGAAATCAGTCTTGTCATAACCCCTTAGAAGCAATAACTCCAGCCTTTCTTCTGGTAATCTCCCTCTTGATATTGCATCATAAAATAAGAGAGGGAGAATTAAGGAGAGTCTGTGTGATTTCATTTTCATTCTGTAGTTTGCCACTGTCTGACAAATCTCTGGAATTTGTAGTTCCTGTCTGCACCTGGAAATATTCCATGAATTTCTTGGTGAGTTGACTATCATCCAGCCTTCTTCAGTCTCTCCACTCCCAATTACTACCAGTTTGAGAAGCACTATCCTAAACTTCCTTCTACCACTACTAAAATTCAAGTTCCCAGTATAAATTTATATTACTCTGGTGTTAGAAGGGACCTCATCTCAGTGCTCAACCAATCTAATTCCTTCTTGGACAATAATTCTCTTGACCAAGTACACAACAAATAAGTGTTCTGCTCTTCCTTGAAGAGTTCCAGTAAAAGGAAATCTGACATCTCCCAAGGAGATCCACTCTTTCTCTGGAAACCTCTAATTATCAGGATTTTTTTTTTCTACTCAAGCCCAAATTTGCCTCTTTGAAACTTCCATCCATCCCTTCTAGATCAGCCTACTGTGACCAACCAGAGCCAACTCAGTTCCACTTCCATGTGTCTCCCCCAAACCTGAAAACTTCTCAAATGCCCATGTCAGGCAGAGTTCCAATCCACTTTCTTAGTCTAAGACCAGTGGTCTTTCCATATTATACTACCTTTACATATGTAAATAAGAAATTGTTTTCCCCTCATTTAGAGAGGATACAGCTGGGACTCCTCAAAGGTTCCAAGGAAGTTCAGACTCTCCCAGAAGGCCTTGAGAGTAGCTTGAGAAGAAAGCAGATAAAAATTTGTATCCTCATTAAACTGAATGAGGAAGGTGGGGAAAGGGACAGCAGAAGGAATTTGGGCAACAGCTAAGCTTTGACCAGGAGCAGGCAGAAAATTGCAGTTTGGAACCTGGAATTTATCATAGGCTAGAGAAACGTTCTAAAGCTGCTGGGCAAAAGATTCAGGGAGAGATAGAGCAGGGCAAGAATTCCTTTAGATTCTTTGTAGCAAAGAAAGAATAGGATGGAAAGTGAAAGCACTTTGTAACCAGAAACCCCCATTTTGAAACTATCACTTCTGGGAAGTCCCTCAGGCCAATCCCATCTAGAGACAGATTGGAAGGGAGGGAGAGTAGGCTCAGGGCAGGATCTTTTCAACAAGCATTTATAAAGTGTTAACGGGGGATACAAAGCTAAGAGTTTACAGCCTTCTAAGGGATGTCACCAACATAAAAAAATATGCTTCTGAAAAAGATAGAGCAGATACTTGGTTATCAGTCAGTCACAGCTGGGGAGAAGCTCATAGTCAACTCCTGGCCAGACTCCCAGCCTTAAGAAATCTGGGGCTTAAAAATGGTACTTTTTTAATAAACAAAAATTTAAATACGAATTATACCAACATCGACAATAAAATAAAACCTTACGTAGACTCTACATATACATTCATATTAAACACTTCCACATTATTCATGTTGTAAAGATGTGAATGAATGGCATTTTCTATTACGAGTCTTTTGGAGTTGTCTTAGATCCTTGTATTGTGGAGAAGAGCTAAGTCTATGAAAGTTAGTCTTCATACAACGTGGCTATTACTGTGGCTTGCCCCGAGTCACACAGGCAGCAAATATCTGAGGTAGGGAGGGCTTAAATGCAGGCTCTTCTGACTCCAGGTTTACACTTCATTCACTGAATCACATAGCTACCACCCTCAGATAAAGAAAACACATCACATTACATGTTAAGTGCAAAATAAAATTTCTAGACAAGGTCACCCAGGAAGGAGGGGGGTGATGGTCAGAGAGGCCTTCATGGAGGAGGTGGTCAGCAGCCTATGCCTGCTCTGAGATTTGCACTATCAAACAGAGAGCTAGTAGCCAGCTTTGTGATGCAACAAACCTTGAGAACCAACTCTTCAATTCCCAGTTTTCTCCGAGTTTTCCCATTACGGGCAGTCTATTATCTTGTTTGTCTTGGCATTCTAGGGTAGCAGGTTAAGTCTAATTTTTTTTTTTTTTAGATCTCCAGACATCAAAGCCTAAGGGATGTAAGGTAAAAAAAAAAAAAAAAAGACCAGGAAAAAAGAAAAATCGGGAGGATTTTGTGTTTCAATCTTGCTTTCATGTCCAGAATGTGCAGGAATGCTGCTGTGGGTGCAGATAATGTTATCTGCTCCAGTTCAAGGAAGGGGGGTGGGTGGGAGGTGAGTGTCCACAAGGAGAAATGATCTGAACAGAGAGAAGGGCAGCACTCACAGATGGGGCTTTTAAAAATGAGACACGGAAGTGGGAAAGGGGAGGACAAATAGGACCATAAAATTAGGCTGAAGTAACTCAAGGCCCTGGAGATGCTAAGCTTCCTTCCAGCTCTGAGATTCCATGTTAGGGGAAGAGAGAAGGTACAAAGGAAATGCCCTAGAGTCAAACCATCAAGGACGTTTTTATTACAGTTGTGGCTGTAACCCCTGGTCAAGTTGTAGGATTAGAGATTTCCAAGTGATAGGGAACTTTGAGATCAATTACTTTAATCCTTTCATTTTACACACAAGGAAATAGAAATCCAGAGAATAGAAGTGACTTGTCCAAGGTCATACAACTAGTACATAGCGGAGCAAAGATTTGAACCAGAGTCCTCTGGCTCCAAATTCAGGTTCCTTATGTTGAGTGATGCTTCCTATCCTTGGACTCCAAATCCACTGCTCTTAGCACAACAGAATTATGCTTCACCCCAAAAATAAATTGTTTTTTTAAAAATATGTTTATACTAGTTTTCTTTTTAAGTCTAGTATAATATATCTCTTTTTCTAAGTTCAACTGGTCTCTGACTTGAAATATTGGCTATGCATCTCTGAGTAGGTCATTGCACTTCCTGCCCCACAAAACTCTCTAAGACTTTAAATAGATGAGCAAGTTCTGACCTGCATTGAGTAGTCTCCCCTTATCAGGAAAATCACAGGTCTGGCAAAAATAAATAAATAAAATTAAAAAAAAAAACAAATGATGATTAAGCAGCTAGATAGAACCTTGGATGGAATGTGGAACTTGGAATCTGGAAAATGAGTACAAATCCTGACTCAGACAAGTCAATTAAACTATGTCTCAGTTTTTAGTTTCTTCATCTTTTAAAGTGGAGATAATAATAGCACCTACTTTACAGGGTTATTGGGAGGATCCTTTGTTCCTTTTTTCTTTCTTCTTTTCTTCCTTCCTTCTTTCCTTCCTTTCTTCTCTCCCTCCTTCCTTCTCTTCCTGCTTCCCTTTTATCTTCCCTCCCTCCCTTTCTCTTTCCTTCTCTCTCTCTTCCTTCCTTCCTTCCTTCCTTCCTTCAACCTAGTTAAAGTCAATCCTTATTCCAAAACCACAGATCAGACTTTACCACTTACTTTGCCTACATCGTGCCAACCAGTCAGAGGCTGTTTACCTTAGAAACTGGCTGTGGGAGAGAACATAATTCTCACCTTACTCAAGCTTTGAACACTGTGTTTGGAACCTAATACCAGAAGAAAAAAAGGTGTGGTTCTACTCTAATAGGTATATATTTGATTGCTCGATAAATATGAAGACTTAGGCATCTGGGACTAGCAAGCTTCATGTGCAAGGATATTAAGAAGGGCTGCTAAATTCAAAACATAAAATTTTGAGTTGGAAAATAATAGGAAATAAGGTGGGTGGGATGGGCTGGGGGGGATTTGGGGCACCTGTTTACTAGTTCAAATTTGATATATGAGACCACTGGGAATGACTGTAGTTTTCTAATGCTGGTGAAAACATCTAGCATTGAGGAAATAGGATTCAGGCAACAGTGCATAAGATGGCTTGGTGGTGGGGGAAAGGGAGGAGAAGAAGAGATAGGAGGCAGAGAGGTCCCTGAAGCTTGTCTCCAGCCAGGAGACTATTACAAGAGTCTATACATAAGGAGATCAGTGTTTTGTCTGGGTTTGAGATTGTGGAAATGGAGAGAAAGGGGGTATATTGGATGTGGGTGGCAAAGGAGAGAGTGATTAAGGTTATGATGGGTTGAGGAATGGAGTTGGGAATAAGAGAGAGAGGTAGAAAGGAAAGGAGACCCTTGATAGCATGAAACTGATGTTAAAGTAACCTCACTCCTTTTTTAAGCTTTCTGGTTGCCTGGGTGTACAAAGAAATAAATTTGCGGTGTGGAAGAATTCCAGACAAGCCATCCATCATCCGCAAGGAATACTTGCTAAACACTTATCATGCACTAGACAGTGTTAGTATGTCCAAGAGAGAGACCTGGAGACATTCCAGTGTCCTGCCCAAGGTCTCCTGCCAGATTCCCAGATGACCTTAATTTCG
>CM053584.1:47446500-47505552 GCA_028627135.1 Pseudochirops cupreus | reverse complement strand
TTTTTTTTTTTTTTAACTTTGATGTGTATTGTCAACCTCTTTGGCAGTTACGTGAAACCAGGGAACTCTTCTCAGAATAAGGTTTTTAAATAATTGAAGGAAAGGCTAAATTCCAGATCAAGGTTAGTGAAACTAAAGATATTTTTTCCTAAGTTTATAGAACATTTGAAACTCTATCCATAGACTTTGTAAGGATTCTTGGATCTCAGGCTAAGAGCCTCTGGTCCCTTCTAGCTCTAAATTTATGTGATTTTCTATGCCAATAGCCCTGGACTCAGTGGGAGCCCCTTGTCCATATGCCTTATCACTACAACAGCATTCAGTGGGGAGCTCTGTTGAAATATGTATTAGAGTTTGTTTCAAATAGTTCATTCATCTGCTGTGTGCAAGGTTCCATTGTGATGAACCAACATAGAAACCTAACAGTTCTCTATGCCCCTATCAGAGCTATCTTGGAATGATTTCTCTTCTTGTTCCCTTATCCCAGTGGTTCTCAACCTGTGGGTCGCGACCCCTTTGGGGGTTGAATGACCCTTTCACAGGGGTCACAGGGGTCGCCTAAGACCATCGGAAAACACATATTTCCAATGGTCTTAGGAACCGAGATACTGTTCCTTTATCCATCTCCAGGCGGGTCCGCCCACATACGAGTATTAAAGGGTCACAGCATTAGGAAGGCTGCCCAAAATACATTTCAAGAATTATTTCAATTGATTAGTTGTGTACTTTTCTACTCTAGTCATACTCTTATCTTGCTGTGGAGGTGATCTTGGAATCTCAAAAGCTATATATACCAGCAGAGTACTTAACAAAAGTAAAAAAGATGGAAAAGGTTGAATAGGAACTTGACAATGGACATGTGGTTGTCATATGAGGATGACATTAGCCACGTTTGGAGAGCCTCATTATTAGAAAGTCACCTGAAGCACTGGGCTCAATTCTGGGTCCTGCTATCCAGGGAGAACATTGATAAACTAGTGTACAGAAAAAGGTGACTAAGATGGTGAGGAACTTCAAATTTGTCACATGATGATCTGTAGGAGTAATAAGGATGTCTAACCAGATTTCAGTGTCATGAAATGAAAAATAATCCCTTCCTACAATTAGAGATTTTTCAGTGAGAAGGGGAGATATCTCTCCAGAGATAAGGGGAGGTCATCAGGCAGAAACTGGGTGACTATATGTTGGGTATACCATAGTGCTAAGTCTTTTTCTAGTATAGGTTAGATGTCCTCCCTCCAGCCCTTTCAAATATAAGGTTCTATGATTTCCCTTGAGATTCCATGAATATCTCTTGGTTGTTGCAACTTTTGAGACTGCCTATAAAGGGATGGAGAAATTTCATTTGGAAATTCTAGAGTCATTGATTATTTGAGCCAAAAGGGAAACTTACTGATGATTTAATGCTACACCCTCAATTCAGTTCAACAAACATTATTAAATGATGACTATATGCAAACCATTCTGCTAGGGTCTGGACCCTATAGTTGCAGTTGAAGCAATGGAAAAGAAAGGGGGGTTGATGGGAGAAATGTTTTAGAAGAATCATCTAAGTTAAATGTGGGTGGCAGTGGCAGCTAGGTGGCACTGGTTTTAGAGTGAGGAGGACCTGAGTTCAAATCTGGCATGGGAACAAAATGATCTGGGGGCTTCTATAGGATTGCAGGTTCCATAAGAGTAAACAGGGTGATGTGATGATCAAAAACGCTGGTGTGATCTTGCATTGTGTTAGCTGAATTATGATATTCACAAGGAAGGTCAGAATCCCATTGTAATCTGCCTTAGTCAGACTACAAGTACAATATTGTACTCTATCCTTGAAGAGACACTGACAAGCTGGAGCTCATTCAAAGAATGGTGACTGTGGTTGAGGGTGATGGAACTAAAGCAGGGTCATTAAAGAAATGGGAGGAGTCTAAAGCAGAGAAGAGAGAATAACTGTCCTCAAAGCTGAACATAATGGAGCACCCATGTACTTCCTGCTGTTGGAAAGGCTGAGGCTAGTGGATTGCATGAGTTTAGGAGCTGAGTTACAATAGGACTAAAGCCAACTGGTGGCAAAGTAGGTAGAATGCTGAGTATGGAATCAGGAAGACTCATCTTCCTGAGTTCAAATCCAGCTTCAGACACTAGCTGTGTGACCCTGGGCAAGTCACTTAAGTCTGTTTGCCTCAGTTTCCTCATCTGTAAAATGAGCTGGAGAAGGAAATAACTTCACTTCAATAACTTTGCCAAGAAAACACCAAATGAGGCCACAAAGAATTGTCCACAACTGAAAAACAATTAAATGACAACAAAAGTCAACTGGATGTTTGCACTAAATTGGCGGCCTGTATGGAGAACCCCAGGGACAGAAGGGAATCAAGCTGCCTAAGGAGGGGCAAATCAGCTCAGGTACACAAGTTTCTGTGCTTACCAGTACTGTGATCAGCACATGAATGACTGATACACTTCTAGCCTCCGTGAGATAGGGAGACCCAGGAAAAAAACAAAATGAAACAAAATGAAACTCTCCTTTCCTCAAACAATGAATAAAGCATTAAGCATTTATTATGTGCAGAACACTATGCTAAGTACAGATTTAAATAGAATAATAAGACAGAAAAGGAAGATAGTCCCTGTTCTCAAGGAGCTCACATTCTAATGGGGGAAACAACATATAAGGAGGTTTCAGCAACTAGTCAGATGGAAAGGTCTTATGGTCCTAAGGGTGCAGTGGAAAAATGCATTGATGACATTTCCACTGATGAAATTATATCAGTTTCTGATATTGAATCATTTGATGTTGCCAAGGACCTTGGTCATAAGAACTTTATTTTCTGGGTCTTGAATAGATGTGGTTGTAACAACCTCTCTATAGGGATTTCTTTTATGTTGATGGCTAGAGACACCAGTCTGAAATCATTGTTATTTGCAAGCCACTTAGGTCCTAGACTATCTGTATGAGATTCTAAGGGATGATGTTGACGGTAACTTGCCTGGCACACACTGCCTCCTGTCTCTCACTCAGGCTAACTTGCTGCTTCAGTTAAGTTGGCTTACCTGCCCTGTGAGTAGCAGTTGGTGGGGATAACTGGCCCTTCTCCACAGAGGATTCTTTGGATGACATGTGGAAAAAGAATGTCTTTTTTTCTTGCCTTGAAAGGCTAGAGCTAGGACCAATAAATGAAAATTATAAGCAAGCACATTTCAGTTCTATATAAGGAAAATATATCCTATCAGAGCTGTCCCCAAATTGAATGAGCCACTCTTAAGGAGTGAATTCCCCATTACTATAGGTCTTGAAGTGGAGATTGGATAATCATTTAATGGGAATGTTATAGAGCAAATTAATACTTCAACTAGCTAATTGCCAAGTTCTCAGAACCCTTCCAACTAATGTCCTGTGTCTCTCAGCACTGTCTTTCGGGAAACAAGGTATACCATAACTGACTGCAAGATGAGTGTCTATACAGCTCTCACTCATTGAACACCTTCCAATGAATCATGGTGCAACAACAGGGACATTTGGGGAAGTGTAATTGACTTCAAATGAAGCAATATATAATTGTTGTCAAGTTAATCTCATGTTCAGATTTGTGTGACACATCAGTTAAAAATATTATCAACTGGTGAGTGATTATGAGAAAAATGCTTTCCAACAAACTGTCAGGAATTACTATGAAAATTATTTTTTCCTGCTTTATTTTATTTTTAGAGCCAGAGGAAGAGAGGCTCAGTAGAGTGAGGACAAGACCAAGGGGAGGAAGAATTTCTTGAATGCTTATCTCACCTCTGCCCAATGGCTCCTGGCCAAGGATCTTGTCTTTTAATGTTTGAAAAATTATTTCCCTATGACAATGCTGTGAGGGAGGCAGTAAAGGCATCATTTTTTAGATGAGGAAGCCGAGGCTCAGAGACCTTAAATGAACAGCTTACAGTTGTTCAGAGAGGTCAGTGAAAGAGCTAAGAAATGCTATATTAAACTCTGGCTCTCATGATTTCTAGTAGAGCACTCTTTCCATTGTGCTAAGAAACCCAAGGAATGTGAAAACGTTTTCTTTCTTTTTTTTAAAAAGCAACATGGAATTTATAAAAAATTTTATTCGTTTCTTTTGTATTTTATACCACAGTCCTTTACTGATGTCTTTTCCCTTCCTCACTGTGAATGCTCCATTATAACAAAGTAAAAAACTCCACAAAACTATACAACAGCAACGTGCCAATGCATGCAATATTCCACATATATGGTCACCCACCTTTCTGCTAAGACAAGGGAAGTGTCTCATCAACTATTCTCTGTGACCAAGACTGGTCACTGAATGACCATTGGTCAATGAATCTAATTATGGCTACCTTTTAGTGTTCTTTTCAGTTACATTATAATAGTCATTGTGTATATTGTTCTCCTTGTTCTGCTTTTATTTCCTTTGTTCTGTATCAGTTCGTACAAATCTTCTCATGGCTCTTTGAATTAGGAAAAAGAATTCAACTTTCTGAATCTTTGGTTTTCCCATTTGAAAATTCAAAATTCTTTGTGTCTGTCTGCCCCTCTCTGCCTCAAGGGGTTTATATAGCTTAAATTAATAAATGGCCAGCTCTAACTTCAAGTAGAGACAACCAGATGCTTAGTACAGTTCATGGCTCAATGTAGTATGTGCTTTTCAAATGAAAAAAGTGAGAGGATATGGCTGAACTTAAGCTCCAGGTAGGAAACCAAATGCCCTAACCATTAGAGCAGTTCTAAAGTGGAACATGTTGCCTTGGGATATGGTAGATTCCCACCACTGAGGGTTTTTATGAGCAGAGGATGATTGATCACTTATCGGATATATTGTAGAAGGGATTATTGTTCAAGTATGGATTGGACTAGATAACCTCTTAATCTCCTTCCAAATGTGAAATTCTACATATGTGTACCCATCATGCTCTGAGATGTTTTGGGACCATTCTGGCAAAGATCTTGAGCACAATTTAAAAGGATCACAACGTCTTTGGGCTTTAGTTTTCTTATCAGTAAAATGGGTATGTATATGTGTATGTGTGTGTGTGTGATAACATTCAATTACATATTTCGCAACCTTGTTGCGAAGTTGTGCATTCTTAAGTATTATATAAATATGAGCTATTATTTTTTAAATTTTATAAATTTATACTGACCCTGGGCAAGCCACTTAATCCTATTGGCTTTAGCTCCTCATCTGTAAAATGAGCTGGAGAAGAAAATGGCAAACCACTCCATTATCTTTCCCAAGAAAACCCCAAATGGGATCACTACGAGTCAGATAAGCCTAAACTAACAGGAATAACAACTGATTTTTTTTTGTAAATTTTTTAAATCAAAATACCTATCATATACTGCTTAAAATTTTGCAAAACACTTCACGGTTGTTTGATCCATAGAACAACTCTGGGAGGTAAGTGCTATTATCGTTCCGGTTGTACAGATAAGGAAACTAAGGCTAAGAGATGGAATCATTTGCTTTGTATATATTTGTATGCATGGTGTCTCTCTCATTAGAGCATAAGCTCCTTCAGGGCAGGGTCTGCCTTTTGCCTCTTAGCCCAGGGCTCAACACTAGGTGCTTAAAAGTGTTTACTGATTGATTGCTTAGCTTGCCCAGGGTCGCACAAGTACTAGGCACCTGAGTCAGGATTTGAACTCCAAGTCCATTATTAGTGACAAATGTTTTTTGAGCTGATTTCCACAGCCTCATCTTGTAGTGGTTCCATCTCACCTCATTGTTGAAATTTTCCAGAAGGTGATGTTACCTTTGAAAACACCAATCTCCTCCTCAAGGAAAGTTTATGGAATACATATGCAAAGATTTGCCTCTGCTCCTATCCCCAGTTGTTTTCCTCTGTTATACATCCTCTTTCTGAAGCAGACAATAGCAGGAAGGATGTGGGGAGAGATTGGAAGTACAGGGACCAATTAGCTAACTATTGGCCATGGTAATAGTGTAGGTGAGAGCCAGAGTGAAATGGAGGTGTTGGTGTGAGAAGTATTACTGGAGTAGAGTACATACATCAAAAAATGATTTGATCTATGTCTGTAACCAAGTTACTAAGGGAGACTGGGAAGAAAAACAAATCCTGTATTCTGGCCTGTGGTTTCAGTGAGACCTCCTTTTCTCCATGGAAACTTTTAGCAGCCAGGAAAACAGGTGAAGTTGAAATTGGCCCCTCTAGTATTGGGAGACTCTGACTTAGCATGAAACATGTCTTCTCTGAGATCAAATCCTAAGTTGCTGGATCTGCACGCTGCCCCTGAGGTTGAAGAATTGCCTAGATTGGCAGCATGTGGGAGAGGTTTGGCTTACACTGGGAAACATAGTGCCACACTTGCTCTAAGTTAGGAGAACAACTGAGACCAATTTGTGAATGGAAATACTTACTAGGAGCTGCCTAGCAAGTTACTCAATGAGGCCTATGGGGAAAAATTAGTCTTGGACAAGAACATTCACTATACGATGGACCAGATGTTATGAGGGCTAAGTGGGGTCACTTTTGGGGTTGTTTAGTATGTTTCCCCGGCATTATTTATACACTCTGCATCCCATGTATGAATAATTTAGAAAGCACTGAAGCAACTTAGGAAGATTTAACTCCCTCCCCTTTTTCCTTAAGACTGACCACAGGCACATTTCATGGGTGAGGAAGATCAACTTGTCACACCCTGAATTTGCAAATAACCATCCCCCTCCCCAAACTGGCAGTGAAATTCACTTTTGTTTGTGCTTGCTGCCTGGAGACTGGACATCAGTTATGAATGCTGAATTACAGATGGGCCAAATGTGGAATAGATATACACAGTCAGACAAAGAGGAGAATCTTATTCGAGTTTTCTGAATAATTGAGCACAAGCTGGTTGGTGGTAATGGTTAAAATTATGAGAGAGAAGAAACCATATTTCAGGACTTGAGTGTGCTCATTTATGTGTGCTACCTGGGGATGTAAAGCAGAGTTCCTCCAGGTGGTTAATGCCCTAAAGCTTAATCTTTTCTTTGGACTGAACTTCCTGGTTACTGGGTATGGGTTTTTATGGGCAATCTAATTCTAACTTATGAACAGTATTTCCTATGTTTTCCGATTTTAATTTCTTCATGCTAAGACCATGCCTAGCCATTATTTATACTGGGTTACTATTTCAACAAAGTTGCTAAAGGCAGGGTGATAAAGTTTCTCAAACAGACCACTCTCCTTTTAAGGGGAAGATTTGTGAGATAATAGAATTATGGTCAACTAAAGGGCCATGATCAGATTTGGCAAAGAAAAAATGAAAGAAAGTAAAGGGAAAATAAAGGAGGGAAATGGTAAGAAAAGGTTGAAAAGATACTTCAGAGCCATGCACACTCACTTACCCAGATGTGGAGGGGAATGAATATCTCCCATTCTCCAAGACCTGTAGTATACTGTTCTCCTATCTCCAACTCTAGATTTAGCATAAATTTCCTATAGGATGTGTAAGCCCATTTGCTCTCAGTGTATTCTCTGAATCAAAGAACCCTCGCAGAATTCCGTGGCTGAAAGGGAACTCAGGAAACATGTAGTGCAACCCAAACTTAGACAAAATTTCACTCAGTCCTTCCTTGAAGACCTTTCATGAAGGAGAAACTACCTCCTCTTGAGACAGTGCATTCCACTTTGGACAGCTCTGATATCAAACCACAACTTGTTCCCTTGCAGCTTTTATCCTCCAAACAAATGAAGACCATGATTAAGTAATTAGCCTTTAAATATTTTCTTCTTCCTAATTATTCTGTCTTCCTATAGTCTATCACCTCTCTGGAAAATAGACTTCATTGTTAGTATTCTGGAGTTCTGATTAGTCAATGCATTGAACAGAAATCTTAAATATTTCAAAGTTGTTTTCCTTTAGAAGACTGTAATCATTGTATAAATTGTTCTAGTTCTGCTTATTTCACTCTGAATTAGTTCATTTAATTCTTTCAAAGTTTCTCTGAATCTGTTCCTCTTTCTTTATGATGTAATAAGAAGAAAATTAGGGGGCAGCTAGGTGGCACAGTGACTAGAGCACTGGCCCTGGAGTCAGGAGGACCTGATTTCAAATGTGACCTCAGACACTTAACACTGACTAGATATGTGACCTCGGGCAAGTCACTTAACCCCAACTGCCCTGATTTCCCCCCTCCAAAAAAATAAGAAAATTAAATTACAAGGCAATTCAACAATTTTTTGATCAATGAAGCCCAACTTTTCCTGAACTCCTACTCTGATTTGTCATTGTGGCATGGCATTGACACTGGTTCTCAATGGCTCTTCTAGTGAACAATATTACACATCCTACCAAGCTGCATAAGACTTCACATCTTGCAACTTAACCTCTCTCAGACTCAGTTTCCTCACCTGTAAAATTAAAAGTTTGAACTCAATAATCTCTAAGGTTCCTTCCAGCACCAACTCTATGATCTTATTATCTTTTGATCCTTTATCACCCAAGATGGATGATCTGATCCATCTGAGGATATGTTTAACCAAGTATGGAGAATCTTGTTATCAAAATATTCAATGCCAGGTGATAATTTTTTTTCATCTTCAGCAACTCACAAAGATTATCATTGAGGGCACTGATCTGTTGCATTCTTCAATGAAGCCATGGTTCCTTAAAGCATGGAAGTTAGTTATAATTACAAAAAAATTAACACACATTCTTCTGAACCATAGTCCTTAGCCTGAAAAAGAAAGAAGCATAAGAATTAGGTAATAATCTTAGTTTTGGGTATCTTGTAGTGTAACAACAATAACAATACATATCAAAAGTTCACTATCTCACTATAACCACAGACCTCAAAATATGCTTGATTGCTAATTCAATAAAGTATACTGAAATCAGACTATAAGTACAGATCAAACAAGCGTGCACAATCACCCAGCCATGATACAATGCATAAAAAAATCTAAGAACAACTTTTAAAAAATATATATCACCATGACAAAAGTTCATAATCTTCAAACTTCATGGCATGAAAGACTTTAAAATATAGAGATCACCTAAAATAATGTGGGAACAGAATGGAATGTCTATCAAGTCAAATCAATTGAATTTATTAAGTGCTTACTTAATAAGTAAGCCTACTATGTATCGAGTACTGTGATAAGCACTAGAAATACAAGGAAAGACAAAATCATAATTATAAGAATCTCTGCTCTTAAGGAATTCACAATCTTATTGGGGAGATAATATTCAAGTAGCTATATGCAAATAAGACATATAATTGGCTATAATTTCAGAAGGAAGACACTAGCTTTGGGGGGTATAGGAAAGACTCCTTACAAAAGGTAGAATTTTAGCTGAGGCTTGAAAGAAAGCAGGAAGCCAAGAGTCAGAGATGAGAGGGGAGAGAGTTAGAGTTCCAGGCATGTGCGACAGCCAGTGAAAATGCTCAGGGTCAGGAAATGCAACATTTAACATAAGGAATAAGTGAGGAGGCCAGTGTCACTATATTGGAAAGTATGTGGAGGGGAGGCCTGTGTAAGGTGGAAGATGCCTAGAAAAGCAGATATGGACTTGCTTATAAGGAACTTTCAAAACCAATGGATTTTATATTTGATGGTGGGAACAATAGGGAGCATTTATCATTTTTGTTGTTTTTTCTGCTACTGGAGTTATAAGAAGGATGGATATTGGAAGTATACAGAGGATGACACTATGACACTTTCATTCAACTACAAGAAAGCAGTTGTTTTGTCCACTTGTGCTACAGTTTATGAAATTAAAAGAATAATAGTAAGACAGCAACTTGTCTTCAAATAATTTTTATGTGACCGTCATCCAAAAAGGTGAGAAGAATGAAATGATGGTAATGATGGTGATGGTGATGGTATGGTGATCACCATATGGTGATGATGATGATGGTGATGGTGATGATGATGATGGTGATGGTGATGATGATGATGGTGATGGTGATGATGATGATATGGTGATGATGGTGGTGTTGGTGTTGATGATGGTGGTGGTGGTAGTGATGGTGATGATAATGATGGTGGTGGTGTTGATAGTGATTGTGTTGTTGATGATGGTGATGGTGATGATGATGATATGGTGATGATGATGGTGCTGGTGGTGCTGATGATGATGGTGTTGTTGTCAATGATAATGATGATGATGATATTGACAGTGATGATGGTGGTGTTGGTGTTGTTGATGGTGATGGTGGTGGTGTTGATAGTGATTGTGATGATGATGATGGTGGTAGTGATAATAATGATGATGTTGATGATGATAACTAGACTGTTACCAGACACTGAATAATAAGTAGACCTGGAACATTATCACAGGCCAGCTTTTGACCACAATTGCTTGGACATAACATTGATTCATAAACATATGTAAATATTCAACATTCAAGTTATATGGAATGAGAAACTTTCAAAATATAGAAACATAGCCAAGGAGATGAAAATCATGTGAGAGCAGAGGGAGGTGAATAACATGCTCATCATATGCTATTAGAGCTGTCCAGTGGATGTGTCTTATTAGCATATTGAAGATAAACCTATGTCCTCATACTTGAATTCAATTTTTTAAAGTTATTTAATCCACCTGTGAAATAGTCTGAAGACCGTATTAAATATAAAAGACTAATAACCATCTAGCAATTTTTCCCATGGCTTGTTCATTTCCATATACCCTATGATGAGGGAAGTAAGATGACTACAGTAGTAATAGCTGACATTTATATGAAATTCAAAGGTTTGCACAGTACTTTGTACCCATCAGTCAGAATAGTGGTTCTGGGAATCTGTCTACTGTGCTTTCTTTTCTGTTCTCTTCTTTTCTCTTCTCTTCTTTTCTTTTCTTTCTTTTCTTTTCCTTTCTTTTCTTTTCTTTTCTTTTCTTTTCTTTTCTTTTCTTTTCTTTTCTTTTCTTTTCTTTTCTTTTCCTTTCTCTTCTCTTCTCTTCTCTTCTCTTCTCTTCTCTTCTCTTCTCTTCTCTTCTTTTCTTTTCCCTTCCCTCTAGTGTCAGTTTTTTCAGAAACCACAGGATTTAGAGCTGGAGGGTATCTTAAAAATCTTGTAGCCCAATAGGTACAGAGAAGTGAATTTACCTGACCAATATCACCCCAGGAGTAAGTGGAAGAGCGAGCATGTGAATCCAGGTCCTCTGAACTCCAGAGATCTTTTTCTTTTCATCCTATTCCTTTCAGGATTAGAATCATAGAGTGCCAGAGCTGGAAGAGACCATATAGGTCATCAATTCTAATGCTTCGGTTTAAAGATAAGTAATTCAAAGCTTACTTGTATTGATTAAATTCACACATGGAATTAATAGCAAAGCTAGTACTCAGACGCAGAATCCCTTGACTTCTAGTAGAGTGTTCTGTCCACTGTTTGATGACTGTAGATCTCTAGGGTTGAATAAAGTTGCTACTGAGGAAAACCAAATGATAGAATAAGGATGCCAGGTTTTTCCAGTACAATTATGTAATTTTATTATGGCAGATGGAGGTGGTGGTGACTGATATGGGGTGAAGCAGGTACATAAAAATGGATACAAATCTGGGAAATAATAAAGTGGTGGTGAAGGGAGGCCTGATTCCAGAGATTTGAAATAATAGTTCCTAGAAAGATAAAAATCATACGTAAAATACTTGTCTTTGGGTCTTTGTGACAATATTCTTGTTGACCACCAGGGGGCTCTCATGTTCACAATTCCTCTCAAGTCCACAGTTCACAGAAAGGTTGAGCAAAGGCTTCCCTAAAAATTGAATGTAAACAAAGGGAGAGAGCTGAATCCCAGTGCCTCCTCATCCTTATGCTGTTTGTAAGTTTTCTGTCATGATTTCTTGTGAAGAATATATTTTTCTTCTTTCTTTTTTCCTTCCTGCTTGAATTGTTCTCACTTCCATAGCTTTTATAGGATCATAGATTTTGAGTTGGTGGTTGACTTTGGAGGCAATGGAGCCCACCACTCTCATTTGGTAGAGGAGGAAACCAGATTAAGTCACTTGCCCAGGGTCCTTTTGTGTGCTTTGTCCCCCATTAGATTGTAAATTCCTTGAGGGTAGGGACTGTCTTTCTTCTTCTTTATTGCATCCCCAGTGCTGAGCAAATAGTTGAAAGTATTTAATAAATGTTTACTGAGTTGAAATTATTAAAGAGACACAGGATTTGGCCACTAAACAACATTTTTGTTGTTGTTGTTCAATCATGTCTGACTTGTCCCCTATTTGGGGGTTTACCATTTCCTTCTCCGGCTCATTTTATAGGTGAGGAAACTGAGGCAAACAAAATTAAGTGACTTGCCCAGGAACAAGGAAATGTCTGAGGCTAGATTTGAACTCGGGAAGATGTTCTTCCTGACTCCCAACACTCTTTATCCACTATGTCACCTCCCTACTTCTTTTAATTCCACTCAAAAGGGGGACTTCAACTGTATTTGAGTTTCTGTTGTGCAGAGTTGGTCTTTAACTATGTGTGGAAATAGACATTTCCTAACTTTTTTTTTCATTCTTGCATCCTTCAACTTCTGAGTTTACTCTTCTCCATCCTTCTCTTCATTTCCCACCATCCTGATGCTCAACATGCTACTCTACCTTTATCCACAGAATTTCATTGTTACAATGGAGGTCAAAGGCCATCTAGTACTGCTTTCATTTGAGTTGGAATCTCCTCTACCATGTTCTTGATGAGTTACCTGCAACCCTTTCTTAAGGAACTCTTACCCTGCGGAGCAGCCCATTTCACTGCTGGATGTCCCTAATTATTAGGAAGTGTTACCTCTTATTGAGCCAAACTTGACCTCCATGCTATTTGTACCCATGCTCCCTCTAGGACCCAACAGACTACGTATAATCCCTTCTCTGTAATAAAAAGCTTTGAATATTTGAAGAGAGTAAATAAGTCCATCATAAGTCTTCTCCTCCTCTTTAGTTACTTCACCCAGTCCTTGAATGCTATGGTCTCCAGTTTCCTCATTTTTCCTGGCTGTGCTCTTCTAGAAGGGCTGGATTATTTTACCGTTCCTCAAATACCCTTATCACCTTGCCAGACTTTTCTGTGAAGTTGAGACTTGCAGCTTCTCTTGGAGACGGCTGCCCTACCTACCCATGTCTGCTTATTTTGTGGACAGTGCACTTGATCTGAAGTAAAATTTCACCTCTACTTCTTACTGTTTGGGTAACCTTAGGAAACCCACCTCATCCCTCTGGGTCTTTGTAAATTGTGGGGGTTGGACTAGATGATCTTTAAGGCACCTTTGTGCTTGAAGACCTATCTTAAATGAGATAATATCTGTAAAACACTCAGTGCAGTGGCTGGCACATAGTAGGTACTTAGCAAATGCTTGTTGCTTCCTTGCCTTCCCTATTTGAATCTCTAGTGCTGCCTAGAAAGCTTACCAATAATCTTTCCTGAAGATGCTATTGAAAATCATGGTGGCGGCACACACCTGGATGCTGGGATTCTGAGATGCCAATCAGGTGTCTGTACTAAATTTATTGCTAATTTGGCGAGCTTCCAGAAGTGGAGAGTCATGAGGCTGTGTATGGGAGGACAAAGGACCTGGGCCAGGTCAGAAATAGAGCAGGTCAAAGCTTCTGTGCTAATCAGTAGTGGGATCAGGTTTGTCTGTAAGAAGCCCTTCCACCTCTCTCCAGTGTGAGATGGGGAGATCCAGTAGGAAAGGAGAGTGAAGGAAAAGACCAGGAAAAAGAGAAGAGAGGAGAGGACAGGGAAGAAGAGAAGAGAGGAGAGGGCAGGGAAGAAGAGAAGAGAGGAGAGGAGAGGACAGAGAAGAAAAGTGAAGATAGACAAAAGAGGAGAGGACATGGGAGAGGAGATGCAAGGAGAAGACAGCACAAGGGAAAGGAAAGAAGAGGAGAAGGGAGGAAAGAAGAGAGGAAGGGAGAGGAAATCTTAGTATATATCACTAGTTCTTGTTGGGCACCAGGTGCTCTCGTCCTCTTTGGAGGCTGCTTTGTCCTGACTTGGGGGCTGGGCTGGACTCGTGTGAGTGGGACTGAGGATGAATGATGGAAGACTGACAGGACTGGCCAGCCTGACTATTTCCCTGCTCGCTAGACCCTACCCTGCTAGACCTGACAGCATAAGAAACAAATGGAAAGGTAAAAATCATAGCAAGATCAATTTAGAATGGGAAGGGACCTTCGAAGCCATCAGATTCAACCCTGTCATTTCACAAATGAAGAAACTTTGGCATGAGGAGGTTAAATGACTTGACCAGAGTCACACAGTTGGTAAGTATACAAGGCAGAATTGACACCTCTTTCTTCCAGGTCTCATACTCTATTCACTGCACCCTACTGACTCTCAAGCATATGGGGAAGTATTGAAGCTTGGAGGCTGAGTAGACGCTGGGGTAGGAGAGGGAGGGAACAAGACAGATTTCTAGAACCTACGCACTTGACCCATACGTGCAAAGGACTCCAAGAATCAGGACAGGTAATTTTGGTTTAAGACTAATTATGATTCCAAGACCCCATCGTCTTATACACAATAGATGCTGAGTAAATATTTGTGATTTGA
This sequence comes from Pseudochirops cupreus, assembly GCA_028627135.1. Taxonomy (NCBI): domain Eukaryota; kingdom Metazoa; phylum Chordata; class Mammalia; order Diprotodontia; family Pseudocheiridae; genus Pseudochirops; species Pseudochirops cupreus. The sequence goes on along the minus strand of CM053584.1, from coordinate 47,491,062 downwards.
CTAATTAGAGCTTATAAAACATGGGCTGTAGAAAGATCCCTGTAGAAAGGTGGTTGTCAAAAAACAAAACCTTATCAGTTTTGGTGAGCACAGGCTGAGGGACTCCAAATCAGTCACCATAGAAACCAAACCCAATGGCGTCAATGTGGGGCCTGCCACCCTTGTATGGCCAAAGGTGGCTCCCCAGGAGACTGAATGAATATGTATTTTTAGAGATGGGGTAGCAGGTGGCTGACTCCACATTGGCCCTTGTATTCATATCAGAGGTAGAGTGGTATAGTTCCAAGATCCCTGAGCTTAGAGTCAGAGGAACTGAGTTCAAGTTTCAGCATAGTTCTCTGATTGAGAATCTGTTACTTTAGCAACAGAAACTCTGGTTTCCTTGTCAGTAACATGACAGTGACAATGCTTCTTCTTAGAGACAGTACTGATATAGTGGATAGACCACTGCCATTGGAGTCAGGAAGACCCAGGTTCAAGTTCTGCTTAGATCCTGGGGCAAGTTGCTCAACCTCTTAAATCCCTCCCTCACCCCAACTCTTTAAGACTATAAATTGGCAGTTGCTAAGGTGTATTAGTGAGGGAGGATTTTCTTCAGGAGGAGCTCCTTATATACTGAGGAAATCACAGTTATGAAACTCTTCCCCATCTCACCCCTCCCCAAAATGCTTACTCTCCCTCACAAAAGAGGCTCGGGAGTCAAATTCAGAACTATGTTTTCAAAACATCGAGGCCAAGTCAGGAGTTACTGCCACCGACAAAACAGATATGTCTCAATTGTACTTCGATCTAGTGCAGTGGAAAGAGGCCTGGTCTAGAGTTGGAGAAGTTGTGCCCACATCTCAGTTCTGCTGCTTCCTACCTTGGTGACTCTGGGTCAAGTCACTTAACTTCCATCTAATCTGCCAAAGAAAGGGACTGGACTTTAAAAGTTTTGTTCAGCTCTAAGCCTTCCAGGGCATTTGGGTGTTGTGGTAGATAGAATGCTTGGCCTTAAGTCAGGAAGATGCATCTTTTTGGGTTCAAACCTGGCCTCAGACACTTCCCAGCTATATGATCCTGGACAAGTCACTTAAGTCTGTTTGCCTCAGTTTATTTATCTGTAAAATGAGTTGGAGAGGGAAATGGTGAACCACTTCAGGTTCTTTGACAAGAAAACCCCAAAGGGGGTCATGAAGAGTTGTACACCATTGAAAAATGACTGAACAACAAAAATCCGTGTACATGTTTTCCTTTTCTTCCCTTGGGAAATGTAATCTCCATGAGGGCAAGGAAAAGTTTCAAGGACAAGGGCAAATTTCATGTCTGTCATTGTATCCTCAACATCTAGTATAATGGCCGATATATGGTACATGTTTTAATAAACCCTAATTAAGTGATATGGAGCTCTAAGAGAACTAGCTAGTGGTCATCATTGACTGACTGGGTTGGTTCAAGATGTATTAACTGAGCCCCAAGCCAAACACTGGAGGATCCACAGAAGAAACACTCATGATCTCTGCCTTCACAGGGCTTATAGTCTACCGGGGAAAGATAGCCATGTATACTAATAGTTTTAGTAGAAGGTTGAATGTAAAAGTGCAGTTAGGGAGGCATGAACAAAGACATGTTAGTGTTCAGAAGAAGCAGAAGATGCTTCTGGTGGAGAATGGAGTCAGGGCAAGATGAGGGAAGGCTACATGGAAGAATCATCCAAAGGATAAGGGGGAAGAGGGTGGGTGGAGCTCGGAGGAGCCAATGGCATCTTTCAAAGAAGGCAGTGACCTGTGATGGAATATTCAGGGCTCTGGGGTCTGAGGGCCTGGGTTCAGGAAGGTAAGAAGCATTTTTTTGCTCTTACTATGTAGCAGACAGTGTGCTAAGCCCTGGAGATAAAAATACACAACAAAAGAAAGATGGACCCTACTCTCAAGGATCCTATGTTCCAATAAAGGAAGATAACACATAAAAGGGAGCTAAAAACGAGGGGGGAGGGACAGAGAAGATGCCCATGAGAGGGTATGGTGGCCAAATTCAGATAATCAGAGACAGAATCTACAGGGAAATGATGCATGGCTGGCCTGAGTTCATCCCTACAATGGAGGCACCTCCTAAAGGAACTTGCCAAGCAGAGAAGGGTGCCATTATGATAGAGGGAATGAAATTTCAGGGTGAGAAAACCCCTGATGCTGAGGAAAGTTACAATGTGAAGGCTGCTGAGTTGTAGCGATAAATCTCAGAGTATTAGAAGAATACAGCAGCTGGGCAGTACAACGGAGAGAACGCTAGGTTTAGAATCAGGAAGATCTTCTCCGTGAGCTCAAATCCAACCTCAGACACTTACTAACTCTGTGATCCTGGGCAAGTCACTTAACCCTGTTTGCCTCCGTTTCCTCATCTGTAAAATGAGTTGGAGAAGGATATGGCAAACCACTCCAGTATCTCTGCCAAGAAAACCCCAAATGGGGTCACAAGAGTCAGCCAGGACTGAACAACGACAACAGAATCATAAAAGCAGCTGAGAGGGGAATCAGATCCTTCTTTTGATGCTACTTATATAACCTTTAATAAATCACTTAATCTCCTTAGGCCTCAGTTTCCTAATCTGTAGAATGGAGGGTGGTGGTGATAATAGATAGTATCTGAGGTTACTTTCATCTCTAAGACTATTAACTCCATTCACTAAGTCAGGGGTTGGGCTGCTGGGTCCACTCTGGGCTGCCATCTGTTTCTGTATGGCTAAAATAAGTAAATTGTGTTTAAAAATAAGTTGTTTTTAGAAATGTAGAAACCATCCTTAGGCCAAGAGCCATACAGACACAGGCTCCCAGTCCTCAGGAGTAGTTTGCTGACCCCTGTTAAGGACTTAGCTGTTGCCACCAAACTAAAAGGCCATCTCTAACTCAAGGGTCCTAGAATTTAAAGGAGCCACCAAAATCTCTTTACTCTGTTTCCTGCCTCCCAACAGATACATGACTAAGCTTTTCAGGAAAAAAATATACATATATATGTATGTATATATTTATATGTATGTGTATACACACAGTGAAATTTCATCTATGTTGCTCAGGTGAAGTTCAGTTCAAACTCTTTGTGACCCTATTTGGGGTTTTCTTGGCAGAGATACTGGAGTGGTTTACCATTTCCTCTCCAGCTTGTTTAACAGATAAGTAAACTGAGGCAAACATAGGTAAGTGATTTGTCCAGGGTCACACAGCTAGTAAGTATCTGAGGCCAAATTTGAACTCAGGTCTTCCTGAGTCCCGGCCCAACACTTTATCCATTGTGCCACCTAGGTGCCTATTAGATAAAGTTGTCAAGTCTCTATACCCAGTGATTTGAAGGTAATGAAAAAAAATCTGCTCTAAACCTTGTCTTCTTTTCACTTAGGAAGATGCTTTTTCCTTCTACTGGGCCTGAAATTCCCAGCATGAACATGGTTTGAACCATAATGGTATGGACATTGGTGGCAGAAGAGCTGTACTGAAGTATGATACTGATTAGAGCTAAAAATGTACGCGTGTGTGTGTGTGTGTGTGTGTGTGTGTGTGAATATGTGTGTGTGTGTGTGTGTGTGTGTGCACGTGTGTGTCCCAGTTCTGCTGCTGCCTAGTTATGTGGACCTTGGACAAGATGAAAGGCTGAACTTTGTGAACCTGCATTCCCTTATCTATAAAATGAAATTAGGAAGACCTGTCTTCAAACCTAGTCTCAGACACTTACTGTGTGATCCTGAAAAAGTCACTTAACCTCCTTTGGCCTTAATGCACTGGAGAAGGGAATAACAAACCTCTCCAGTATCATTGCCAAGAAAATCCCATGGATATGGTCCATGGGATCATGAAGAGTCAGACGTGATAAAGAACCACAACAAAATGGCGTCAATAATGTTGTATAAGGATTTTCACATTGACTTAAACTGGGAACTGAGTGAGAGTTTCCACGTGGTATAGCAGGAAGAACTCTGCATTTAGAGTCTGAAGGTCTGGGTTGAAATCCTGGTTCTGCTATTTAGTATCAGTGAAACTGAGACAATCACTTAAATGTTCCTGAGACTGAGTTTCCCCAATTGTAAAATGGAGGAATTAGAACAGATGTCCTTTCTAGTTTCAGAGCTTTGTGACTGGCTATCCTATGAGTTGTTTTAAGGCTCATATGAGATAATACTGGATATTGGAGGAGTTTGCCATTTCCTTCTTCAACTCATTTTGCAGATGAGGAAACTGAGGCAAACAGGATTAAGTGACTTGCCTAAGGTCACACAGTCAGTAAATGTCTGATTTGAACTCAGGACTACGTGACCTTGAACAAATCACAATTTTTATGGACATCATTTTCTTCAAGTGTAAATTAAGAGGGTTTGACTAGATGGTCTCTGAAATACTTTCTAGCTCCAGGCCTGGCAGCTAGGTGGCACAGAGGATAGAGCACTAGACTTAGAGTTAGGAAAACTCATCATTGTGAGTTCAAATCCAGCCTCAGATACTTCCTGACTATGTGACCCTGGGCAAGTCATTTGACCTCTGTCTGACTCAGTTTTCTCAATTGGAAAATGGAGATAATAATCATACCTACCTCCCAGGGTTACTGCGAGAATAAAATAAGATATTAGTATAGTAATGTCACTTGCAAAACTTAAAGTGCAATAGAAATATTTTTGTTGTCATTATCCTAAGGTTTACAAAATACTTCAGGAACATTTGCTTGCCTCCTAATATTGCTCGGGATCAATCCTATCCCTTGACTTGTAATATGTGGTTTAAGGGAAGGATCCCTGCTTTGAGACAGTGGAGGCCCAAATACCAGTCTTGCCCCTGCCCCTAAGAACCTGGTGAGGGGACAGAGACAAATAATTTTCCTTCCCTGACCCTCATTTTCTTTCCCTGGAATATAAAGATGGTTGCCCTAACTAAATGAATATATAAGGTCCTTTCCCTGACTTTCCCGTGAGAACAAAGGCCATTGGGATCATTTTTAAAAGGTCTGATTCTAAATTGTTTGACCACTGATTTCCTTGCGAGAGGCAGGTGAGATGGTTAGAAGCAGGAAGGGAACCTGGGTTTCGATCCCACACCAGACACTTATTAGTGGGATAAATCAGTTAACTTTGCTGAATATCTATTTTCTCAGTTGTGAAATGGGAATAATAGTGTCATGAATATTATAAATTTATTGTGAGGATCAAGTGACTTTACAGATGTTAAATTACTATAGAAATCTGAGTTATTTCCTGAAAATTACCTTCTGATGGATGTTTAAGCTTTACTAGGCAAAGGACAGTGCCTGAGTTGCTTGGTTTCAACACTACTCTTTGACAGCTATCAATACTTAAATGTTTATTAAATTGAACAGGGGTAGAATTAATTGGCATGAAATGAAATTTGACCCAGCACCAACTGGAGTTTTAAACAGCTTCTCTTGGTGCACCCTGAATTACCAGGGTGTGCTGGAGCCTAAGTAGCACTAGGAAAATATTTGAGTTCTCAGTCCTTAGTCACTTAAAACATCATCCTGGTGGCCCAAGAGAATGGGAGAAGTCTCCCAAAGGTGCTGGGTCTGGCATCAGGAAGACTTATCTTCCTGACATTGTGACATTAAGCTACAACACTAATTTGGCCAAGTATGAGAGTGAGAGAAACAAATATATGTTTTCTAACAGAGACCAATGCTTTCCTTGCTACAAATCATCACCCTGACACTTAATGCCACTGGATAGGAAAATTAAGAAGAGTTAGCTCTCCTAAAGGACCACTAGGTGGCACAGTGGAGAGAGTGCCTCACCTCAAGTAAGACTCACCCATCTGAGTTCAAATGTGACCTCAGACACTTTCTAGCTATGTAACCCTGGACAAGTCACTTAGCCCAAATTGCCTCAGTTTACTCATCTGTAAAATGAGCTGGATAAGGAAATGGCAAACCACTCCAGTGTTTTTTCCAAGAAAACCCCAAATGGGGTCACAAAGAGCTGAACGTGACTGAAACAATGAAACAACCACAAACTCTGCTAAGTTCCAGCTTTGAAGATGCTTCCTGTGAAGTCCCATCAGCTCTTAGTTCTGTGCTTTCCCTTGTCAGGTACACTTCCTAGCTTCTTTAGGTAAAAAGATCTGTTCTACTTTACAAAAAAGACTCTTGTACTCTGAATGTACCAAATGGGTACATTAGGGAGGGGCTATTTGCTTTATATAAGAATTCTTCATTTATGATTAAACCAAAGAATACCTTTACACAGTGAACATCCCTTTTGTATCTGAAATATGTTTAGATGATCAAAATTTTGTCTTGGATCAAACTTTACAAAACAATGAATCTCTGTACTGTGAATCCCACTTAAAGTCACTGCATTTTTAAAAATCTTTTTTTTTCCTGGACACTTAAGTTTCTAGGTTTCATTTTCCACACATTGTAGAAAAAATGAGTGTATTATGACATCCTTAAAAGGCTCTTGGCAATTCATTCCTCCTCTGTGAGTACCAGGGTTTTTTACTACTGTTGGTGATTTTTTGGGGGGGTGTGGGGCAGGAGTAAAATAAATTAGTTGGACTAGATAATTTCTAAGGTTCCTTCTTTCTATGAAATCCAATGATGCTAAAACCTAGCTCCAATAATAATTGTCACTTGTGTGGTCCTATAATGTTTGTGAAGCATTTTGCTCATGTTATCTCATTTGAGCCTCAGAAACAACCTTGTGAGGTGTTATAAGTATTATTATCATTCTTATTTTTCAGGTGAAGAAACTGAGGCAGAAAAGTTCATGGGCTTAACTATGTTCATCCACCTGACAAGTACCAGCAGTAGGATTCAAACCTGACTCTTTCTAGCTCCAAGTTCAGCACTCTTTCCACTGACTCATCCTGCCACTGAGTCAGCAGTATGGAAACACGCTGGGAAGAAAGCTGGCTACACAGAAAAGGAGATTGATGGATGTGCTTGCTTCTCTCCCTCCTCCTCCTCCTTCTCTGACTTTGGTCACTGTCCATACACTGGTATATGGGGTAAATTGGAATGCTTATGTACACAGAGGCCATGAAGTAGGGGTGGAACAGAAGTATCTATTGACTGTGGTACAGCAAGAAGGCTAGCAGGGGTTGCTCATGGACATCGTGTGAGTTTCCTTTTGAATAATCCAATACAAAGGTTTTAGGAACAGAATTTATACAGTCTGAAAAGTCTTGATAATGATAAACCAGAGAAGAGAATTATGGATGAAGACAGGATTATATTCAGGGTGGATCTGATCCCAGGGATATAAAAAGAGGCACCTGTGAATGTCATTGTCAGGTGATAGAAAGGAAGGGTCATTCCCCTTCCTGGCACCTGTCCACAGACTGTCTGTTAGGAGCACCAAAGGAGGGGCTGTGAGGGCTTGTACAGACCATCCTTCTCTACCATCTCACATTGAGCCAGAACCATCACAGCTGTACAGCAGTGAGAAACAAATCCTCAGCCTGGATGTTCCAGCAAGATGCTGATTATGTAGAACAGTACCAGAGAAATGACTACTGGATTGGGAGTCAGAGCTCCAGAGATTGTTAAAGCTTAAGAGACCTCAGAAATTCTTCTGTGTGTCATAGATCCCTTTGGCAGCAGTGTGCTGAAACCTATGGACTCCTTCTTAGAATCATGCTTGGAAATTCATTAAATAAAACATGCAGTATTATGAATGAAACAGATTATGTTGATGTATTTCAATATACTATCAAAATATAAAACATTTCCACAAACCTCCACTCTAATCCAACCCCCTCATCTTACAGATTGGGAAACTGAGTCCTGACGTTGTAAGAGGAACTGTCCAAGTTGATACCCAGGATCCGAGGTCTCAGGCTCCTGCTTTCAATTGCTATGTCATATAAGAGTCACTTTGTAGCTCTAGGCAAAACCATTGAACATGGCACATCTAAAGTTCAGATTCCTAGCTTATCAAATAAGGAAGCTAATAATGTTTGTTCCACCTGATGACATAGAGTGTGAAGAAAATTTTTTGTAAACTTTAAAGCAATAAATAGTGATAAGATGCTAATGATTACTAATAGAATGTAAGCTCTTTGAAAGCAAAGGTTATTTTTCATTTTTTCTTCAAATCCACAAGGTCTTGAATATAATAAGCTCTTCATAAAAATTTTATCTAATTGAATTGGATGACAAAGGGATTAAGGAATGTGATGGCTAGAGCATGGTACTAATGGTCCTTGTTACTATCTTTAGCAGGAAAGGTCACAGCTTCGATTACTTGTTGGTGTCAGTTAATATTCTTTTGTTCCTGCATCCCTAAACGTGGTTAGATATAGGGATGTTGTAACAAGGTAGGTTAGTGGTGGGCTGAGAACTACCTTTTTTGCCTCCACCAGCAGCTGCTTTAACTGATTGCTCTTTGTTCTTGAAGATGTTGTTTGGGTTCCTTCCTTTGTGGGCAAAGGAAGAAGAGATGACCCATGAGGAACTGATGAACCCTCTCATGGTTTCTTTTGACTAAGGCTGGCAGCTTCCACCTCCTGGTTGGACTGAGAATGTGTTTCCTTGTTTATGTCAATACTTTGGCTTTGGTTTGAGCAAGCCCCCTTTACCTTTGGGGGACTCCTACATGCATATAGGCTACTGCTGATGTTGCCTAGGGGGAAAAAAAAACATGATGAGCGGTCCCTTGGAAAACATGCTGGATTTGGATTCTGAATCGTAGCTGTCACTTACGAGTTATATGGTAGAGACCAAGTTACTTAAACTTTTTGGAGATTAATTTACAGCTCTATGAAGGGGACAATAGCATTCATGCTGGCATTATAAATAAATGTTCAATCTTTTTCAGTTGTTTTATGATTCCATTTGGAGGTTTTTTTTTGGCAAAGACGCCGGAGTGATTTACCATTTCCTTCTCCAGCTCATTTTACATCTAAAGAAACTGAGGCAAACAGGGTTAAGTTACTTGTTCAGGGTCACACAGCTAGTATCTGAACCTTCCTGACTCCAGACCTGGTGCTCTATCTTCTGAGATACCTAGCTACCTATTAATGTTCATAGGATCATAGATTTGGAGCTGGAAGTATTCAGAAGACCGTTGAGAGTTGAAAGTCCCCTGGGAGGCCATTTAGCTTAATATTATTATCTTGTAGATGAGGTAATTGTGGGTCAGAGTAGAGAAATGGCTTTTCCAAGGTCATGAAGATAGTTGGTGAAATGAGACTTGAATGCAGGTCCTCAGACATTGATTCAGGGCTCTTCCCACTACACTATGCACTACCTACCTCACAAGCTTGTAGAGGAATCATTTCATATGCTTCAAATGCTCTTTAATCATGAACTGGCATACTTACCGTGCTCCAAACTGCCCCTACCTAGCTTTTAATTCTTCTTGTTTGCCTGATATTTTTGTACAACCCCAAACCCCCAGTTCAGTTCCCCACCCCTAGCAGCTGCCTTGGCATCATGGTGTCATTTGTCCTTACCACAGCCCTGCAAAGTTACTATGGGTCTGTTTGGGGTACTCTGAGAAGTTCTCCCTTCCCTCTCCTCTTACCCCGCTGGGTCCTACTATTTGGTGTGAAGTATGGCACGTAGATGAAATTTGTCACAGGGTTTCAATCAGGGGAGAAAAAGATCATAGAGGATTCCCGCCAGTTAGTCTATCTTTGGGGGTGGGGGTGGGGTTGTTGCTGAGGAAATGCATTCTGAACTGGTTATTTAGAAATAAGTGATCCTACCACTATGGAGTTTTCCTCTTACCTATACAATGAATACAATGCCTTTGGTATTCCAACAAAACCCAACTCAGTGTCTGAGAATAGTCTTGAATTCATTCATTCATTTCAGTTTCATCAGATGTTAGATCTACAGAAAACCTTAGAGATTCAACTTCCTCATCTGACAATGGGGAAACTGAGGCTCAGAGGGGTAAAGCAATTTGTCTAAGGTCACACACTTGGTTAGCTGTGAGTCTGGAAACTAGAGCCCAGGTCTCCTAGATTCTGATCCATTAAACTTTCTCAAGCATAATCAGCTTGATCGTGCTTTGAAAGCCCCAGAGGTCTGAGAAAAGCAAATGGAGCTTCTCAGACAGGGATGTTCTGGATCCAGCTCTTAGTGAGAGTAGCTTATTAAATTTTCAGGGTGAGCATTTATAGTCCAGGGGTGGGGAACATGCAGCCTCAAGGTCACATGTGGCTCTCTAGGTCCTCAAGTGCAGCCTTTTGATTGAACTTTGCCATGTGAGAGTGAAGTGAAAGTTGGACTCAGTCAAAGGGCCACACCTTAGGACCTAGAAGGCCACATGGGACCTTAAGGCCACAGGTTTCCCATCCCTGATTTATACCTTGGAAACTGGCAAGTCTTACAAATCAGATGTATGTTAAGGCGGTCCAGTGCTAGGCCTGGAGTCAGAAAGATCTTAGTTCAAATCTTACCTCAAACATTCACCAACTGTGTGACCCTGGGTAAGTCACTTGTTTGTCTCAGTTTCCTCATCTCTAAAATGGGCTGGAGGAGCAAATGGCAACCCATTCCAATGTCTTTGCCAAGATAACCCCAAATGGGATCACAGAGTCAAAGATGATTGAAAAACAACTGAACTGGGATGGCTAGGTAGCACAGTGAATAGAGCCTCAGCCCTGGAGTCAGGAGTACCTGAGTTCAAATCCAGCCTCAGACACTTGACACACTTACTAGCCTTGTGACCTTGGGCAAGTCACTTAACCCCAATTGCCCTGCCTTCCCCCCTCCAAAAAGCAAAAAAGAAAAGAGACTGAACAACAACAAATCAGAACTAGGTTTATTGTTTTGTTGACTGTCTAGACTTCAAAAAAGTGATGCAGAAAATGTTACTATTGCAGAACAAACTGAAAAGTCTGTCATTTGTACAGTTTCTCCCCTTCCCCTTTGGAGAGCTGGTTGTTAAACATTGACCAGCCCACATTGTTCCCAGGGGTTCACTGACTCTGAAGGAATCAGTAATATTGGTAATTGGTAATAATGAGCTAGCACTTTGATGGCATATAAAGTGCCCTCTACATATCATTTCATGGAAGTGTCATAAGACTATTACATAGGTAATTATAGTGATGATGATGATGACCACAATGATGACAGTGGGGAGAAAGGAATATAATTTCTATAATGAATGAAGGAAGTACTATCCTCATAAAACCCCTCAAATATAGGTCATTCAAGTATTATTATTCTCACTTAATAGGCACTTAATAAATGCTAGTTAGCTCACTATAGATAAATTAGAGTTCAGAGACATTAGTGTATTATTGTTGTCATTGCTCAATCATTTCCAAATCTCTGTGACCTCACTTGGGGTTTTCTTGACAAAGCTCCTGGAGTGGCTTGCCATTTCCTTCTCTGGCTCATTTTATAGATAAGGAAACTAAAGCAACCAGGGTTAAATGACTTGTCCAGGGTCGCACAGTTAAGAAGTGTCTGAGGCTGGATTTGAACTCAGGAAGAAATCTTCCTGACTCCACACCCAGCACTCTATTCATTGCACTATTTAGCTGCCAAAACCATGGGGTTAACAAATGATGAAACCAACACTGCAACCCTACCATCCTATGACCCCTGATACAGTGGTCTTCCATTGGGAGATACATGAAAAGAACTTAAAATTTGAGGATATTTGAATGGTTGTCTTAAGTGTACCTTACTCAAATCATGCAGATACCTGGTTCTCTTCATCTTTGGGGAGCTCTGAATGTAAAAAAAAAAATGGAAACTAGCAGCCAGAGAGGACCAAAAAAATAATAGTAACAATAATGGTTATAATTATAACCCACATTTGCATATAACTTTAAGGTTTGCAAAGAGCTTTCACCAAAGATTTATTATCCCCATTTTACAGAATCTCTTTGTACAGGATCCACAGAGAAAAAAAGTCGATTGCACAAGTGTGTCCCTGTCTCAAAGCAAACCCTGACTCCCCCACAGATTATTGTAGTCCCTATCTTGGCAGTAATGTTTCTGCTTTTTTTCCCTTTGGTGAAATGCACATTGACATTTTTTTTTAACAAATAACACAATTTTCCCTTTGTGTTTCCCTTAATAAAATACAGAAATGAGAGCAAGAAAAGGAAAGTAAAAAAACATGTTCTGTCATCTCCACTCTACAGTAAGATGGCCCTTCCTCTCTCCTCCCTCCCTCTCTCTCTCCAGTATGCCTCCCACCCCTTTCCACCACTTCCCCTCTCCCCCTCAAAAAACCCTCTGTGGCAAGTATTCATGAGTTGGGTATTTTTTTGAACTACCAGGAGAGAGCAGTTTTTACAGCCTGGTACAATCTTCTTCTCCACCACTACCCTACCCCTTCAAAACAAACAAACAAACAAACAAAAAAGCCCCAAAAACCTTCAGTCAAACTAGGGAAATAATTTGTTAAGAAAGAGACTACTGATGTACAAAGCATCTCCAGAGTTTGGGTTAATAGGTTCAGAGAGCTAGAAGGGACTTCAAAGACCATTTAATGCAACACCTTCATTTTCCAAATGGGGAAACTGAGATTCAAGGCAGTAAAGTCACTTTCCCATGGTTCATAGGTGGGATTTGAATCCAGGTTCTTTGGAGCTCTGACTCCAAAACTCTTTCTTCAGTTCTATGGTCTGCATTTACCCTTATGGAGTCATAGGTCCTTGCTCCACTTCCCACTTTCCTGGCACTGAAGGAGAAATAAAGTTTTCCACATGAAGATGATTGCAGCTTCTGGCATCACACCTTAAAGCAAGGCATTACATTGAAGACATAGGTCTTGAGTCCCACTGGATCTTTTGGAAGGAAGGAAGGAATATGGAAGGAAGGAAAGAAGGAAGAAAGGAAGGAAGAAAGGAAGGAAGGAAGGAAGGGAGGGAGAGAGAGAGGGAGGGAGGAGGGAAGAATGGAGGGAGGGAAGGAGGAAGGAGGGAAGGAAGGCAGGAAGGCAGGAAGGCAGGTAGGTAGGCAGGCAGGCAGGAAGGAAGGAAGGAAGGAAAGAAAAAAGGAAACATTTATTAAATGCCTATGATAGGGGGCAGCTAGGTGGCGCAGTAAATGGAGCACTAGCACTGGAGTCAGGAGAACCTGAGTTCAAATTCGACCTTAGACACTTAACACTTACTAACCACGTGACCTCTAGCAAGTCACTTGACCCCAATTGCTTAACCCCAATTGCCCTGCCTTCCCCCCTCCAAAAAGCAAAAACAAAACCAAAAAACCCCCAAGCAACAACAACAAAACCCTACTATATGCCACTTGGGTAGCTAGGTGGTGCTGTGAATAGTGCACTAGGTTTGAAGTAGGAAAATCTGAGTTTGAATTTGACCTTAGACACTTACTATCTGTGTGACCCTGGGTGAGGCACTTAAGTCTCTTGCCTCAGTTTCCTCATCTGGGACATGAGCTGGAGAAGAAAATGGCAAACCACTCCAGTATCTTTACCAAGAAAACCCCATGGACAAAAGTCCATGGAGTATGTAGAGTTGGACACAACTGAATGATACCAATATGTCAGTCACTGATTAAGAGATCTGCAAATATCATCTTCTTTAAGAATAGCAACAGCCCTGAGAGGTAGATATTATTATTATGCCCATTTTACAGTTAAGGAAACTGAGGTAAACTGAGGTTAGTCAGTAAACGGACTTGCCCAAGATCACATAGCTAGTGTCTGAGGCTAGATTTGAACTCAGGTCTCCCTGGCTTCATGCCCAGTGCTCCATCCACTGTGCCACCAGCTGCTTCTAAGCTCTATATTCTGATGGCATGGGCTACTTCTTTTCTGTTCTCTGTAGTCATTTTTCTGCTGTATTTTCCTATCTCCTATGGTGTCTTGGTCACCACAAACAAGTGTAAAATGGCTTCATTCTTAAAATGACATCGGACAGTGACTCTGCAGATGATTCCTTCTTTTAAAAGGCTAAATTACACAATATTTGTATCTGAAACCTGATAATCAGCAGATGCCTGTGTGTGCACACAAAGCATCATTAATGGTTTTTGTTGTAGAATGATTTGTGCTAGAAGGAACCTAAGATCACCTACCCCAGGCAGCCTTTTTGGTATTATAGACCTCTTTGGTAGTGCCTGGTGAAACCTATGGACCCCTTCTCAGAATAATCCTTTTAAATGCACAAAATCCAATAAATTACAAAGGGAATAAATTATATTGAAACACAGTTATCAAACTATTTTAATACAAAGTTCACAGACTCCAGGTAAAGAACCCCTAATCAAGTCCAGTCTTTTCATTTTACAAATTTGGAAACTGAGGCCCAGAGAGGTTAAGAGGCAAGGTTGTGCAGCTTATTAATGCTATACTTGGGACACGAATCTGCTCTAGTGATTGCCAGTGCACTTTTCCTAGGATGAAAATACCAACCCTGGGTCCCTGAGAATCTGAGTTCGTGAGATTTCCTGCCCTCTTCAGATCCACATCATCTATCATTGGGTGACTGAGATGAGTCCTTCCCTTCTGTCCCATGCTCCCAAGGGACAAGAGACCAAGGAATGCTACTGAATTGCCTGAGGCCAGGTAGAAAAATCACTTCTTGGGTCAGGAATGTGACTCAGAGATCTTTCTTTGTAATTAGTAAATGAAGGGGAAAATTGGTTCAATTTAACAAACATTTATCGAATGTTTACTATGTATACAGTGGTACAAAGACAAAAAAGGAAAAAAAAAAGGTTTCTGTTCTCAGGGAGCTACATTCTACTGAATGTACATACATATGACCATGCTACATTCTGCCAAGTCTACATATGAACAAATGAGAAAATACACGATAATTGGAGAAGCATTAACAATTGTAGGTGAGGGTAAGACAAACTTCATGGAGGAGATAACACTTGAGCTGAACCCTGAAGGAAGGAAATAAAAATTTAACTGTAGGCACATTTTGATCTGACTTTTAATTGGATTAATGACAAAACATTAAAGATGTTTGTTTTGTCTTATTCATTCAGCCTACAGGATGCTAAGTACTCAAGATGGGGGTGGCTGTATGGTGTTATAAGCATAAAGACTAACATTGGCTCTACCCTCAAGGAACTCATAAACTAATGGTAGTGGAGAAGAGATAATACAGCAGACAAACATAGTTTTAATATAAGATTCAGTGAAGTATTTGATAGGGGAGGTCAAAGAGTAAGGTATGAGAGATTCAGAGAGTGAAATATGATAAAGAGACACATCAGCTAAATATGCACCTGGGCAAATACCACAATGGAAGACCTTGCAATGTGTTTATATATCTTTCCTCTATCTATATCCTAAACCAGCTCATTTCCTCCCATTTCAGGTCATCTTCCTTTCTCCTCCTTCTCCTCCTCCCCGAATCTGCAAGTATTTATTCAGTACCTACTCTGTACCCAGCAAAATCATCCCTGATCTTTGGCAGCTTACAATCTATTTGGCAAACAGAACTTTTGTATACAAAGCAACAGAAGACAACATGAGTCTGAGTCTGTGATTCGTGCTAAATTAGAGTGTCTTTCAAAAGAAAGGGACAAACCTACAGTTTGGGATTACAGCTGCTTTAATGACTGCTCAGTGGAGATTTGCCTTTATTTGTATTTTTAGAGTGGAGGTACAATAAATTACCCACTTGATAATTTCTCCCTTGCTTAATCTCTATTCATACATATCCTTTCCGGGTGAACTGCTTATATCACACACTGGTTCCTCTCCTTATTATGATTTCTTTCAATCCTGTCCTGCCTGGGTAGACGCAAAGAATATCAGCCTAAAAGGTAGGCATGGCTTTGAATCTAACAGCCCTTCCACTAAGTAGCTAACAGAAATATCCAAACCTCAGTTTCCTCCTTTGTGAAATAGGTTGGGGTAATCATATCTGGCCAACCTACTTTACATAATTGTTGTGCAGATCAATGGGCTAATTTTGAGGAAACTATTAAAAAGTGTACTTTCAAGTTATGACTGTCTTTGAGGCCCTTGCCCACCTGCTGCACCCCTTCCATGAATTCTGTGACTGGCACATGATGGGTCCTGCCAGGACCCGTTTGTCCTCATCAGAATTAGAAAATATTTTGGCTTTAAGCTGTACTTACTTCCCATGACTCACGGAAAATAACTTTTTTTTTTTTGGCTTGCTTTTTTACTTTCAAAAGTAGAGGAATGGCCACATTTCCAGGTTACTGAGTGGACCGTATCAATCAATAACACCATGAGAGTGCCTGAAACAGAAACAAATTTTACACCTCCACGGCACCCACCGCCTTGTTTTTTTCAAGAACGACCTCCTTGCCTGATCCTACCTGTTTCGTGTTACTGTAGTTTTAGCGGCCAGAGGTCTGGCCTGGGTGCAATCAAGAACTCGGAGTCCCAGATTATTGAAGCTGAAAGAGAGCTTGGAAAACAGACATTCCCTTCATTTTGCAGATGAGGAAACTGAGCCTCAGAGGCATGACTTGCTATACAGCACACAGCTAGGAAGTGGTAGGATAATCCAGGTCCCCTGACTTTCAGTCAAGTGCTCTCTTTGGGCTACAGCCAGCCTCTGACTAGATATGTGACCTGGACACACTATCTCTGCGATTTAGTTACTTAATAAACCGAAGGACTTGTTGCAGAAAACCTAGGTATCAGGAGAGGTAGAAAAGAGAATCTGATGCTAAGGAGTTCTCTAGAAGACATGAGATCTGCAACTGCGGACGCTGCCTAGTATGTTTGCAAGCATACTAGTAATGAGAAGTGCTCGGGGCTTATCAACACCTATGCTGGGACGGGTGTGGATAGGCAGGCATGCGTGTGTTGGAAAGTCCACGCTACTGCTTCTGGCGTAGAGCGGTTCAGGTGGAGTGAAGCCCTTTCTTCTCAGCCTTTGAGGGGCCGGCAGATGCGCGAGGCAGTGAGCGTGCAATGAGGTAGAAGAGTTACACGTGGAGGGGAGGAAACTTTGTGAAGGCAGGGAGCGAGGTGAAGGGAAGAGGTGGCCCAGGCAGGGAGGTGGGTCAGATCGATTCGGACACGAAGAGCCAGGCTGATACCAGCCCCTCCAAGGGACTTGCTTCCGACCCTCCCCTTCCCCCTTTCCCTCCTACATGAGAGCACTACACACACACACACACGCACACACACCGCTCAGCAACCCGGGATCCGCCAGAAGGAGAGAGGATCCGAACCCGCACCCCAGGACCTAGGCTTCCCCCTATTCCTCCATCCCGTAGCTGGCTCGGAGAAGCTCACTGAGCCGTCCGTAGGCCCACTGGCCGGGTACCGCCAGGACAGCGGGATCCCGAGAAGCCGAGGCTCCCGCTGCCCCAGACCGGAGTGGAAGCAGCGTGGGTCAGTCGGTGAGGGGAACAGGCGGCCAGCTGCTTAGGGAAGTGGCAGTGGAACAGGGGGCCAGCCCCGCCTTCCGCTGCCCACCCAGCTTAGCCATCTCCCAGGTCGGACCTCTTTTCGGCGAGCTTGCTCTCCGGGCCGCTGCACTGCCGGGGCCAACGAGCTGGAGTCTGGCTGTTTGTCTCTCCTTCGGGGACCCGGTTCTCTCCAATCAGGTAAGTTTGCCCGCTTCCACCGCCCGGGTCTAGCGGCTCACGAACGCCTGTGTTGTTCAAAGTTTATTTGAAATGCGTCCAATACTGAAACCATGCAGTTTCCTCCCCAAGGTTTCTTTTTTTGCCCTGGCCCGGCATATAGGACTCTCTTGGCACCCCCCTGGCCTGCGCCTTCCCTACTCGGGCCTCCTCTCTCCCCTCTTTGCGACTAGTGGAAAAGGTCGGTCGGGCGCCCCCAATCAGCCAGTCCCCTGCGGTAGAGCTCAGAGAGTTAGCTCAAGCCACCGACTTTTCATCTCTCTCCCCAGACTCTTCCAATTGCCTGGAGGTGAAGGCCGATGCTGAGTCTGAGATGAGGAGAGGGTGGGTGGTGGGACTGGAAACCCGGTGCAAGTATCTAGGTTCAGAGCAGAGAGAGGGAGGCTAACTCCTCGATTTCCATTTCATTTACTGCCCCTCAACCAATAGCCAGACTGCTACTTAGGAGCTTGCTTTAAAAAAGTGAGCAGACCGAAGTAGAGCAGATTTCTGGATTAAGGGCACTCTGGTTTTGGAGATAGAGGTGGAGAGAAAACTTGGGGATACCCCGGGGCAGGGGAGAGGCTGATCTGATCCTAAAGATTCGATTCACTGTCATTGAAAGAAATCAGATCGACCCCGTGCACCTTCTCTGTGACCTGTCTTCCACTCTACCCACCCCCTTCTTTGCCCCCTCCTCCCCCCTCCCGCAATGTTTCTCTCCTCTGGACCCTCCTCTCTTCTCTCCTTTTTCTGTATAACTCGGACACTCCCTCTTGCCTTTCCCTTGGGTGTGTGGCGCCTGTCCATGGTGTGTCCAGGTCGGCCTAGGGAGGCTTAGTCCGAAGGGAGCTGCAAGTCCTTTTGCTCTTCTTTTCCGATCAGGTCGGCTCCCCTCCCACTCCTTGGTCCCCGGAAACCTCACCATGCTGGACGGACTAAAGATGGAAGAGAACTTTCAGAGCGCGATCGAGACCTCGGCCTCCTTTTCCTCGTTGCTGGGTAAGTGAAGATTTGAGGGTCTCCCGCGATTCCCCAGTGCCCCCTCTCGAAGTCTCGGGCAACCTCTGAAGAGAGAACTCTCGGATTCCTTTGGAGTTCTCTCTGGGATTCCTCTGGAAAGTAAGAGGATTCGGCTTCTCATTACTTAGAGATAGATGCAATGCCCTCCAGAAAAACACAGCAACGCCACTCACTTGGTATTCTTTCCCCACCAAAACCAAACCCAGAAACCACGCCAGCCTCTCCAACCCTGCACACAGAGCCCGGAATTCCCCAATCCCGGGAGGAGCCCGGGAACAGGAGCAACTTCTTCCAGAAGTGGCAAGGGACTAAAAACCCTCTATTTTAATTACTTTGCAGATCGATGTCTTCTAAGGGCTCCCCTTTTTCTTCTGGCTCTGCCTTCCCTCAAGTTTTCCCCGTCTTGGGGAGGGGAGAAAATGGGAGGGTGGGGATCTCGAGGTCTTTTCTTCTGCCCTTGGTCAGGTAGGGTCAGGCTCAGGCGCCGCTCAAGTTCGAGGCTATTGCTTTGACTTTTCTGCCATCCCCGACTTGGAAACCCGGGGTGGAGGGGAGGGCTTGGAGGAGGCTGCGGAACACTTCCTGGGGTTCCTTTAAATGAAGAGAGCCAAACGAAATCACGCCTGAAACTTATCGGGGAAGACACTGGGTTACAGAACCTTTTACTCCTCGGATCTGAAGCTGGGAGCCTCGGGTTAACTCTGCTGAGGTCTTCCAGGCCTTAGCGAACTGACAGAACCTGGACCCCGCTCTTCCCTGCTCCCCACGGACTTTCCTGTCTGTTGAGGCTCAGCTAGCCTTGGGAGCGCTGGAATTGGGGATCCCGAGAAAAGGGTTGTTTGAGTTCCCTTTGAGCCCCTTCCGAGCTGAATCCAAAGTGGTGATTGTGTATCCCCCTTCTCTCAGCTGGGCAGGGGAAAGGGCGGGTGCAGATTACATTACTGTTCTTGTTATTATTAAGATAATTTCGTTTTTATTTTTCAAACCTTTACACCATTTAATAGCTTCTAACAGGCAAGGAATAAGGAGAGACACGTTTGGTTGGAAAAACCAATTTAAAGGAAGAATAGGACTCCCTTGGACATCTCCACTTATTCCGTCCGTTCTCCCTCAACTTCCTCAAACTCAGTCAGTAACCAAATAACGGACAAATTAAGTTCCAGGCAGGAACAGACTCCCGAGTTCCGGGCAGCCCAGGTCCTCGACAATTTCACTTTGAGCTCAACGAACAGAATTACAACTTTGCCTTTCTTTCCACCACCCAAGGGATCTCTCTCTCTCTCTCTCTCTCTCTCTCTCTCTCTCTCTCTCTCTCTCTCCCTCCCTCCCTCTCTCTCCTTTAGCGGAATACCTAGAGACTACCACCTACAAATCTATAAAAGTCTTCGGACGAGTAGGAGAAATTTCGGACAATCGTATTTCTTCTTTGTCCCTCTGTGCAATGTCATCTATCGGAAAATATTTTCCTCCAGGAATTGGGGGGCCATTCGCTACACTCCCTTTAGCGCTCCGTCTTCCACTTCGTACATATACACATTTCGTGTCTTTTCTCCAAAGAAAAAGCCAGAAACAAAGACCGATAAAGGCTTGAATCCATTTGAGAAAGCACACTCTAATAACTTCAAATAATGCCTTTCGAGCCCAGCCCATCCTTCCGTTTGGAGCTGTGAAAGAGGATAAATCCAAGGAATTGAGAAAAAAGCACAAAAATCCTGTTAGAATGAGGAGGGGGGGGGGGGTACATCTCATTAAAGGGGAAGAAAAAGAAAATTTCTTTCGCATTTTCTACGAGATTTTCCTTCCCCTCATCTTTTTGTCCACTTCCTGTGGTCTCACGGAACTGTGCTGGGCCTCATGAATCCGGATCCCGCCCGGCGTTTTAGGACAATCTTTAATTGGATTGGGCTTCTTTGGGGTGCTTTCTGCCTCCATTCTGCTCCCAGGTTCTGCTAGGTCTGCTGAGTCGGGCCACCAAACTGGGAACCGCTCCAGGGCCTCCCCGTCCATAGTCCTGGGGGTTGAAATTCTGTGGGTTCATTGTAGGGAGAAATAATTATCATTGTTGAGACGCAGGCGTGATTTCCCAATACCTCAGGATATTCCCAGTAGAAAAAAAAATTATATTGTAATAATAATGTTAAATAATCATTAAAAAAAATATGTCTCTTTAAAAATCGTTCTTTGGCCATCTAACCGTTTTATTCAGTCTACCCGGGTAAGCAAACGCCTGTGCTTAATGCAGAACCAGGACATTTAAATCAACCATTAACTATGGATTAATCTTCATTTGCCTAAACGGCACGAGCTTGTGTTTAAACCTACATAGACCTTCTCCTCCCCCCACCCCGCACCGCCTCTCCCCCCCCCCCCCCATAAACGTAGGTTTCTGCATGCTCTCCCTGTACCCCGCCCCTTCCTCCGGCTGGGTGAGAATGAAACAAAAACAGAATTCCAATGGTCCCAGTTAATTGGAAAGGACAATTTTGTTCTGACATTTCTCTGTAGCTCTCGCCAGCTCAGTTAATTCGTTCTCCGACTCTCTGGCTCGAACCCTGTCTGGAAAGTGCAGTCTTTGCTGTCGTAGTAAGTTAGGTGTCTCTCAGAAACCTAGCGGCGGCTGGGGCTGGAGGGCCAACAGCAGGGGTGGCAAGCCCAGGGGGAGGGTAAGGAGGGGCTGGCGCGGTCTCGGTGGCCTTCGGTGCCAATCTCCCGGTGTTGATTTGTCTGCTTGCAGGGAGAGCCGTGAATCCCAAGTCGGTTTGTGAGGGCTGTCAGCGGGTCATTTCGGACAGATTTCTGCTACGACTCAATGACAGCTTCTGGCATGAACAGTGTGTTCAGTGCGCCTCTTGCAAAGAGCCCCTGGAGACCACCTGCTTCTACAGAGACAAGAAACTCTACTGCAAATACGACTATGAGAAGTAAGTGGCGGCATCCCCCCGCGTGTCCCCAGAGCGGGCCCAGAACGCTGCTTTGCCTTTGTCTGCGTCCACAGACGCTCATGGAGCTGTAGACTAGCCCATAGACGCACACGCACGTGTAAAGACTGGGGCATACTGGGAGACACCAAAGTATACCGATAAGTACCACAAAACAGAATCCCCATACGTGACGCCCCCGCCATTTGACACACACAAACACACACGGACAAACATATAAAGCTGACAGGATTCGCCTTTCGTTGCCGTCCCAACTCCCAAAGGACCAGACACTGTCTCCCTGGTTCCTCAGTCTCTCCTTTCCTTCTCCCAATGCCTCCAATGCCTTCCCCGACAAGTTCTAGGAAAGATTTCTTGTGGCTCCCCTCAAATAAAGAGCCCCAGGAAAGTCCACAGGACCCCCGGGGCTTCCAGTGTTCGTCCTTTCCCAAGGGACTCAAGGGAGTCGATCCTTTATTCGAACCTGCCTCTTGTCTTCTCTTATCCCCTCTTCTGTGCACACGTGAAGAGCCTTCCTTCAGAGTCCGTTTGCCAGCAGCATCTAACGCAGAGGTTGTTGTGATGGTTGGGGAGGTTGGAGTCCCCATTATGTTAGGGAAGGTATATTGATCAGTGAGTGTTCCAAAAGCAGTGAATGGTGCTGTTTTTATTACTGGGGCAAGGTGTAAAACGCTTGAAATCTGTTACTGTTACCAGTCTCAGAGCAGGTATGGAAGGGTAAGGGTGTATGTGGGAAGGGTCTTCTATTTGGTAAAGGAATCTTTCTCAGTGGAACTGTCTACACTCTGCCAAGCCCCTTAGGTCAAATCTCCAAGTTATGGCAGTATGTTTCAGGCTTCTGTGAAGGTGAGATGTGGGCACTCCACCACTAACTTTAATTCCTATGGGTTACTTCCTGACTGCCCTTCTCAGAATCTTCCTTGCCTTTTAAGTTACTCTTGTGGGGCTGTCTTAGCTAATATCAGGCACTATTGGGTCCTGGGGACGGTTCAGATTAGAGCCAAGAGGGCCAGAGGTCCCATTCTACACCCCCTGCTCAGACTGCCCTAACTTACCCTAAATCTCTTCCCCAGTTAATATGATTCTTGTCAGTCACAGGTTCAGATTCATTGTTTCTAAAAGGAGTCAAGACATTTTTGAGAGGAAGGGGGCTTCAGCTATGGCAGCAACCTAAAGAAAAGACTGGTTTTAGCTTCTTGGTTTCTTAAACGAGTAAGGTTGGATGAGGCTAGGGAAAAGGGAGTTAGACGAATTTCCTTGTTCTCTCCCGGCAGAGCTCGAGTGGGGAGTGGGGATTGTGTGGAGAGTACTGCTGCTTTCCCTGGTGGAGATGCCTACTTAATAAAGACATTAGCTTAAGATGGCTGGGAAGTGTAGGGGAGGAAAGGGGAGTCTGCTTTGAATCTTGTCTTTGTGTGAAGTGGCTATTGTCTGCATATATTTCACAATTGTCATTAAATATGGCCCTGGAATAAAACAGATTAAAGTATAGAAGCAGAATCAAAGGAGGATTAGTCTATTTGGAAAATAGTTCCTTTTGTGTTATTGAAAATGTGCAACAGGGGTGTGCCTGAGGAGTCTTAATACAGGCATTGAGAAAGAACAGATATATCGTCACTGGTTCTACCATATTCCCTGAGAAATGATATTTACTAAAATACTGTCACTTCACAATTAGACTCAATGGGTACACTCAAAAGAATTTTTTTCATAACATAGTGCTGTTTTTAGATAATAATTGTTTGCTTTTTAACACACTCCCCCCCCCCCCTTCATAGGAAAATAGTACAGGACAGTTTCCAAAAAAATATCATACTGCCCTGCCCCTCTCTTTTAGGTTGTCATTGTACAATGCCAAAAATCTCTCGATGAAAAATGGAAAATCCAGGAAATCAATGAGATATTGTGTCTCTACAATTTCAACTACCATGCCTATTTGAAATAGCTGTTCCATTGCTTTATTTTTTTTTTCTCCAGGAGATTTTGGTGTTGTGTTCACAGTCTTTATGTTTCAGTTTATGAACTTCAAGGCATACACATTAGAACTTAAAATATTGGGGATTGGAAATGGATATGTCGTGTATTTTTATTCAGTTTGTTATTTTAAGAAAGAAGAAGAAAGAAAAATCAAAGATAAACTTTAATGTTGACTTGATTATCTGTGGCTAATCTTCATTAAGGAGCCCTGCCAATGTCAAAAGGTGAAGTCAAACTTAAAATGCTTTACACTACAATGTCCTCCCCAACCTGATTTCAACCTTCCAGGTTCTGTACATGGTTTGAGCCCATTAGCTCAACAGGGTTCTGTCCCACTCACAAAACTATTTTTTTACTATGGTAGAAATACTATTCATCTAGCTAATTGTGGGGCATGTAACTTTGAGGGTTATCAGAGGTGCTGGGATACATTATATCTAAAGGAAACTTTTCCCCTCAATTTTAATAGTGTAAACTGCTTTGACAGACATTCTAAAATGAGATAAAGCAAAATTATCACCATTACAAATATTTATTGAACAATTCCTAAATGGAAAATACTGTATGTATTATATTTTATATCCAATTTGTTTTAAAAGATATGATCTTTTCCATCTATGAGTTTATAAACTAATTCTATAAAATGACAAAACAAGTCTTAAACAAGTTTTTAGACTTTGTCTCCTCCTCTTTTTTCAGTATTAAAATTCTATAGTTTTAATTGGGGGGGGCATTTTGGCGTTGTGAAGAGCTTGATGATCTTGGAGTCAGGAAGATGTGCCTTCAAATGCTAGTCGTGCCAACTGACTTTGGATGAATTGTTTCAATTCCATGTGCTTCAAGCAACTTTTTGGATTACAACCAAGTAAGAGACAGCCTGTGACCTGCCTTGGTGTAGGAAATTGCCACTTTGAGGAAATGACAGATCCTAAAGAGTATTCCATCAAAGATGTGCAAACTGGTTGGGCATTCTCACAAGGCTGTCATGTTGGACATATGTGGCAGGAAAATGATGATGATAAAGACAGAGGAACGTGAAATCTAAATAATTCTCTTGTGACACCAAATACAAATTTTGTATTAAGTGAATTGTTAGGAAAAGAAAATAGACAAATGGCTAAAATAGGAGATAACTCTGACATGCAAAAAGACAATTTGAGCAATGTTCTATTTGACTATTGTGTGGTTCTCCAGTGGCATATCCCTTGTATTGCCATGATTCCAAGCAAAGCAACTGAAGAGTGTGAAGTTTCCTCCATCATCAAATTGTTTTCTGAAGCCCAACAAGAAATTTGACTGGTATTTCTCAATGAATCCAAAAGTTGTTTGAGTATTTTGACAGGATCACAATTCAGTGAAGAGTATATATTTGTGTTCTTAAACTTCGGTGTTGTACACCAGAATGACCTAGGAAATAGTTTTCACATAATCACCCAGATCAAATAGAAGACAGACAAGGGAATGGGAAGAAACATTTCTTAAGCACCTACTATGTGTTAGGTAGACACTGCATTAAGCACTTTACAAATAGGAAATGGTTCTGATTCCGTTCATTTTTACTCACAATGAACTTCCCTGGAGAAGAGTAACTTGTTCAACCTTTGTATGAATTCCATCATGTTTTGGATTTATTTATGAGGTTGGACTGTGCCATCTAAAACTCATGCAGGTGATACAAATCTAGATATTTAGATACTGGCTTTAACTGTCTTAGAAAGTCAGAAAATTATTTGAGAATCAACATTATTTCCCCCCCCCCCCACCCCATGTAACTCTTGTTCTCTATTTAAGTGAGCTCCTCTGTGATCTGGTTGGTTTGGAGTTTTCCCTGAATTACTTCCAAACAAATACTGCAGTTGGACTTGAGTCAGGGATGGAAGAGGCTGCTGAACAACGGGAATGTGGTAATACAATCGATAATTAAGACTTCTGGAAGAAATCCCAAGTAAAAATCAAGTTTATATTATTTCTTTCATGTGCTAGGAGTCTGGGTGCATCAGGCTTAGAATATTTCCCCTTGCATATTTGGACAAGTTTACCATCATCCTTTAGATTGTTTTAAACATCTTAGGAGCTGTGTGGGCTAGTACTGCTGTCATCATCCCCTGTTCCCACAACATCATAACTCCCCACATGTCAGCAGATCTCCTTGAGAAACCTCTCCTCAGAGGGAGAGTTTCTGTGTTGTCCTCCCTCCCCCATTTTCTCATTTTTGGAACAGAATGATTATCTGAAGAAAGGGATTTAACTGGAGAAAGAAAGTGAATATTACACATAAGAGCCTGGATATCTTTGGAGCCTGCTGATTGGCAGCCCTGCAGTGAAAATAGAGCAATGATAGGGATCTCTATTAAGGCTTGGAATAAACCAGTTCTCCATTTTATCCATTCAGAGGAGGATGTATGTGTGTGTCTGGCAGTGTGGAGGGGGGGGAGGAGTTCATTTGATTTTGTTAGAGTAACATTACTTAGAGATCACAACTAGTTACGCAGTTGCTCATAGAAGGAAGCCACAAATGAAATTATAGAGGCAATTGTTTGTTTTGCTTGACTTTATCTTTTTTGGCTTGGCTCCTGGGGTAATAAAATTTAAGGGATATAAAAAAATCAAACACAGTGAAGCAATAAATTGTTGACTGCTTCGTTAAGTTGCAGAGGACTCATTTGATGTACATCTCATAAACCCAGCTTCACCTTGGTCTTGAGATCCTTTTTTTTTTTTTTTTTGAAAGGCAGGTTTGTCTTTTCTTGATTACAAAGGGTGATGGGGAACCATCCTTATTCCAAGGTATTTTCTGGATCTTTCCTCCCCCCTAGATAAAGACCAACTGAAACCAAAATTAAAAAAAAAAAGAAATCAGTGAGATAATCAGTATAGAAATAAAGGATAGAGATTAGGAATAAAAAAAACTTTTTTTTTTTGATATTGACATCATATATCACCCCCCCACACACACACACTCACCATTTATCCATAGCCTAGTATTGTAACATCCTTTATGATCTTAAGCCTTATAAAGAGAAACCTTTTCGAATAGGTTCTTCGGTCTATTTGGACATATTGGTAGTCCCAGTACTTTTTGCCATGCATTCTACTTTAAAACAAATTTCCCAGATTAGACCTCTGTGATTAGTTTTTTCCCCATGTAGATTTCTCATCTCTTAGTTTCATTAATCTTGCTTTTGGATTAAACAAAATAATGACACAAATGCTTGGGAGACTTTTTGTTGTTTTAAACTGGGGACACTTTTTAATGATTCCGAACAAATATTGTTTCTCTTCTGAAAAACAGTTCTATTAGTGAAGTTACCAGCAATTTAAAAGAAAAGAAGAAGAAAAAAAGACCCAAGAATAGATTTGGGTTCTAATGTTGGGAAGTGAGCAAGTGGGTGAGATTTTTTTCGAATTTTAAAGTATCAATTAAACTACCCAAAATACATAATAAATTCATTTGGTATCTTGTACATACACATATATTTAATATATCAATCAATATATTTATCACTGACATATCATATTATATATGTGTATGTGTGAGTGTGTGTATAATTTAATTCTTTGTACCAAAATCAGAAGAATTGATTATACCACTGTTTTCCATTTGACTATTAAATACATTTGGCAAAACGTTCTGAAAACAAAATATGTCTGTATCTACTCCCTAAAGCTTCTAAATACAGATAGGTATTCTAATTCAATTCCAATCAATTCAACAAATATTATCATTTGAAACCTTGGCTATCCTTTACTGCTCTTTGATTTGATTTGTGTGTGCTTCTGGTAGGTAGATAATGTGTATAAAGTGCTGTGTAAACCTTAAAGTCCATTTAATGTAAGCTATTGTTAATTATTAGTTGTCTTGTAAACTATCAGAGGGAAGCTCATTGGAGATTTACTTATATGGGAGGAGGGAATCTCGTTCTTTCCTCATCCAAGAAGCATGCTGTTGTCCTCTTCCCGAGATGTCCTCCTCTCTGTAGGGCTAAGCATCAACCTCTAAGGACTTACTATATCACTTTGCTGTATATTTCCCAGAGATCGTATAGAAAAGCATTCTGCCTGGAAGCCCCTTAGGCAATTGGTGGAGAGAGACCAGTTCCCTTCTGGAGTTAAAAATGTCTGCTAGACTCTGGGAGAAAATATCAGAGGGAATATACAAGAGATTCCTCTCTCTTTTGTGTTCAGAGGAAGGCATGTTTTCTAGCACCTCAGGGAGAATCAGGCTTAATGTTTCCTTTGATTTAAATTCTCCCCTGAGTTCTTTGAATGACAGTGCAGGGTGCCTGATTCAATTTATTGCAATTAAAATTAGTTATGTCATAGTTGACCAGTGAGGACTGGAGCTTTGTGTCTTTTGTATTAAAGTGTCTTTTATATTAAAGTGAACCAGCATCTAAGTGAAAGGTAGCAGACCGACTCAGTGGAGACAAAGCCGATGTCTTTCAAATGTCAAATTGTTGTTTTAATTTAAACATGAACTACCACCACCATACTTTAACCAAAGTGAAGTTAATAAAATTGCTCTGACTCTGGCATTAATTAGCAGAAGAGGATTAACATTATTTTGGCGAAGAGGAGGCGTAAACATTGTAATCTTAGCTACATGTTTGTTTTCGCACTACTGAAAATAAATAAAACGGGAATTAGGGCAGGGATTAAGTTTCTCTGGGAGTTAGACAGTAGAGCCAATTGGAATAAAGCATAAACCCTGAAGTCAGTTAAGACATTTCCTAAGAAACAAAACTATTGCTGCCTTATCCCAAATATTCATCTGGTTGTGTCTGCTCTGTCCCTGTACAAAACTACATCTGGGCAGTTGGGAAGGATTTTGGAGACCCCTCTCTCTCTCTCTCTCTCAAGCAGGGAGACAAAATAATTTTTTAGAGCTCAACACCTGACTGCCATGCATGGATTAGCAAGCCTTTAATGAGACCATGGCCAGATCCCCCACTTATAATTGCACCATAATGTCATGGCAACTAAAAATACACTATGGGCTGAGGCTGTTCGTAGTCCTTTAACTGAAGTCACATGAAATAGATTGGTCTTGTCCAGCCTTTTAGGATTCCAAAGTGAGCCTCCTATTTTTGGATAACGACAAATAAACTTGGATTATGGTTCTCTTCACATCATTCCTCTTGTTCCTCTCCATTAGATTTGCTGTTGTTGTTTTTTAATCATTATCAAATAACAGACAGGCACTGATAAGTTTCTGACAGACATAGAGTAGGGCCTCCATGTCTGACAAGGCAGATTAGACTGTGCATAAAAAGAAGCTCAGATGAAATACCCATCCTTCTTGCTGGATCTGAATACCATGCTCAATCCAGACTTATTATTATTATCTTTTTTTTTTGTCTAATACCTTCTAAATCGCTTCCCTTCTCTCTCTGACTTCTACTGTTGAAAAAACCTTGGAACTGTGTGAATACCAAGGCCACATCTATGTGACCAATGAGTCCACTGTTCACGAGATCAATGAGCTTACCACCTAAGACAACAGTACATTTACCTTCATGGACATATTGACAGAGGACAATGGAACATGGACCAACCGTACTGCAAACTCATCCTGAATTGGGCAGTGAGGGATGTTGTCAGGTTTAAAGGATTCTTGATCATCATTGCCATTAGCAACTCTTCATTAAATGACTGCCAATGTCATGTTCCTTTGTCTGGTATTGGGTCTGATCTGTTATTGGCTTGAGTGTTGTGATGTTTTAAAGAGGCACTTAACGTTTATGGTTAGACCAGTGGTTCTCAACCTGTGGGTTATGTTCAATTTGTAACAATGAAAATACATCCTGCATATCAGATAGATTCATAACAACAGCAAAATTACAGTTACAAAGTAGCAACAAAAATAATTTTATGGTTGGGGGTCACCACAACATGAGGAACTGTATTAAAGAGTCGTGGCATTAGGAAGGTTGAGAACCACTGGGTTAGACCAAAGATTGGATACCTGTTATGTAGGAGGAAGCATGCTTTAGGGGAAAAGGTGATGGGCTATGAGTCAAAAGACTGACCTCTGTCACTAACTACCTGGGTCAAATTAGGCAGGTCATTGAAAGTATCTCAGTCCTAGTTTCATCCTCCATAAAATGAAGCTGAACTATGTGATCCCTACCCCCAGTAGATCTTATATTTGGGATCTCTTATCTTGATTTTTCTTCTCCAGACTATAAATGTAGAAAGAAAAAGGCAAGAAACACTTGATGCAAGAAAAGAAGAATTTTGTGAAAGGAATTCTGGGTAGAATGTTTATCTTTTGCTTCTCCAGGAGAGTGCCTAACTTTTCAGTCAATTGTTCAACAGTGACCAATTGTCTCCACATTCCTATTTTGCTTCCATATTGAAAGGGGTTCTTTGGATATCCCTCACATCCCAAACCAGTCCCCACCCCCTCCTTTACAGCCTCATCCTTTCTTTGACTCACATTTAGGTTCACTCTTCCCTATCCTAGACTAAGTAGCCTTTAAAAGGATTTAATACAAAACAAAACAAAACAACTAAAAAAACCCCTGAGCTCTAGATTAGCCTCTTAAGCTCATTAAAGTTCTCTTAAATACTGCAATGTTGGGCTCCTGGGGGATATCCCCCCCCCAAACCATATTTTCATTCTTAACATTGTTGTCATTCACCATGAGGCAGATTAAGGCAAGCTCCCTCTGAGCCCCAGAAATAGGCCCTCACTCTCTGCAGGGGGTATCCGAATTGGTCTTTGTTTGAGCACAACGACAGCAGGCAGCCCAAGGGATGGAAGATGCCAACTCAGGCACTGGGCCCCTAGGCCCCTAGTTCTAGAGTAGAAGGGGAAAGAGGAGGAGACATGTTGCTTTTCTACCATTAATTTTGAAATCTTAAGAAGAGATGCTAAATTCCATGTGTCCTGGACAGCTGGGAGAAGGAGTTGGGGATCCCGGTGTTTTAGGGAATGCTTTATCTGATCCAGCTTATCTCAGACCACTCTCTCCAGTCATTGTCATTGGAGCAGAGGGAGTGGAGAAGGGATAGATAAGTGGGCAGCTACTGTAGCCTGGGTTTCATAAGCTGACCTTGTCTAAGAGTAAATACCGAAGGTAGGATCTAGGCATCCTTTTCCCTGGAATATTAACCCTAAGGATAAAGCAAATTGTCTTAGCATGACTCAGACATCCCAAGCACTTCAGAACAAGGTGCTTTCTTCTGACCACTTTCAAACTGTGGTTAATGATGTAATTTTAGCACTCCACCTCTCCTCCTCCTCCTCCTTTTCTCCTCCTCTTCAAAGCTCCTCCTTAATACTCTCTACCCCCTCCCCATCATCACAGGCTTCATTTCCTAATGCTGGCGCTTAGGGAGATCTTTTTGGTTTTGACAGTGGAACAAATCCCTTTTAACATAACCATCACCACTCTCCTCCCCTGCTGCTGGCCCTTCACCCTCCTTTTCCCCATTTGCCCCATCTTATATTGTGGTGGGGACTTCCTATTGAGAGTATACTTCTTGCCCCAAGGCTTCTATATTCACCCTGAGGCAGTGTGGCTGCAGTCGGAGCTCCAGAAAGAGAGGAAAATCTCTTATAGTAGCCCACCTTTACGATGATCTAAGATTTACCAATCAAAGCCCTTTATTTCACAGCCACCTTTAGAGGTGGGGAGCTCAGGCATTGTTTGTCATCCCATTTCATAGATGATGACTCTGAGGTTCAGAGCTAGAGTCAGAATCAATTTTGGGACCCTCATTGAGCTCTTTACTCTATCACAATCTCTTTAGTGATTGTAGAAGACAAACATACTGGAGTGCCTTGATCCTCCAAGGGAGAAAAAAATCTCAAAGAAGCATCTGGTACTTTTTTTGGCTCATACAATGATGACCACCCTCAGTCAGTCTTAGTATTTGGACCCTCTTCCCCTAGCCTTTTTAGCCCATCTCTTTCCTCTGGTGCTACTCCTTAGTCATAGTGTTACCACACTATGTGTGGCATATAGTGGGAACTGAGACATTATTGGCCTTACCTCCTCACTCTCACTACCTCACCTATCCAATCTAATTTTAGGTCTTGTCATTTCCACCTTGATGACCTCTCTCAATATCCCCTTGCCTCTACTCATCCAAGCACAGCCTTGTGCCGGCTCTCATAAGCTTTTATGGTCACACAAGCCTGTAATCCCTGCTACTAGGGGAGGCTGAGGCTGGTGGATGAATTGAGCTCAGGAATGGTAAGCCACAGTAGGGTTAACACCCACAAGGTGTCTGTACTAAGTCTGGCACCAATGTCATAAGCCTCTGGAATGAAGGGACCACCAAGCTGCCTAAGGAGGGTCAATAACCAAGCAAGACAAGTCCAACCAGCTGTGGAGTTAGGCACAAGAATGGCTGATGCACTTTTAGCCTGTTCAAGATAGTGAAAGTGAGGCCCCCCCCCCCAAAAAAAAGTCCTGCAAAAACTGAAAAAAATATTTTATGAAAGCAACATGCTACTTTATGTGGTCCTATGAAAGTATGTATTTGCTATGTGCTACATTTCATATGTAGAAATGACACTGCTGAGCCACGGTCAGTAGAATATCTGTTCTCAGTTGTTTTTCTAGGAAGGGGAGAAGTTTTTGTATTGAACCATCATACTAGTTGATGTAAAACCAAGGAACTAAGGAGGCAAAATTAAAGGTGAGAAAACTGTCAAGTAGTGTGTGTATGCATGTGTGTATATGTGCGCTTGCACACATGCGCGCACGTGTGTGTGTGTGTGTGTGTGTACGTGTGTGTGTGGAGATATAACTAGTCTGAAACATAAAAGCAGAGAAGCAGTCACTTTCTGCACTACTACTATAATTCTACCCAAAATTATCCTTTCCTCCCTGGTCCAGTCACAATACCTGAATTGTCATCATTAAAGATTCATTCCTTTGGGTTAAAGCACTGTCCTTGTTAAAAGGCAAATATTCCTGGGAGAGTAAAACCTCAGTCATTCAAATCCTTCAATGAAATCTATTTCAAATGCTTCATTACGACATGGAGGTAACCTTGGGATCTATACCAGAGAAGTGTGGGGCTCAGCAGGTCCTTTCAAGCTAGAAAGGTTTCAAGGGTGTGGCTAGTGATGAACTGTCTGTCTATTTCCTGAGGGTCAACTTGAGGAAGAGTAGAATGGGCTCTTCACCAGGTTGATACCAAGGTGATGGGTTTCCTCACTGTCCTGGTTTGTGACCACCTTATCTGACCTCCTCTTTCAGAAAAGTCCAGTCATGCTTCACTCTCTGATCCCCAGTCATCTTCTCATTGGTTTAACCAATGGTCTTGTCTTCCAGATTCTTGCCTGTCCCCTCCCAGCTCTCCATTTGCCATTTCTGGAATCATGATAATACCAACTTCTCAGTTTGTCCTGTGGAACTGGGTCTTAGCAAATAAGGGTCAACCTCCTAGATACTCAAACTCAGGCAGGCTTCCAAGCTATAGCTTATTGAGAGTGTCAGACTTGGAGTTAAGAATTCTAAAAATATATTTGTAATGATATCATAACAGTACTTTCTCTGTCTCTCTCTTAGTGTAAACTCCTCACCCTTACCATTAAATGTCTCCACAGACTCTCTATTTACTTTATTTCACAATTACCTTATCAAATTTGCAATGATTTTTCTAACTAATTAAACCAACCAATCGCTTATAAAAATGCCTTTTCTTGCTAAAGGAATAAATAGGACAGAGACATCTTATCACCCCTCCTTCCTTTTCTCTTACAAGTCAAGTAGCATTGAGAAACTCTAACTGCCAGAGGCTGTTTGCCCCTTCAGCAGTAGAATTGTTAGAAAGAAAACATGTGTTGTTAGAAAGCACTATACTATTAAGCCCATCTTACCCAATTCTTAAACTGTTGACATCCCTTTTGATGGTGTGGCAAAAATGAACACCGATTCAAAAAGAATGTATTAAGCACCTACTATGTATAAAGGAAGTGATCATAGATTTCTTGAGATCAGGAACTGATTTTTCTTCTTCCTTCCTTCTTTCCTTCCTTCCTTCCTTCATTCCTTCCTTCCTTCCTTCCTTCCTTCCTCTTCCTTCCTTCCTTCCTTTCTCTCTTTCTCTCTCTCTTTCCTTCCTTCTTCTTCCTTCCTTCCTTCCTTCTTTCTTTACTTCTTTCTTTCTTTCACCTAGCACAGTACCTTATTCCTGGTAGACATGTTAACTATTTGCTGAATTGAACTGAAGTTAAGTATTGGAGAGACTAAGATAGCTTCACTAAACACACTGCTACCAAAGAGCTTACAAGCTGATAGGGACATGGAAAATAGACAAATCAGTATGTCAGAGGAGAGATAAATGGCAGGGGAGAATTTGAGGCCAAGTGCTATGAGAGTTTTAAAGAGACAGAGTTCAGGGTGAAATGTAAGGGTGAGGAGAGATTATTAAGGAAAACTTATGAAGAGGCAGTAATATATATTGAGGTGGGAGAGCCCATTCTAGGCATGTGTACAGTGTAGACTAAGGTATGGGATGAGAATGGGGGATAGCGAGGGGCTGGAAGAGAAGTAGTAAGAGATTAAGATGAAAGATGAGTTGGGATCAGATTCAAAGGGCTTTAAATGTTGGGATCAGAAATTGATTTATTTAGTAGGCAACTGGGAAACATTGAAGGTTTTTGAATAATTGTTCTGAGATTTTCTTAGTTTTTAAGGAAACTAACCCCTGGCTATTCATTATATCTTTATCAGCTCTACTGGATTTCAGAGGAAATGAAACGTGTGTCCTGAAATGTGACTTTTGTAATATGGAATCTATGACAAGAACAAATGTTAAATTATTCCCTCTTGTTGTACAGTTGTTTCAGTTGCATCTGACTCTTCATGACCCCATTTTGGGGTTTTCTTGGCAAAGGTACTGGAGGAGGTTGCCATTTCCTTCTTCAGCTCATTTTACATTTGGGGAAACTGAGGCAAATAGGGTTTAAAAAAATTTGTCCATGGTCACACAGTTAGTAAGTGTCTAAGGCCAGATTTAAACTCAGATCTTCCTGACTTTCAGGTCCCACTCTCTACCACTGTGCCACCTCACTGTCCTCTCATTAGGATCCAATGAAGTCATTTCAATGGATGGGCTCTGCCATCTCCTTGTAGGTTACAAATACTCCTTTGCTTTTTCCTCCAGTTGTCCCAGAACCTCACCATACCACTCATTACAGGACAAAATTAACTATAAAAATCTGTCTTCAGTCTATCCTCCTGTGCCTTAGTTATAGAGGCACCTAAGGTAACTTATCAGGAATTTTTCCCTGTAAATTGTTTCCAGTACCATAGGAACTTAGGACAGTATTATATTGCCATGGGTTCAAATCTGACCTCTGACACTTACTAGCTAGGAAAGCCTGGACAAGTCACTTAGTCTGAGCAGCTGCCAAATTAAAAAAGAAAAGATGCATTTTCTATTGTAATTGTTGTTGATGATGATGGGCTTTTTTTTTTTGAATCTCTCCTTGGGTCTGAGAAAGTTCAGAGCCATGTGATATTTTTTAGTGAAGGATTCCAAGGTAGCCAGTGCTATTCATCTAGATCAGTGGTTCTCAACCTTCCTAATGCCATGACCCTTTAATACTCGTATGTGGGCCTATCTGCATGTGTAAGTAAATTGGTACCTAGAAGATACAATATTACAATGGTGCAGCCTGAATTCTCATAGGTCACATGCTCAATTAATTAATTAATTATAATTGGCATGTACTTCTTATACATGGATAATTATTTTATTAAGAAGATGCATCCTTTTATTATACCATTTGATTCAGATAGCTAGTTTCAGCAGTATCATTTTTAATTTATGAAAATGAATTTAAAATGATCAATTTATATATTACATATAAAATAGTTTATAAAAATATATTATATTAAAATATCATGTTATAAGATAAAAGTTCTTAAAGGAATAAGAATTTTATGTTTAATATTTTACCTTTCTAAAGTAAAACTCTCTTCATCTCTTAGATGTTGTCTACCAGGGCCAGGCTAGCCATCATGACAAATCCCTGAAACACTGTGTATTATATGTATCACTTTCTTTTTCCTTCCTCTGCTTTTCTCATTCCTTTCTTTCTCTTCTCTTCCTTTACCTTTCTATTTCTGCTTCTTTTTTCTTAGTTCCAGTAGTGGTACTCAAAACCAAAATGGTTGCTCCATTGCTACTTTGTGAGATCAGCAACATTTCAGCATCACTCAACATTAATGAGGTTAACAGTAACACTAAAATTCTAGGCCACAAAATTTAGAGCTGGAAGGGGCCTTAGATTTCATCTAGTCCAGGGGTTCTTAAACTAGGTTACACAGACCTCTAAGACTCCATGGATAAATTTCAGTCTATGACCTTGGATGGGAAAAAAAGTTATAACCTTATTTTCATTAACCTTGTGTTTTCTTCATAATACTATGTATTATGCATTTAAAAACATTGTTCCGAGAAGGGGTTTATAAGTTACTCTAGGCTGCCAAAGAGGTCCATGACACATCAAAGATGAAGAACATCTGCTCTATTCCAATCTTCTCATTTTACAAGTGATTGACCTGAGTAAGAGGTGAGGTAGGACACAGGTCCCTTGGTCTAGAATTTGAAAGTGATCCTGGCCCAACTTCCCCCTTTACCCATGAAGAAACTGAAGGTCAGTTCTTAAGTCATTCAATTTGTAGATGACAGAGAACATGTTCAACATTGGTCTTCCTACTACACCACACTGCCCTGGTTATTAATCTATGATTGTGTGTCCAACACACTAAAAGTCAATTCATTGTGTATGTGGGCTCACACATGCATGTCTGTGTTTATTGAGATTTAGAAGGTGGAAGAGAGTGATATACTTATTTTATATCATGAAAGCCAAACTAATTTATGGGGTGAATTTTTTACTTTTCAACTGGTTGCTCTGGTATAGTGTAGATCTAAAATGGATGCATCATAAGGGGTGGTGGGATGGAGAACTCTAAGAAACACTGCAGTACTTAATGGAATATTATTTTTCGATTTCCCTGTTGACAGTTAAAGAGCAAGGGCCAAATGAAATGCATTCTTTTAAATGGCAACATTGACACAGTGGGATTGTCGAAAAGCCATTAGCAGCCAAACCTAGTTAATATCAGCTCAGGTAAATGCTGCTCCATCATTTGGCCCTCCCCTGTCTCAATTATTAAAGGATTAAAGGACAGCCCGAATAGAGTTCTTTAAAAGTTTAATGATGCTGAGAATTATAGAGGTTGAACTCTTAAGAGGCAGCTGATTTCAGCTTTGGCCCCGAGATTGTTGGTTAACCAGAGAGGAAAAGAGGTTCCAAAGCCCACAGTACCTTTATATCATGGGAAAAACCACAGTATAGCAAGGGCTGTGTATGGGTGTTGAGAGATACAGTTGGTTCAGGGCACAAAATACTCTTTCATGACTTTCACCAATCTATTATTTCATTCTACTGGGTACTTCCTTCACCAGCAAAGTTTATGGCTCTCTCCTGCATTAATAGGGCATTTTCATGAGTTACTTTGTCCAAAACTATTCATTAACTGGCAACTAAACATCGTTTGATGCTAAAGATGCTGGTCTTCAGGAGATAAACATAGAATCTGTCCCTGGTCTCATCCTCCAAACATTTCTGATGTGGAAAGCTCTATCAGAGCCTGTCATTGTCATTATCAAAACCTTGAAGAAACCAGAGTCAACTCTATGCAACCTAGAATAGGGACTTACTGAAAAAATAAAAGAATTAGGTCTCCTTATTTAGTATAAACTTATTTACAGAGACCCTGGTCAGTTGCACCAATAGTCTAACCAGGAACCTTCTTTTCCTTAACTTGAAATATTTTAGCTTCCTTTTGTTGGACACAGAGCTAGTGGTGAAGTCAACATTCAACAACCAATTATGTTTGTGAATCACAATCTGAGTTGTTTTATCCAGTAGTTAGTCATAATTACTATTTTACTCTACACCTTTTTTGTGACTATGGGCATGTATTAATGATATGGTTTATTGGGGTCCAGAGGTAGCCTGTAGTCAGGGGCCCAAATTGGTGGTATCCTGCCCATTTCTTTGGCCCTATTAACCTTCAAGTGTTAAGAAATGGGTTAATCAGCCATACCCAGAGCAGTCCAAAGTCACGGCATGTAGTAAATTCTGAGTACATGTGGCTAGGAGGGAATCCAAAGGTCATCTTAAAAATATTCCAACATAATAATAAGACTTCCCTTTTCTAGATGGGTGACCACTTGTGTTACTTAAAAAAAAGTGCATGGGAGATTTATGTAAATTTCCTTAGTAAGCCAATCAATGATTAATAGTCCTTAGTATTAAGAAACTGGATATCAAAGCATGATGGAAAGGACACTGGATCTTGAGTCAGACAACCTTATTTCTAAGGTAGCCCAGCTACTTGATAGCTATGTGATTTTATAAAAGTCACTTACCCCTGATGGTCCTCAGTTTCCCCATTTGTAAAATGAAGTGGCTATACTAAGTGAATTGTAAGACTCTTTCTAATTATGTTTTTCTTAATTTTAAATGATCTATAACACTTCTTGCTATGCCTTAGATTCATTTCTTATTGGAGCTTACTGAGAGTTGAAGAAGAGACAATCACCATCTTTCCTATTTAGGTCAAATCATCTAAATTCCTTTCATCTTTTCTGGCAGCTTCTAATTTGGGAAGTATTGGGGAGTGTTCTCTATAGCAGGAGATACTGAGCTGTGATTTGACCACAATGCTGAGTAACCTCCAAGATTAATTTCTTTGTATTTCCTGGTTTTTCTTAGGGCCTCCGACATTTGTCCAGGGAAGTAAGTCTGATGAGTGAATTGCAACTTGCTTAAAAAAATACTTTGGAGAGTGTCATAAGTTCAAATTTTATACTCCCAAGAAAACATTTCAGAAAAGAAAAAAAAATCCTCTTTGTCCTTTATTAATCACCAGATGGATAGATCTCCATGGGAAAATGGACTCCATCTTTTCAGGAGTTCCCTAAAGTCCAGGGCTTGCTTGGGCAGTAGCTTTGTTTACAGTTCCTGAATGAATCTATTTCTTACCAGTCCTTTGTCAGACCAAACATATTTGACCCCAAAATGTAATCAATCAACCAATCAATGCTTGTTCAGAATTACCACTATACTAATATAGTATCCTGAGAAGAAACCTGGATATGGAGTCAGAATCCTTGTGTTCTAAGCCAAGACCTACTGCCAACTACCTTTGTGACTCCGAGCAAGTCCCTTGACCTCTCTGTGACTCATTATCCTCATATTTAAAATGAGACAACTAGACTAGATGATTTATGTAAGTTCCTTCCCAGGTCTAAATTTTTATGACCCAAGAAAAAGTACTGTTTCAGGAATAAGCTACCTCAGGAGGCAATGGCCTCCCCAACTCTGGCAGTCTTCTAGCAAAGGCTGGATGACCATTCATTGGGCATATTGTAGCAAGGGACTCTTCAAGTATGGGCTGGACTAGACAGCCTCTAAGTTGCTTTCCACCTCTGAGATTCTGAATAAAGGATAACCTGCTAATCCTACCCTACACCCCTTCTGACAATTAATGCCATCTTTTAATTTCTTTCAAAGATTTTTCTGAAATAAAATGTATAAGAAAAAGGTGTGAGGTAAGGAGGGGAAGGGAAATCTGTTTTTGTCTGGGTAGTTGTTTCAGGAATCCATCTGGAAGAAAGGGATTATATTAACGGTGGCCACAGCCTGAGAATAAACTGGCACAGGAGCTGGATGATGCCAACAGTTGAGGAATGATAGTAGCAGAGTGACTGTGCTGATGGCAGCTATCCAGGATGAGGTGGCTCAGCTTGAGTCAAAGACAATGAGTGCAATGACGAGGGTGAGAGGCAGTCGAAAACAGCTAACAACCCAGCAGGCAGTAGCCATGGTTGTTATCTAAATCAGTGTGGAAAGGACAACAGGGCACACAACACTTTATCCCCCTTTTTTTTCACCTCTACATAGCATTTTCATTTGCAGGGAGAGACAAAATCAGTGGCTTCCTCACCAAAAATGGAAAGCAATGAAACTGATGTATATATTCAAATAGACCAAAACACATGGCACCAAGTTATACCCTAAAGCTAAGCTAGAGTAACCAGACAACATCCAGTAGCACATTTAGTATTTGCTGACACTTCTCAATCCAATGCTTTATTCAATAGTTTTCATCCAAATTAATTTTTATCCAATTATTATCATGAAGATGTTTTGTTTTGAGAGTAGGTATTCCTATTTTACTGAGTTTGGAAGTGTAGCAGTCACTCATAAACCAATGCTACTGTTGATTGGCATAGAAGCTTTGTCCTTCTCTGTTTCTGATTTGGGCTTGTTTACCTCTTCTTAGGAAGTTTGGTAAAGCTCTCCATATTGCTCACAGATTTGGTGTGGACACCTGATGGACAGGACTCTGGAGCTCAGAATTCCCAAGCTCAAGTGATCTACCATCTCCAGCCTCTGGGCAGCAGGGATTATAGGCATGCTCAACTACTCTTAGATCAAAGAGTATTTTTTTTTGACAAATTATTGCTTTAATGAGTACTTTAATGATACATGATTTCACTGGCAGGGATTTCCTTCACTGATGTGAAGTACAAGACCTCAGACCTAACTAGACAGCCTTCATGCATTGCACTGGCTGCAAAGAGTCCCAGCGAATGGTCAAGCCATAATGAGCTAATCACACGTAAAGTCTGTTGCCTGTTCTTGAGGACATAGAATTTCGGTGGAGGGAAAAAGAAATCATCGGGTTGAGAAAAAGCTGTTAATGAATCTTGATTTGTAATGTTTCTTCCAATGCTACTATGCCTCTATTAAGACACATAACCTACTAATTTATTGATTGTTCAAAAGGCCTTGTCAACAGATTGGATATGGGAGCTGAGACATAGTGAGGAGGTCAGGGTGACTTCCAGGCTACGAACCCAACGGACTGCCAAGATGGTGTTGTCATCTACAGTAGTAATAGGGAAGATTTTCACACAAATTTTAGTCTAGCTAAGTCTCCTTCCATCAACACATAAAGGATATTAACCTTGGAAATAACTATTTGCTTACTAATGTTCTCTGATCCTTTTAGTTTATCATTATAGAAAAAGGCAGGTTATTAAAAATGTGATAATTTGCCAATTTGTTCTTATTTTTGTTTATCTTTTGTTCTTGATGCTGACCAATGACATCACCAGGGTGATGTCTTGACTTTGACATGAATAATGAGGCAGACAGAGCTGCGCAAAGTCATCAGCCTCACTCTCTTCTCCAGAGGCATCAAAGTATAGGGACAAGTCAATTTAAGGTCTCATTTAACATTCCAATTTTGAGAATTTCTATTCCTATCTCCATCTGTCTGTCTATGTATCCATGTATTTCTGTTTGTATCAATATCTATCTTCCTTCCTTCCTTCCTTCCTTCCTTCCTTCCTTCCTTCCTTCCTTCCTTTCTATCTGCTTGTCTCTAGAAGGAGGAAAGTAATCCTATGCTTTGCAGCTTACTAATATGGACAGTCTTTCTGTAAGAGCAGGTTTCAAACCATCATCCAGAATTCTGATCAAAACTAGGACCCACAACACTACAGTACCTCCTCAGTGATGATCCATGGCCACTTAAGAGATGTAGCTATATGAGGGGGGATGAAAGGGAAGTAAGTAGATTTTAAAAATTCATATTGCCCAATTGTGACATGCAGTTGGAAGGACAACTCTTAGTACATAAAACTTTTCAAAGAACCAAAGATGAATAATGATCTAAGTCTAGAACTGAATTGGAAGAGTAGAATTAGCTAGATCAAATTGCGAAATGGTACCACACTTTAATAAGCTCAACCTGTTACCTGCACTCATATTCTCCCAGTGATCCTGTAAGACTGCTAAACATGGCACACCACAATCTCAAAATAATCAAACAGTAGTTGAATAAAAAGCCAATATGAGGCAGCTAGGTGGCACAGTGGATAGAATGCCAACCCTAGAGTCAGGAGGACATGAGTTCAAATCCAGCCTCAGACACTTGACACTTCTTAGCCATGTGATCCTGGGCAAAGTCACTTAACCCCTATTGCCTCACAAAAAAATACATAAATAGAAGTCAAAAGAAAAAACTCATATACATGAGAGGTGGGAAAAGTTACCACCAAAAGGATCTACAAATAGAAAAAAAAGAGTCATGCAATTAAAAGAAAGGATAATGATGATAATAGCTAGCATTTATGTAGGGTTTTAAGGCTATTTAAGGTTTTGACGTCAAAAGATGGGATCCATATTTCTTAATTTACTGGCAGTTGAGTAGAGTGGAATAAACATGGCATTTGTTGTCAAAGGACCTGGATTTGAATCTCAGTTCTATTACTTACTCTATGTGTGGTCTTGGGCCCACCTTTGAGCTTCATTTTCCTTATTGGATTTTTTTAAAAGATGTGTGAGTAGAGGGATTAATCTAGATCATCTCTAAGGTACTATTCAGTTCCAGCTCTTATGATCCTATGAACTTCAATTCCACCATTCATTCCACTGCATTATGAAAGATTTGGCAGTTTGGCCCCAGAAATCCTTTCCAACTTGGAGATTCTTTACTACTATAGTTCTAGATCTGATGTAGTTTTGAATTCAGCCTCAAATGGGGCCATCTTGGAACATGCTACTGAAAGTGCCAGGACTTTATGTTAGTACCCTTAGAGTATAAGATCTTTGAAGGTAGGCTGGCATTTAGTAGGAACATAATATGACATAAATGACTGCCTCAAACATAATTTTGTATCACTGATGTGAATAACAGCATTAAGGATCAACAAAGTCTTCAAATGTTGAAGCATCTTAGTGTGTTTGTTAGCCTCATAAAGGAAGACATCATGATTTTGCAGATTAAGATACTGAGTTAGGGAGAGATGCACAGTCAGTTGAGATTACAACCCCAGACTCTAGGCTATGCATTGTTTCTCTAATGCCCTATTTGGTTTCAGATACTTTATCTACCCCTCACTCCCTTTCTAACATTTGTAGTTGCTTATGTCACTGTTCTTCAGTCATATCCAACTCTTTGTGACCCCATTTGGGTTTTCTTGGTGAAGATACTGGAGTGATTCACCATTTCCTTCTTCAACTCATTTTACAGATGAGAAAATGGAGGCAAACAGTGTTAAGTGACTTGTCCAGAGTTACACAGTTATTAAGTGTCTGAGGCCAAATTTGAACTCATGAAGATGAGCATTCCTGACTGCAGGTGGAGTACTCTATCACTACACTGCCCTAGTAGGTAGTAGTTGCTAATAGCACAGGAATATTCTTTGCATTTCGTCTGGTCTTTGCTTAGTTAACTTAGGAGATTTACATCTTTTTACATCATTCATAAATCAGTACCTGAAGTTTTTTGAGTGCGTGGGCTGACTTCAGATAGACAGATTCCAAGTGGGTGACATCTTTCTGGGATAAAGAGTCTCTGATCTTTATGAATAACAAATTAAATCTCTCAGCGATTTGCTTATCTTTTCTTGGTGCCCTTTCTTTGTATTTTTCAGGTTAGTAGGTCTGCTGGCTCTCAGAGTGAGAGGTACTTAAATATACTTGGTGATGAATACCCTCCATTTTTATTGATCCCATTAATGGGAGATGCTGGAGCTAGAGTCAGGCAGAATTGACTTCAAATCCCACCTTTTATGCTTGCCAGCTGTGTGACCATGGAAAAGTCACTTAACCTCACTGAACCCCAGTTTTCTCATCTGTAAAATGGAAACACTAATATCTGTGGTCTTAGATCACAGAGTTG
Organism: Pseudochirops cupreus; assembly: GCA_028627135.1. Taxonomy (NCBI): domain Eukaryota; kingdom Metazoa; phylum Chordata; class Mammalia; order Diprotodontia; family Pseudocheiridae; genus Pseudochirops; species Pseudochirops cupreus. The sequence goes on along the minus strand of CM053584.1, from coordinate 47,447,903 downwards.
TAGTAAGATTCAAATGAGGTGATACATGTAAATGCTTTTCAAACTTTTAAGGCAATGCTTAATTATTAGTTTTTATTATGGTTATGATCTCACTATATGATAGAAGATTCTAGTCCTCTCATTTTATAGGGGAAGAAAATTGAGGGACACAGAGAGGAAAATACTTAGCTTAAGGTAACTTTAAGAGTCAGTGCCAGGGCCAGGAGAACTAGGGTATCTTGATTTCTTGGCCAAGTGCAACAGTGGCTATGATTTTCTTATTTATCTGACACACTCCTAGCATCCCCAAGAAGAAAATTGCTCTAATATTACTATTATTTCATTTTTTTCTCACCTGTTTCTCTGATGTTCCAACAGAAATGTTCCTGTGGCAAGTTGCTATCCTGCAAAATTATACTTACATATTTAATGTTCTATAGATTATCACCTGAGTAGATAAAATAGTTCCCTTTTGTAGTTGGATAAAAGTACTAGTATGCAGACTGGTCCTCTGTAGACTCTTCAGAAGCATCTTTGGTTGTTGTTGCTGTTTGTCCTTTGCTCTTGAAGAGGACCATGGCATCAGGGAGGTGATGCAATTCCAATAGCAAACAGGACAACAGAGATTATACAGGTTTTTTTGTTTGTTTGTTTCGCTGTTGTTGTTTTTTTGAGGAGAAAAGATAAGGCAATGGGGGTTAAGTGACTCGCCCAAGGTCACACAACTAGCACGTGTCAAGTGTCTAAGGTTGGATTTGAACTCAGGTCCTCTTGACTCCAGGGTTAGTACTCTATTCACTGCACCACCTAGCTGTTCTGAGTTATATATTTTTAAAGCTTTTTGTTTCATGTAGCTTGGAAATTGTGAGTATTTGGGATGGTAATATCTATCAAAAACATTACTTTTAAATTTTTATAAATCCATGTTATGTCTGGTCAATTATGGGCAACATTTCAGTATGCAGTAATGATTTGGTTCCAGTACAGTTTACTGATTGAATTCTTTAAGATATGTGAGCTCCATATTTGTAGTCCATTGAAGATAATGATCTTCTGCTTTATAAATCAAGCCTTGCTAGGTACTTGGTAGGTGTTAATTATTTGTAGTCTGCCATGAAATGTTGCATAGTTTCTTCTTTCCTTGCATAATCTACGTTGATAATTAAATCTGGACTTTTTAAGGGTGACCCTCCTATTGTTTCTAGTGACAGTGACCCAGTCCTGAATTGTGATCATGCACTTCTCCAATTTCACAATCAAATACACATTCAGTCACTTGTTTGAAGTTTCTTTGTTGACATAACTATTGCTTGAGTTCATATGTATGTTACTCACGCAAGGCTTTTTGATTCCAAGCTTGGATTTTAGCCATTTAAAAGGTTCCACCTAGGGGTAAACAACTTTCAAGTTCCATTCAACAAATC
>CM053584.1:47424774-47446000 GCA_028627135.1 Pseudochirops cupreus | reverse complement strand
GTGCATGGCTTTACAGGCATTGGTGAAGTAGGATAGTTCAGGGATTGTAGCACAAATAGGCCTGTATCTTCCCACTGCCTGCTTAGCATAGAGTAAGCGCTTCATAAATGCTTTTCATTCATTTTTCAGTCATATAGAATCAGAGGACCCAGATTCCAATCTCTGCTTTGCTTTGTGACACCACTGTGAATATTTCAACCCCCTGTGACTCAGTGTCCTCATTCATAGAATAAGGAGGCTGGATTAAATGGCCTCTAAAGTCCTTTCCAGATCCGATTCTGTGATTTTATAGGTAGTGTGAGATGGTGCAAAGGGAAGGGAACAAGCACGTATTAAGTGTCAGGCATTGCTCCAACTAGGCACTTCACAAATATCTCATTTTTATCTTCACGACAACCCTGGGAGACAGGTGCTATTATTGTATACATTTAATTGTTGAGGAAACTGAGGAAGAAATAGGTTCAGTGGCTTGCCCAGGGTCATACAACTAGTCAGGGTCTGAGGTCACATCTGAACTCAGGTCTCCCTGACTCCAGACACACTGCTCTATTCACTGTGGTGCCCCCTAGGGGCCCAGAACAGTGGTCCTGGAACTAGCTGATTTGGGATTGAGTACCAGTTGTCTGGACACATACAAGTCACATTTCACCTTAGGTTCCTGTGCTGAAAACAAATAAACAAAATATTAGTTATTGCTCTAAGACAATTTATAGCAGTGGTTCTCAACCTTCCTAATGCTGCAACCCTTTAATACTTGTATGTGAGCGTATCTGCATGTGGGTGGACCCACCTGGAGAGGGATGGAGGAGCTGTGTTTCGGTTCCTAAGACCATTGAAAATATGTGTTTTCCGATGGTCTTAGGTGATCCCTGTGAAAGGGTCGTTCGACCCCCAAAGGGATTGTGACCCACAGGTTGAGAACAGCTGGTTTATAGTGAAGCCGTGAACAGGGCGTTGGACTTGCATTGATAGAGAGTAGAGAAGGGGCATTCTTGTTAGAGAGGATCACTTATTAAGGAATGGAGGCTTTATCCTCCATGGAGGTGGCATAATGGAGAACAGCATTAATAAGTAAAAGGAGGGGGATTGAGAAATAGTGTAGCATAGGTCAGAGGCATCAAACTTGGGCCAGCTGAAGCTCTCAAGCACAACCCAAACCAGATTACAATGTAGGTAGGAAATGTTTAACAAAATAAATGAATGTGCAGTAAAACATAGATGATGTTAATTTGTGGTTTTCTAAGTCACTATGCCGCCTTCAGGGATCCCTTTCTATTTGTTTGTTGCCAGTGGCATGAGGCATGGAGGGATGGTCTTAGAAGCCCTTGCTACTGTTGCATATCAACTGTGTAACTGTGGGCAAACTCTCTAAGACTTGGTTACAGAGCAACTTCTTCATGGAAGCAATTTGTATTTCCTTAGTGGAGTAGACCAACATAATCACACACCAATGAATTCCCAAGTGTAGAGCCACAGGATCACATGTCTAAACTGATAACCATAGAAGGGGGCAAGGGGCAGCACATACAGCTTGCTTTTTTAAGTTTTCACATCTGACTTGAAAAAAGGGGTTGAATTGAGAGAAAGGAAAGAAAAAGGAGAAAAGAAGAGAAGCAGGGAGTGTGATAGAAGAGGTGGCTTAAAAGGTGTGGGCTTCACATAGTTGTTAACATGGACTACTGTGTATTTTTGTTCCTAGATGTAAGTGATGATCTTGTCCAAGGGAGATGATGCTACATAAAGGATAGAATGAGATGTTGGAAAACTAGAGGAGGAATACCAACTAAAAGCCAACTTTAAAAATGAGAGAGAGAGTTAAAAATGTATCAATTTCTTCTCCCTATGTAATGTTTTCTCATTTCCCTTCCATCCAATCACCAGCATCACCCGCAAGTCTCTCTTAGTCTATCCTCTAGGGAATATTATTTTGTAGTCCCTAAATTGGCAGATGTTGTCTGGAGTGTGGTCTGCCTTTCCTCCAATCACTAAACCTGGCCCCCCAGTCAGGCTGAGCTCATCTCTGTCTCCACCATGCTTTGAGAGGTTTGTAGACATAAAGGGCACAGAATGCATTTAGTAAGTTCTGTGAATGTTTCTAAATGCTGAGGTTTCCGGCACTTGACCTGTGGGATTTCTCTGTAGTTTTGTTTGAAACCGCACATGCCTTATCCCTTTCCAGCATAACCCCCCATCCCCCAAACACCTCCCAGTCTGAGAATGGCTCAGAGATGGAGGCTGAGCAGGGCAACTGAGTAGAGTAATGGTTCTGTTGTCCCTGAAAGGACATATTTAGCCAGTGAAAGGTGTCAGACTGACAAACCTGTAGGCAGAAATGCCTACCAGCTCCCCCATCCCTCAAGCACTAATAATATACACATTCTTTCTCTGACATTCTCTCCCTCCTCACTTTTCTTCTCCTTCCTCCACTCAGCATTTCCCTCCATGATTCTCATTTTAGGATGACAGAGACCTTAGAAAGCCATCGAATTCTACCTACTAAGAAATTAAAGAATTTCTCCAGAATCACACTTCTAGCAAGTGCCTTGAATCAGAACTTGAACCCAAATCTTTCTGACTGCAGTCTCTGCACTTTAGTCATTACACTCCTCCAGGCTATGCTTGAACCCAGACCCACAAAGTGAAGGGAGAAATTTATACAGGGAAGGCAAGATTTAAGCCCTAAGGTATTGAAGACCATGTGGTATAATGGATAGGGCACTGGACTTGGAGTCAGAATAGAAATGAACCCAAATCCTGCCTTAGTCATTTGGACTTTTGAGGTCTCATGTTCCTCATCTGTAAAATGGAAAGGTTAGATTTAATGGTCCTTCCTGGTCTAAATCTATAATCCTGTGTCTTCTTTTTTTCATTCCTGTATTTTTCTTTTTTTTGCATATGAAACTGCAAATCTAGTATGTATAACTTGCTTTCCTTTTAGATATATAATAAAGTTATCATGTAAATTTCTCTCCCTCCCTTCCCCCTCTCCCGCACCATGGTTACTATTAGACACAAGTGTAAATATACGTAAATTATTCTATACATACTTCTATTTATCTGTTCTTTCTCTGGACTTAGCATCTTCCTTCACATATCCTTTGCAGTTAATCTGGATATTTATAATAGTCAAAATGACATCGTCAATCAAAGTTGTTCTTAAAACCATATCATTACTGTATACAGTGTTCTCTTGGTTCTGTTCATCTCACTCTTCATCATTTTGTGTAAGTCTCTGTGTTTTTCTAAAATCATTGAGCTCATCATTTCTTATAGCACAGTAGTATTCCATTACATCCATATACCACAACTTATTTAGCCATTCCTCAATTGATGGGCATCCCTAAAATTTCCGGTTCTTTGCCACCACAAAGAGAGCTGATGTAAATATTTTTAGAATGTGTAGGTTCTTTTCCTTTTTCTCTAATGTCCTCAGGAAACAGACCAAATAGTGGTATTGCTGAGTCAAAGGGTCGAGGCAGTTTTATAACTCTTTGGGCACCATGTGTATCTTCTTGATGTTAAGAGGTTCAAGGAAGTCCTCAAGCACACAGGGTGAACCCACTTTAGAGAACTTAGGTGAGCACATGGATGACTGTTGCCTAGAATGGGCAGGCATGGACAGTATGTAGTTGCTCACTATGTATTTTGGTTTGTTTTGTCTTTCCTGGCCTAGAGATAGGATTTCATTGATATAGGGAACTCCAGGTATGGAAATTTCATTTACCAACGCAGTTTGTCAGTTGTTCAACTTCCAACTTAGAGAGTTTCCTGGGTTACTTAGAGGTTAAATGACTTGACAATATTCCTAACTTTATGACTAGCCTTCTATAAACTACTCCCTGCTGTCTCTGAGGACCTTAGATATAACAGGGAGTTATATCTAACTTTGTGAGATTCCTGCCATGTAATTAGGAAGGTTCTTGTCTAATACTAGGTGACAAGATAAAAATAGAGAATTAGAGCTTGGGCAGGAACCTCAGGGGCCATCTAGTCCATCCTTTACTTGAAAGACATTCCTCCCATAACATTCCAGACTATTCCTACTATAACATTCCTGACCGTTCCTATTATAACATTCCCAACAAATGTGCATCCAGTCTTAGGGACTTTTATGGAGAGGTAACCTTACCACCTCTCAAGGCACTCATCCCAGTTTTGGATGCCTCTAATCATTAGGAAACTTTTTTCTCCCCAATATCAAGCCTAATATATCATTTTGCACTTTCCACCCAGTTCTCTTGATTCTGCCCCTGAGGGACAAAAAGAACAAATTTAATTCTTCCTCTACATTTACTTGAAGAGAGCTTTCATGCCCCCTCTCAGCCTTCTTTTCTCCATGCTAAACATACCTAATTCCTTCAAGAGATGCTCAGATGACATGGACTCAGGTTCCCCCCACTATCCTGGTTGCTGTCCAGTTGTGTCCAATTCTTTGTGACCCCACAGACCGTGTCATACTGATACTGTCCAGGAAGTTTTCTTGGTGATGATGCTGAGGTGCTTTGCTATTCCCTTCTCCAGAGGATTAAGGCAATGAGAAATTGAGTGACTTGCCCAGGATCACACAACCAGTGAATATCCAAGGCCAGATTTGAACTCAGGTCTTTCTGACTTCAGGTCCAGGGCTCTATCCACTGAGCCACCCAGTTGCCTCACCATCTTTGCTGCCCTCTGTATATTCTCCAGCTTATCAATGTTCTTAAACTTTGATGCACAGAAGTAAGTGAGCTTTGAAGAGGCTAGAACTCTCCATCAGAGGCAGCTGATGGCACAGTGGACAGAGTATTGGGCCAGAAGTCAAGAAGCCCTGAGTTCAAATCTACCCTCAGGTACTTACTAGTTGTGTGACCCTCAGCAAGTCACTTAACCTCCATTTGCCTTAGTTTTCTCAACTGTAAAATGGGGATCACCTACCTCACAAGATAGGATCAAATGAGACAGTATTTGAGATCAAATGATGATGAGGATCAAATGAGACAATAGTTATAGAAGTACTTTCTTATCACAGTGCCTAGCACATACCAGGTACTACATAAATGTACATTCTTTTCCCTTCCCAGTATACAGTGGACTCTTACATCCATACCCCTGGAAGCCATGCCTCCTCTTAATGCAGGTTAAGGTTCAATTAACTTTTTTGATTGCTATGTTAAACTACTGAGTCATATTGAGAATGCAGATCACTATAAACACTCAGCTCTTTTTTCAAAACAGTTTTCCAATCATGCCTCCCTCACCTTGGTGACAGTTAAGATGGTGGTGGGCTCACTGTGAGTGCCAGGTAAATACTTAGGTTCGTGGACTTTGTCTTTGTATTGAAATACATTGCATCACACACACACACACACACACATGCACACACATGTGTATGTGTGTATATGATGCAGGGAGGCATTAGTAATTAAGCACAAGTAATCTGGAGTCTCCCTCGTCCTAGGTCAGTGATCTTACCTTTCAACCATGTCATTTATTGACTAATTGTCTACATTTTATAAATGTGATACAATCAGGTTGTATGAACAGTAAAGAGGAGATTAAATAAAATAAAAAATAGGAAAAATAAATAATAATAAAATAAAAACAGGGAAAAAGGAAGTTAAAATAGAAAGGCCAACTGCAATCATCTTTTCTGGTTTATATTTCAATAGGTATATTGCCTCCCAAGTGTAATTCTCTGACCTGGTTTTGCTCTACTCTGAGGATGTTTGTGGGTACATTTATTTAATCACAAAAGCCTCAAAAAAATTCAAAACAAAATTACCTTTCAGTCATTTTAACTTAAAAACAAATGTGGGCCATAGAATTCTTGTGAGAGGAAGGGACGTGTGCAATAAAATCACGAAACAACAAAAAGGGTTTTGAATATCCAAAGAACTGAGAATAGTGTCTTTAGAATGGGAGCTTTCCACAACTCCAGCTGTTCTATGTTTGGGAGGACAGGTAGGCAAGTAGAGTAGGTTCGCAGGATCTTAGAAACGGAAAGGATTTCAGAAGTCATCTGGCCTACCTTGCAGTCACATATGAGGAAATTTAGATATTAGGCGGGAACTTGTCTTGGTTCTTATTGGCACGTGGCTGAGCTCCTGGTGGGCTGGCCTCCTGTTCTCCTGGAATTATCCATCGAATATTAGGTTTTTCTTCTGTTGGCTACTGTCACATATCACTAGGATGCCTGGGCCATTCTGTCATGTTTACAGGTTGCAGGGGAAAATGTCAACTGATCTGTCCAGCTCCCAGAGCCAGCATGCTGCAAGCAGGACTCAATTGTCACTCGATTATTGCCATGGCCTCCTAACAGGGCTTATCACTTCCACCCTCTCACCTCTCTAATCCATCCTTCTTCACATTAGTGTCGCTTGGGTCTTCTTTACTCAGAGATCTGGCCACATCACTCTTTTTGCTCCAAACCTATTTGTGAATAGCTCCCTAATGCCTCATCAAAATATTTAAAGCTCCTTAACCTGGTATTCAAGGCCATCTACTGTTTGGCACCATTTTCTCTTTCCAGTTCTTTCTGTCTCTGTCTCTCTCTTTCTTTCTTTTTCCTCTCTCCCCCTTTCTCTCTCCTCTCTCTCTCTCTTTCTAACTCTCTTTCTGACTTTCCCCCTCTGCTCTCTCTCTGTCTCTGCTCTCTCCATCTCTGCTCTCTGTCTCTGTTCTCTCTCTGTCTCTGCTCTCTGTCTGTCTCTCTCTCTCTTTGTCTCTCTGCTACACATGGCACACTTCAGACACTTCAGATTAAAATGACCCTCTATCACCCCTCAAAAGTCATTATCTAGCTTTTGCTTGAAGAGGCCCAATGAGGAGGAAGGTCCTGCCTTTGGAAGTGGCTTGTCCTGATCTCAGAGAGCTCTGTCTGTTAGAAGTTCTCCCTCACATTGAGTTTAAAATTGCTAATTTGGAGCTTTCCATGAACCAATCCTAGTTGTGTCCTCTGGGTTCCAGGAGGATGATTAGAATCCTTCTCAATCCTTTCAAATTCTTGTAGAGCTTCAATAAACTAAAGACAGATACCATGACCCTTCTACACCTCCTCTCTGAGCTAAATACCCTCAGTTCTCTTAGGGCGTGCTCTCTAGGTCTTTGACAATCATCAGTTTATTACTTGTTGTTTAGTTGTTTTTCAGCCATGTCTGACTCTTTGTGACCCCCTTTTGAGATTTTCTTGACAGATACTGGAGTAGTTTGCCATTTCCTTCTCCAGCTTATTTTACAGATGAGGAAACTGAGGCAAAGTTAAGTGACTTGTCCAGGGTCATACAGCTAGGAAGTATCTGAGGCTGGATTTGAACTTGTGTCCTCCTAATTCCAGGACTGGCCCTCTCTATCTACTGTGCCACCTAGCTTCCCATTATTTTTTTTTTTATAACTAGTTTTTTACTAGTCTTCCTAAAATGTGGTACACAGAAGTGAGCACAGTACTTCAGATGTGAGTGGCCTAATGAGCAGAATATAGCAGGGCTATCATTCCCTCCCTCATTCTAAATGCTCTGCTTGTCTTAATGCAGTGCATGGAGCCATGGGCCTGAAGTCAGGAAAAACTGAGTTTGCATCCTGTCTTAGACACTGAATGGCTATGTGACTCTCCCTCATGTAACTATCTGCTTCAGTTTCCCCATCTGTAAAATGTGGCTAATAATAGTACCTCTCTCCCAGGATTGTTGTGACAATAAAACAAAACAATATTTGTAAAATGCTTTGCACACTTTAGAGCATTTCTAAGCTCTAGATACTGTTATTATTCACTTAGTCTCAAATCACACTAGGTTTTTAGCTCTTTTGTCATACTGTTGATGCATGCTGAGATTGTATCCCCTCCTCCAAATGGTTAGCTCTTATTTCCCTTTCTGTTCTGCTTGGCCTTCTTCCTCTCCCTTGAAGAGAAAGAGGTGCTTTCCCTGACAGCCTCGTGGAGAAAAGCACCCCAAGTCACATTGCTTTTGTGGCAACTATTAATTGCTTCCTGAATTTATAGAGCATAAATAAAATAGGTTGCCAGGGAATGAATTACTGAGTGGATAAATGCCATGCCATTAATGCATTGTTGACCTTCACCCCAGAAGATGACGTGTGATTCAAGAGAGCTCTTAAGAAATTTACCAGAACCCATTTCAGCTGGAGGTGATGTGTTTTAAATCCTTGAGTAATGCAATGAGGGGAATCAAATTAGATAATAGTTTGCAGAAACCTGCTGGGCAGGAAGCCCCATGGAGGGAGAATAGTTTCATCCCTCAGCATTATCATACTGCATTGTGTTGGGGAGGTACCTTGGTTCCATTGGTCTTCAGTTGTTTGTTGGCCTGGATTTGCATAGTGACACCCCAGTTGGACTTCTAAGTCCACATTTAATCCTTCATATGTGGGATTGTTTTAGCATTATGGTCCCTTATTATTTTCATTAAGAGGAAAATTCCCATTTTCTTATATATTTAAGCTCTAATTTTTAGTTAACATAAAAGGAAGGAGGGAAGCAAAGAGGTCAGAGATTTAGATAAAAACATGAGATTTAAAATGGGAAGGAACCTTGGAGACCTTGTGGCTCAGTCCTCTAATTTTGTAGATTTGGAAACTGAGGCCCAGAGAGGGTAGATAATTTTCTGAAGGTCGTACAAATAATTGCATCCATTCCTCTAGTCTCCTTTGCAGGGGTCTCCATTAAGATTTTTCAGAGAACCACATCCAGGTGTAGCAAATAGTTTAGTGGGTCCTAAATGCATTTTCAGCCAATTTGGATATCAATCCTTCTTTAAAAATAGAGAAATATCAATAGATGACATTTGTACATAACTTAAAGGATTTCAAATCAAAATACATACATTTTCTCATTTCTTCCTCACAACATCACTTTGAGATAGGTCATTATCCCCAAATTCAGATAAGGAAACAAAACATGAGAGATTTTTAAATGGTCACATAACTAGTAAGTAGCAAGATGGTCTCTGAATGCAGGTCTTTCCAGATTCAAAGTCCACACTTTAACAAATATGTTGGGAGTAGCTGGCACTCCTTTCCCTGGCTTACTTACCCTCACAAGTCTCTGAGGACAAATACAAGAGTCCAAAGAAGTGTCTGAACTCTAAACCAGAGTGTTCTATGAGAAAGAAAAGAGAAAAACAAGCTTACATATCAATCCATATTTCTATTGCACACCTACTAAGTGCAAGGTGCCTTGCTACAAGTGCCATCGAGACAGAAAGATGTATAACTATTAAATTCAACAAATGATTATTAAACTCAATTCAACATTTATTTCTTTGAACATTAAACTGTAATCCTTTATTTTTACATGACCAATAAATCTTAATTTATCCTTTTTCTTTCCCCTCTCAGACAGCCATCCCTTATAATAAAGGATTTTTTTTTAAGTGTGAAGGAAAATGATCCAAATCTTCAGTAAAGTCTGATATTATATCCAGAATTCCACACCCAAAGCCCCCTCAAAGAATAGAAACTTGGAACAAAAATGGAGATAATTTGTTGGTCTTCTATCAGCTGCCATTTCATGTCCTCTCTCATTCAGTGACATGAAGATATAGCCCAGGCTCCCCTATTTAGTCCTGCTCTCACAAGGGAGAGGTAACATGGTGTGTTAAATGAAACTCTGGACTTGAAATCAGAACTGATTTCTGGTCCCAACTCTGCAACCTACTGCTTAAGTGACCATGAACAAATCCTGTAATTTCTCTGAATCACAACTTTTCTCATCTGTAAAAAGTAATATTGCAGCCCCATCTCCTCCACTTAAGTCCTTCTTTGATGCCTCATTCTGTCAAAAAGTAGACCTTGAGTCTAGCCAAATTGGCTTTGTCTCTGTTCCTCACTGTCTATCTCCAGTCTTTGTGCTTTTGCACTGACCAGAGAATCTTCCCCTTAAGATCCAGCTCTAACACCATTTTTTACATTAAACGTGTCCCCTCCATCTCAAATAACCTTATATTTAATTATTTTGTATGTATTCGTATTTATTCACTTTATATATTTATATATACTTTTTGTCTCCCCCATTCGAATGTAAACTCTTTGAATGTAGCGATTTTTTTTTCTATTCTTTGTATGGTGAGATTTCTCACAAGTAGAAGGATGCTGTGGCTTACTCTCTCAGAGCCAGTCAGCTATCTCTGCCCCTCAAGATTCTAGAGGGACAATGAGATGGCAAAGTGGATAGAACTCTGGGCTTGGAATCAGGAAGACTCATCTTCACAAGTTCAAATCTGTCTTCAGACACTTACTAGCTGTGTGACCCTGGGCAAGTCGCTTAACCTTCTTTGCCTTAGTTTCTCATGTGTAAAATGAGCTGGAGAAGTAAAGGACAAACCAATCCAGTATCTTTACCAAGAAAACCCCAAAGGGGGTCACAAAGAGTCAGACATGACTGAAAAACAACAGCGTTCTTGGATAAGGTATTGGGGGCATCTTCTCCAGTCTTTAGCTCAAGCCCTAACAAAATGTATTACCCCTGCTTTTAGGTGCCAGTAGCTAGGAACCCAAAGGAAGACCATACAAAAATTGAACACAGGATAGTAGCCAGGTAAAGAAAAGAGAGAAATGAGGGGAGAGGAACAAGGATATAAGGAATAAGAGGTTAAAAAGGAGGGATATGAGGACTCCAAAGATCACCTTTACTTGCTTCATGATCTGGGACACCATTCTGATTGTAGGTTGCAAAACATTCATGAATGATCTTGTTTATGAGAAAAAAAATTCTGTGTGTGAGCAACAGCTGTTCTTTAGACTAACAAAAATCTCTCTTGAAGGAGCAGGAATAAGTAGGATTTAGTCTGATAGGGTTGGTTTAAGGACAACAATACAAAATGAGCTGGATAATTCTCACTTCACTGGTTCATTAACCACAGGTAGTGGATTTTAACCTCTTTTTACTGAGAAAGCAATAAGGAATTGTATCTGGGATGCTCTGTGCCCTTGTTATATTTCTTCCTATCTACTCAATGCTAATCAACTCCAGGTGTTTTACTTCAAAACCGACATTGACAGTAGGTAGCTAACAGTATCAATGCAAAGGTTTCCATATACCTAGAAAGTTGGTGCAGGGTTTGGGTTAGTCATGTTGTGGGCCAGGACATTAGTGCAGCTGGAGTAGCTTGAATTAATCCCTACACTTTTACATCACTAATGTCACTGTGACTTAAGACTTTATAGAGAAAACAGGAGGCAGTTTGAGTGAACTTCACCCCCAGGTGGATTGACCTTGGACCAAGTGGTAGGCCTTTTGGAAAGGAGTATGTAGGACAAGTTTAGGACTTTGGCAGAGCTAAATAGAACCCAAAGAACTCCCTTCCTGACTGCTTTTATCTTTAAACCAGGGGTTTTTTATCTGCTTTCATGTCCCTGTAGACTGCTATTACTGCCTTGAGCATCAATTTTGTTGTTGTTCAGTCATTTCAGTCACGTCCGATTCTTTGTGACTCCATTTGAGGCCTTCTTGGGAGAGAAACTGGAATGGTTTGCCATTTCCTTCTCCAGCTCATTTTACATATGAGGAAACTGAGGCAAATGGGGTTAAGGGACTTGCCCAGAGTCAGGTAAATGTCTGAGACTGGATTTGAACTCAGGAAGATGAATCTGCCTGACTTCCACCCAGCACTCTATCCACAGTGCCATCTAGCTGTCCTGGGGGCACTGTCTTTACCTGGGCACTATTAAATATATTTCTTATTAAAGAAATAGATTATTTGAACTCTTGGGCTTTGAGTATTCCATTGCATTCCATTCATGGAACCATGACTGGGACACTTTACTGTGGTCAAGTAACACAGGGGCATGCATGCAGGACACAGAACAAACTCAGAGCCACTTAGTCCTTATGGAGGATGGGAATGGGAAAGATTTTCTCTCATGTGCTTATTGGGGGGGGTTAGAGGAGAAAGAGGTAAGAGGGTCTTGCTTAGGAAATGTGGAGGGAGCCAGAAAAGAGATGAGAATGTCCAGAGAAGGGAGGACCAATGAGAAACTGTGGCTAGGATTGACCAACTGTGAAATTCCACTAGAATGTGAGAGTGTAGGGGCCATGGTTTAGCAAGTAAACATGATACTTGCTAAACAAGGCGGCAGAAGAGAGAACAGGGAGGGATAGATTAGGAGGAGGGAAGGAAGACAGGAGTAGGGCCCAGTGTGGGGACAAAATACACCAGTAGGGACATTTGGAGAGGTTTGTTTAAAAGATAGAGGGTTGAAATCCAGAACTATCCTCTCCCCTTGCTCTATGGTCCATCCAAATTGGCCTTCTTTCTTTCCTTACCTATGACATTCTGTGGCCTATCTTCATACCTTTGCTGTCTTCCTTGCTTGGATTTCATTTCCTTCTCTCCTCCATCCACCTCTTGGAATCCCTAGTTTCTTTCAAAGGTCAACTCAACTACCAAGTCCTGCATGAGGCCTTTCCTGATGCCCTCCAGCTGCTAGCACCTCCTTCTCCTCCATCTACCATGTATTTATCTGGTGTATGTATATGTATATACACACACACACATATATACACACATGCACACACACGTGTGTGTATGTGTATATAATACATATATGTATGGTATATGTGTGTATAAACATACACAAACACATACTTATTTATCTCCTCCAATTGAATGTAAGCTCCTTAAAGACAAGACTTTTGTCTTTGCATCCCCAGTGTACAGCATAGTGTTGGACACATAGTAGGGGCTTAATAAATGTTGATTGCATGATTAGATATTTCCATGGAAACAGAGGGGAAAAAAAAGTAGCAGCTTGCTGATTATTACATTAAGATACCCTGGGCTTCATCGTTCCTCACATTGAAAAAATTGTAGGGGGTAGAATGGACTTGGAGTCAGGAAGAACTGAATTTGGATCCTGTCTCTGGGTAAGTCACTTACCCTCCCTCAGCCTCAGTTTTCTCATCTGTAAAATGAAGGAGGAGGGTGAACATGATGGCCTCTAAGTTTCCTTGCAGCTCTATATTTATAATCTTAGGGTCTATAAGGGTATAATACTATGTTCTGGATAGGGGAAGAAGAATTCTTTCTCAAAGACCAAGCCTTAAACCTAATTCACTCTGGATCTCGAGGATTTGACAACAAATAGTAGGTGCCTGCCCTCCTGGCTCACAGCGAATGTAAATAGTAATTGTTTCTCTTTTGGCCAGGAACCCTGAAGGTCTTCCCCTCCCAGTTTCATTTTTTTAAAAAAAATTAAAGTGGTCATCCTCTGATTCACTTTTTTTTTGCCTTTTTTTGGGGGGGGGGCCGAGGCAGAGCAATTGGGGTTAAGTGAATTGCCCAAGGTTACACTGCTAGTAAGTAGTGTTAAGTGTCTGAGGCTAGATTTGAACTGAGGTCTCCTGACTCCAGCGCTGGTACTCTATTCACTGCGCCACCTAGCTGCCCCAGCCTTGATTCACTTCTTAAAGAGTTCTATTCACTGAATGGGTGTTGCCTCACTCAAAGTGAGCACCTGAAAACACTTTGGTTTAAAAGGGACAAGGTCTCCCACTGCATCCCAGGTCATCTCCAGTAATTCTGATCAATATCTGGCCATGGGACCCAGATGATTCTGGAGGAGAAACTGAGCCTGATGATTTTGCACAGTTCACCTTCACTCAAGTCAAAGTCAATTGCAAGTCATGTCATCTCCTCGCTGATGTCATGGTCCACTTCGAGAACGAAGGACAAACCACACAACCACAAAATGACCAGTATATGCAGAATTCTAAAAACAGAGGCCACGGTTAAAATCTTAGTCTTGAAAGAAATGATATTTAGAGAACAATTCACTTCAGACTAGAGAATTGGCTTCCTGAAGCCTTCCTGAGGTTTGCCATGGCTTTTTGTAGCCCCGGAGACATCCCTTTGACCCACACGTTGTCTTGGTTCTAAGCACCAAGATAATACTGTATTCTAATGTTCATAGTTCCTGCTTATGGTGATTGCTACTATCCTCCCCACCTTGCTGGGAGAGCTGTGTTATTTCACATGGAGGCGTTGGCTTGTGGAGATGTTTGCTACCTTCCTTAGGGAATTGCTTTCCTTGCCTCTATCTGTTTGCTGTTAACTCTCCTTAACTTGGCAACAAAGTTGGAATTGGACCCTTTCCATCTTCAGTATAACTACCAGCCACTTCCCTTTGGGCCATTCCTAAGGCAGTGTGGCCTATCTTCATATCCTATGGAACCCAAATTCAACGTACATAGAGTTTTCGTGACAGCATTCATATAGCATGGACTCAATATTTTAAGCTAAAATATGAAATTATTTAGGTATGAAAATACATACAACAACTTTTGTTGTGAAAATATACTTCATTTCCTCAATTTGGTTCCAAGAGTTTACCCACATCTCTTTTATCTGGAGATACCACATTCTTTAGGATTCCTTCACTGGCATTTGTGGGATCTGTCAATATTTCAAGTCTAGAAATGTTCCATGGCTAAATTAATCCTAAAGTATAATGGAAAATGGCAACTGAAGTTTTGGTCAAGTGACTCCCACGTGACTTTCCTTGGCCAAAAAAGCAAATGATAGCAAACAATTAAGTAATAGACAAATAGCTTCACTTTCTAAAGACAATAGCCTCAGTGCTTGTGTTAGTCCAATTTAGAATCTCAAAAAAGAGAAACAGCCATTCCCACCTCTAATATAACCACACTGTTTATTAATGGTATACAGACCAATGATGGAACATTCACTTGCACAAAAATGATATAAGGAGATATGCACATCTTCCTCACTAATACCTTTAGGTAACAATCTGGGTTTGGGTTGGGTAAATGAAGCTATACATGTAACCACAACCCAGAAAATTGGTTCTCAGACTTTAGCCTGATAAAGCATGGCCAAAGGTGAGTAGAGGTCTGTGAAATTTTATACTGGGGTAGATAAAGGGGAGCCAGAGTCATCTAACAAAAGTACCCAGCATACCCTAGGCTACCTTTGAATATGCCTATCATGAGTTGTTTAGATAAAGGTATATACAAGAGTTGCTAGAATTCCTATGGTATCAGGGGATCCTGTACTCATGCATTTATCTATCACTCCAATTGGATTGGAATTATAATTGTCCCACAGGTCCCCTTTTCCTCCTTCTAAGATGAGGGTTCCAGTCTAACCAGTGTGCACTAGTATCCTTAAAATACTTCATCCATTATCCATTACAGCTCCTCATCAATGAGCCTCCAAGCCACTTTTCTGCCATTTAGTCTTGCCTCTCCCAATTCATTCTCTACAGACATAGAATAAGTCTAACATACAGATCTGATCACATTACTCTATTAGTCAAAAGATTTCAATACTCCTCCCCTAACCCCATTGTTTTCTAACCCTTTATAATCTAACCTTACAAGCCTTAGTTCCCATTTTGCTCCCTCATTTATGCTGTGTTCCAGCCAAATTGAACATCTTCTAAAACATTTCACCCTTTCCAGCCCCTGTACCTTTGTATATACTTTCCTTCATGCCTGCATATATGTTTCTTTTCCTATCTTTACCTATTGAAATCCTACACATCCTTCAAGGACCAGTTAAAATGCAACCCCTTTCATGGTAATCCAACCAGCCAGGAATCATTTCTCTCTCCTCCAACGTCTCATGGTATTGTGCATACCTTTTTTATGTACTTATGTTTTGTAAATTATATATGTACATATTTATACACATACATATGTGCACACATACACATGTGTATATATACATGTATGTATATGTGTATATATGCATGTATGTGTATATATATAAAATGCATATATATGTATATACAAATGTGTGTATATATATATATATATATAAAATCTTTTCTCTGAAAGGCAGCAAGGTACTTGAGGACTGGGCCTATATTTTGTGTCTTTACCATATCTGTGTATTTCTGCCAGTGCCTAGACCAATACCCAGTACCTAGCCCAGGCCTCGTCCCCTACCTAACAGATAGTTAATATATGTTTTTGCAATAACTGAATGAATGAACGATAGCTAGAATTTATATGCATTTTGAGATTTGTGAAACTCTTCACAAATATCTTATTTGAGTCAATGAATGAAAAGTATGTGGAAGACGATGAGAAGACAGTCACTCTCAGAGCAGCAAGGTACAAATGATTTATGGTCTACAAAGAACCTAGACCAGAGTTAAAAGTTAGTCATAAAGGTCATTTAGAGGATTTTCAGCCATTATGAGGATTTTTTCTGACCTGAACTACGTCCTATCTCAGAACTCTCAGAATCACTATGGAAGAGACCCAAAAGTTCCAGCTGAATCTAAACTTCAGAGAACACCCCACCTTGTTCCTCCCTGCTTCACCCCTTTCTAAACTCCCTTCCCTCCAACTTTGTGAAGGGAAGAATGTTGAAGATTTTAATCTGTCTCCTCATTCTTGGAGTTATTCAGACATTTAGGGCTTGTCCTGGTCTCCAAGTTGACACATGGACCCTTTTCCTTCCATTTCTCTTTGCTACAAGAGCCATGGACTGGAACAGGGTCCAAAACCTGTACGGGATTCTGAGGAAACATTCAAATGTAACTTCCTTGAGGGTAATCACTGTTTTAAAAATCTTTGTCTTAGTATTCTCAATGCCTAGCATAATGTCTTGCACTTAATATTTATGTATTATTTTGGATTGGATTCTATTACATTTGGATTGAATTGGAGAGGAAACATGGCATACTGGAAAGAACATTAAATTCTAAATCAGCATACTGTGTCTAACTAGGTTCAAATTGCTGTTCCACCACTATCTTCATGTTCATTCGTAAAAAGAAAGCATCAGACTAAATGACCTACACCATCCCTGCCAGCTCTAAATTTTATCATCTAAACTTGAAACTTGCAATCTTCAAACTAGTGGGATTTCAGAAATAATTTACTCAAATTTCCATTTGGTGGAAGAGGAAGCCAAACAGAAAAGGTTAAGTGATTGTAGAAAGTCATACAGCAAGATAAAGGCAAAGCTTTGACTAGAACACAGGTTTCTTGATTTCGAAATATCATAAGATTTATAGCTGGGTTGGATTTTAGTCCAATTTGTCATTTTCTAAATGGAAAACATGCCCACAGTAAAACTGTGATGCAAAGTCAGAGTCTGTGACCCAAGATCCAATGTTCTTTCACTTCTACTTGAAGCTCCCCACTCTTCCCACTCCCCCAAGTATAAAGGGATGGGTCAAAGATACCATAAAATGCAGCCAAGGCTTTTAATGTGATCCTTTGGGTTTTGGGTAGCCACTGATTCATGTATTCTATGACTTTCAAAGAAATATAGAACCTTTCTCAATGGGGTCTCCAGGAAGTTTCTATAATTTTAACATTTTAATTCTGAACCTCTTTCTTAGGTGATGATAGGTGGGCTCTGAACTTCTTGGCTGCAGTACATGGGTTCCCAAGGGGCAGGTTCTCTTCCTGGTGAGATTCGGGATTGAGCCAGATTGGATTTGGGAAATTGGCCAGATATTTTTAAGAGGTGACTTCAGTGCATTCATGCCTCAGGCTCACTCACATGAAACTGAGAATATAGCATGAGGGTGACTGGGCTAGAAATCGTTCTTGGCACATAGGAGATACTTTTTCACTTAGTTAGGAACTTCAGAGCAGGTATTTATCACTTTGGTCCTGTCTGCTGTCATATAGTTGTACAGAACACACATTTCCAGGGATACGCAGATGAGTAGATGGGAGTTACTCTGGCCATTGTAGAAGGAACCTGTGGTCTTTTGCCTCTTTAGCTTTGAGTTACCAGGACTTTCAGTGCCTCTGTCCTCCCCTCTCCTACCCAGCTTAAGGATTCATTTAGCCAAGATAAGTCTCAAGAGATCCCAGAATCTTAAAAAAAAAAAATCAGAGCCTTGTTGGTTGGTGATGAATAAAGGATTTTTAAGTGGGTGTTTGCATAGTACAATGGAAAAATGGCTGGTCATCTCCAGTCATCCTGATGAATATCTGGTCATTGGATCCAGATGGCTCTGGAAGAGAAAGTGAGGTTGGTGACCTTGCACAGCCCTCCCTTCTTCAAATCAAAGTCAATGCCAGTCATGTCCCTGATGCCATGGTCCTCTTCAAAAATGAAGGACAAACACACAACATGGAAAGAGGGTTAGTTTTGGAGTCAGAGGACTTGGGTTCAAATTTTGCTTTGTCCATGGTAACTTGTATAACCTTTGGAAAATCACTTAACCTCTGTGTCAGTTTTTATTTGTAAAATGAGAAAGCTTGTCTAGATGATCTGCAACGTCTATTGCAGTACTAAATCAGTAATTTTGTGATTTTCTAATAGACTTCATTCCTGTGTTTATAATGGAATCTCAAGAACAAAGCATTCTTCATATCAACTATAGATAATTTTTTAAAATGCAGCAGATGGAAGATTCTGGGAGCTCTCTTATTGTGAGATGCTGGAAATCTCTCCTTACTTATCAGAGGCTAGATCCAAACCTTATTTGAGCTCTTTTTAGGAGCAAACGTAACCCTGGATTTTGTTCTCTTTATGCTGACCCTCCAGGGGAAGTCAGTAACAATACCTCTATCTTGAAACTATAGACACTGAGGCTTACATTTCATTGTAACTAAGTTCAATAAATATTTAATAAACTCCCACTATGAAGACAGAACTGGTCAGGTGCTGAAGGAAAAACCTAGATAAACAGGAGAGGAATTGTGCCTTCATAAGCTTAATTACTATGCAAAATAGAACCATGGCTTATAGGGCTGGATGGGATCTATGATTTATCCAAGGTCACATAGCCAGTAAATGACAGAGCATGGTATGGTGGGAATAATACTAGACTTAGCAGAAGCAGCTCAGTGATGTAGTGGATAGAATTCTGGGTATGGAGTCAGGGAGATTTGAGTTCAAATCCAGCCTCTGACATTTTCTGGCTGTGGGCCTATGAACAAGTCACTTAACTTCTATCTTCCTCTGTTTCCTTAACTGTAAAATGTACAATGTACATTTATAATATATATCAGAATAAATATAATATACATAATATATACATAATACACAACTGTAAAATATATAATAATAACATCTACTTCCCAGAGTTGTTGTGAGAAATGAAGAAGATACTTTTTGTAAAGCCCTTTGCAAAGTGCCTGGTACATTGTAGTTGCTTAATAAATGATGCTTTTCTTCTTTCCTTGGACTCAGAGGACTTGGTTTTATTCTTGGTTCTGACAATTACCTTTCTGATTCTCAGTTCCTTCATTCATCTAAGGTCGAAGTACTAGGTTTAGCTGTTGATGAGGAAAGTATTTTGTAAACTTTAAAGTCCTATATAAATATGTTATCATTAATGACCTTGACTGTCTTGACTCAGAATCCAGTGTTTCCCCCCCCCCCTCCTCTATGATGGCTCAGAAACATTTTAGATGCATAGACAAAGTACTGTATAAGTTCTAAGGAGGAACCTTGAGCCTGAAAGGTGGGGTGGTCCTGAAGATGTCACATAAGGGATAGCATTTGAGTGAGGTCTTGAAGAATAGTCTGATTTTGACAGGTTGAGATGGAGGCAGAATGGGAACTCAACCCAAGACCTAATATAAATGAATAATGTATTCAACAGCACCTAGAAAATAGTATAAATGAGTAAAGCTTAGAGCTAGAACGAATGGGGAAGTCAGTGAGAATGTGGTGAAGTGAGAATGAGCATTCATATACTATACATTTGGAGGAGAGCAGAAGAGAAATCTCATTACAGCAAATTTCATTACAACAAAGTCTTCAGTCTAAATCATGGGTTCATGTGTGTGTGTGTGTGTGTGTGTGTGTGTGTGTGTGTATGTGTGTAATGGCAGGCTGGGGAAACCCATGGCCCCCTTCTCAGATTCGTGTTTTTAAATAATTGAAGGAAATGCTACATTTCAGGTAGGGGTTAGTGAAATCTATCCATGGACCTCTTGAGGGTCTATGGTCTTCAGGTTAAGACCCTTTGTCTTTTGCAGTTTTGGTGACATGGTGATAGCTTCTCTAAAGAAATAATCTTGTTCAAAAAGCATTTCTCTCTTTCCTGGGCATATAATAATTGTCAGTTTCTATAACTAGAGTTCCTGATTATGTGGGAAAAGGAAAGTTGGACATTTCATAATTCTTTGGTTCTGCCATCCAAGTTAAAATTACTCAATTAATTTAATTAACTAATTGATTAAATTAACCTAACAACTGTCAGGCTTCCCCACCTCAAATGGTCCAGTCAGTTTGTCAGAAAACTCTCCCTCACCTTTCTAATCATTCACCCAAATAAGCCACATTTTCTCATAAAAGAGGTATGAAGTAGGATTGGAGGGTGAGCAGACCAATGGTTAGACATATCCTCAACCTTCTTCAATCCTTGCCCTTTCCCTCTTTCCCCCTAGGCCTATTTTATTATATGACATCTCAAGATGCAACTCTCCTTTCTAGGCCAGGGCTGACTTATCCAAGATTTAGGAAGAATTAAGACCCAGAGAATGTGAGAGATGGAAGAGATCTTAGAGATCCTTTAACTCAATACCATTATTTTATAGATGAGGAAACTGACTTGTCCAGTCGGTCTTCTCATATTGGTGGCAGAGTCTTCTTGCTCTATAACAGTGACAGTATGGCTAGGTTCACAGGCAGGGACTATTTTTTTCTCAGAACCTGAAGAGAAAAGAGGTGATTATTGCCTTGGTCAGTTGAGCAGATACAGCTGAGTTTGGAGGAGATATGACCCTATCATGAAAAGACACCTTGATTCATGGGACAAATTGCCATTGACCAATGCTCCTTTGAAGCTGCTTTGTGATTTATTAACCCTGGTATACTCTTTGGCTTAACCTCTTCTCAGCATTCTGATAATTCTTCTGGACTACAGCTGGGGTCTATTCCTTCTGCTTTATGTTTATCTGAGCCTGTTAGTTTTTCTTAATCACCAGCACATGTTGGCCCCATCTCCACAGGGCTTGGGGACCTAATGGTTACGTGTCTGGGAAGTGAAGAAGGGAGATCAGTGCACTGGTTTTTAAGATCCTGGTGATGTCAGGTATACATTTCCCATGTGGGAAAGGTGTTAGGTACAACAAAAGTGGAGGTGAATTCAGAATTATTAGCAATTGTCTGCAAACTTTTTCTGGAATGGGTGCCTCCTAACTAGAAGAGTCTCCTAGGAGAACCAGGTGGGGTCTTGAGAAGGTGGAAGAAGCACTGTTATCGTTGCATTCTGCTTAGAGGTGGAGGAGACAAGGATGGGCTTTACATACATCACAGACTGGAAACAGAAATATGAGCTGTCAGTC
>CM053584.1:47406852-47424674 GCA_028627135.1 Pseudochirops cupreus | reverse complement strand
GTCTGGCCGGCGCAGGCCCGCCTGAACAATCCGGATCGGAGAGGGATTGTGCAGTACTGTACAGCAGCTCATGCCAAGGGCTGGGGGTGGGGGGTGGGGAACTCCCAGTGTGTTTGTTGCTTGGGATCCAGGAGTGAGGGCTCAGCATCATTCACTCTGTCAGGGTATCTCGATGTTAATCACTTCCAAATGGCGGGGATGCAGGGAGGGGGCTCTTTTCCCAAATCACCCGAGGAATGTCTTGACTTAGGACGGAAAGGGAGGTTTTCCATGAACAGCTTCGCTTTCCAAAAGGGACCAGCAGTAGAATACGAGACGCCCATGAGCCTCTCCTAGCATCATCTATAATAATAACCATGTCTAAGAAACAGAGGGAGAGAGAAAAATAATCCAGGATAGGGTCAGATCTCATCCATTGACCTACAAGGTTCTTTCACGATGAACCACTGGCCAATAAACGACATCTTATGTATAGACTAAGCTCTTTTGCAAGACAGACTCTGGGTGTGTGTGTGTGTGTGTGTGTGTGTGTGTGTGTGTGTGTGTGTGTGCGCACATGTGCACTTGCATGCATATGCATTGCTATATGTTGTCTCTAGCTAGATATATATCGTATAGGATGTATATCACTCACATATAAGCATCCTGGCCCACTCAACTCTAGGGCACTTTGGGAAGGAAGAGAAAAGAAAGTCAGTAGCTTGCAAAATTCCTTCCTCTTATATCCCAATTCAGTCCAATTCAGTAGGAATTTATTAAATGTCTGCTATGTGCCAGGAATTCTGTGAGGAGATACAAAGGCAAAACAAAAATCATTCCCTGTCCTCCAGGACCTTACGTTCTACTAGGGGAACACATCATGAAAACAGATAAGTATATCTATGATACCTTCATCAATTTGAGCCCCCATCACCATAGTCATAGAGACAACCCCTGGTGTAGTGCTCTCTCTAGTTTCTGTGGGCTGGTAGTATCATCATATCCCCGAGTCCCAGGGCACCTTAGAGATGACCTAATGCATATTTTGGGTGACCTGTGTATTTGCTTTTTAAACAAAATGTATTTTGATGACTCTGTTTCTAAATAATTGATTGTCTTTGTAATCTTAGGCATTTTATTGTATGCCCTTAAAATATCATTTTATGAATGGTTCTGTGGACTTCACCAGATTTCCAAAGAGGCACATCACGCACACACACACACACACACACACACACACACACACACACACACACACACACACATACACACACAGGTGAACCCCTCCCGATCCAAGGCAATCCTTCCTTGAGGCTGGAGCACTTTTTTCCACCCTAAATGACAGCAGACAGAGGTGCATTCAGAGTGCATGTTGAACTTGAACCCAGCAGTGGGAAGAGCAGAGCGTTGAATCTGGCGCTAGAGTATCCATGATTGAATATTTTTCTTTTTTAATAGAAAAGTCTCTTTACTTTGAACCAATCATGTGACATCTGCCATGACAGTAGCAAACAATCTTTGTTGGGCAAACCTCAATCAGTCTATCCAAGATCAAATCTAATAATCACGGTCATGATGGCTAGCATTTATATAGCATTTAGTTCATGCCAGGTACTGTGCTGAGCACTTTGTTAATATTACCCCACTTAATTCTCACAACACATCTGGCAGGCAGGTGCTATTAGCAGCCCAATTTTACAGATGGGTAACCTGAGGCAAGAAGAAGTTAAATAACTTGCCAAGAGTCATACAGTTAGCATCGAAGATCAGATTTGAACTCAGGTCTTCCTGACTCCAGGCCCAACACTCAATGAACTATGGAGCCCCCTAGATGAATCTATCACTGAGACTGCATAACCTTCATCATCACTTAATATCTCCAGGCATTGGTTAACTTATCTGTACCATGAAGAGGTTTGACTCAGTTGTCTTCAGTGCTAAAGTCACATTATCTAGATGTGAAAAAGTGGTTTAAATTGAGAAAAAAACAAAAGTTGATCTTAATAGGTGTGATTCCATGCTGTGCCATTACTTTCAATAGTGTGACAGTGTCTTTACTTCTGTTTTTGGCTTAGATGAGTAACTTCCCTTTCACATTCTTTAATTCTTCATTGAGAGGTAGTGTGGCATATTAGACAGAAGCTGTTTGTGATGCTAAGAAGAGCTGGGTTCAAGTTCTGCCCTTTGACATACAATGGATGTGTTACTCTGGGCAAGACATAACTCTTTAGTGTCCTAGGCAACTCTCAAGATCTGAAGCTGCAGAGAAGGTGTCAACCTGTATTGATAGAAAGAGTTTCTCACCTGGAATTTCTCAGTACTAGTTAAATCACAGATCTGTTCCCTATTCCTGATTCTTTATTGGTATCTGAATCAGCAGTAATTCCATTAAGTTGGCTCTCTCTATCTGTCTCTGTCTACCTGTCACTGTCTCTCTGTTTGTCTCCCCCGCCCTTTTTCCTCTGCCATAGAAGTATTTTGGCCTTTATACAAGAAGTCCAATGACTGAAAAATTGTCAAGGTACTTTTCAAGATCATAGTTATCAGTGGTGGTAAGATTCTTACTTGCCTATAATCTGGTTTCATTCAAGTATTAAGTCTGCAGGCCAGCTTGAATACATGGAATTCATAGGGGAATGGTAGCAGTATTTTTAGTATTATCATTTTTCTGCCCAATTTTTCAACACAAAGATAAGAGGTTGCATTTACACAAACCAATGGAAGGAAGTCTTCAGGAGCTTTGTGAAGACATAACTTGGAATGGGCCAGTGAAATTTCAGGTTTAACTAAGAACTTGTGAAAATAAAACAAAACAAAACCCTTAATGAAAGGGGAGTTAACAGTTTAATTCATAAAGAAATTGTGTATAAGCTCCTGGGTTAATGCCAAAAGAGAAGATATTCCGTGTGTGTGTGTGTGTGTGTGTGTGTGTGTGTGTGTGAGAGAGAGAGAGAGAGAGAGAGAGAGAGAAGAGAGAGAGAGAAAGAGAGAGACAGAGACAGAGACAGAGAGAGAGACAGAGAGACAGAGAGAGAGAGGGAGGGAGAGAGAATTTCCACTCAAGAACCACAGAAAAATGAATAGGATGGTGAAAGGACTGGAGACCATGCTTTAAGAAAATTGATCCAAGGAACCAGGGATGTTTATCCTGGATAAGAGAAGACTTAAGGTGTGTCAAGATAGCTGTTTTTTGCGTATTTGAAGGGCTGCCCTTTTGAAAAGGGATCAGAATTGTTCTATACAGACACAAAGGACTGAACCAGGAGCAATGAAAGCTGTAGAGAAGCAGATTTTGGTTCCATAAAAGAAAAAACTCAAACTTCCTGACCCAACAATGAGTTGTCCTGAAGCGGAATGGTCTATTTCGTAAGGTGGTAAGTTCACCATCTTTGTAAACCTTTAAGCAGAGACTCCATTACTGCTCATAAGGGAAACTGTAGAAGAGATTCTTGGCAGGCTCTAGCTTGGACTAGGTGATCTCAGAAGTTCCATCTCAACTTTGAGATTCTATGATGTGTCCCAGATCAGATCCATGAAATGATACCATATTTCAAACTTTTTTCTTTAAAAATAATAAAACAAGTTTTTCTTATTATTTTGTTTTTATGTCACAGTCGCTTCTTGATAAAAACTTTCCCGTCTCCCAAATTGAATCCTTCCTCATAGCAAACAAAACAGTTAAACAGAAACAAATGATAGAAAGACCTGGTTTGACAAGGTATACAACATTCTGCTCTGTAGTCTCCTACATCTCCACTAAGGAGAGGGAAATATGTTTTATTTGTTCTCCAGGGGCAAGATTAGTTACTACAGTTATTCATATTTCAGCTTTTAAGTTTGTTTCTCAACTAAACCAGTAAGAAGTTTCTTTATCTTTCTCTCCCCCTCCTTCATGCTCTCTCTCTCCCCTTCTGTCTCCCTGTTTGTCTTTATCTCTGTTTCACTGCCTCTGTTTTTCTTCCTCTCTCCCTCTCTTTTTCTTTTTTTTCCCCCCTCCATCTCCTTCAGTCTTTTCTCTTTCCTGTCTCTTGTTCTCCAGCTCTCGGGTAAGCTGGCATTGCTTCCTTCATTGGTCAGCAGAATAAATGGAGTGCCATTTGTCTCTCTGTCATTTCTGGAGTAGGAAGGGAAATTCATCCTCCCTCTCTTAGACTGCAGGATTCCCTGTTGCTTTGCACCAAGGAGTTCACGTTACCACTCCCCCTATGCACAGCCACAGCATCTGTCTTCTGTTGGAGAAAACACATGGAGAATCTTTGGCAGTAGCCACAGATGATGGCCGACCTCCTGCTGACCATTGCGCTCTGGGTTCAGTTAGGCCATGGGGAGAAAGTGTGAAGAGGCATGGCCTGACACAGATCACTATCATCAGCGATTCAGTGGAACTGCTGATAGTGTGAAGTCATTCCAAGAAAACCATGCTATCCACCATATTATCTCTGGGAAAGAGCCTGAATGTGAAATACCTGTACTGCTCGGATGTCCACCAGCCTGCTCTTAGAGAGAAGACCAAGAAAACTGACAACACTGGACTTATTAACAGCCTATTCCAATTTGTACATAGTTGTCAATTATAAGATACTTCCTCCTGGAGTTTGAAGGTTGAGACTGGGGGGTGAGTGGGTAGGAAGAGCATTTGTAGTGAGACATTTCTGATAAGGAGTAGGGCTGATAGAGTATGTGCAGTTGTGTGAGCAGGCTGATGATAATAAGTTTTTGAATGAAGTTATAATATAGTGAAGATGTTGTCTGGACAGGTTAATGACAAGAATTTTTTGGATGAAATTCTAACATGGTATTAGAAACAGGCAGTAACAAGAAGTAGGGTTGGTAAATTAGCTATGTAAAGTTCACACATGGGTTTTGTGTGTGCAGTAATGTCTCATCAGTAGGCTTTTACCTACCATATCCTCACTCTTTGGCCTTGCATATCCTATCTTCATACCTCCCCAATCCATCCTATTGTTAAGGGTCTTTGAGGGCCCTGTGAAAGTCTATGAGTCAATATGATGCCAAAGGCAAAACAATACTAAATTTGAAATGGACACAGCTGTGAGTAACTGTAAGTCTATGGGCACACCAATAGTACATTAAACTTGGTTTTCAAGGGAGTAGGTAAAGTTTAGAGGTTCAAGGTGGTTAAAGTTAGCCAGGGGCTGATTTAGATGTAGTGGTGGCAACATCAACTTTCTTCTCTCCGTGATCCAAGGGTACTCTCTGGTCACATCTCAGTCCTGTTTGTAAAGGATAGCTTTGACTTTCTCTTCATCTATAATTATTAGTTCCAAGGCAAAAGAAAGTTATATGAAACCCATGTGAGCACTCTCAAGGTCATCTCCCCTTAACAAGAAAAAAATACAGCCCAAAGACTTCCAACTCCAGCTTGTTCCCAGGAATAGCTAATAAATCAAATTTCACTTGTACCAAAAATTTTATAGTCTCTTGGATTCCATTGTTACTGGATCTGACCTTTAATGCTCTTAGTTGGAGAGAACAGATTATAAAGAGTTCAAAGGAATAGTAGATAGGATGCTATAGCCAAAAATTCCAAGGGATAAGTCAGCTCAAGAGGGCTAGGAAGCTTTCAAGGACAAAACTTCGAATATATAAAGGGAAACAATTTTAATGGCTGGAGAAAATAGGAACTTTTTTGAAAAATGTGATATACAGAGAACTCAATGAACAACAGATTTTTTTTTAAACATACAAAAGTTGGAAGTAACAACAAGTTGGAAAACAAAAGGGAAGCATGGTCGTACAAGACTTGTGTCAGTTTTGCTAAAATTAAGAATGAATGAATGAAGAGGCATTTATTAAGAACTTACTATGGGTCGGACTGAGTCTGGAAATGAAATCTAAGGAAAACAAAAGCTAAATTAGGGTAAAGAGGATGAACAAAGAAGGGAAAGACTTGTTACTCATTGTTTGGGGGATGAAGATAACTTGACAGAAAAGTTGGAGCCACCCAACTTTCATTTTGCTACTATTTCCTTTGCCAAGGAAAATGTTCTTTGGATTGGAAAGGACAGGACAAATATAGCTAATAGGGAGTTAAGATCCAAGATAAATATGGCTATACTAAGACATCACCTAGCAGCTCTTGATGAATCCAAGTCACTAGGCTTGGATGAAGTACTTCCTGGGTACAGAAAACCTAGAGATGTGATATTGCTAAACCACTGTCAACGATCTCTGAAAGATTTTGTAAAATGGGAGAGGTACTACAGGATTGGAGAAGGAAAAATATGCTTGATTTTTAAACAGAGATTAAGAAAGCACTACCAGTGTAGTAGGCTGCCTTGAGAGCTCATGGGTTCTTCCTTACTAGTTTCTTAAAGCAAAGGCTGGATGTCACTTGTGTCTGTTATAGATGAACTCTTGTTCCAGTTATTGATGAAACAAGATGGCCTCTGAGGTACCTCCTGACCCTAAGAAATTGTATCTTTGTGAGTGCTTCAAAGGCACTCCTTAGCTCTTCACTCACCTTGCTAGTGCATGAATAGCTTTGCCCATTCCAGATACGAGCCATTTAAAATGGTTTTAGGTAGGGTCTCCTTTGAATGAAGCATTTGGTAATCATTCTTAAGCACCATAGATTTTTTTTTAATTGAAAAGGCCATCTAGGCTAATTTCCTCATTTTACAGAGGAGACCAATATGTAAGATTAACAAGAAAGAAAAGATTGTATGCCCAATCTCCTTGGATTGAACACTTTTCCCACCACAATTGTACAGTAGAGTTGTAGTTTACATTTTATATAACTTTTCCTGACCTTTAATACCTGTCATTATCTTATCAAGGAGATGCTCCATAAAATATTTGTAGATTAACTCTTGTGCTAATTAGCATTCTAAATGTTTATCGGCTGCCTACATGTAGCTCCCCCAAAGAGGCAGAGTACTTAAACTCTTCCTCCTCTTTCATCCTCACTGCTTTGTAAATCTTAACAACTTTTAAGTTTTATTTAGCATTATTTTTTAAGACTGGATCTCTCTATTGGGCAGCTAGTTGGCACAGTGGATAGAGTGCTGGGCCTGAAATCAGGAAGGCTCATCTTCCTGAGTTCAAATTCACCCTCAGACACTTAGTAGCTGTGTGACCCTGGCCAAGACACTTAACCTTGTTTGTCTCAGTTTCCTCATCTGTAAAATGAACTGGAGAAGGAAATGGCAAACCAGTCCAGTCTCTTTGTCAAGAAAACCCCAAATGGCATCATTAAGAATTGGATGTGACTGAAATGACTGAACAAGAACAATAACAACTTTCCGTCTTGCCTGTGCTGGAAGTGTAGTTGCCACTCATGGGCCCAGTTGATTGGCATGGGAGCATTAACCCATCATGTTTTTCCTATCTGTGTTGGTTCTCCTTCCTTAGCCAGCCTAGTGCCCCTTCTCATCACCCATAGCAACTAGGGGTTCACCATATTGGTGCCAGACTTAGTGCCAACATGAGAACCATTTAATGTGGTCCAGCTCACAACTCTTGACCTCAAGTGATCCACCAGCCCCAAACTTCTCCACTGAAAGGTATGACATATCCAGTCCTTAAAGCATTCTTTAAAAGTAGGTTTTTAAAAATCATAATAATTATGCTTATTATCAGCAGCTTTGGTACCAGTAATAGGGATAGAGCTAGAAACTGGAAAAGATAAGGTTGGTTGAGGGATTAGTTCTGTGTCTGGTTTGGTATCCCACTAAGCTTCTCTCCTCATGCTTCTACTCTCTTACCCTAAGCTGCTCCCTACTGTAGTACCCCACTTCTTCAGGGAATGACAAGTATGCCAATCCTTTCCCCCTCCCCTATCTCCACTCTACAAAAATACTAACCTTATATGTTATTCTTTGGCTGCTCTGCTCTTTCCTAGGTGATTCTGAATACTAATGAGTTAATTAGATGAAAAATTTCTTGTTAATGCCTGATATAGGCAATGGGTTAACTTTTTCAGGAAGCAGAAGACCTTTTTGGTATGCATCTGTTAGCCTCAGTTTCCTCATCTGTGAAATGGAGATAATTATGCAGTAAAGCTTGTTCTACCTACTTAACAGGGCTTTAATGAGAATAGCATGTTATATAAGCCTTCAACTGGTATATAAATGTTGGCTATTATATATACAACTTGTGATTATCTATGCTAACAATGGAAGGTGAGGAAAACAGCACATTGTGGTAGAAAGAATACTAGATTGGCATTCTAGGACCTGTACTGGAGAGCTAATTCTGTTTTTTGTTAATTGTGTGATCTTGGGAGAGTCATTTACCTCTCTTGGCCTTAATTTCTCATCTATCAAGTGAGGGATTGGACTAGATAAATTTTAAGGTTCCTTTCAGCTCTGATTCCTATGATCCTATGGAACAGATAATATAAAACAGATAATCCATCATTTATGTTGGAGAGGCTCTGGCTTCATTCCAACACATACTTACACAGACTCATCCTCTTCCGTGTCAAATCCCGGCCCTCTCAGTTTAATGCTTTGATCAGTGGCCCAGCCCTAGTGGAGTAGGAGGCTTCTTATAGTTAAGATGATACTCAAAGAAGATACTGAAATCCAAGGCTTAACAAATTCTGCATATCATGACATCATGACCCTTGGAATGTGTTATTCTTCAGATCAAACATTTCGAGGGCTGAGTTTTGGAAGATCATTGAGTTCAAGCTTTCCCTCCTTTGTCTAAGGACAAAAAAATTCACCTCTCTGGTACTCAGTTTTCTCATCTTTAAAATGGGGATAGTAATTGAACCTACATCACAGAGTTGCTGAATGGATCAAATGAGGTAAGGTATGTTTGTCTACATTTTTTCATACCAAAATGCAGAAATTCATAGAAAGTTCTCAGCCTTCTCAGTAGGGACTGCCCCTATTTTATCCAGGATGGGGTATCTCCTCTTTCTATCTATACAAAGAAAACGGAAGGGATAAGTAGAAGTTATCATTAGATTGTAAGCTCCCTGAGGGCATGGACTGCCTTTTGCCTATTTTTGAATCTCCAGGGTTTAGCACCATGTCTGGCACATAGTAGTCACTTAATAAATATCGAATGAATGAATGAGCTCAATGAGTATTTTCTTGCTACTTCATAAATTATCCAGGAAGCATCCTAGGTAGATGGACTCAGTTGCCACTTCTAGGCTTTCCAGGAGATTCTTCAAAACATGCCAGCCAATTCTCAGTAATCTTAACTTTGATTTTGTAGAAAAAAATTGTAGGCATCTTAATTTGGGGGCTATCTGATATGACTAAGGCTTATTTGCCTAGATTTTCTATAATCCACTTGCAAGTAATTAATAATAGTTTGTTATAAAATAATTACCTGTTTCCTGTAAGTGGGGATAACAATGGCATCTACTTCATTGTCTCATGTATCAAATAACATAACATAGAAGAGTATATTCCAGACATGTGTTTTATAAAATGAGGTCTATAGTTGGCCTTGACTAATTTTCAGCAACACAGAGAGGTCCCCACAAGGAAATTCCCTCAATCACTGAAGTTCTACAACTGTTCTCCAACATAGAGTGTGAGGGAGTTGCCATGGCTGCTGTCCAGACATCATGTATAATCTACCTAGCCAGATTTTCCTAACATTAAAGTAGCCCTTCTATCCATTCTACCAGGACAACTCTTAGTCTTTGTGTATATATGTATAGGTGTATTTATGTGTATTGTTGCTGTTCAGTCATTCAGTTGTGTCCAACTATTTGTGACTCCGTGGATAACTTTAATACTACCCATGAGATTTTCTTGGCAAAGATAGTGGAGTGATCTGCCATTTTCTTTTCCAGTGTATTACCTTTTGTCAGAACCTCTCCACTATGACCTGTCCATCTTGGGTAAACCTGGCACAATATAGCTCATCATTTCATTGAGTTACACAAGTGAAAAGTCAGTGATCCAGAAAAGGATAGACAAATGCACGTATACACATATACATATGTGTGTATCTATAGGTATCTATACATATAAATACCTACAATTATATGTGTATGCATATGCATATGTATGTGTGTAGATGAAGTAACTAATCCTTAGACAAAATGTCTCCCAATTGGTCAGGGCCAGAACCAAGACTAAGAATGGAAATTCCTTGGCTCTCTGTCCAGATTACTTTCCACTAGCTCGCAAATGGGCTGTATTGAGACAAACTGGGTATGACATAGAGAAGAATAATTTTATATCTTACTATTCCCTTTAACTTTGAAAATAATTTGTTTTTCATTGTAAACAGAAATAATAGCTGAGATTTCTCCATTGCTTTAAGGTATACAAAACACTTTGCTCACATTCACCTTTGAAGGCATGTAATGTAAATATTTCACCTACATCTTACTGATAAGGAAACATGCTTCAGAGACAGGAAGTGGTTTGTCCAAGATCATAGACCCGGAGAGGGGTGGAGTTTAGACTTCAGCCCTGGTCTATTTATTCCAGGTCCACATTCTGTCCCATGACAACTTGTTGCTGTTACTAGCTGAGCTTAGGTTAAGGATAATGTGTCATATTGTGGTTTAAAAAGAAACTTTATAAAGTAAAAAGCATACAATAGGTACTTATTGCATCTCTTTTGAATGAATCTATTCTTGGAATCTGATGAAGCCATTTCCTTATCTATCAGTGCAGCCTTGGCTATATCTGCTGCCCTCCCCCCTTCTTTTTGCCTTTTTGTGGATGCAGGGGACTGTTGCTGGGAAAGAAGGATAACTGGCTGCTGGGTAGGATGATATCTGGAGGAATAGGTCATTGGGATGTGAAAGCCAAGTCCGTGACCAGCATGGTCTCAAAGGGGCTTACATTTTGTGGTTACTTGGACAAGAACAAGAGGAACTTTTCCAACTAAGGAATGCAATTTTCCTCTTCTCATCTGTCTTGTACTTTTTTATATATGTGGGGGGAAGTTCTGTAAGCTACACCAAAACACCATGAGGGGGCTATAAAGTCATGCACGAGCAAAACCTTCTTGGTCCCCAGCATGGCTGAATTGAGTAAAATATCAATTGGGAGCTAAAGCCTGAAGGGCCTGATCATGGCTAAACAGAACAGGAAGGTCAATAACTTTGAAGATGTTTTAAGAAAGAAGTATAACAATAATAATAAGAATAATAAGAATAATAAAAATAAAATAGTGGATAGAGAGTCATTCCTAGAGTCAAGCAGATCTAGATTCAAGACTGGCATCTCTTACATACTGGTTGTATAATCCTGGGCAAGGGACTTGATATCTCAGATGATATATTAAGATTACAAGATTCTTAATCATAATCTGCAACAGTACATGGAATTTCCTCTCAGAGAGCTTCGTATTTGAATGCTGTCATATCTGATCCAGCCAATAATAACAATTTGACAAAAAGATTTTAGGGTTGCCATCC
Source organism: Pseudochirops cupreus (assembly GCA_028627135.1). Lineage (NCBI taxonomy): Eukaryota > Metazoa > Chordata > Mammalia > Diprotodontia > Pseudocheiridae > Pseudochirops > Pseudochirops cupreus. Next base: position 47,413,327 of record CM053584.1, on the reverse strand, counting down.
CAGGAACCTTCACAATACCTTGGTGACAATAATGTAAGTGGGCACCACTAACACTGTAACAACTGGGAACGAGTCTATTTGCCAAGTTGGTCTCCAGTGTCCTCATTTGTAAAATGAAGAGAGTAGATCTGATTTAATGTACATAAATGTATATTGAGAATTTGCTTTTCTGGATACTTGGTAAAAAGCTTCTTGAAGACAGGACTATTTCATTTTTTTCTTTTTATTCCCAGAATCACTTAACATTTAAATGCTTGCTGATTAACATGGATCGATTATGGTTACTCCTCTATCAAAGCAAATTGTAATGACTCCTCATCGTAGTGGACAAGCTCCATGAGTTGGTGTGGTTGACAAGATTCAACAACTGGTAGCCAGTGTTTTGGGCAAATCAACTCTATACCTCTGAGCTTCAGTGTTCTGATGTGTAAAAAGAGGGTGAGAGTAGCTGCAATCCTATCTCAGAATCCTTATGAGGCTCAAATGAAATACTGTACATAGATGGTTTTGTAAATTACATTTCTTTTTTCCTACCATTTTATTTTTTATCTAATAAGTATTTTTTTTTCTTCTCATTTCATCCTCAAATTGGAGGGGGGGGGGATGGAAAACAAAACCTTATGTAACAAACAGAAATGATCAAACAAAACAAATCCCCCCATTGGCCATGTCCAAAAAAACCATGTCTCCTTCTGCACTGTGAGTCCATCATCTTTCTGATAGGAGTGGCTAGCATTCTTTATCACTGATGCTTTGGAACTGTGGTTGGTCACTGCATCGATCATAATACTCAAGTCTTTCAAAGTGGTTTGTCTTTACGAGGTTGTTGTTACTATATAAAGGACCCCTCTGCTCACTTCACTTTGCCAGAGATTTTACAAGCCTTTACATGTTTCTTTCAAACTATCCCTTTCATCATTTCCTACTCTCCCATGGTATTCCATTCCATTCATATACCAACAGTTCAACCATTCTCCAGAAAATGAACCCCCCCCCCCACATACAGTTTCCAATTTTTTGCCACCACAAAAAAGTTGCTATGAGCACTTTTGTACACATGGGTCCTTTTACTCTTTCTTTGATCTTTTTTGGGGCACAAGCCAAAGAGAAGTATCATTGGGTGCTTTGAGACTGCTGAAATGCTGCTTAAAGAGAAATTGTTATTACTTAGTTTGGTCTTGAAAAGATGAGCCTCTACCCAAAGCACTCCCAGTTTAGCAGGACCTGTCAGAGTGTGTGCTTTATCAGTTAAATCCTCTCCCAAAGTAAAAAGTCTTTTCACCTTGATAAAAACAAAGACATTTCAGGGAGTCTAGACTTGAGTCTTGGACCTTGGGAATTCTTTTTCTTAAAAATAACAAACTCAATCAATTTAACTCATTAATATAATTTTACCACTAACCCAAATACTGACTTGTTTTCCTTTTATAGTACACTCCAGAATATGGCTGTGATCTTGGATACCAGAAAAGCACATTGGGAAAACCATTTCCCTTTTTCTTCCCCTCCTATGTAAATGTAGGAGTAAGGGATGAGACTCTTAATGTGGGTGCAAAGTGATCTGGTAATGGTCAGCTTGTATGTATGGGGAGACCCATTTTCTGACTCCTCCATGACCAATAATGTCCCTGAAGTCAATATTCTTATTTTCAGTTTGGTAACATGATTGAACTCAAGGGACTTATCATATGGAGAGTAAGAGATTTAAATGGTTTATAGACCCATTCAACATTAGATCTTGGAGATCTTTTTGTCCAGCCAGCTCAATTTACAGGTGAGGAAATCAAGATCCAGAGGGGTTAAGTAACTGGTCACATGTATACATACCAGTAGAGCTAGGATAGGACCTAGAAGTCTGGACTCCTGGGCCAGGGCTCCATCCTTTAGACCATGATGTGAGATGAATGAGGATGTCTTTGCAGGAGTATTTAGGTACACTATTTTTTTGGATTGGATTTTGGATTCCCATGCAGGAAGATGGAATTTGAGACAGAGGAGTAACCATAATGATAAATAATCTGATCTGACCATGGTGTTAGAATGGGTTAAAAAGGACTGGAATGTGTAACTTTGAAGGGTAGTGAGTTCCTTTTCACTGGACATGCTCAAACAGACACTAGATGACCACTTCTTGAGGATGCTGCAGAAGGTATTTCTACTTTGGGGAAGAGTTATACTACATGATCTCTAAGATGCCTTCTGATACCAAGATTCTCATTCAGTCAGTAAATCAACACTCATTTATTAAATGCTTATTATGTGTCAAGCACTGTGCTAAGAGCTGGGGCTATGAACAGAAGCATAACTTGACCTCAACAAGCTTTCATTCTAATGGGAGAAGATAACACATAAAAGGGAGATCAGAAGGGGAAGAAGGGATATACCATAGTAGGGGGGATGTACCATGGAGGAGGCCTAGTGGACAGGTCTGGAAAGTAGGAGCAGTGACAAGAGGGTACTGAAGAAATGGAAGAGTGAGAATGGCTGATTTGGGCACTTCCTCAAAATGGAGGTTCTTGGAGTAACTCACCACTTGGAGAAGGATGACATAGGAGTGGGGGAATCTTTCAGGGTGTGTATGTACAAAGTGAATAAATACATATATAGGTACTTGTATATGTGTGTGCATATGTATATGTGTATGTATGTATTTACATATATATGTAAATAATTTATATGTTGTATATAAGGTAGTTTGGGAGACAGGGCACCCACCAGCAGTTTGGGAGATCAGGAAAGGCTTTATGCAGAAGGCGATATCTGATCTACATTTTTAAAGGAAGAGATGAACTTTGTGAATCAGAATTGGGAGAGACTACATTCTAGGCATGGAAGACCACTGCCAAGGCATAGAGAAGGAAGATGGAGTGTCATGTGAAGAAGCCTAGTTTGGCAGGATTGCAGAGTGTCCACGGAATCTGGAAAGATTAGTTGTGGCCAGTTTATAGAGCATCTGAAAAGCTAAGGACAGGAAGTCATATTCTATCCCAGGGCCTCATTCAGGCCAGCCTTTCATAGCAGGGGCCCATGCCCATGACCCTTTGCTCCCCATCCCTTTGAAAATACAGCTTCCCTAGACCCATTCCCTGAAGACTCTACTCTTCATGAGGGGACCAGTTTGCTGGAGGTGATATCATTTTCTATCTTTTTTTTTCTTTTTGGAGGGCAGAAGGCAGGGCAATTGGGGTTAAGTGACTTGCCCAAGGTCACATGTCTAGTAAGTGTTAAGTGTCTGAGGCCAAATTTGAACTCAGATCCTCCTGACTCCAGGGCCAGTGCTCTATTCACTGCGCCACTTAGCTGCCCCCGTCTTGATGCAGGAATGTAATGAAAAGAACGTGGGATTTGGAAACAAAGGACCTGGATTCAACTACTCTCTCTTACTACCTAGTTGATCTTTGAAAAGTCATTTAATGTCTCTAGAGCTCAGTGAGGGGCTGGAACAGATGGATCATCAAAGAACCTATGGATATTTGTTGTTGTTGTTCGTGCTCGGTCAGAGAGGATGAGATTATAGGTGTGGGGAAGGATCAGAGAAGGAGGGAAGGAGGAGACATTGTGAGAGGTCTGCTCATGTCAACAATATTACATGCAAGTGCTATTCAAATATCATGCAAATTAACACCGGGAGCTCTAGCATGGATGAAAGGTGATGCAAATTTGCTTTTAATTTCCTTTTGTACAGTTGAACGTGCTATCAGGGCACCCAGGGGGCTCCTTGTGGGCAGAGTGATAAGCTTAGGCTGCTTTGGGGTGAACTATGAAAATTCACATCTTCCCCAAATATGGCAGATTCTGTGGATGCACAGAGTGCCCCTTCTGAGTCCCATTCTGTGCTGTAGAGGAACCCTGCTATCTGTGTTCCCCCAGTGACCAAAAGACTGAGGCACCAGGGAGAGAAAAGAGAAGGGAGACAGAGAATACACTGGATTGAAAGTTAAAGGCCTATTCCTTGCCACTTGTGGGGGATGTCACCTCGGTTAAGTCACTTTGCCATTTTGACCCTTGTTTTCTGTTAAAGTGCTGTCTAGTTCTAATCTATGACCTTATCATCCAAAGCAGATGAATAACCTACAATGATTAGGTCCAGGTTCTAGTGAAGGGGAGAACACTGAGGTAATCTAACCTACTTTTCCTCTCCAGAAGCTAGGGAAAATAGATTCATGAAGGGGGCTGTCCATGGGCCATATCTACATTCCTGCTTACCTCATAGAGGCAGCTTTGAGTACAATACCCCAGGTCCGTGACAGGCCACTGGGGTGGCCAGCTCCTTTGGCTGGGGATAATGATAGAGGCATACTGAGCAGACTACTAATACTGTGATGGGGGGAGGTGCTGGCCTGAGAGCCGCCATTTTGGCAGCATTCGGCAAGACCTGCCTTGATAATGAACCGCTTGTGACCCGGGGTCTCCCTGAGGGCACTGCCCTCATAAACAGCAGCCACAAACTAACCAATAGATCCAGATAGTCAGGGTAGATGTCCCAGAGTAACCGGGAAAATAAGGGATCTCAGTGACCTGGCACAGCCTCCTCAGAACTAAAGTTGAAGTCAAGTAAACTGGAGCATTGAAACACTCAGTGAGGAGGGACTATAGTTCAATGTATTTTTTTTTTTCCTGGCTGAATCTGTGATTTCTTCAGAGTGGAGAACTACTGGTTCTGCCTAGACTGACCAGTGACTTGTCTGCAGTTTATAATCCTAGAAAGCTGCCTGGGACATTGAAAGATAATTGATGGGCAAAGTCAACCAGGAAATCTATGTCTGAGGGGAAACTTGAACCCAGGCCTTTCTGACTCTATGTGTCTTCCTATTACATAGGAAACTAGAGGGCTTGGTGGATGAAGCACTGGGCTTAGAGTCAGGAACAACCGAGTTAAAATCTGACCTGCCTCAGTTTCCTCATATGTAAAATGGAGATAATGACTGTATTTACCTCCCTGGATTTTTGTGAAGATAAAATGAGATAATGTTTGTAGAGCACTTTGCAAACCTTAAAGCACTGTAGAAATGCTGTCATCCTTATCAATTATCACCCATAGCATCATTTCCAGTATACTTATTTATTTAATAACTTATAATGAGTCCTGGCATCTTCTCTATTAACTTAGCCCCTAAACAATTGGTTTTCCTCTTGTGTAAAGATGAGATGCTGATATTCTTAAAGCCATCCTAGGGTAGAGCCCAACCCCCAAACCAAGCTTAGGAATCATCTGGTGTTGGGGTTGCAGGGATAGTTTGGTAGGGAAGTCTTAAGGGAGGGGAAAAAAGGGTCCTAGAAAATGGGAATGGCTGAATTAGAAGAAGGTAGTGGGAAACCACAGGAAATCTTTGAACCAAAGGATGTTTAACTGGAAGACATAATTTCGTTCTGCCCCTTTATTATTACCAAAAAAGGAAACTGAGACCCATAATGAAACAAAGTAGTTTCATATTATTCCAAATCTGGAGGTTATTTGGACCCCAGGGCCCATTTACTCCAATCCTCTCATTTTACAGATAGTAAAACTGAGGCCCAAGGAAGTTAAGGGACTGGGACAAGGTCACACAGGCAATGAGCATCGGAAATGGGATTTCAACCCAGGCACTCTGACTCTAGAGCCAATGCCCTTTCTACTGTACCATGTTGCTATTTGTCTAGGGTCACTGAGAAGGTTGGCAACAGAGCCAAGGCCTAAACAAAGACCTAGATCTTTCGACCTCAACTCTGGCTGCTGCTTCACTATGATTTATCTCAGTAGTGGAAGAGTGAAGTATGGTATCAGACACTGAAAGGAATGCTAGTAAATCACTTCGTTATTGTTGGTAATAGTAATGACAACAACATTTTTCTTCTGGAGACTTCCAGAACTTTTTCTCAGTTGCCCTGTTAGCAGCCACCTATGCAGAGGCTTCAAGAAAGAAATATGTTTTAACATCCTGAAACTGAATTATTAAATGGGGATTAACTTCGTGTTGACTTTTCTTCATGGCTGATTTGCAGTATAAACTGGGTTTAAGGCATCTTTTGCTAAAACCTTTTGGATTTCGCTGGATCGCGTTGGATGAGACATTCATTAAAGATTTCACTCTGATGTTATTTGTTTAGGCTTTGATGCCCTTTTTCTGTTTTTTCCCCTTTTATTCAATAATGATATCTTTCAGACAGAGAATACCTTCCATCCTGTGGTATTAAAGGCTTTCTGTGAGAGAGAGCATGGCCTACTGGCTAGTGAATATGCCAAAAACCATCAGAAGATCTTACTTCCCATTCTTTAGTTGGTTCCTGAGCAACCACACACCCAGGGCCAACTTTAGACATGGCTTGAGTAGATGGCCACCTAAAAAGTACGATTTTAAAGGAACCCAAGAAAGGTCTTCCTGCTCTCCAAGTGCCTCCTCACCTTCACACAGATCCCCATGTTTCCTTAAAGGCAACGTCTTGGGTATTGGATTGAGACCTAAAATGCAAACATCCAGAGAAGAATGGAGAATAT
>CM053584.1:47389352-47404352 GCA_028627135.1 Pseudochirops cupreus | reverse complement strand
TCTAACAAAAAAGAGGGAGGTACATTTCTCCAGTCATTATAATCATACAATGTTTAATGGGATTTTATTGAGTTTTTCTGTTATGGTTGTTGACATTGTTACAGTAATTGTGTAGGATTTCTTGAATACCCTGTTAAAATAATTTAAAATAATTAAAATAATTTAAGTCAGGTTCAAGTGGTTCTCTCCTCTTCAGCTTTACAAAATTTGAAAAGTGGTGAGTTCATTCACAATTGCTCTGAGCCCCCAATTAGGAAATTCCTAACATGTAGGCAGAGGTTGGGTTCTAGAGGTTCTAGCTAATCTCTGACCTTTTTGTGGATAAGGCAAAATTCAGTTTACTAGAAAACTTTGAGTAATGAAATGAGATTCTATTTTAGTTTTTGTCAATAGACAAACATCCAAGGAGAAAGTTGAGGAAAAAGCCATCCTTTCCTTGAGACTTCACTCAGCTTGAATTTTCTGCTCTGAGGTGTTTGTAGAGCAAATGCCTCTCTTTAATAGCTCTTTTGTCTTATAGCTCAGTCCTACCTTTGCTCTTCAAACTTTGCTAATCATTCATCTACCCAAATTTCTGGAATTTCTCTCCTCACCCCCTTCCCCCAATCAATTCTTAACGCATTTGAAAATTTGGTATCATCTCTGGAACACAGTCAGGTTTTGCTGCCTATCAGAATAGACTTCCTGTCTTGTATCATTTCATTTCATCCAATGATTTTCAAAGACTTAAAACCTTTTCCCACTTAGTATAAGACTTTTGATTCATTGAGACATGTTCTTACCTAGTGAATGGTAAGAACCAGTTTTCTATTGGCTTTATATATTTCCATTAATTTCTGTTGTACTTTGGATGTCAGACTTTAATCAGAGATATTTGATGCACAGGTTGTTTTTTTTCCCTAATCAGTTTTCTTTCTTATCCAAATTGCATTGATTTGGTTAGTGCAAAAGCTTTTTAATTTTATGTATTTTAGATGATCTATTTTACCTTTAGGAATCTCCTGAATCCCTTGTTTGGAAGTAAATTCTCACCCTAAATCAACTTGTATCTCTTTAAGAAATGTCTCGTTTCATTTTCCTTATTTTTTTCCTCATGATGTGATCTTTTATGCTTGGGCTGATTATCCATTTGGAAAATAATGTAACATATGGTGTAAGATGGTGGTCTAAACATTTTCTGCCAAACTGATTTTTTTTGTTTTTCAAGATGTTCTTATTGATAAGGGAATCCTTCTGTAGGTAGGTTTTGTTCTTAAATCCATTAATTAAGTGGATATAGAATTTAATTATTCATGATCATGATTATCTTCTGTGTTCCACTGATCTATTTTTCTATTTTAACTACTATCATGTAGTTTTGATGATCATATCTTTCTCATTTAGTTTGAAGTCTTAAATGTAATTCTCCTGTAATTTCCATCTTTTTCTGATATTTTCTTGAGAAAGAAGATCTTGACTTTGTGTTTCATGAAATGGACTTTTAAAAATAAGTTAATCTGTCTAGCTCTAAATGGCACCCTCTTGGTAGTCTGAACGATGTAGTACTAAATATATAAACTATTTTCATTTTGTTATAGTGGCATGGCCACAAATGGTCAGTAAATCTCCTTCCAATTATTTAGGTCTACCTTTATTTCTATTAAAAAATGTTTTTGAAATGCTTTTACAGAAATCTTGAGTGTGCCTTGGTAGACTGACTTTCAGATACTTCCATTTACTTTTGAGTTATTTTGAGTGGGATTTCTCTGTCATTTCATTCTGATTTTCATTATTGCCAGATAGAATTGCAAAAGAATCTTAAAGATTTGTTTTATATTTTGCTACTTTGCTGAAGCTACTAATCATCTTCATTAGCTTCCTTTCTGGCTCTCTGGGATTTTCTAAGTACTGAACATCCTGTCATCTGCAAATAGAAATCATTTTGCCTCTTATTCCCAACATTTGTATCATTCATTCATTTTTCTCATCTTACTGCTACTACTATCATTTCTAGAATTATTTCAATCACTAGTTCTTATGACTGTATTTATTTCCAAAGCTTCTAGTGTTTCTCCATTGATGATAACACCAGCTTTCAGTTTTAGATATAAACTTTTTAATAATAATAAATGGCTTGTCCGTGCTTCTTAGAGCATTGATATAGATAAGTGCTATCTTAGATGGTGTTATATTTTATCAATGGTTTCAATCACAGAGTGCTGATTATTTTTCTTTTTAATGGGATTATGTTGTTTCCTAATGGTGTATTATTCTTCCATCCTATAATAAATCCAGCTTGGTTATTATAAATGTAATCTTTTGACTTGAATTTTTAAAAAACGCATCAATATTCGCTACATTTCTCTTCCTCTGATTCACCCTCCATTATTTAATTATTAGAGAAGGGGAAAGAAAAACAAGCAAAGTACTTACTTTGTGCCCAGGACTGTGCTAAGTTCTTTACAAATATTATCTCATTTGATCCTCACAAGAATTCTGGGAGGTTCTTTATTCCTTATTCTTATTCCCATTTTATAGTCAAAGAAACTGACTTAGAGAGAAGCTAAGTGATTGGCCTGGGGTCACAAAGCTAGTAAGTGTTCAGGGATGGATTTGAACTCAGGTCTTTCTGACTCCAAGCCTAGCGCTCTATCTACTGCCACCTAGTCACCTCTAAGTTGGAAAAAGGATAACTATTTTAAAAAGAAAAATAACATCTTATTATTATTGTTATTATGCAAATAGTCTTGACCTTGCAGACCCCATGAAAGCTTCTCAGGGACACCGAGGGGTTCGCAGACCACTTCTTGCGAAGCATCTAGTCCAACTTTGCATTTACGAATGAGGGAAGTAATCCCAAGAAGCTGGGTAGCTTGCCCAAAGTCAGAGAGTCATAGCATCTCATATCTGGGAAGAACCTTGGAGGTTATTCATTCTGTTATTCTATAAACATTTATTAAACATCTATTGATAGAAATAGCTAACACTTATATAATCTCTTGTTATGTATATCAGATACCATGTTAAATGCTTTATAATTATTATCTCATTTGATCCCCAGAACAATCCTGGGAGATACGTGCTATTATTATCTCCATTTTACAGATGAAGAAATGGGAACAAACAAGTTAAGTGACTTGTCCAAGGTCACGCCTCTTTTAAGTGTCTGAGGCTGAATTTGAACTCAAGTCTTTCTCACTCCAGGCTCAATGTTCTAGTCTAGGCACTATGGTGCCACCTCATTGCCAGACTCTGTACTAAACACTAGGATTCATGGACAAAAAAAATCAAAAGTAATCCCTGACCTCAAGAAGCTTTCATTCTTTGGGTGGGAGAGAGCAACATATGCACACAGGCAAAAAAATACAGAATATGTGCAAAGTAGATAAAGGGTAATTTGGGGGAGAAGGCAATAGTACTTGGCTGGGGGAAGGGGTGGAAGGGACAGGAATCGAGATATGCTTCCCATAAAAAGTGGCATTTGAATTGAGTTTAAGGAAGCAAGGGCTTCTACAAGTTGGAGGTAAAGAGTGAATGAATTATAACAATGGGGCAGAACCTTTGCCCCCCCACAAAAAAAACAGAGAAGGGAGATGGGATGTTGCTGAGGAAGAGCAGCAAAAAGACCAGTTTGACTGGAACACAGAAGGTGAAAAGGGGAGTACGGTACAGTAAATTTCCACTTTATGAGGACTTTAAAAGCCAAACTGAGGAATCTGTATTTTATCCTAGAGGCTGGAGCTCTGCTCAAAAAGCCCAAGAATAACATGGGCCGATCTGTGCCTTAGGAATAACAATCTGAGAAGTGTGTGGAGGATGAATTACAAAAGGGAGAGGCTAAAAGCAGAGAGATAAACCAAATTGCTATGGCAACAGTCTAGGTTACGAAGAAAGTTGATGAGGGCCTGGATTCAAGTACTGCCCCTGTGAGTGGAAGGAAGGCAATGGATACAAGATATGTTGTGAACATAGAAACAAAAGTTTTGTTTTGGATTGGACTGAATAAGAGGGTGTGTGTGGGGGGGGAGCTGAGGAAAGGGAAGAGTTTAGAATAACTCAGATATTTTGAACCAAGATAATTAGAAGGATTGTGGTATTAATAAAAACAGAAAAAATAAGAAGAGGAAAGAGGGTTTTTTTTCTTTTGTTCCTTTCCTTTATGTGTGTGTGTGTGTGTGTGTGTGTGTGTGTGTGTGTATGTGTGTGTCTGTGTGTGTGTGTGTGTGTATGAGGGAGTGGTAAGGGGGTAGGGGGTAAAGAAAATGACAAAGATGATAAAGATAATTTCTATTTGGGAAATGTTGAGTTCAAATTGTCTGAAGAATGAGTTGGAGATTTCTAGTAGGGATTTGGCAATTAATGACTAGAATTCAGGAGGTAGAATAGGACCAGATATAGATAGATTGGGGAGTCATCTTCCTGGAGACAAAAGTTGAACCTATGGGGGTTCAATTAAGGGACCAATTAAGAATGGAGGGAATAAGGCTGTGAACTAGGATGGTGGTTTCCAAATGGAGAAAAGATACCTGGGACATTTCAAACTCCAGTGGTGACTAGAAAGCTAGGGAATTTCTTGATAGAAATAGAAAAATTAGGAGAAATAGTGTGCTTAGGGTCAGGTGAAATTTTCACCTTCAATCCAGTTAATCCACGGGCACAGAATTCGTGTCTTATCTAAACTTAGTCTGTCATTCTAGCACCCTGTAGATATTAATAATTATTTGTTGAATTCTGTGGAATTGAATGGAACCAGAAGTTACGGTATGTTGGCTATATAAGTACTCTAAAAAGCGATCAACTTATTGGACATACTAGCACCTCCAATTGTATTGGCTTTGTGGGACCGTAGGAAGGGACTTTAAATTAGTTAAAAACCAAACAAAAGTTCTTGTTCTCACCACTCCCACACATCAGTCAACTTAATTTATTTTGTTACTGTTGGGGCTGTTCAGTTGTTTTTTAAGTTATGCCCAACTCATCATGACCCCATTTGGGGTTTTCTTGGCAAAGATGCTGGAATGGTTTGCCATTTCCTTCTCTAGTTTGTTTTACAGATGAGGAAACTGAGTAAAACAGGTTTAAGTGATTTGTCCAAGGTGACACAGCTAGTAAGTGTCTGAGGCCAGATTTGAACTCGGCCTCTAACCACCGAGCCACCTAGGTGCCCCAATTTTTTTAAAGAAACATCTAATTTTTTTGGAGGGGGAAAGCAAGGCAATTGGGGTCAAGTGACATGCCCAAGGTCACACAGCTAGTAAGTGTGTCAAGTGTCTGAGTCCAGATTTGAACTCAGGTCCTCCTGACTTCAGGGCTGATCCTCTATTCACTGAGTCATCTAGCTGCCCTAGAAAAACTATTAAATGATCACTATATGCAGTGTGCTGTGCACATTGTGCTGAGCTGGGAGATTAGCTCTTGCCTTTATGCCGCTTACAATTTAGTGGGCAAATCTTACATACATACATAGAAAACAGTGACACTAAACAACACATGCCAAGTACAGCATAGAAAGGGGCAAGAAAAGGGTTATGAGAAGTCTGAAGTAGGTGACTGGGGGCGGGCGAGGGGACCTTGGTATGGCACTCAAGGTTTGAGAGCCTGACTGATTCTCCAGTCACAGGCTTGATAGACCCTTCCCTTGTTGAGTTGAATGTCACTTCCCTCCTGTTCTATCTTTTAATAATTTTCACTGGCCCTGCTGGCCCTGGGTCATTTTCCTCACTTCTACACCCAGAAAATACCACAGGTTTCTCTGTGTGATTTTCAGCGCTTCCAATATGAAAACAACTGTTTCTGTAATATGTTTCTATGAAAAAGTGAAATAGATGTTCATAGTAGCCGTAAAAGCTCATTTTTATCATCTCACTTTTTAAAAAATCACGTGGAAACTTAATCCCAAATACTGGGCCTTTCTGTTTCCTCTTAGTTTATTTTTGGCCTTTTTTCAAGGTCCAGATCGGGGGCCACCTCCCCCAACAAGCCTCCTGTGGCTCACCAGTTCACACGGATCCCTCTGTCTTTTGAACACTGGCAGCAGTGACTCAGAATCATAGGACTGGTTTTCAGGCCCTGACTCCACTATTCACTAGCTATGTGACAGCATGCCCAAAGTTCTCCAGACCCGGCTTCCTCACCTGTAAAACAAGGGGGCCCGAGAGATCTCTAACTCAGTCCAACAAGCATGTATGAAACACCTTGATGTGCCAGACTGTGCTAACCCTGGAGAAGACAAAGACAAAAATGCTGCTGGAGATCTCCACAGTCCCTTCCATCCATCTCTGCCGTTTTGAGATTCAAGAATTCCACTCCTTTGAATTTCTTTCAACAATTTCTAAAAACCAGGGCTGTCCAACAGTGGAATGTGATACCCCAGGGAGCACTGGGCTACAAGCACAGGTTGATATATGGTAGGGGCAATTCTTACATGTGGTAGGAGGTTAGGTTTGCTGACCTCCAAGGTTTCATCTTCCTATAATTTTGCATGAATCATATAACATATAAATATGTATGATTGCATGACATGCATATATATATGCATGCCTATAGATATATGTGTATATGTATGTATATATGTATATACATTTAAATAATCTGATAATGTTAGAGGTAAGTAGGCAAGATTTTGTTCATTTTAGAGGTCTAAAGTCTGTGTAAGTTAATTCCAGAGATACATGTTTTATTAGAATACTTTGCAGTTCTATGTGGGCATAGAACATTTACTTGTTAAGCACTCATACCTTCCATATGAGGCTGTAAATTCCCTAAGGTCAGGAGCAACTGCTATAGGCAGCCAGTCAGACAGTCAGGTAATAAGTACCTGTTACGTTGCAATGTTGGACAGTGGTTAGAATGTGAAATTTCAAAGGCAGGACAACCTAGTGTTGAAGTCACGTCTCATACTCACTGTAGCCCTGAAGGCAAGTCAATTGAATTTCTCTGAACCTCAGTTTAGTCATCTATGAAATGGGGATGGTTATAAATATATTTTTCAGCTTATGGGGCTATTAGGACAAAAGTGCTTAAAGAACTGCATAAATGAGATCATTCCCATGATACCTTTCACCTAGGATTGTCGAGAGGCTTCAATAAGCCTTTCCGAAGTAAATCACTTTTCTTTGCAAGGTAAATAAATTTGCAGTTACAATTTGTATCAAATAGGCAACATGTATTATATGCCAGTCATAATTTGTATCCCCCGAAGAGCCTAGCTTGGTACCATGCAACATTAATAATCCACAAAAGGCACTTTAAGGCTGGCAGATTGCTTTCCTGACAAACATAGGGAGGGGCAGTTATTCCATAGATCATCATCCTCATTCTCCTTTTTATAGTTGAGAAAACTGAGTGGATTTTTTTTTTAGGGGAGAAGGCAGGGCAATTGGGGTTAAGTGACTTGCCCAAGGTCACACAGCCAGTAAGTGTCAAGTGTCTGAGGCTGGATTTGAACTGAGGTCCTCCTGGCTCCAGGGCTGGTGCTCTATTCACTGTACCACCCCAGGGAAAAAAATTAATTCAACTTCTATTCACTAAGTACTTATTAGGACCAAGGCACTGTGCAAGGTGTCAGGAATATAGAGATGAGAAGCCAAGCAATCCCTGATGACCAGGGATTGCCCGGATAACTATACTCCAACGTCAGAGCCTAAGGAGAGATCCAAAGTGCGCTGAGAAAATTTGGAGTGAGAGAGCTCACTTTGAACTAGGGAAATCAGAGAAGGCTTTATGGAAGTGCTTCCATCTGAGCTCTTGAAGGATGGGACTGTGGAACCCATAGGATGTAGTAGCAAGTGTACTGTATCTGGGAAACCTGGGTTCAAATTCGGACTCTGACACATACAAGCTTTCTGTAGAAAATCCTTTCCCCTTTCTGAGCTTTAATTCCTCATCTGTAAAAAGAGAATGAGACTGTTTATAACTACCTATCTCACAGGGAAATTATGGAAGAAGGGAATGAACATTTATATAGTACCTACTATGTGTGCCAGGCACTGTGAGAAGTGATTCTTACAAATATTATCTTATTTAATCCCCACAATGACCCTAGGAGCTAGGTGCTATTATTATCTTCATTTCTATAAAATTAGTTTTTGGGGTATTGAGTTGTTTTAGTCATGACTGACTCTCTGTGACCCTATTCAGAGTTTTATTGGCAGAGATACCAGAGTGATTTGCCATTTCCTTCTCTAGCTCATTTTATAGATGTGGAAATTGAGGCAAACGGGGTTAAGTGACTTGCCTGGGGTCACACAGCTAGTAAGCATCTGAGGCCAAATTTGAACTCAGGACCTCCTAACTCTAGGGCTAGCCCTGTGCACCTAACTGCCGTACAACATTTGTATATTTGTAACTTATAAATTGCAATTACAAATTATAAAATGACGATAATAATCGTACTTTCCTCCCAGGATTACTGTGGGATCAAATGAAATAATGTTTGTAAAGCATAGCCCAGTGCCTGGCACATAATAAACACCATAGAAATGTTAGCTACTGTTATTTTAAAGTTGAGGAAACTGAGGCAGACAGAAGTTAAGTGACTTGTAGCAAGTGGTCCTGTAGCTAGTAAATATCTGAGGGCAGATTTGAATTCAGGTCTTCCTTATTGTAGCCCCTGTACTGTGTCAACAAATGGTTCATAATAATGAAAATACTTTTTAAGTCTTGCAGCAAAATATAAGTGAGAGGTAGTAGTAGCAGTAGTAGTAGTAGTAGTAGCAGTAGTAGTAGTAGTAGTAGTTGTAGTAGTAGTAGTAGTAGCAGTAGCAGTAGTAGCAGTAGTAGCAGTAGCAGCAGTAGTAGTAGTAGTAGTAGCAGTAGTAGTAGTAGTAGCAGTAGCAGTAGTAGCAGTAGCAGTAGTAGCAATAGTAGTAGTAGCAGTAGTAGCAGTAGTAGCAGTGGTAGTAGTAGCAGTAGTGATAGAGTAGCAATAGTAGTGGGAGGAGGAGGAGGAGGAGGAGGACAGTAAAAGAGAAATCTCAAGACCCCTCTCTCAATTCCCTTCTCTTTCTTTTTTTTAAAAAAAATTAATTTTCAACATTCCCTTTTATAAGATTTTGAGTTCCATTTTCTTTCTCCCCCCTTCCCCAAGACAGCAAGCAATCAGATATAGGCTATACATGTACAATCATCTTAAATATATTTTCACATTAGTCATGTTGTGAAAGAAGAATCAGAACGAAAGGAGAAAACCATGAGAAAGAAAGACACAAAAAACAACAAAGAAAATAGTACGTTTTCAATCTGCATTCAGAATCCATAGTTCTGTCTCTGGATTTGGATATCATTTTCCATAATGAGGCTTTTGGAGTTGTCTTAGATCTCAATTTCCTTTTCATTATAATTGTGCTATCTCATGGCAGCTAGGTTATGTATATTGATTAATTATAAGTGTACAATATTACTATTGCAATTTATATAAGCTTTAAAGTCTATGCAAGTGCTTTTTTTCTACAGTCTTATAAAGTAGGCAGTTGCGAGTATTATTTTAAAAACAAGGGCCTCATGTCTAAGAGAAGTTGTGACTTGACCAGGATTTGAACCTTTCTCCCCTCATTCCAAACCCAGACCTCCTTACACCAAGCCATGCTATATATTAGGCAGTTAGATGGAACAGCCAAGTGTGAAATCAGGAAGACTCATTTTCCTGACTTCAAATCTGGCCTCAGATACTTACTAGCTATGTGACTCTGGGCAGATCACTTAACCCTGTTTGCCTCAGTTTCTTCATCTGTAAAATGAACTGGAGAAAGAAATGGCAAACCACTCCAATATTTTTGCCAAGATAACTCCACATGGGGTCTCAGAGACCCATTCATGACTAAACAAAAACAACACACTGTATAGATGAATTATTCTAGGCAAAGCCATAATAGGGTTTTATGCACCAGGGCAAGTACAAATTACCCCTGGGACAAGTGGTACAAAACTTGAGGTATGCCCTTCATTAAGCAGTAGAGGGCGGAGCTAACTGAGATGGTGGAGGAGTTTACTGTCTGGTCCTGTCCCATTTTCATTAACCATTCTTGCTGACATAAGTTCTAAGCTTTTTTCCCCCACTTCCTATGTTGTTGCAACATTGCAAGTGCTATCGGTACCCTCTGAATTCAGCATCCTATGTCAAAGTCCCGATTGTCCTGCCTCACTTACACTTCCCATCATGGAGTTGCTTTTGGAAATGATTTGACAAGCATTGATTCATGCTCTACTCTGCTTTTTCTGGTTGGAATGCTGTAGTCGACAAAAGCTGAAACTGTTTTCAAAAACTAGCACCATCAAACATCAAATCTTATAAACTTTGTAACTGGGGAAAGAAGGCAGGTCCTGTTGGACAGACCATGCCACTTGAGTCACATTTCTGCAAAAGGAGTGCTTGGGTTCACTGGAAAAAATAATTCTTTGGTACTTTGGCACTGCATCTTTAGCTGAGTTTGGGTGACAAATTGCATTGAAACACGTAAGGGTGCTCTCTAGTGCACAAAGCTTTGAATGAAGCTTTCCCAGATAATTCCATCTGCAATGCAGCTCTGCTCTAAGCAGTCTGTGTGCAAGGAGATCAGAACAGCTGTTTTTCATTTTTTGTCAATGATAGTAAAAAACAGCAAAGCACAGATTTCAATGACTTTTAGCCATCTTTATGAGTTTCCCCCATAAAACAACAGCATTGTTTGTTTCTTGTGTTTTTTTTTCTTTCCCATTTTGGAGGGAAGGGAGACCATCCAGATGGATACATAGCCATAACTTCTCAACATGACCCTGAGAGATTAGACAACAGGCAGGTTAATAATAGTGATGTGGGATATAGGTGCTCCTGGTATAGAGTTTTCTGGGACACCCCCAGTGGGGGCCAGAACTTTGTTTGCTCTATCTGTATCACCCAGCTGCTAGTGTTAGTGACTCACTCTCTTTAAATTGGATATTACCTAGTGATTTTTATAGAGTTACAGCTAAAGGAAATCCGAGAGGAGATAGCCTTCCTCTGTTTTAATTAGAATGCTGGATCTTTGCTTCCAGACTGCTAGCACACATCTGTAGCAGGGCGGCTGCAGTGACAGCAATAATGTACCATGAATTTTAAATATCTGAAGAGGATTTATTTGAAGAGCTGTGTTATTCCTGCTGGTGGTTGGGTGCGTGTGTTTGTGTGTGCACACTCGTGCGGGCACAGGCCTGACTCCTCATACAGATGTTTGAACAGTCCCTGGGGAACATAAATTTTCTGTTGTTATAAAGGGGAGAAAAGTCCTCCCATGTAACCTAGGAGACACAGGATCTGGCCAGAATCTGAAGCTTTCTTTAGCCACATCTTGCCTTCTTACGGTACCCTCATTCGCCCAGGGGGAGGTTTCCTCAGTGCTGGAGACAGCTGCCTGCTGTTCTCTAGCACATAAATCCCTGGGGAGAAATAAGAGCTAAGTGGTTGTTACAAAGCGGTGACGGGTTTGAATCCCACAGCTATTCACCGGGACTTTGTTCCCTCCTTGAAATAACACTTTTCATCCCATGTGCCTTTCACCCAGGGATCTCAAAGCACTTTTTCAAACCCCAGGGCTAGAAGGGAAGAGAACTCAAGAGATCATCTGGTCCATTCCCTTGCTGCCTGCCAATTCTTCATGTACACAAGGGGGGAGAGAGAGAGAGGCAGAGAGAGAGAGAGACAGAGAGACAGAGAGAGAGAGAGAGACAGAGACACAGTGAGAGACAGGCAGAGAGACAGAGAGGGAGAGAGGAGAGAGACAGAGAGAGATGCACAGAGACAGAGAGACAGACAGAGAGACAGAGAGAGGAGAGAGACACACACAGAGACACAGTGAGAGACAGACACACAGAGATATATACATAGAGAGAGACAGAGAAAGAGAAGCACACAGAGAGACAGAGAGAGAAGAGAGACAGACAGACAGAGAGAGAGAGAGAGAGAGAAAGAGAGTTGTCAGATTTTTAACCACCCTTTCTCCTTGTGTCATCCCTGGCCATACCTTCCCCCCATATAAGCAAAATATTGGGAACTTTGTTTTACAGAGTTGTCCCACAACAACTTTAGGTCATGTTTGTTCCAGGAAAATAAGAGTGGCTAAAATCCAAGTGACTTGTAAGTGATTTAAAACCCCTCATTTGGATTTAACACACTTCGGTTTTATTATTCAGGTTACATACTAAAGTTAATGAATAACTCACTTTGCCTATACAGGCCATGGGGCTAAACAAGGGGCCAGGGCTAAGCAGTTAGTTCTCTGAGTATAAGTGTTCCTAATTTTACATGTTACATTAAATAAATTACATTTTTATGTGTCAGATCAGATGTTTAAATTCACTGGGTGAGGCCAGGGGAGCTTGCTGTGTTTTTTCCTCAAAATAACACAGTAAAAACTACAGTAAAAATCCTTTAGTAAATCAAAGAAATAATTTTATAATATGGAAAGTCTAACTTCCCCCAATTTATTTATTTTGTAAATTTGGATTTTTGCATGCTGAATTTTTTTAATGTGGAATACTCCAGTACTTTGCTTTAAGTTGTCAGGTAGCTATCTCCTGAGTTTTCAGAAAAAGCATTGAATATATTAAGGTACTACCAAATAAGTCTTTAATTCACTAAAATAAATTTAAATCAATATACTTTTTAAAACACCTATTGTATGCAGAGCACTGAGTGGGTGCTGTGAGGAAGATAACAAAACGTGAATAAGACTCACCCCTGTTCATGCCCTCATGAACCTAATATTCTGAATGAAAGATAATATCCATAAATAACTTCAATGTCAATGTCCAATGTCTACACTTGTGATTTCATTGATGTAGAGAATTCCTGGTGAGGAAACTCTTTCTAACCATTGCAGATCAGGAATTGTTTTGAAATTTATAGTCTTAGTGAGTTGCCTGGGATACTCAGAGGTTAAAAGAGCAGTTCATGGTCACACAGGCAGCAACTATATGCCAGAGGCAAGACTTGAACCCAGGTGGTTCTGATTCCAAGATGAGCGCCGGGTCCATCACATCAGCCCCATTGCTTCTCATATACATAACCATACACAAAATACTAAATGAAATGTATGTATGAGACAAAATGCCATCTGATTCAATTCAACATTCATTAAGACCCACTATGTGCAAGATAAGGTTCAATGTGGAAAAGTAAGGAAAATTAGTGGCTAGATCTGGAGTCAGGAAGACCCACCTTCAGATGCCAACTTGGAAATTTAGCTTGTACAAATCCTAGGACTATCACAGTTTAGTGCAGGAAGGAGCCACAGAGGCCAATAGAATTGAGGAAACCAAGGCTCGGAGTAATAAAAATATTGCCCTGGATTTTAATTTAATAATATGAATAATAACTCAATATTATCAGCACCATCAATACAATTAGAATAATATAATATTAATATTATCCAGTGAGATATTTGTAAAGCATTTAGCAGTGACTGGCACATAGTGGGTGCTTTATAATGCTCATTCCCTCCTTTTTGTCCCCTCTTCAAAGACCTTAAGAGTCACTTGCCAAAGCTCAAACAGATAGGAAGAATTGGAGGTAAAATTTGAACCCAGCTCCTCTGACTCTTCATTAATTTCACTTCTCATGAACTCTCCATGCCTCAAATGATTCTCTAAGACTGTAAGTTATCATAGAGTTTTTAGCTAGTAAGTGTTACAAGTTGAATTTGAACCCAAATCTTTGTCTTTGAAAGAAGTCTCTACATGGACATATTCAGAGGTCTTTGCTTTTGACCTATGTGCAAAGCACTTAAATTAAAAAAAAAAAAAACAATTTAATCATCAAAGATCTAACTCTTTTGTTGGGGGATGCAACCACAGATAAGTCAATACCAAACAATTAGAGGAAGGAAAGAACACAAACTGGGGGCTGGGAACATAGATACAGCTCTAGAAGGGGGCTGTCATCTTGTATTTCTCCTCCATTAATAGGCTAAAAATTTGTCTACTCTTTGTGGTTCTATTTCTTCCCCTAACACTCTCTTCTAAACTCTCTGCGAGTCTGGCTTCTGACTTCTTCATTCATTCATTCAAACAGTTCTCTCCAAAATTACCAGTGATGTCTTAACTGCCAAATCTAATGGTCTTTTTTTAGCCCTCAGCTTTATTGACCTCTCTATGGCCATCTTCTTCTGGAGAATATCTCCTCCTCCTTTTCATGGCTCTACTCTCTGGGTTCACCTCCTATCTGGGTGATCACTTCTTAGTGTCTTCATTCATATGTCATTTGTTTTAACAGTGAATGTTCCTTAAGGCTGTCATGGACCTTCTTTTCTTACTATCTTACTTGGCGATCTCATCAGCTTACCAAGATTAGAAACCTTGGTAGCATCTTCAAATCCTCTCTCTTGATTACTCCATATATACAATCAGTTACCAAATCTTGCGATTTCATTCTCTACAACATTGTCTATGTATATTCCCTTCTCTCTACTCACACAACCATCACCCAGCATCCAGTCTTTATCTCCTCTCACCTGTACAATTGCAATAGCTTTCCAATTGATCATTCTGTCTCATTTCTTCCCACCCCAATCCATCTTCCACTCAGCTGCCAAAAAGATTTTCCTAAAGTGTAGGCTTCACCATGGAAACCTCCAGGTCAACAGCCTTCCTGGGCAGCTATGTGTACAGTGGATATAGAATTGGATCAGGAGTCAGGAACACCTGAGTTCAAACCCAGTCTCAGACACCTACTCTCTATGTGACCTCAGGTAAGGTACTTAACCTCTATTTGCCTCAGTTTCATCATCAGTAAAATGGGGATAACAATAGCACATCCTTCCCAGCATTGTTGTGAGGATAAAATTAAATAATATTTATAAAGTATTCTGCAAACCTTAAAACACTATGTAAATACTGGCTATTGTTATTTCTAGGATAAAATATAAAGTTCTTTGTTCTGCATTTGATACTCTTCACAACCTGGCCCCTTTTTAACTTTGTTATTCCTCTCTCTCTCTCTCTCTCTCTCTCTCTCTCTCTCTCTCTCTCTCTCTCTCTCTTTCTCTTCCTTCCTCCCTCTCCTTCCTTCCT
>CM053584.1:47369549-47389252 GCA_028627135.1 Pseudochirops cupreus | reverse complement strand
CTTCCTTCCTTTCTCTTCCTCCCTTTTCTTTTCCTTCCTCTTCCTCTCTTTCCTTTTCCTTCCTCCCTCTCCTTCCTTCTTTCCTTTCTCTTCCTTCCTCTTCCTCCCTTTTCTTTTCCTTCCTCTTCCTCCCTTTCCTTTTCCTTCCTCCCTCTCCTTCCTTCCTTCCTTCCTTTCTCTTCCTTCCTCTTCCTCCCTTTTCTTTTCCTTCCTCCCTCTCCTTCCTTCCTTCCTTCCTTTCTTTCTTTCTGCCTTTCTTTCTTTCTTTCCTCTTTCCTTCCCTCCTTCCTTTCTTCCTTTCCTTCTTTCTTTGTATTCACAGTCCTTAGCGGAGTACCTGGCACACAGGTGTTGCTTAAGTAGTTGATTGATTGATCAACTGATTATACCAATGTTGAAGTGAGAAGCTTAGCAGTATTTGCTCAGGACCACACCAGTCCTAGACTTCAATTTGTCAGAGATTCATTTCTTTTCAGAAAGTGACTCTAGAGGTTACTTTCTTTTAAATATTTCCCACCTCAGCAAATCCATCTGTTTGTTCCTTAGGAGACAAGTCATAGGGACTTAACTTGAGGTACAAAGTTAAATGGCCTCCAAAGGATCATACAACAAAGAGGCCTGATTTGATCCTAGGCCTTTCTGACTTACAGCTCAGCAATCTTATCTGCTTTACTAATGTATTTGTCATATACATAATAGGGGTTTAATAAATGTTTGCTGAATTCACTTGGAGACTGGAAGAAGAAAAATATCTTATTACAAGTATATGGTTTGCCATATGGAACTAAGTAACTCTTGCCAAATATGATGGGGTTCAATGCCTAGATTCACATGACTGGGAAGGGTCTTGAGAAGTCTAGAACCTGCTGGGATCTGGTCTAACACCCTAGTCCCCTCAATCAGGCAACTAAATTGTCCCCAAGAAATAGTCATCCATCCTGCTTTTTAAGACCTCCAGAGAAGATTATGCAATGACCTTGGCAATCCTTACCAATATTTAACAATTGATGCTAGTGGAAAACCTCTTCTGTATATCTCACTTAAGTCCCCAATTCTTTAGCTTAAGCCCCTTTCTTTTCATTTGTTCCTCGGTAGAGATGGAGAACAGCTGGTCATCATACTCCAGGTAATAAGCCTTCATATGCTAGAAAGTCATATGTATGCATTCACCTTGGAGACTTAAGCTCTCTCTTGCCTAATGTGCTGGCGGTCTGTATCCCCCAGACAATCTTGGGATGTAAAGCAGGGCTTAGTTCAGAGAAAAAAAGAATTGGCAGCATCTCTGATCAGACACCACAGGTTTTCCTTTCCAGATTTGATCCTTGTTTTCATGGGTGTGGTGAAAAGTCATGGAGAGAATCCTGCTGCTTTAGTATTAGATGAAATCTTATATTATAGATGAAGAAACTGAAGACTGGACAGGTTATGTAATTTATTCAAGGCCACACAGCAAGCTGTGGTAGGATCAGGACTAGAACTTGTATCTCTTGACTTGTAGCCCATAGATCTGGACTATGCCATATTGCTTCTCAAATCCTAGGTGTTCTGTAGCACTGGGAAAGGCTCATGTTTTAACTTTTGCAAAATGTGGCTGGGTGCTAATGCTTGTGCCATCAACATCACAGGGTTGTGATGAAGATCAAATGAGATCTTCATGCATGTGAAGAGCTCTTTACATTTCTTATAAAAATATTGTCCTAGACAATGCTTTAGTGAATGAAGCAAGAAGAGGATCCATTGACACCTGTTACGTGCACTGAACTCTGCTCAGTTCTGAAAATACAAAGACATTGGCCCTGCTCTTGTGGAGCTTATATTATATAGCTATACTTCAAGACGCTTTTCAAGCTGGGTAACCCCTAGGCATCTTAAACTCAGCATATCCAAAACCAGAGCTCATTATCTTTCTCTCAAATACAACCCTCTTCCAAACAGACTGATTTCTTTTCTTTTCTTTTCTTTTCTTTTTGAGGGGGAAGGCAGCCTAATTGGGGTTAAGTGACTTGCCCAAGGTCACAAAACTGGCAAATGTCAAGTGGCTGAGGCTGGATTTGAACTCAGGTCCCCCTGACTCCAGGGCTGGTGCTCTATTCACTGTGTCACCTAGCTGTCCTGAAACTGGCTGATTTCTGCTGAAGGTGCTGCCATCTTTCTAGTCTGGCTGGTGTCTTTGATCCTTTACTTAATGCCATGTCCTCCACATTTCTCATGTTGTTGATTCTCTCTCCACAGGATCTCTTACCTCTGTCTTCTTGTCTTTATTCATTCAGCTACCATTCTAGTAAAATTGTTGCTGATCAGTTGTTTCCGTCATATCTAACTCTCCATGACCCCATTTGGGGTTTTCTTGGCAGAGATACTGGAGTGATTTGTCATTTCCTTCTCTAGGTCATTTTTAAAGATAAGGAAACTCAGGCAAACAAAGTTCAGTGACTTGCCAGGGTCACACAAGTTAGTAAGTCTTTGAGGTTGGATTTGATTCATAAAGACTAATCTTCCTGACTTCAGCCTACTATCCACTGAGCTGCCCTTTTCCATGTAAATACCCTCATGATGATTTATCTTTACTCTTGAAATTGTCTCCCTGCCTCAAATTTCTGCCCTTTGTAATATAGCTCCTACAAAATTGCACAGGTCTATGTTACTCCCCTGCTCAAGAAGCTGTGGTAGCTAGCCCCCTATTACCTCTAGATAAAATGCTCTATTTTATTCTAGACAAAAGTCCTTTCTTTGGCATTGAAAACCCTTTACAATTTGGTTGCAGCCTATCTTTCCAGGCTTATTACATATTATCCCTTTCACACAGTCTACTTTCCAGGCCAAATGACTTACTTTTCTCCATAAAAGACATTTCATCTCTCATCTCCAAAGCCTAGGCTATGAGCTCATAGTGTAATTTTTCCTTACCTCCCTCTCTTAGAATCTCAGCTTTCTTCAGGAACAGCTCAGACGCACCTCCTATCCAAGACCTACTTTTTCTGATTCTCTCTCCCTTCCTCTCCTCTCCTCTCCTCTCCTCTCCTCTCCTCTCCTCTCTCCTCTCTCTCTCTCTCTCTCTCTCTCTCTCTCTCTCTCTCTCTCTCTCTCTCTCCCCTCATTTTATACATCGACATATACTATAATTACTTATTCGTGTGCATGTTGTATTACCCTAGTAGAATATAAGCTCTTTGAGTGCCCAGATGGTTTTGTTTTGGCACTGAGCAAAGTGCCTTGCTCATAGTAGGTGTTAATGAACATTGAATTGATTTGAACTAAACTCCAATACAAGTTAGCATGTCACAAAGCCACAAGAGAAGTCACACAAAGAGGAATCAGAGGTTGAGGAGGGAGATGTCACTAGATGGGAGATCTCGGAAGTCTTTCTGTTGTCTTTCCACACAGTTACCTCAGCTGGTAAGAAACACCCAGATGCAGATTGTCTGCGGTTTCCAAGGCGCTGCACCAGTACTGGGCTCCGCATGCTCTGTAAATGGAGGGACTTCCCTGTTGGCAAATTCTACTTGCCTGAAGCAGAAACTCCCATAAATCTTGATGAAAATGAAATCTCTAACTAGAGAAGGAGAAAGTTTAAACGGCCCTGTGGGCATATTCTAATCAGTCCTTACTAATATCAGCCAGCATGGATTTTGAATGTCTCAGTTCCCGGAGGAGAGAGATGAGGTAGGCACCGTGGCATGGTGGTGAAATGCCGGTGGCTGTAATTAACTCTGACCTCTGCCGCCTGCTGGCTGCCTCTCTTGCTCCAAACTGTCTGTCGCTGTGACTCATAGATTCACCTTCTGTGTTTGTTATTTTTTTTGTTGTGTGTGTTTTAAATCCTCTTCAGAAAACCCATTTTGGTAAGAGCTTTTTGCCCCTCTACCCATAGAAAACCTGGGTAATTAGAATACCCATCTTTGCTCAATAATCAATTTTCCTCTAAATAATCACATTGTTTGGGGTTTGTCATTGCCTCCTGGGTACAGGGCAAGTCTATGATGTTAAGTTGAGGGGGAAGGTAGGGAAAGGGTATTGTTCTCTTTTTCACTTTATGGCAGCCAAAAGGGGGTTTCAAACTTTTATTCCTCCTCACAACAAAGAGAGATGGAACTGAAATGAATAAAAGTACCAAGTTATTTGCATATAGAATCAGGGAGATTGTTAAAATGTGATGAAGATGATGTCATGTTTTATAGACATTGAACTATCTTTATCTGTCTTTCTTTGTTTCTACTTATATACCTACCCACCTCTCCATTTGTGTCCTTGAGGTTACTAATGTTGCTAATTGGGATCAAGATTTATTCATCTACCCATTTACTGATTCCTTCAACAGCCCTCTTATCTAGAACAAGGTGCTTAGCCCTGGGGAAAGTTTAGATAAGACACTCTCCCCACCCTCAAGTCTAGTGGGGGAGGGTGAGACTCTAACAACTATCACTGTAATGTCGGATATTACATGATAAGCACATCAGAGAGGTATACAAAATGTTCTATGAAGTCCAAGAGGGAAAATAGGAAAACCAGCAAATTGGAGCATTATGGTAGAGTGGAATAAGAGCTGCATATGAAGCTGGAGGACCAGGATAGGAATCCTGACTCTGCTAAGATTTACATTTATCACCTTTGCCAATTCAAACAAATATACAGATGAAATCTAGGGGAATGGGATGACTAATACATTGACTGAGATAGAATCAGAAAAGATCGTGGCAGTCTAAGATGTTGAGTCACATTGAAAAAGATGAAATTTAGGATCACGAGAACATAGATTTAGAGCTGGAAGGAACTTTAGGGATCATCTAGTCCAATCCTATTTATAAATAAGGAAACTGAAGCTCAAAGAGATTGTTTTTCTCAAGATCATATAGGAGGTAGCTGAGATTAGAATTCAGATCTTCTGATTTAAATGTGTGTATGTCTATAGATATTTGCACACACATATACATTTGTGTGTGTGTAGAGAAGTATATGTACATGTATGTATATATATGCATGTAGAATACAATTCTATAAATATGTAATGATTGTACATAATATAATTATGTAGCATATAATTATATTATATATCATGTCATATAATATAATAAATATTGTTTTATATGTGTATATATGTATATATGTATTTGTGTGTGTGTGTCTATATATACATACATATATATATATATATGCAAAGTCTCACATTTGTTCATAAATTCAAGATGGCTACTCATAGAACATTTAGCATGAAAATGATCTGGGGGTTTTAGTGGAATGCAAGCTCAATATGGATTGACAACATATCACACTAACTAGAAGACCTAATCAAATATACGGCTGCATTAAGAGAGCTACAATCTGCTGATTGAGGGAAATGATAGCCCCTCTGTACTTTGCCTGGTTGTGGCATGTGTGGAATGTTCTGTTCAACTGTGGATGCCACATTTGAAGTAGAATATTGAATTGTGCTGGAAGGAGAGTGACTTGGAAGCAATGCCATATGAGGATCAGTTGAAAGAAGAGGGGTCGGTTAGTCTAGAAAAGACTTAGGTGGGAATAGGACCCTGGAGCTAGAGAATTTCAAGGGCCATCATTTGGAAGGGGGTCAGAATTGGTCTTTACTCCTGAGGGCGAAACTAAAAGAAATGGGGGAAATTACAAAGAGGCAGAATTTGGCTTGATGTGAAGAAAAACTTCCTTCAAAAATTAAAGCGCTCTAAAATTGAAATGGGTCACTTCAAAAGGCAGTGGGTTCCATCTTACTAGAAGTCTCTTGATGAGGCCTCATCATTCTAAGAGATTTTGTAGAGGGGATTCTTGTACAGATACCAGTTGGATGGGGAATTCTCTCAGGTCTCTTCTTCCTCCGAGATCTTGTGTTTCTCAATTCTTTGAATTCACTTTACATCTCTGGGCCAGTTTCCTCAGTTTAAAAGGGAAGGTGCTGGATTAGACTCTGAAGTCTACTCACTCTGCAAATCCTGCGCTTTGGCCAAGGGTTTTTCACATCCTCCCATGGAGCAGTTAGCTTTCACTCTATCCCATGCTTCTCTCCCCAGCCAGTTGCCAGGAAGCATTTGTCATGGATTACAAAAAGGGGGAGGGGAGGGGAATGAGGGAATAGGGATGAAGCTGCTCAAAGTTACTGTCACACCTAGAAAAATTAGTCAAAACGTGTGAGTATAGAATTGAAGAGTCAGAAGAAACTATAAAGGTCACGTACTCCAACTTTCAAATTTTGTAGATAAGAAAATTGAACTCCAGAGATAAGTTTTCCAGAAGTAAAAGAGCAAGTTAATAATAATCATTGCTTCTACTATGTGTCAGATGCTGTGCTAAACACATTGCAAATATTATCTCATTTGACCCTAACAACAACCATGGGAGGGAGGTGCTATTATTCTCCCCACTTTATAGTTGAGAAAATGAGGCAAACAGAGGTTAAGTGACTTGCCCAGGGTAACACAGCTAGTGAGGGTCTGCAGGTGGATTTGAACTCAGGGCTTCCTGATGCTAGGTCCAGCATTCAATTCACTGGGTCACCTAGCTGAGCTAGAAGTAAAATTCAGGATTCTGTGTTTCTAAAATTTGTTTTCTTTATTATTGTTATTGCTTGTTGGAGGGCAATTGGGGTTAAGTGATTTGCCCAAAGTCACACGGCTAGTAAGTGTGTCAAGTGTCTGAGGCGGAATTTGAATTCAGGTCCTCCTGACCCCAGGGCCAGTGCTCTATTCACTGCGCCACCTAGCCACCCCTATTTTTTTTCTTTACTGCTTCCCAATTGGTCAGTAAAACTACAGTTTAATCAAGAAAAATGCACAACGCACTTTTATTGAGTATCTATTCCATACATGACATTGTGTTAGGTTATAAACAGGGTGCTCCAAAAATCTTAGTGAAATTTTAAGCTTATTAAAACACAACCTGAGCTAAGCCTTTTGGGACACCCTGCCCATCCTCAGATTTAAAGGAGAGTATGGGAATGCATAAAAATAAGTGCATGTAAGAAGATACTATTAAACATGTAGACAGGATATCCTTCAATACCTTCTTTCCTCCCTCCCCCACTCCCTCAACCCCAAGACCTTGGCTATAAGTATTCAGAAGCAACATCCTTCTATGCACATACAGATGATAATAATTGTCCATCAGTATCATGGAAACAATGAATATGAGCTTGGACATATAGATAGATGGATGGATGGATGGATGGGTAGATAGATAAATAAATAGACAGATAGATAGAGATACACACACATATATCAGATATAAGAATCAGACAAGAGTGAACAACAACAAAAAGCATCATTGGGTATGAGGGTCACCATAAGGAGTAATAGAAAGAATGTTGGATTTTTAGTCAAAGGACATAGTTTCAAATTCCAACTTTATTGCTTAATATCTGTGTGACATGGAAGCAACATGTGTGTGTGTATTTGATGATATTACATCTAAAATATAAAATATTATATAATATATTATACTGTTGCAATATATCATATCATATTGTATTGTATCGTATCATATCATATCATATGGTATAGGGGCAAGTGACCTTCTAGGTCACTATATCATCAAATAAAGAGTGAGGAAGTTAGACTAGATGATTTCTAATTTCTTCTCTAGCTCAAACATCTATGATCCTATGATTTGCTTAAGGTAACAAAATGGATAAATGGGAAAGTCTGGCTTCACACCCAAGTCTGTTGATTCCAGATAGAACATTCTTTTTACCACAATATTGATCCCCATAGTCAATGATGCCAATTATTATTATCTATAGGTTCATGTGACATGACACAGGTAATGCTTAAAGGTAATCTTTGATTTGAGGCTGTAGTCACCATTTGAAGAAAATCTGTCAATATTTGTGATTCTAATCAGAACTGTAACTAGGGTGGGGTGACTGATGCTTTGTTCCTGGACACTGAAATGGAGAGGTAAAAAGGAAAAAAAAATACCATATACTCCTTCAAAAACAATTCAGGTTAGAACATAGTTATCAATAAAAATCAATACAGATATCAATTGATATTGATACCTTGATTAGCACCTAGTTATCTTCATTAAAATAAGGCGACAGATCAGATTCTTAATACTATTTATCTCTGATTCACTCTAATAGTGAATAGTAATTAATCCCCACCTCCTCTACTCAACTGAATTTACCTTACTTATTTCTTGGGTCATTATTTTTTCACATCATAAATTATGCTGCTTGCCCAGGTGTAAAAATTGCTAGTTATAATTCTGATTCTTCTTTATACTTAACCTGAAACCTCTGCTCCAAGAGTTACCCCATTTGTTAGCCCTCTAGTCCTGACTATTTCCTCTGCTACTATTTTTCCCCATTAAGTCAAACTAGAAAGGTGTGTGAGCTTCAAGATGTCTTTCACATATTTCCTCTTTCTTCCATATATGGGGGTGGGGACTCTCCTGAGCTTTTCAGATATAAGGCAGATCTGTGTAAAATAAACTTTCTGTTATTAAACCAAAGCAAACTTGCCTCCCAGAATCCATCTGAAGGCTTCAAATGGTTCAGTCAGACAGCTCTGGTTTGGGCCTGCCTGTTGGGTTATCCTCTTTGTTGTTCGTTCTCAGTGGAAATTGGGATGGGAAGCTACCCATATCTCCTTGTGGTCTGTCTGGCTCCACAGGACCTAGAAAATGCTTGGAGATTCTCAAGTTAAACACCTTGTATTTCTGTGTATCCTTTCTCAGAGGCACTAAAATTGTTTTATGCCCCTTATCCTATTCATTACTTCAATACCCCTGGGAGGTTGAAGAAGGACAGGTATTGTCATTCCCGGTTTATGGAGGGGAAACCCCCCTGACAAAGAGACTTGCCTAAGGTCACAGAGTTAGCCTGAGGTAGATCTGAGTCCAGAGAAATCAGGGCTAATTTAACAGACCTTGAATGAATGCCTTTTCCTGCAGTGAGAAGAAAAAAATGTTGATTTCATGAAAATTGCCTCTAGTCATAAGGTGGGAACCCAAACCTACTCCCTAAACTTCTAGATTACTGCCCACCATTAGCTCTGACAAAGTGCCTGTCCAACCCAGAGATTCTGGGGAGACTAGTTATGTGAGATAAGAAATCTCAATATTCCATAGAAACAAAGAGGTTTGAAGGCCAAAGGGGAGTGGAGACTGCACAGCTTCCAAATCACCATACAACAAGCTATGGTATCTGTATTCCATAGTTACTATGCTGGCTTTCATACTTCTCTCCTCTTGAATAGCTCAGAGAAAATCTTGCAATGGGAAATAAGTTCACCTTCCTCTGAATCACATACATCTCTACCATATCAAGCCAGTTATCTCTGCATATGATAAAAAGGATGAGGATAACGATGATGGTGCTTCCCCCACCCCCAAAGGAGCCTCCAGAAGAAAAGCCTGCATCCCAACACTTTTATTCAATTTTATTTACCTGGAAAGTAGTTCAAACAACAAACATGAAAGAGTAAAGTGGCTGATCACTTGTCCTAGGACTATTTTGTCTGAGTTCCACCAATGGTAAAGATGAGAAGAACAAAATTTGGGAACAAATAAAAAAAAGGTAATCTGAAAACGGGCCAGAAGAGCATGTTAGATTGGGCATCTGTATGAACAGAAGGAACATCCTCACTAATGAGATTCATAAGAATAATAGTATTAAAAGCCCAGTGTAATCAAATTTCTCATTCAAGCCTGCAAGGGTCATTTGAATAAAGAATTCAATAAGTCTTGTTTATTTATACATTTATTTATTCATTTATCTATCTGTCTGTCTGTCTGCCTGTCTACCTGTCTGTCTTTCCGTCTTAACATCTATCCGTCTATTCATCTATCTGTCTATCCATCTATCCGTCTATGTATGTATGTATGTATGTATGTATGTATGTATGTATCTATCTATCTATCTATCTATCTATCTATCTATCTATCTATCTATCCTATCTTAACTAGTCAGAAATGAGCCCCTTATGGCCCAATTGGAAGTCCAATGGAGAAACCCTGGGCTCTGTGCCCTCCTTTGGAGAAGGCAGCTCCAGGAACGGCAAATGTGAGGGCCACATCTTACAGGGCTACCATTTACCTTGGTTGCTAAGACTCTCTGAGCCCGAGGTGAGGAATTCTGATTGGCAGAAGCTGGAGGAATTTAGACAAGGGAGAGGAGCCCGGAAAAACGGGAAGCTTAGAGTGGTGACTTGGGCTGGAGAGCTGCAGAGTGATTCAATAAGCCCGAATCTGCTGAGAATACATTTTACGAACATGCAGCTAAGTTGGCTGCCTTTGTTTGGGGGTTTGTTAAGCATTATCTAAAGAATGCCATGGTTCAGCCTGCTCGGTGTGAAGCCTAATTCTTCCCCTTTCTGGAGCCACGGCCTGGTGTGTTCAATTTTTCTCTCTCCATAGGGCTGCGGGCTCTCTGGTACTCCAGCCAAAAAAGCACTCATATTTTAGCAAGCTTAGCCCTGGCCTGGTTGCCAGGCAGTAAAACGAGCACTTGCCCGCCCCAGGGAGAGGGGGACAGGGAGAATGGAAAGGGGTCATGTAAACTAGCACTGAAGCCCTCCCCTCAAATCTCCCCTTGAGAGCCAGCCCTTTGGGGTAGTTGATATGTTTATTGGTGGGGAAGGAATACCACGGCACACACCCAAACTGCGTTCATTTGTTGGAACTAATAATACAAATTATGATTTGTTCAAGAATGAAAAGATACCCCCAGTTTCTTCTCTCCTTTCTCAGGAGATCCTCACAGTGCTTCTGGAATTTAGTCTCTGATGGCCCCATTTAACAGATGAGGGAAACTGAGACACTAAGTAGTTCACACTGATATAGCAGAGAAATGGTACCTCTTCTTATCTCCTCCCCATCCCAAAACCTTGACATCTTCCACCCACTTCCTCCTCTTGCCACACAATTTCCTCCTGAGCAAAGAGCTAGAGTGCATGCCAGCTCCTACCTCTCCTATCCAGTCTTCAGATCCCTTGGGATAGAATAACTTCCAACAGTGAAAATTAATATTCAGTTGAAATCTATAAGCATTGTATGTGAAAATAAATATGTATGGAGACTCTGCCCCAGGGCTCATGGCCCTGAACTAGGGACTCTGGGGCCCTGGTAGGGGAAATGCCTGATTCCAGGCCCCTCCAGTGATGGCCTGGCACTGGAGAGAAGGGACCAGTGATTGCTGGCTGAGGTGATGTTTTTCGGGGAAGAGGCCTCTCTGTCCTACAGTCTCCACCCTGTTATTTTACACAGACCACAAAATCTATGTCAGATGATAATGGATTTTAGCCTCAGTTGAATGAGATTGGTGAACTAAACAACCAACATTTGGAAAGCTCCTTATTCCACTCCAGGGTGAGTATGAATTGGGTTCCCCCAGTATATCCTCCCAATGGTAGAGACTTAAAGTCCTGGCTTCTTATGCAAAAAATTCAGAAGGTAACAATCCCTTTTTTCTTTATCAATAACAAAATAGCTGAATTTCAGAGTTCTTCCCCTCCCCCCACCTTCTTTTATTCAGGAGCTGTTTGGGCAACACTCCCATTTTTACACAGTATTGTCTAATACTTCATGCCTCTTGGGCAGAGAGGCCTCCAGTGTGAATGGGAATCTTGTAGTAGCATTAAAAGCCCAATGCTATGGCCACTGTTGCCATATCGTATGTATACTGTACTCTATGTTCTTCCAGCCTTCAGTTCTTGGATATCACAAACATCTGTATGGTTAGAATGCCATGAGTGAGACACACTACTTTAGGGCCTATTTGGACTGGCTTGGAAATGTGGTTTGTTTTTTTTTCTCTCTTTTTTTTTTTTCTGAGAGAACCACATTTCACAATGTTTGTGGCTTCGGGCAATGTTCTCCCCAGAGGGCCAGCTGGTGGATGAAATCGACAGGCTGAATTGATTCCTTTGCAGTACCCTGTCTTCTAACCCAACTGTCAATCAAAATTCAGAGGTGACCCGAGTGAGGTGTCACTCAATGTCCCCCTGAAGCATTAGAATTGGTGGGGCTGAGGAAACCAGCCTCTTAAGTATAAAAAGGATAGAAATAGAGAATGTCCTTGAGGGAAAAGTAGAGTTATTGGGAGAGGAGGATGAGAGAGAAGAAAATGCCTCATGGTCACTTGAAAAAATGGTATCTACTAGGTACCAAGGGGAAGTGAGAGAATGGGAAAGGGAAGAAAAGAAAACTAAGAAAAAAAGAGGGTGTGATACCTCTTTGAGAGAAAAGAGACACAAGGAAAAGACAGAGGCCAGCTTATAGCAATGTTTTAGTGGTAGATGGTGACAGAAAAAACTTTAGAAGGGACCTTGGCAGTCATTAGTTGTCGATCCTCTCTCTATATGATAACCTCTCTTTCTATAGAACTTTTAAGTTTGCAAAGCAGCTTCTTACAATAAAAAGGAATAAGAACTTCTTTTTACAGATGAAGAAACAGAGACTCTGAGAGAGAAAATGACTTATTCAGGTCTTAGGTGGAACCTGAACCCAGGTCTCATACCTCTAAGGCCAGTGCTCTGTGTATTCTGGCAGGCTGCCTCTCAGTCTCTAGTGCCCCTGATTCTGGGCCTCTTGTTTTTCTTCTTTAATTCTGATTTTCCTCTATTTAGCATGAAAGTAACTGGATTTTGTTCCTAAAGTCCTAACAAAAATGCTTCCTAAAACTGTTCTCTCAGTGCTAGAATGACTACACAGAACTGAGACAGGACAGCCTACTCATGGACACAGTGGAGCAAATAAACTCCATGAATTTATTCTTTATTCTTTTCTTGGCACCATTTGTCAGGAGGGAGAAGAAAGAGGATGAGCTGTAGAAAAGGCAGCTCAGGCATTCTGATTAGCTAGATCCAATGCTGGGGTATGTGTGCAGCTGGGGAATCCCTGGGCAGCTCTAACCCTGCTCTTGTCAGTCAAAGCCATAAGGCCATTGGGACTCAACACAGGAAGACCCAGACGAGTGGTCTCCCAGTTACACATGAAATCCTGGAATTTCTCATCATTGACTTAGCTATGGCATTATGTAAGCCAGGGTTTCTGGTTGTGAGCCATAGCATTGAATGGGAAGGTCAGCAGATGCCAAGACAACTTCATTGAGCAGGTATGACATACACAGAATCGTGGCGCTTAGTGCCTCCCCTAATCCCCAATGGCACTGCCCTGTATCTTTGGCATTCAAAGCTCTATTGGCTCCACCAATCCTGTTCTACCCCTTTTACTTTGGTTCTCCACAGATACCCATGCCCGTACACATATGTTCCTTAATCTACCCATATGCCATCCCAAATCATGTGTGCAAATCACATGCATTCACGAACAGTTGTATCCATATTCTCATATTTATTAATAATCATCCAATTGTATAAAATTATAAATTTCTAGATTTAGAATTTAATTTTTGAAATATTTAACAGTATAGAGAAGGATATCAGATGAAGAATTCAGAGTTCAGAGGTTAGGATTCAGTTCTTCCTCCTTCTCCATCCCCTAACTTCTCTGTAATACTTCAGTGTGCAATTTCTCATTTTCTCTACCTGAAAATTAGTAATAATAGTAATATCAATAATAGTCAATATTTATATCATGTTTTAAAGTTTGTGAAGCACTCTGTGTGCATTATTTCATTTGATCCTCACAATAACTTTATTAGATAGGCTACTCCCATGTTACAGATAAGGCAACTGAGGCTAAGAGATTTTATATGGATTGCCCAAGGTTACACACTAGTGTCTGAGGCAGGATTATAAATTTCGGATTTCCTGACTCTCAGTGTAGTATCTCTATCCATTATAACATTCAGCTGGGGGATATTACCATATGCCCCTTAGTTATCTCACAGGAATGTTAGTCTAGCAAATCTATTTAGAAAAGAGGTTTTTTGTGTGTGTGTGTGTGTGTGTGTCTGCGTGTCTGTGTGTGTGTGTGTGTGTGTGTGTGTGTGTGCAGAAACTGAATCTTGGCCTTTGAATTTTCAATTCTTCATCTGATGTTCTCTACACTGTTCACTATTTTAAAAATTAAATTCTAATTTCAGAATATAATTTTCTAAAAATGGATGATTATTTACACACAAATACACACACATATAGTGTGTGTGTTCTTTGCATCTCTCAAAAGCATTTTAAATGATTCTCCTCACTAATATACCGAAGCACAGGATAACCTTCATGGATAAGATTTTGTGACTTATTCCAACAAGGTCATGTTAGTGGCAAGACAAAAGTATGTTCTTCATGGCCTCAAGTTTTTGTCGCCCTCTCAGTGTGTTAGAAAAGTCCAGCACCTAACACAGCACCTGGTATTTAACACGCACTCAAAAATAATTGTTGATTTATTGGCCATAGTTCACTTAACCTGTGCCCATAGAATGATTCTCTTCATCATAGCTGTAAGCAGGGCAAGGCGACTGACTTTTTGTCCTTCTTTGCTGTCCTTTACTGACTGGTGACATGTGGCATGGTCCCATTCTTTCAGCTGGCCTTAGGTCCTGGAAGCATGGGTGGTACCCTTCCCCTCGGCTTCTCTTTTCCCCTTGCTCCGTGAACATTTAGAACCAATCTCTTGGAGTTAGGGTACTCCCTCACCAAGTACAACTCCATCTATGGCTGGACTGTCCTCTCTGTCATTGTGGGTCCCTTTTCTTCACACAACCCAAGATCAACCTTCTTCCTTTCCCTCCTCTGCTTCCTACCTCCCTTCCCCCACCCTCCATGTAGAAGAATTCTTAGAGCTGTGTTCCCTGAGGTCCAAAGATGTGATTCTGCTGGTACAGCTGCAAGCTTGTGTCTCTCCTTTGTAGTGGAAGATAAGGATTGGGTGCAGTTAGTCCTTTATCTTACACAGAGTTAGAGTCATTTTACACTGGAATAACTCCTTCCTTTCCAGGGCCTGTGTTTTAATTCTTGACAGGCTCTAAAAAAGGAGGAGTCTCCCCCTAGAGTCTAAGACTTTTGCTTTAGCTCCATAAAACAGAGAGGCTTACACAATATTTCGTGACCTGGGAGTTCAAGTTTGGAGAGGAGAGACAGAAAATTCATTCTCAAGTCCGTTGTCTGGGGACAATTCCCTTTGACTCGTTCTGATTTTGCTCTTCTTTTCCATGGCCTCTTTCCTGCTCCCCCTTTCCTGCCCCCGCTCTTTCTCCGCTCCTCATCCCCCTTCTTCCTCCCCTCCGTCTCCTTCTCCCCGATCTCTGGTGTGTGCATCTCATCTCCGAAGCCCATCACTCATTCCTTGGCTTCCCGTTCTAAAACCTCAGTGCGCCGCTCCCAAACAGAATTGTGGTTACCTTCATGCCTAGCCCCAGCCTGCTCTTGTTCTGGGAGTTGGCTGATTTTCAAACTCAAGGGAGGAACACACACACGCACACACACACCCTCCCCCCAGCAGCACTATAAAATTTTTAAGAAACCAGAGGGACTAAAGCGAAATCCTCCCGACTGTGTTCTCCCTTTATCATTCTCTCACATCTACTCTTTTACCCCACCCCCAGCTTACTAGGGGCTGGAGAAGAGCATTTGACTTAGCTGCCTGCATAAAAGCTGCTCTATCCCCAGAGACGGATTACTCTGTGTTTGTTTGGCCTCTGGACTTATCATATAAAGAGAAGGAGAGAGACTCTTGCTGAGGAGTTGGGCACCTGTAAGAGAAGAGAAAGGGAGAGTGTGGGAGGTGGGGGGGAGGGGCAAGTCATTCTTACACGTAAACCTAGAATCTATAATAGGGAAATGGAACCAGTGTTTAATTCCAGTCACTTGGAAGGAAGTTCCCCACCCCTCTCCTGCTATTAGCAACAGTCAGGATCGCTGTGACATCCACTGGCATTTTTATTTCAGTTTTTCTCACAAATCCTAATGAGCAGTTCATGTTGGCACTTCATTTGGCACTGAGGAGGAGGCAGTCTGTTGTTGTTGGGGTACGATTCACACTTGCTAATGAATAATTTCCATTAGTGTATTAGACGGCAGGGCCAAACAAGTTAACATCAAAAACCCAGAAGCGAGTTATTTGCCTGGTGCAAGCTCCTTTTAGGACTGTAAGCTGTCAGATGGTATGAAAAATGAAAAAAGTCAAGCCTTACGAACCTTCTCTGGACAGGAACATCACTGATTCTTTGACTGATCAATGTTGGCAACATCTGTTGCAAATTATGGGTTATGCAGTTATTCCCAAGTTTTCTTCCGTTCCTAATCTATTAAGTATGCATAGTGCTACAATATGGTTGTGTGTGTGTGTGTGTGTGTGTGTGTGAGTGTGTGTGTACGTGTATGTGCATGCAGGGATGTTATTTATAATTATTTTTCAGTAGGACCTAAGTGTAATATCCCCAAAATAAATAGAAAGTCACTTGCAAAGAGTAGAGGGAAAGACAGAAGCTAAATCAAGATTAGAACCTTCCTTTCTGCATTGCCCCTAACCTATGGGCTTCTTCCAGGGGAGTCTGAACCTCTGATTCCATTGTACATTACCTTCCTAACCTCCATGCCAAGAGTGCCATCAAGTGTTAAGGGGTTAAATATCCATGAGCCTGTGGGTGGGTACCAGGTCATACAGCTCTTTATATGTGACGTGACCGACTATCAGATACCTCCTCTGTTCAGCTTGCACTAAATTCAAACCCCAGGGATCCAGATTTCAGAAAACAGATTAAACCAAGGCTGTTTTTGATTGTTTCTCTGCTCCTAGAAAGATGCCATGGTCTACAGACTTCTAAGTCTACAACCCAAATCCTAAAACCTTTAAAAGAGAAGGCTTGTGCTTGTCTACTTTACATCATTAAGAGTGAAAGCTCCCCGGTGGCAGGTGCTATTTTTCTACTTGTTCTGCACAGTGCCTAGCACATGTGGGGGTCCTCAACAAATAAGCATTGTTGCTGATGTGAAGGCAGCTCCCTAAAGAAAGCAAGAGGATGTCAGAACAGCTTTGCAATCATACCTTCAGCCAGCTGTTGGGCCAACTTCCAGCTTTGTCTCTGAAACAACCAAAAAGATCCCAACATCCATCCCTATTACTTACTGTTAACTCATGACTATGCCCTTGTGCACATGTATTCACCATCTCTGAATAGCAGATGAGGCTGGCTGACATTGAGATGAAAAATTTATGTGCTAAAACTCTTAAGGTGATCCATTTAGCACTTATATGTCTCTCTCTTTCCCTCTCTCTCTCTCTGTCTCTCTCTCTCTTTCTCTCTCTCTTTCTCTCTCTCTCACACACGCACACACACACACACACACACCCCAAGACCCAAGTAAGACTGTCTTTCAAAATGAGCATTGTAATCTATGAAGACTAATAAGAAGAGGTGGGGGAAGGGAGCGTCTCTGCTTGCTTACATCTTTAGCCTTAAATTGAAATAATTCACCACCATGGTTCATGCCACTGCTTACCAAGTGTCTGATCTGATCTACATTTTGCAGGAATGGTTTGACCAATATTTGCCTTCTATGGAGTAGGGGGGTAGGAGGTTTGCAGGGATATAAGTTCATAGGATTATAGATTTTTGAGATGGAACAGACCTTAGAAGGTCATGAAGCTTCTTGACAATAGGAACCATTCATTCTTTGTATTTATATCCCTAGCACCTAGCACAACACTTGCATCAGAGGTCCTTAATAAATGCTTACTCTTTGAGATAAGTGACTTGCCCAGGGTCATGCAGTTAGTAAGTGATTGAGGCAGAATTCCAACTCAGGTCCTCTTGACTCTAAGCCTAGTACTCTAGCCCCTACACTGTGCTGAATCCCGCCTGGATACTCTAAACATAGTAATTTCACAATAAATATTCACAGGATTGAAGTATATCGAATAGAGGACTGGGAGTGGGAACACTCCTCTCCCTCCTAGACCATCTTTGACACTTGACCTACAGTAGAATCCTGGCCTCTTCGCTTGTACATTGTAATGGGAGTTCTTTTCCCATTTTGCCCAGGGCATTGACTGGGAGATGCATTGTGGATGAAATCGAATCTGTTTTAGAGGCAACATGGTGTAATGGATAGAGAGCTGACTGCGGACTCAGGACCTGATGCCAAATTCCAACTTTGAGGTTACATAGCTGTGTGACCTTGGGCAAATTTTCCTTCCCTGGGCCTCAGTTTCTCCATCTGTAGTGAAAGGATTTACCTAGATAATCTCTAAGATTCCCTCCACCTCTAAATCTCTAATGCCTTAGTACAGATGAGACCTTGCAGTCTTACAGACGTGGAAACTGAGGCCTAGGAAACTTAAATGGACATTTAAATTCAAGCAAGGAGTCCTCACAGAACCCCATCCTGATGACCCTTGACTACTTTAAAGTTTACAGTGAGGCTGGATAAGGGTCATATAAACCAAATGAAAACAAACCACATTAGTGACTTACCCCTTTTCTTTTCTTTTTTTTGGAGGATGGAGGTCACACATCTGGTAAGTGTCAAGTGTCTGAGGCCAGATTTGAACTCAGGTCCTCCTGACTCCAGGGCTGGTGCTCTATTCACTGGACTTTCCGTTTTCTAGATGTACTCCAAACAAACTGCTTGTGTATCCACCTACTTTTTGGCTTTAATAATCTGTTTCTATAGCTCTTCTGGGACTCTACATCAGTGGTTCTCAACTTTCCTAATGCTGAGACCCTTTAATACTCGTATGTGGGCATATCTGCATGTGGGCGGACCCGCCTGGAGATGGATAGAGGAGCGGTGTCTCGGTTCCTAACACCATGGGAAATATGTGTTTTCTGATGGTCTTAGGCAACCCCTGTGAAAGGGTCGTTCGACCTCCAAAGGGGTTGCGACCCATAGGTTGAGAACCACTGCTCTACACTGACTTTGTTTAATCTCATTGTGATCTATATTTCTTCATGCAAATCAGTCTATTTCTGAAATTTGGTGAAATTTCAAATTACTATAAATATAAGTATAGTGATATTTTCAATGCACCAGGAGGGTAATGATTTAAGGAAATTCATAAGTGCATTTTTCAATATAGGGTAGCTAGGTGACTCAGTGAATAGAGTGCTAATCCTAGAGTCAGGAAGACTCATCTTCCTGAGTTAAAATCTAGCCTTAGACACTTACTAGCTGTGTGGCCCTCAGCAAGTCACTTAATCCTGTTTGCCTCAGTTTCCTCCTCTGTAATATGAGCTGGAGCAGGAAATGGCAAACCATTCCAGTATCTTTGCCAAGAAAACCCCAAATGGCATCACAGAGAGTCAGATGTGACTGAAATGACTGAACAGCAACAAATTTTTCAATATAGTGAATAAGATTTTTTCTTTAATGAAGTGACTATTCCTTCAGGATTTTGAAGTGTCTACGATTTCCTTGTGGATGGGGTAGATCACAGCTCACTGATGATTGCCTACTGTAATGCCAAGCAAAGGCAACTTCCAAGGTTCAGACTACCAGCATAGTAAACCCCATTTATTCAGCAAACATTCACAGAACAGAGAAAGTCAAAATACAGTGTAACTTGTTCTTTAGCAAGTAAGTTCTCAATTCAATCCAGGTACTACTCCACCCCTGGACAGTACATTCATTTAGTCAGTCAAAAGTCTCTTCTCAAATGGAGATTAGTTTCCAACCATAAACGAAATACATTCATTTGGTCAATCACTCAAAGGCTTCCCACCCCTGAATCTCAAAAGGGGTAGGAGAACACAAAAGGCCATCCACCCTTAAGTTATAACAAATTTAAACTCAGCATTGAATACCCAGGGAAAGGTCCTTCTTTCATCTTCACTTGAGGCAAGCCTTCAGCAATCT
>CM053584.1:47311176-47369049 GCA_028627135.1 Pseudochirops cupreus | reverse complement strand
CATCCCTTTCCCTGTGTGTTATCAATTATTTCTAGGAGTGTTGGACAATTCCCCAAAAAATTTCTGGAAGGGGAGTATTGTGAAATAAAACCAACAACAATCAGCTGTCTCAAATCCAAAATGGTCAGCAATTGCTGGCCTGAGGGATGGTTTCCAAATGTGTGTGCAATAATGTATGTGTACGTATGTGTTTGTCTGCATAGAATGTCGCTGATTCCAAAGCAAGCATCCTATTTCTCAGGGATTTTTTTTTTTTGTGGTTCTCTTTTTCTTCAAGTCTATCCCTGTTCTCTAATCCTCTGAATGGAGCTGGATATAGGGAGGAGAGCCATGGGAAGAGAAGCCAGGCAGAAAAGCGCATCCCAGACTTGGACACAAGTGATGTGGTTTAGCTGGGCGGCTGGTTGGCTGGCACAACACACTTGCCACCATTCCCCTTGTTTTTTCCATTTCCACATACTATTCCTTCCTTGTTTCAGGGCAAGTTTCAGGGCTGATGCTATGTGGAGTTAACTTAGCCTGTATCTCATGACCAGTACCTTTTACCCCCCTTCTTCCTCCCTCCCTCCCCATTCCTTCCTTCCTCCTTTCCCCTTTCTCCATCCCTCCCTCCTTCCTCCCTTTCTCCTTCCCTCCCTCCCTTCTTTCTTTCTTTCCTTCCCTCTTTTTCTTTCCCTCCCTTCCCCCTCTGTCTCTTTCTCTCTGTGCCTCTGTCTCTCTCTCCCTCCCTCTCTTCAGTTCCCTTTTATGTGTTGCCTTCTTGCATTATAATTTAAACTTTTTGAGGGCGGGGGCTGTTTTTTCTTTTATTTGTATCTCCAGTGCTTGGTACAGTGCACACAGTAATCACTTAATAAATGCTTCCTGTCTTGGTCATTATTAGAACATTTGATCATGCATTTCGCACGAGAAGCCCTCTCTATCCCTTCCACCAGGGCTGAGTGGCCATTATCTTATAAGCCTAGATTAATGATTGAACCTGCTATTGGGAAAGAGCACTGGATTTGACATCAAAACTTGGTTCAAACACAGGCTCTGTTACTAATTAGCTGTGGGTTTAAATCCTAGGCAAGTTATATTCACTTCTCTGTATCTCCATTTCCTCAATTATAAAATAATGGGGTTGGATGAGATGATTTCCAAGTTTCTTTCTAGTTCTAGTCTATCTCCCCTACCTGGAGTTAAGAGGTTGGATTGTTGTAGCATCAGGTACCTTGTATTTCCAGAGCTAGCAGTAGTGGGTAGTGGAGCCAGCTCTTCTTCAAATTTAGTGTATATTTAAGTGCCTACTATCTTCAGTGCCCTGTGGTAGGCACTGGGAATTCAAGTACAAAAATGACTCTTTGCACATAGTTAATGCTTAATATTTTCATCTATCCATCCATCCATCCATCCATCCATTCATTCATTCATCCAAAGGGCTTACATTTTTTTCCTTCAGCTTTTCTCTGCTTATCTCTAAATCTCCCAAGCCAGGAGAGCAAAGCAATATGAAGAAGACTTCAGAGTTAGGTCGTGGAAGGGATTTTTTATAAATCATGATAACAGATATTTTTGCCTGTTTTGGGAAGTCATGGAATGGGGGAAGAGTCTAAGAGTATTACCAAAAGAGATCACCTCTCAGCCCAAACCAACACTTCCGCCTATGTCCTGATTTAAATAAATATGTCTAGAAACCTTAAATCTAATCCATGATAGTGGCAGGGAAAGAGCCCTGGACTTTTATTCGGGTCACCTACATTCTAACTACAGTTTAACTGCTGACTCATCCTAAGGTATTGTACAAGGCGTATCATTGATGGAAGAGAAAGAAAGAAAGAAAGAGAGAGAGAGAGAAAGAGAGAGAGAGAGAGAAAGGAAGGAAGGAAGGAAGAAACAAAGGAAGGAAGGAAGAAAGAAAGAAAGAAACCTATTTCAAAAGGATATTTTGATACCTGACATGATATAAATGTTAGTTATTATAATTCTCATTACTATGTCTCATACTTCAAGAGTTCTCATTTCCTTGAATTCAAAGTATTCCAGAAATTCAAAATATTCATCCCTATTCTCTGTCCCAAAGATCAGAGGCCGAGGGGTTTACAAACCTTCCCCAAGGAAGCGCTTGTGAAAGGCTTTACTTCTTGGTGGAAGAATTTGACTCCTTTCACCTACTGGAGAAATCAGTGGAGGATTTTCTCCCCAGATTTCAGAGGTTCCTGGAATAGGAGAATCAGGGTGTTTTTAGTATCAGAAGTTATGACAGCATGTTATTGACCTACAATAACAATAATGAGAAGTGATAGAGAGAACAACAAAGGGATGACATGGGAACCTAGCGATGTTCCCTCAAGGGGTCCCAAGAGCTTTCTCATCAAAAATGCTGTAATATCCTTGTCTTCCCAGTATAATACACACACACACACACACACACACACACACACACACACACACACCATGAAAACATACATTCTTTGTAAGAGTATACATTGTATTGGCCATTTGCCATCCAGTCAAGCCAAAAATTATGGAACAAAAGGAATCGGTGCCCAGAATATCAGCTAAAAATACCCTCTTCCCTCCTGCTCTGTTGTTTGCTGGGTATGGTTAGGAGGGTCCCAGGAGGGTAATGATGATGAAGGGAAAGGAAAACTGACATTTTCAAAGGAAACTAAATCTTTAGCCCCCTAAAAAGAAAATATATTTTCCGTATGTC
This sequence comes from Pseudochirops cupreus, assembly GCA_028627135.1. NCBI lineage: Eukaryota > Metazoa > Chordata > Mammalia > Diprotodontia > Pseudocheiridae > Pseudochirops > Pseudochirops cupreus. The sequence goes on along the minus strand of CM053584.1, from coordinate 47,366,354 downwards.
TGTTTTATGTTTCATACCCTTTTTTGTATGTTTGTGTGACAATAGGGAAAGACTATATTATATGTTGTGTCACCTCATCCATGGGCCATTGGAATCCAGGGTTTCCTGGAATTCTTAAACTCTTTGAACTTGTTAATAGGCAGGGATGTTGGCAGGGGGGAGGTATAGGAAAGAAGAAAAAAGAGATCCTATGCAGGAGGAACAGGAGTGGTTTATGCACACACATGCACATGCACATGCACAGAGACATAATTGCTTATTAACTCTTTTGGTTGGAGCATGGTACTAAAGGGTTAGAGATTCTCATCTTTGTATAGACCATCTACCTGATACATGACCACTAACTGAATCTCTAGCTTCAGCTCATCATCTTGTAAATAACTTCAACTCATCTGGTCATCTAGATATCTAGGGAAAGGGGTCAAAGCTCCTGCCCTATTGATGGTGGCCAGCAGTATGAGCATTAAGTAGCCTATTAAGAATGATACAGAGAGAACAATGGACTTGAGAGGCAGGACAACTGGGCCCTAATTTTGGCTGCTGTACGATTTTAGGCAATTTAATTTAACTTCCTAGATATCATTTTCTGTGTATGATTGGAATGTGGATTGGAATGAGTTAAACAGTGGCTGTTATGTCACAAGCAGGCCACTAGCTGATTTTCTGAACATACATTAGACTTTTAACAGTGAATGTGGCTAATGTCAACATTAGTTGGCTAATATCAATGTTTTCTAATGAGGGGAGGTCTCCACTTCTGTTTGACCTGAAACATTTCAACATTTCAAGTTTGTCTGTCTCTCTTTCCCATGATGACTGTGAAAGAATTTATAGTTTTTGGCTAAAATTGGTATACAAAAAAAGCTATAAAGATTGGCCTGAAGTTAATGTTACTATTTAGTCTGCTGAATGAAATAAAAAAGGCATATCATGAGTTTTTAATGGGAATATGTCCTTTAATATTATAGATCACTATAAAATTTTGTAGATGAGTAGTATATGATATGAAAATCAATGTTTTTAAAGAAAGAATAAAATTCAGTTTGCTACTTTAAAACACGTTGGCCGTAATCTACTTTAAATGCATTTGTTAAAAATCATGGCTTTACTTTTGTTGGCTGATGGGTGAAACTCATCACTTTGCTCCTGAGTAAGGTCTAACATTCACAAAACAACCAGTACAGGAACAGACATGCAGGCATTGTGCAAACCAGATCCGTCACCCACTCCTTCAATCCCATTGTATATCCTTGCTTGTATACAGCTCACCAAGATCCACGGGAGATAGGATTTTCTGACTGTTTGTGCCAGCCATCTATTGTTCTTCATTTTCTCACCATTATGGAGTCATGAAGCTCTGCCCGCCATAGAAGATACTGCCCCTTCTATTGTCCCTACAGACTTTCCCACCACTTCCAGTCCTGAACGCATGAGTTGTTTATTATGATAGTGTTGGCTCAGCCTCAAGGACAAGGACCTTACGAGAGCTGAAAAACTTGGATGATGCCTCTGACCAGAAGTGATGTTTTCAGTGGCCCCAAGTCTTTTGTGTCTTCTTCTTCTGCCCTTTCTCCTCCACGTGCAGTAACTATGTGGACTCTCAGACTCCCAGCAGCAGATTTCTCTGATCGACAGCTTTGGCCTATAGCCAGTAGTTGATTCTGTCTGGATGACCTTAGCTGTCAATGACAGTTGGACGTTGAATGGATGAGTGTTGTTATACGGCCCCCTAGTGGAGAAGGTGGAAACAATTTGAGGGCTAATCAAAACTCCCCATCCTAGAATTCTAGCATCTTTGAATCACAGAATGTTAATTACTGTTGAGAGAGACATATGTGTTCATATTGTTCACCCCCTTAATTTTTTTCAGATAATCAAAATTCTCAGGTAAGAGAAATAACCTGCTTAAAGTCACACAGTGAGTTGGTGGAAGAGCAAGGCCTGGAACTCAGGTCTTCTAATTCCCAATCAATTAAAGTCAACAAATACCAGTGCCTATTAATGTGATACATTGTGCTAGGGATTGAGATACAAATTTTTTTAAAAAAAGAATGACTGTCTTTGTCTTCATGGAGTTTGATGCTAGGGCGACTCTTTCCAAGAATTTTTTTTCTCCTATGTCATAGAATTTATGATCTGGAATGAACCTGGAGATTATCCAGTCAAATCCTTCTAAATACAGTACAATCTTATAGCATAGTTTGTTGTGGTTGTATGTGATCTTTCTAGGATTTAGAGTAACCAGTGGTGCTCAATGGCACTCATCGAAGCTACTAGGTGCTTTTTGATGAACTATAGGCAGTGGAAAGCAAAGAAAGGGAGATGATAAAATGTGAAAGAGATCTAGACAGGAAGGTTGTATTAATAGAAAAATATTGTCCAGAATAAGGACATTGTATTGTGCACTGGTACAGACCACAGCTAGAGTCTTTTGCCCAGTTATGGGTACGGCATTTTGGAAATGAACTGACCATCTGGAGCTTTTGTGATGAAGAAATGAGTGATGAGAATGGTGGGAGGATGTGGAAGGATACCATGTGAAGAGCAGTTGAAGCAATGAGGAATGTTCAGGCTGGAGAAGAGAAGACTTGGGGATATGGGGTTGATTTATAGAATAGCTTTCTAAGAATCATCATTCAAAAGAGGGACTAGACTTATTTTGCTTAAACTTAGGGGACAAAACTATGATAAAATGTAGAGATATAAGGGCCTTTGGAGATCATCTAGTCTAATATTATTGTTTCATATCGATAAGGAAATTGAGAATCAGAGGGCTTAGGTGATTTGCTTAAGGTCACTCAGGAAGTAAATTATAAAAGATTGAAAGGAGAAGTTTTGGAGAGGCAAATATTGACTCAACAGAAAGACTTCCACCAGTAACTGACTCAACTACCTACCGCTCACTAGAAATCAACCACTCATCTCTCCCAGTTGAAGTGGTGTATGATTGGTTTTAATCAATGGGGGAAAGTCCTAAATGTTGGTTCATCAAGATATTAAGAGGCACCATGGAGAAAGTGCTTGAGTTCAAATCCAGACTCAAACATTTAGTAACTGTGTGTGACCCTGAGCAAATCACTTAAGCTCTGTCTGCTTTAGCTTCCTCATCTGTGCAATGGGATTAATAATAGCAACTGTCCCAGGGTCGTGAAGATAAAAATGAGATTATATTTGTAAAGTGCTTTGAAAACCTTAAAGCACTATGTGAATGAATGCTAGCTATTATCATGAAGAAGCAATAATTTGTTTAGAGCTATGTCTTTTAACCTGAGGCTTTATGGGGTGGGTGCAAAGAGGTTCCCAAACTCAGAACTAGGTAGTTCTGAACATTTGTTTGGTATTAGTTGGCCCAGTAGACAAAGAGCCAGGGCTGGAGTTAGAAAGACCTTAGTTTTAATTAGGCTTCAGATACTTGCTGTGTGACCCACTTAACCTCTGTGTGCCTCAGTTTCTTCATCTGTAAAACGGGGATGATAATAGTCCCTATTTCCCAGGATTACTGTGACGATCAAAGGAGATAATAATTGTAAACACTCAGCACAGCGTCTTGCACATGGTGGGTGCTGTATAAATATTGCTGTCGTTCTTGTTATTTTGATTGTTAGTTCTGAACAACTGCAGGTCACATAACAGTCCAAGTTGGACTTCATGTCCTGGGTACTATCCCTCTGATCCTCCTTCCCAGATTCTCTGGACTGTGCTGTCAATAAATAAGGAGGCAGGAATTGCAAACTACTAACCAGCTTTTTGCTGGGGATACTATCTATCAGACAATGAAACTGGTCATGTGACTATTGCACCTTTTCTGCGGACGTTCTCTCAACTGGTCACCCACATTCATAGTGTGTTGTTCTCAGAGGACGTAGCTTACAGCTCCTACTCTCGGTATCCACTCAGGTAAATCTGAGGGGCTAGGGTTTCTGATACTGTTGATCCTGATTTCCCATCAATGTGTTCCCCACTATCAACCAATCAGTTGAACTCTATTAGTTTTTAAGCAGAGGGATTTATTGAGAAGGTACAGAAAGAACAATTGATCTAAAACATTGAAAAACATCAAGGCAGCTAGGTGATACAGTAGTCAGAGTGCTGGCCTTGGATACATTGTTTTAGCTTTGTAATCCTCCAGTCAGTTAATCTCTCTTAGCCTTGGTTTCCTCATCTGTGAAATGGGGATAATAATATCTCACAGAGTTTTTGTGAGAATCACATGAGATATTATATGTAAATTTTTTGAAGGTCTTAAAGTATTACAGAAATGCTGATTATTATTATCATTGTTAATCTTCATTGCCCACAGATCAGGATGTACTTTCCTCTTGTACTTACAAAGTCCCTAGAGAGGGTAGGTTTAAATTTGAGGCACAATGGTCTCAAGGCATATGTGTAGAGGAGAGATGTCAAACTCATGGATTGTGGCCCACAAAACTCTAGATTGTAGCTTGAACCAGATTAAGATGCAGTCGAGAAATTATTTTAACAAAATTAATAGAAATATAATATCATATAAGCAATGTGAATTTGTGGTTTCCTAAGTCAATTTGTGGCTCCAAGGGATCCCTTTCTATTTCAGTTTTATACCACTGGGGCAGAGGACAAGTGAGGCCCAGGGGTACTTCCCAAGCCATAGAAGGCTTTTTTCTCCTTTCAAGGAGCCCTTATGACAACATTACTCTTAAGCGAAGCTCTCTGCTGGGCAGGGCAGCCGCTGTTGGATTGGGCTGAGCACATCAGCTAATGGGCTAAGTCTCTCAGATGGCATCCTATAGTCTCTCCAGACCTTGCAATGCCCAATAAGGTTTCTGGCTGGGCACATCCACCTCTAGACTGGTGCTTTGTCACCTCTTGGCTCCTATGGCTACTGATACTAGGTCCAGTGAATTCTACTCCTGAATCTGATGAGACCTCAGGACCTCCTAAACTCACCAGGTCAGCTTGCTACTCTCATCTTGGAATACGAATTTGATTAAGATCAGGAAAGTATAAACCTCAAAGTATCAATGGAGACATGTACCTAAGTGCATCTAGTGATCAGTTAGGAGAATGTAGACAGCTGCTCCTTTCCCACTAAGAGTTCAAAGTAGCTTTGCCTTGATGGAAGTCACAAAGGAAATAGCCTAAGAGATTGCCATGTACCTCAGTCCTAGCTCAATGCCTCCTCTGCCATTGATTCCACAATCAATTAGAAGACTTCCTGATCACATAGTGCTGACCCTTCAGTCATTCCTTACCAGAAACCATCCCATCACGTGTTTACATGACCAGATTGGAAGCTGACAGAGAATATCTGTACATGCTTCATGTATTTGTTTTTATAGGTTAATCTACCTATACTACATGAGTATGCTGGCTTCTGTTGAGCCCTCCACAGTTCCTGTTTTAAGGAACTTGATATCCATTCTAGAGGGCTACTCCATGGTGGTAAGGTTGTTGTTGCATTTTCTTTCCACAATGCATAAAATATTAGATCTCAAAGGGACCTTAGACTTCATCTGGTCCAATTAAGTAGAGCTGGGGTTCACCACCTTCTTTTGTGTCATGGATGCCCTCTGGCAAGTCTAGTGAAGTCTGTGAACTCCTTGGAATAACATTTGAAAATAGCTGAAGGAAATGTTACAGTTAAGTAAAAGGTTATTGGAAATAAAGATAGAACATTCTTTCCATCCAAGTTCACAGGTTCCATGAAATCTAACCAAGAACCCTCTGGGGAATCTGTGGAGCCCAGTTTAAGAACCCCTGAGATAGCATGACTTACCCAATGTTATTCGGCTAAATCATGGCAGAGCTGGAACTGGAAATTGACTCTTGCCATTTGAAGTCTAGTACGATTTGGGCTACAGGATGCTCACAGTCATGGGGATCACTTCTACACCTATGCAAATTGGGATTTGAAAGAAATGTCAGCCAGCACTCACTCCTTTGGCTTCAATGAGTCCTTGGCATAGAAAGTAGGAAGGGATCCCCTGAAAAACAATTGGGAGCAGGAGAAATTCTAGGGATAAAAGGAGAGCTCCTTGCTCCTCTGAAGGAGCTGAGATTTTGGTAAGTCTTGTTTGGCTTTTTAAGGCACTGCCAGTCTGCCGGGCTCTATACCCACAATGAGGTTTCATTAGCATTCAAAGGTGGAAGTTACCATGGAGGAAACCACTCAGGGCAGCACGCAAAGACAGGCTGTGTTTTAATTACGACTTGGACTTTTGAACAAATCCTTTCCACTGCTTGGCTGAGCCTTAGAGAAAACAACTGGTGGGAGGCATGTATTCAGCAGCTGGATCCACAGTGGTACCCATACAGCTGTGTATACATCTGGCAAACAGGTGTTGAAATGCATGTTCCTTCCCTCCTTGGATCAATAATGGAGTTGGTGGTTGCTGGTGGTAGAAAGGTAAATTGTCTGTGGGCCTGGTCTGGGCACAGAAAGGAGAAGCTGATGGCCCTAGCTTCTCAAGGAGGGCTCCAGAGAAAGTGAAATGGTCCCTCTTAAGTCAGTAATCTCTGCTCTTGTCACTACTATTTCAGGACATGAGTTGGGTGCCTCCTGATACTTCCTCCTGTCACTCTTGAGTCAACATGGCATGTTCCTTTGTCGGGCTACCCCCATTCAAATCCCCATCTCCAGCTTGGGGGAAGTCATAGGCATGGGGGTTGGCAAAAGGGGAGGAGGAGATTAACAGGCTTGAAGTTGGACAGGCACAGATGCTCCCACCTGCTGCTGTCGATTCTCAAATGCTTGTTGACTCTCTGGGAGCATTTGTCCTGAGTCTGTTTCACAGTTCATTCCAGGGGAAGGGGAGGAGAAGGAGGGCCCAGAGACAAAGGGACTTTTGCTGTCTCCTGGAAGGGTCTTGATTAGTTTCCTCGGGTTGGCAAACAACAAATGCAGTCTCAACGCACAAGAGATGATGTGTGTGTGTGTTTGTGTGTATGTACATGTGTGCACTGGTCCAACACAGAGAATATAACTTTAGGGATGGGAAGGGAAAATGCCCAAGGATCTGGTGTGCCAAAGAATAATGAAGAAACTCACACTCAGCCACCACTCTGTAAAAGGAAAGGCAAGGGGGAAAGCAAGAGAAGGTGATTCGAATTAGGGGACAGTGTGGTGTAGGAGAAGGAATATTGAATTTGTTATCTGGAGAGGCCACTTCCAATGGCAGATCAAATACCTTCTAGCTGTGTGGCTCTAAGTAGGTAACTCAGACTCTCTGAATCTCTTTCCTCATTTGTAATAAGAAGATGATAACACCTGTGGACAATAATACATCATCTACCTCACAAGGTTGCTGTGAGAAGAGTGTTTTTAAATTTTAAACTGTTTGGTAGATGTGGGATCCCTAAACATACCCTTGTATTAGCAAAAGGTATTCCAACCTGTGTTCTCCTTGCTCCCCAGCTGTCTTCCTTCCTTCTGGGGATGAGGGAGAAGGTTAGGATTGGTGTGCACAGATATTTCTCTGTGTTCTTGAGTAGGGTTCTTAGTCATAGATGAGGGACGATACAAGAGGTATGTGGGTGAGTGTCTAGAGTGAGAAAAGAATCTGGAGAACTCTTTATTTCAATCCTTGAACTGCTTGGCATTCACTAGCAGGTGGAGTGATGCTCCTTTAAGACAGGCCTCTGTCTGGAGTGGGGAGGTCATTCTGGGGAGGTCCCCCTGGGAGGCTGGGCTTTGCTCCCCTATCATTCTGCTCCCCTGCAATGCCTTTCTCCCCTCTCTATGTTGCTCTACTATCAAGACTTCTTTCCCCTTCTTCCTCTGGTCTTAGAATTCCCTTTCTTTGGAAGCTTTCCAGATGAAGTCTACCTCATTCAGATTACTTCTCAATATTTAATGAATCTAGGAATCAGAGAATCAGATTTTTAGAACCAGAGGGGCCTTAGAGAAAAAGTAGCCCAACTCTACTTCCTTTGGACTATTTAGTGCATTGGATTCAGGGTCAGGAAGGTTGGAATTCAAATTAAGCCTCGAACATTTACTAGCTAGATGGCTATCTGACCCATCCATCCCCTCTGATGCCTCCTCTCTCCTGTCATCCAGCAACATATCGGGTGAGATGATGGCATCTTCTCTGTTTGACATGCATTTTTCCAGACACATTCAATTGTTATAGCACCTGTCTCTAAACCCAGAGGCTTTTAACAGTCATTCATGCTTTTATAAGACAAGAGGGCAGAAATAATTTGCCAGGAAACCCCACAGACAGTGTCCATTGGGGGATCACATAGAGTCCTACACAACTGAACAGTAACAACAATGTGCCAATCACTGTGCTAAGTTCTGGGTCTCCGGCCTCAAGGAGCTTACAATCTAACGGGAGAGACAAAATGCAGACAAATCTATACAAACTAAGGTATGGGGAGCTAATGAAATTGGAAGGCCACGTCTAAATGTATAGTTTAAGGTAAAGATGGAAAGCTAGGTTGAGGCCAGATTGGTTGCATTGCCTTGTACCTCATTTTCAGGTTGTCCCCCCTCTCTGGGACATTCTGTAAGGCCCCTCATTCTCCACACAATCCTGTCTTTGTCATGCTCAGCTCTTCCCTCCTTCCCTCATTCCCCCTACCCCTCCCATTGGCAGCTTTTGATTCACTCTAGCCCCCAGCTAGAGCCCAAGAAGAAGGACTGAATTAGTTAAGATGCAGCCTGAAACAGAGGGCCTCCAATATTACTGTGGTCTGTGATATTTTGTGTAAGTTACTGACTTGAATTACTTTAATAGTGGAAAAAAATATTTCTGATGCTGAAAAAAATGTTTGAATTTGAGCTCCTTCTCAAAAAATATGTTTGAACACATTGTCCTAAACTGGTTGCTAATTTGAATTCATTACTTTTCCCTCCACCCCCAAATTAATGCAATTTATTCAATAACCTCAGACTAGTTCTGGAACGATTGGATAATAAGCCAGTTTCAAATTCCCCCATGTCGAGGAGCCACCAGATTGTTCTAAGCCCAATAGGACTTTTTACTGGTGACTGGTTTGGGTGAGGAGTCCCGGAGCCAATGTTTTCTCCATCTGACAGCCCTTGGTTTCTCCCCTTCCAGGTTGTTTGCTGTCAAATGTGGTGGCTGTTTTGAGGCCATCGCGCCTAATGAGTTTGTCATGAGGGCCCAGAAAAGTGTTTATCACCTGAGCTGCTTCTGCTGCTGCGTCTGTGAGCGTCAACTCCAAAAGGGTGATGAATTTGTCCTGAAAGAGGGACAGCTACTCTGTAAGAGTGACTATGAGAAGGAGCGGGAGCTGCTCAGCCTGGTGAGCCCAGTGGCTTCAGACTCTGGTAAGTGTACTGGTGGGAGGGAGAAGACAAGGGGAAGGGAGATGGCTCAATCATATTTCATGGAAAAAGCAACCAGGCTGGGAATCTTGAGATCTGAGCTCCTGGATCACATTATCTCAAAACTCATTGTGAACCTAAGGAATGACTTAACTTCACTTTTCCTCAATTTCCCATCTGTAAAATGGTGATATTTTTTCTGACCAGACATTAATATATTTTGGGAAGTGTAACTGGAAAGTTGCTTTTTCCCCTTCATCTCCACCTATCCCAGATCAACAATGACCCCTTACTGAAAGTGGGAAGCAAAGTAGAAAGAACAATGAACAGTGTCTCACAGCAATTTTGTACCCCTTCAGAAGAAATGGAATGAAATTATTTTTTCCAAATTCAGATTGGACTGTTATGAAGGTAGAATTGATAGCAGTCAGCAAATGACTGAGTACAGAGGGTGAGAGAGAGTAAGGAGTCAAGGATGACACCTGGGTTGCAAGCCTAGGTGACTTGTGGGATCGGGATGAACACTACAACAACAGAAAAGATAAGGATGGTTAGGCTGAATTTTAAAATATCATACTCTAGATTCCTGTCCTCCTATGCAAGGCTTTTTTTCTTTCTTTCTTTCTTTTTTTGCTTTTCGGAGGAAGGAAGGTAGGACAATTAGGGTTAAGTGACTTGCCCAAGGTCGCATGGCTAGTTTTTGTGTTAAGTGTCTGAGGCTGGATTTGAATTCAGGTCCTCCTGACTCCAGGGCCAGTGCTCTATTCACTGTGCCACCTAGTCGCCACCACTTTGTATAAGGAAGTCATTTATTTCTGCCATCATGGTTCTTAAAGGTCTATATTCTCTTGTGGGAGTATGAAAAAAAGACAACCACAGTGTCTACATAAGCATCATACAATTCCGATTAGACACAAACATGGGACATCGATGATCATCCTTTGATTTCAGCTTCTAATTTAATGCTGCATGGCAATCTGTTCTGAAGTGATCACCACCCAGTTCCAAGGCCTTATGAGAGCAATCCCTTTATAATGTTTTATGGTGGCAGTAGTTCAGAAGAGTGGCACTGAGAAAGCCTGAGTTTGAATCCTGTGCTCTGCCTACTGCTTATGTGACCATGCCTGTCACTTAGACCTTGTCATCTGTAAAGCGGCAATTACGGTACCTCTTTCAGAAAGCTGTTGTAAAGGTCAAATGAGATATAAACACATACAAATATATGCACGCACACACACAGGATACATGCATGTGCATACACATGTATACAGATATACACAAAATACATGCGTGTACAAGTGCATATACATGTACTGTCTGAACAATAACAATATTTAGACTTTGTTTTTGTTGTTGTTCAGTCACCTATGACTCATCATGACCTCATTTGGAGTTTTTTGGCAAAGACACTTGAGTGGTTTGCCATTTCCTCCAGCTCAATTTAGAGGAAACTGAGGCAAGTAGGGTTAGGGTATATACAATCTACATATATGTATACACATATACAACACATATTATATGGATATACATATGTATATCCATACATGTGTTTGTACATATGCACATGCAGTGTCCCAGAAGTCTTAGTGCACTTTCAAGCTTCAATGACTTTAAATTGCACTAAGACTTTTGGGACACCTTGCATATCACTGTTCATATGATAGCCACTATTGAACTTGCCTTATGATCGCAAGTCTCCATTACTTTTTTCTACAAAAGGGTCATGTGGCACAGATTTGCCCTTATTATAATACCAGTTACTCACATGCCTGCATTTCTACTTTAAGGTTTATAAAGTACTTTCCATCCCCCAAAACATTTTGAAATAGACTGTAAAAATATTATTATTCCCATTTCAAATAGGGAAAAACTGAGTTCTAGGGAGCCTTGTGACTTTCACAAACTCACAAAGCTAGCAGGGGTGGGGGTGGCAATGGGTATAATAGTAGCTTTCAAATATTTGAAAGTTTGTCACAGAGAAGAGGGATTATAATTGTTCTGTCTGTCCCAAGAAGGCAAGGGCCAATAATTGGATGTTACATAGAGGCAAATTGTAGCTCACCAGGAGGAAAAAATTCTTAACAATTAGTTCTATGCAGAAGTGGAATGTACCATCCTGTGATGAGTATAGAAGGAGACAAGGAGTCAGTAGGGAAACTTTGTTCTTTATCATTGGAGGTTTTTAACCAGAGGCTGAATGAGTGCCTCTTAGGCACGTTTTGTGGACTGGTTTCATGATTCATATAGGGCTTTGCCTAGAGGACCCATTGGATCCATTCCACCTCTCTGATTCTAAATTGTTCTCTCTGGGTTCTTCCATACCTCAAAATCACCTCAAAAATCACCTTCTGTTTCTTTTGTCCCTTGGCTGAACCTTGATGCCAGTACCCCATATCATCTTTCTCCCTAACATCCATCACAGAAAAAAAAGTCCCGTTTTAGTCTGCATTATATAGGCCATATCTAGAGTATTGTGTTCAATCTGGGACACCATGTTTTCAGGAGGATATTGATAAACTGGACTATGCCCAGGGGAGTGTGCTCAAGATGGTTATTTATCTGGAAATCATGTTAAGTGAGGAATCAGTTGTGCAGTTAGGTGGTACAGTGGATAGAGCGTCAGCCTGAAGTCAGGAAGACTCACCTTCTTGAGCTCAAATATGACCTCAGACACTTCCTAGCTATGTCATCCTAGGAAAGTCCTGTGTGCCTCAGTTTCCTCTAAAATGAACTGGAGAAGGAAATGGCAAACCATTCTCATTAAGAAAACCCCAAGTGGAGTCAGACATGTTTGAACAATAACAATAACAAGAAAAGTCTATATGTTGTTGTTCAGACAGTATTATTGTAGCCTGGTTAGATCAAATCTAGTATATTGTGTTCTGTTAGGAAGAACACTGACAAATGGAAGAGCATACAGAAGAAGGTAGCTGGGATGGCATCAGGGTCTCAAGTTCATGGCAAATGAGGCTCTGTTAAAGAAACTGGGATGTTTAGTCTGGAAAAAAGAAGAGCTAGTGGCCATATGATAGCCATCTTCAAGCATTTAAAGGATCACCACCTGAAAGGATGCTTATACTTGTCCTGCTGGGCCCAGATGATGGAATTTGGAGCAATAGATAGAATTTGCAAAAAGAGCATTTACAAAATTTAGAAATTCACAAAATTTACAAAACTTTAGGCTTCCTAAAAGGAATCACTAACAGAATTAATCAAACATTGAATGGGATGCCAGTGGATATAATAAGTGCCTCTTTGGAGGTCTTTGAGCAAAGACTAGAGGATCCCTCTTCAAGTATCTTGTAAAAGGATTTATTTTTCAGGTATGGCTTGGACTTGATGGACCCTTGATATCCCTTCAAACTCTGGAATTTTGCAATTTTGTGACTGTATAATCCCAGCAGAACTGGGAACAGATTCAGGGCATTTGCTCATTGTTGATCTGCTCTTCTTTCATCCTTGGGTTTGTGGTCTTGAGGCAAAATCATTAAAGTTGTGATGGATTCTGTAGCCAGCATCAGAAAACTTCCAACAAGCTGGCTGGCAAATCCTCCCGTTGCCAGGGTTACTGAGGAAAGCATCTCAGCCTGGCCCCTCCTCTCCTGGGGTGAAAACAATGAGAATAAAAGCTCATGTTTATATAGCACTTTAAGGTTTACAAGACCCTTTCCTCACAACAACTCTGTGAAGTAGATAGGAGAGGGATTATCCCCATCTTACATAGAAAGAAACCGAGTCTCCAAGAGGTTAAGTGTCTAGCTCAGTGTCACCCAGCAATAAGTAGTAAAGGTGGGATTTGAACCTCGCTCTCTCATGACCTCAAGTCCACTGCTCTTTCTTCTACATTATTCTCTATGTCTCTGAAACAGCTCCAGGATAACGGCTTTTTCTAAAGAGGCAGCATGTTGTCTGACATTATCTGAAATAGCGTGAATCTAGGAAACCTGGATTCAAATCATGCTTGAGACAATTACATGTGATCCTGTTCAATTGACAAATTAACCTTTTTGAGTTTCATTTTCTCCATCTGTAAAATGGGTATAATAATACCTGCACTATCTATCCCAGAAGTAACTAAGAAGAACTTTGTAAACCTGAAAGTTCTATATAAGCACGTAATTGTCACCAAGTGACCACTTTTCCCTTTTCCGAGTGCTCACAAATCATCTCATTAATAGTCGAGTTTAATAGTTTATCAGGAATCAATATTCAGCTCACAAGCCTAGGGTCTGAGCTTCTTTTTTGAAAGCTTCTTCCATGATACAGAAAACCCGATCGTGTTCCTGGACATCCTCTACACAGCCAGATGCTCACTTTTTCTCTACCTCTATTTTACAGCTAATATACAATACTGTCACCTCACCTGCTGCTGAGTCTTGTCATTTCTATTTTTGAAACATCTCTCATGTAACCGCCCCTTCCTGTTTCTGACATGGCTGCCACTCAGGTGCAGGCCCTCCTGGGGCCTCGAGTCTCTCTCATCTCTAGTCTATCCTTTGTTGTTATTTTTCACTCACATCCAACTCTCTGTGACCCCACTTGGGGTTTACTTGGCAGAGATGCTGAAGTGGTTTATCATTTCCTTTTCCAGCTCATTTTACAGATGAGGAAACTGAGGCAAATGGGGTTAAGTGACTTGCTTAGGGTCACATAGCTAGTAAAGTCTAAGGCTGAATTTGAACTCAGGAAGATGAGTCTTCCTGACTCCAGGTCCAGCGTTCTATGCTCGATGATGCCGCCTCGCTGCCCCTGTCCATCTTCTACATAGCTATCAAAGTGATCTTCCTAAAGTGAATGTCTTCCTCTACTCTATAAACTCTAGCAACTCCCCATTACTTCCTGGATCAAATATAAAATCCTCAGTTTGGCTTTTGAAGTCTTCACAACCCATTCCCTTCCTACCTTTCTAAGCTTTTTCATACTTTCCTTTCCTTTATGTACTCTATGATTTAGCAACATGGACCTTCTTCCCATTACTCAAACATGATACTTCATCTCCTGACTGTGCCTTTTCACTGGCTGTTCTCCATTCCTGGAGTTTCTCCCCTCCCCCCATTTCCCTAATTTGGTTTCTGCCTCTTGGCTTTCCTGACTTCTTCAAGAATCAGTCAAGTCCTACATTCTCCAAGAAGCCTTCCCTGGTCCCCTTCAGTGCTAATTTCTTCCCTTTGACATCCCTTCCAATTTAATCTGGAATTATTTGGCTCATACATAGTCATTTACATGTTGTTTCTTCTGTTGGACTGTGAGCCTCTCGAGGACAGGAAGATTGTTTTATTGTTGGCAGTGTTTTGGGTTTTTTGGTTTATTTTTTTTCTGTATCCTCAGTGCCTGACTTTTATTAGCTATGTGCCCCTAGGCAAGTCACTTAACCTCTATTTGCCTCAGTTTTCTCATCCATAAAATGAGGGTAATAATAGCACCTACTTCTCAGGGTTGGTGTGAAGACAAAATGGGATGAGATTTGTAAATCATTTTTCAAAGTTCTATATAAGTACTAGTTATTCTACTTATTATGTGCCCAGCATTGTGCTAAGTGTCATGGTGATAAGAAAAAAAAAAGTAGAAGACAGGGTCATGCCCCGGAGAGGATTAATTCTAGCAGGTTCTTGGCTTCATGAGCCATCTCGATTCTAGTCACATCCATATATATAAAATTGGGGTGGCATTCTTTTAAAAAAGGTTTCTAGTTCTGACTTTACGAGCTGCGGGGTCAAAGAAGACAGGTGACTTCTGTACTTGTGTATTGAAGGAATGAATTGATTTCCAAATACCCGCCTAGTTGAAATCAATTGATTTATAGGTTTATGTTACGATTTGTTCAACAGGCTTTGTTGGTCATACCTAGGTCATCATTCTGGAATTGCCAGAAGTAGATAGAGAGCAGATGTAAAGTCATCAACATTTCCAGAGACCTTAAATAATCATAGATTCTTCCTCTTGACAGACAGCCCCCAAACTCTGAATTCAGCCACTGTTAACTAGCAATTTGTTCATTTGTTCTAGAATCTTTTTTGTATTCTTTCCAGAACTGTACTAGGAGGCACAAAAACGAAAAAGTACAGTCTCCATCTCCAGTGGCTGTTGTGAAAATTATCCTGTTCTAAGCATCAGGGGAGATAGAAAGTCTAGATAGGATAGATTTCTGCCTTTAAGGAGCTTATAGTCTAGTTAAAGAGTGGCACCAAAAATAAGAATAATATATAATCTTATATGATAATTACGTTAAAGAATTACAATGAAGTGCTATGAGAGATCTTCAGGGAAAGGCTGTTACCAACTCTGAAGACCTTATTCATAGTTTGGTCTAATTTTTTTTTTCATTTCCCATGACATACTCCTTTAGTCTACCATGACTATACAGAGAAATGGTCATTACTTTGATCTTGCCATCACCCACAGGTATTCCCTTTCCATATGCAAAAAGTCTAAAATTGCTTTATATTTGATAACCTTTTAATCATTCTAGCTTTCCCTTTGTCTTACAACCACTAACCTTGTTCTTTCAGACATCTTGACTCCCCAGCTATCTTCTCCTTAACTACAGTATCACGTGGAAAGGTCACCCTTCTCTTTAGTAGGTCGAATCCACTCTCATCTTCTCTAGCATATTGAGCCCACAATCATTTCCTGATCTCTTGTTCATATTCAATCTCTTCATATCTACTGGCTATTTCCCTGCTGCTTACAAATAAGACCCTGATTCTCCTATCCTCAAAATACCCTCACTTGATCCCATAGTCCCTGATAGCTATCATCCTGTATCTCTCATTCCCTTTCTAGAATTGGAAAAGTCATTGACTACATATTTCCATTTCCATTCTTTTCAATCACTTTTAAACCTTCTCCAGTCTCAGTTTCAATATCATTGTTCCAGTGAAACTGCTCCTCTCCAAAGTAATCAATGACTACTTAATTGCCAGACCTAATGGCCTTTTCTCAATCCTCATCCTTGTTGACCTTTCTGCAGTCTTTGACATTGTTTATGACCTTCTCACTCCTTGGATATTCCTTGCTGTCAAAGTTTTCATGACACAACTCTCATCTGGTTTTGTTCCTATTTGTCCAACCACACCTTTTCAGTCTCCTTTGCTTGATTTTCATCACTGTCATGCCCATTAATGGAGTATGGGCTTTAAGGCTATATCCTGGGCCCTTTTTTCCTCTTAGCTCTATAGTTTCTCACTTGGTAATCTAATCAGCTACCATAGATTCAATTATTATTTCTAGGCAGATAATTCCCAGATCTATATAAACAGCTGTAACCACACTCCTGAGTCCAACCACCTGTTGGATATTTTGAACTGAATGTCTCACAGACATCTCAAACTCAACATCTTAAAAAAAATCCTCATTAACTTCCTCAAACCCTTCCCTATTTCCAACTTCCCTATTACTATTGGGTCATCACCAATCCTCCAAACTTTGTTGCATCCTCAACTGCTCATTTTCAAGCGTTTCCTCACTCCCATCCATCTGCACTTGACAGTCAAAGTGATTTTCCTAAAATGTAGTTCTGACTATCCTATCTTCCCCTTTCTCAATGGATTCTAGTGCTTTCATTTCATCTCCAGGATTCAATATATCCTCCTCTGTTGGGTTTTTAAATATCTTCATGACCTAGACCAGGGGTGGGGAACTTGTGGCCTTAAGGCTACACATGGCCTTCTAAGTCCTCACATGTGGCCTTTTGACTGAGTCCAAGTTTTATAGAACAAATCCTTTTATTAAGGGGATTTATTATGTGAAGTTTGGATTCAATCATAGGGCCCCACCCCTAACCTGGACCCTTCCTATCTTTCTAATCAAACACTTTACTCGTCTTCATCAGCTCTGTGATCCAGCTACACTGGACAACTGACTATTCCTTTGCTGTACCTTATCTCCTGATTCCATGCATTATGCTGGCTGTCCTTCATTCCTGGAATTCTCTGCCCCCTCATCTTTGCCTCTTATTTGCCCTAGCTTCGTTCTTGACTCAATTTAAAACTCACATTCTGAAGAAGGCTTTTCCTTGTCTCTCAAAGTGTCAGAGTAGGGATTCTTAACCTCTACCTCCACCACTTTTTTTGTTCACAGAAAAAGTTGAAGCCTTCTTAGAAAAATACATATAAATACATAAAATAAAATATATAGGATTACAAAGGAAAATAATTTTGGTGAAATAATATTTTTTTTTAAAAGTTCACAGTCCCCAGGTTAAGAAATCATTTAGGTCCTTTCCCTTTAAGGTTGTCTTCCATTCATTCTCATTATCTCTCTTGACATAGACATAGACATAGACACAGACACAGACATGTATTTTACATAAATAGTTATTTAAATGTCTCCTCCCACTGAAACATAAGCTCCTAGAGGGTAGGGACTGTTTTTGCTTTTCTTTATACCCTCACTGCTTAGGTCAGTGCCTTCACATAGTAAGCAGAATAAATACTTGATGACTAAATAGTACCAAGATCACACATGTACACAAATAACTGCAACATCAGAATAGGATAAATATATGAAGCAGATGTTGAAAGTTACAAATGATAGACTCCAGGAAGGAGTTGTTGCTTCCTGCTGGGGTAGTGGAGAGATTAGGGTTCAGGGAGAGCCTTAAGTGCCTTGAATGAAGAGAAATATTTCAATAGGAGGGAAAGGGTGGGGTGGCCTATTAGAAGCTCAGGGGAAAATGTGACCAAAGACATGGAGAGAAGAGACAGAAAGACTAGAAAAGAGACTGATGAACAAGTTCACCTTAATATTCAAAATTATTGGCATGGAATAGAACGCATCTAAGTTGCCTTTGAATGGATCTAATCCATGACTTTGTCCTCAGTAGCATCATCCTCCAATCAAATGTACTAACTGGGAAGAAATAATTACTCCTTGTTATCAAAAAGCACAGGAGAATTTGACTGCATATATTGTGTTAGCATTCTGACTTAGACCTCATAATCAGGTTTCAGAAAGCCAACTAATGTATTATCTAAAAGATTTGGATACTGGATAACTATTTTTGAACAAGCAGTCTCAGCATGGAGGGAAAAAAAATCATCTCCAAATGCCCTAAGTCCTGGAGTCAATGAAGAAAGAAAACCGCTAAAGGCTTCTGAATACAATTTGTAGGTTTGGAAAATGTGTATTTGAAGAAGGTTCAAATGATGGTGGACTGTATGTTTATATGTCTTATTAAAGATTGAGGGTGAACCAGGTTATTGCTTTCTCTGACTACTTCAGTGATGGATGTCATAAAAGTACATAGATGCCAGATAAAGTCAGAGCTAATCCCACCCTTTACCCTCTGTAGACCTCCCTGTAATAACCAAGAAATAAAAAGTGGAGGGAATGAAAAGCCAGGTCTACATCTCAAGGACCAGATACATATCTTTATTTGCCTTGTAACACTGGCATATTAACCCATGATTTTAGCATATGCTTGGCATGCTGCCATGATAACAGGAAACTAGGAGCACTTTTGTGTATGTGTGCCAGGTATGATCAAAGAGAATGCTGATAAGTAGATACCTGCACCTCAAATGCAGACCACTGGAAAAACAACAGCAAATATAGAAAATTAATGTGAAGGTGAACCCATTAATTAACTATTGGATAACCATGTTTTATTTGGCATGATGGGGCATACAGATGAAACATACAGGATAGAATTATTGTATAAAGTAATGAGATTGATATAAACATTCTTCAAGGGATTCGTGATATCATGGATCTAGATAATTCTTCCATCAGAAGAAATAACATTGCATCCAAACCTTCTCTTCTTATGGAACTTACCCTAATAGATCCCATAGGTCCTTCAAAAAAGAGCTGCCCCACTCTAGAAGCCTTCCTCTAGCCTTTATACATGCTACAAGTACCAATATATCTGACAAACTCTTGCCTCTTTTAAACCTCATCTTACTAGATTCGATCTATCATTTTGACTTGTCTACTTTTATGAAGGATTCCACCTTCACTGCCATATATGGTAGCCATCCCTCCCAGTTTTTGTCACCTGGAAATCTGATAAGCACATGATGCCTTTTATTACAACAGGCATTCTTCACTTTCCATATGTCATAGATCCCTTTGACAGTCTAGTGAATTGTACCCTTCTTAGTATAACCTTTTTAAATACCTAAGATAAAATTTATAAGATTACAAATGAAACCAAATATATTTAAATTGTTATCAACATATTAAAAAAATCAAGGGGCCTCTAGGTTAAGAACTCTTGATCAAAATAGTTACAAAATGCTAAAAAGCATAAGGCCAAGGATAGATCCTTGAAACTCTCCACTATAGAAGTTCTTTCAGTTTTACTTTGGCCCATTAATTCCTATTCTCTGGTTCCAGATGTTCAAATAGTTTTGAATCTATCCAAATATTTTGTCATTTAGCTTTGTCTTTTTCTTTGTCTATGAAGATATCATGAGAAAACTATTGCAAGTTTAACTGTATTCAAAAGAAATCACCTGTAATTGGGGAGGTAAGATAAACACAAATAAAAAATAGTCAATGAAGTTGTATGAGGGAGAGGGTAGATGATAGAAAATGACAAATATTATGAACTATCTGTCCTATAGGAGATGAGATGGAGAAAAAAAATTCCTACTTGATAGGGTCAAGGAAGTCTTCATGGAGAAGATGGGAGTTAAACAGGGTATTAAAAGATGATTAGGGGTAGAATATCTGTAGAAGAACATGAGGGCATAAAGACATAGAGAATGATATAAACATAGGCACTAAAGTTAGTGAAGTACGAGATATTATTTGGGTGATACTGGAATACTTGTTTATCCAAAGGAAGGATCGGTTATCCTTCTGATTGCAAGAATCCTATTTTTCTATGTCATACAGGAGAAGGAGGTGACAGGGTTGGTCCTGAGAAGGAAATGTAATAAAATAACAATTATTATAATATACTGACTTTCATATATGAAGATAATGTGATTATTTCACTACATGCTTTAGGTTGTTTTCCTGGTGATAGATTTCTACTGATTGATTTCAACACTCTAGCTCACTCCGTAACTATCTGGCAAGTATTTGTGAAGGAGAAAGATGGGTTGAAAGGAAGAATGGAGAAAAACTAGACGGACTACCAGTGATAGAACTCAGAACAGGCTTCAAACAATGCACTCTAATTAACAGCCCTAATTAGTTACACGTCAGGACACTATCATCAGAACTAGGGTACATACCTGAAATTCACTATAACACCTGAAAATTCTTCCAAGAGAATGTCAGCTCAAGTCTTGGTTATGAGTTAGCCTAACTCCTAGGAGAATCTAGGACATTGTTGCCTAAAACACAAGAGACAATACCTTGCTATCAATAGATCATATTTTGCTCTCTTATAGAACAGTGGTCTCTATCACAATAGAAAGGTGAGAGTGGAAACCCATTCAGGCAGCAGGGTTGAGAGCCCTAGGGGTCTGGTTATTGGGAGGTGAATTGAGCGAGAGTGACCTCTTGGGATTGACTTGACCCTAAGCTGACTGTATCCATTTCAGTGAGTGTCAGTGCTATGCTCATCATAACACAGTTTTGCCAGAGGCCTCAAACTGAATAAACACTCACTGGGAGGAAAATGACCTGTTGCTGTAAACCTTAACGATTTTAAAAAGCAGTTGGATGTGACTACTACCTTCAGGTTTTTCCATATATATCGTGGTTTATTGTTTTTTTCCCCCAGCGCCAGTTACTGATGAAAATCATTAACAGGATCCTATTCTACATCAATGAAAAGAGAGACAATATCAGTGAAAAAATAGTACTTGAAATATTGAATTGTTGATATTAGCATAATTTTGGCAATCTTAGTGAATCAGAACATCATGATTTTAACATGGTGTAGGGATGTACAATGACTTTTCTCCTAAGGCAAGAAGACATTAATAAAACACCTGGATGTCACTTTGAAATCTTTCATAGGTCCAGTCCCCATACTTGTCTCAAAAACATTAGGTAAGAAGAATTATCTTCATTTATTTCAGAGTCATGGCCCATCTCACCTTACCAATAACCTTAAGGAATGTTTGCTGGGAGAGCACAGTAGTTGTCCTAGGAAATTTCATCATCAAAGATTAGAAATGAACCCTTAAATTTCCTTTGAGGTTAAGCTTTAAAATATATGGTAGAATATGCAGGAAAGGTTGTGTTTTATATCAAATAACATGTAAGTTTCTAAGGTGTCTTTCTTTAGACAATATCTCAGCCCTTAGACAATATCTCAGACAAGTAGGTTTACCCTTTGGGTGAAATGGGAGTATTTATCTTCAGAGAGATGCAAGACTAAGAGGGTTTAAGAAACTTTTGCCAAATCAATCAATGAAAGGGTAGTAACAAAACAACCAAAATTCCTGCTTTCTTGTCATGACTTATCTGCAACACAGGTTCCCAGGTAAGTGGGAGAGCTGAAGGAGGAACATCGTGATCTCCATCTTGTTCAGACTATCTCCTGCCCAATAAGCCTCCAGTCTGTGTTGAGGGTGTGGGAGGCTAGACACCATTTATAAGAAGACTATTCAAGGGTATCCCTTACTGCCCTTACTCCTGTCCTACCCTCCCTCCACTATTCAATTTATCAAGCATTTCCTGATAATTTATAATGCATGTTGTTGTAATATTACCATCATTCTTCCTCCTGCCTCTTACCCCTTCCTCCTGACTCTTCCACCCCTAACCTGGTAACCTCAAAGCTTCTTCTCAAGCGATGAGGATTAACGAGTAGGCTGGGCTTAGAAGCTCATTCTCTTCTCAGATGGATGGAGAGAGGAAAGATAATGCTGTTCCAGCCCAACTCAGATATGGAAATATGGGAGTGAATCAAGCAGGGAATGGAAGCATGATACAGTGGATTTGGAGTCTGAGGATCTAGATTTGATTCCTTTGTCTGCCATTTCATTATCATCCATGTTACCTTAAGCAAACCACTTAATGTCTCAGTTTCCCCATCTGAAAAACGACGAAGTTGGGTTGAACCAATGATGTCAAGTTCACATAGAAATAGGAGTCAATAATCTGTGCATAAGGAACCCTGTTAGATGCATATTGACTTAGTTTGAAACTGCAATATTACTTATGTGTTATTGTATTTTTATTCATTTCATTAAATATTTGCCAATTACACATTAACCTGGTGTGGGCTCCACTAGGGAGATGCTGCTCCCAGACCCTATGTTTGCTAACTTTGGACCTCCTGCCTTAAATCTCTCCTCACTGCTGTCCATTCTCCACACATTGGCTTTTCTTAAGTACACTTGTCTACTCAATAAACTCTCCTGCCTCCCCATTGCCTCTAAGATAAAATCAGACTCCTTTGTTTGGCTTCTAAAGCCCTTGACCTGGCCCCTACTTATCTTTCCAGCCTTGTTTTCTATTACTCTTCTTACATCCTACTTATAGTTCAGTCCAACTGAGCTTTCTCTTTTCTTCACATGTGGCCCCATCTCTCATCTCTGTGACTTTGTACTGATCACCTTCCATTCCTGGAGCATACTCCCTTCTTCACCTCCATCACACAGAATCCCTCTTTGCCTAGAAGCCACAGGTCAAACACCATTTTCTAATAAAATCTTTCCTAATTCTCACTTTTCAACAGCTTTAAACCCTCTGTTTCCATGACTCCCTTGCATTTAATTATCTTGTAGTCACTTTGTATTTATTATCTTAATATTATGTTATATGCATGCAGTATACACATATGCATATACTTAATATCTGAATGTATATGTATATATACATACATGTATTTGTGTGTATATTACATGTATGGCCACTTTAGAGTATGGATGGTTTCATTTTTTGGTTTTTATCCCAGGTGGCGATCACAGTGCCTGGCACATAGTAGGCACTTACAAATTTGCCAGTTGATTATCTAAATCACCTCTAAAGTCCCTTCTTAGCTTCAAATCTGATTTCCACTGCAACCACCTAATATATCCAGGGCTTGAATTAAAAGGTAGACGATGAAAAACTAAGCAAACCCAAAGCATCTTGAAACCTTATTTTTACCTCCTTCCTGGCTCAATTCTGCTGGGTGTTGGTGATGATGCTCAGAGGAGACCTGGTGCCTTCAAGAGGCCATATGTGTGTGTGGAATGAGGTGGGCTGGGCTCAGTAATTCTTTACCAATTCACCCTGGTTTCCATTTCTCCCCCACTTAAGTTTCCACGTATGCAGGCCTGAAGCATGAGGTTACCCTTTCCTAGAGCTTGGGGTGGGGAGTATGTGTGGGGGAGATCTTCCGTTTCCTTGGCAACTCCCTCTCAGCCTTGAGCTAGCTCAATGCCGTTTGAATTCCACGCCAGCTCACAGGGCCTCGCTGGTGATTTTTCCATTTTTTCCTCCACCTCATCCCAGGCGGGAGCCAATACTGGGTGACTCTGGCAAAAGGTCCCTGCCACCCCGTGCTGCTGCTGGTTAGCTCCTGGCCAGACGCGCACGGAGGTGATGGGTGATCGGAGGAGAGTGGAGAGGAGCGCGCTGGGTAGGGGGAAGGCGGAGGCGGGGGATGTAAATTTCACCCATGCGAGGCCCGGAGCAAGGTGCTCCCCACTCCAGGGTCGGAGCCTCCCGCATTAAGTAAGCCCCGCGCATTCTGCCTGCCTTTTCAAAGACGCCTTTAGAAATGTAAGAGGGTGAGAAGAGGAACACAAACGAAAGGCAGTTTTATGAGAAAATGCAGATAAAGAGCCAGGCGGCAGAGCCATATGTTCCCCGTAATCTCCAAAGCCCTCACTTCAATTAGAGCCTCCCCTGAGTTCTAATGCCCAATCCTAAGTAAACACGCTGCTCTCAAAGAGGAACTCGGTTTCCAATTAAAAGTGTACTAACATTTCTCCTTTCCTTAATTCCCCCCCGAACCAAAGAATTTCTTCATCTCCAGCCGGGGGAGAATGGAGTCTTCGGGTTTGTTTTTTCTCTCCCTCCCTCTCTCCCTCTGTCTGTGTCCCTGGCTCTCGGTCCCCTCCGGAGCCCCGCGGGTCGCACAGAGGTCACAGCCACAGCCGGCAATCCGAAGCCTGGCCCGCCCGCCCGCTCCCCCTTCCTTCCCTGGGCCGCCGCTTTCCCATGTTACGTCAGGCGGGGCCTGCCAGATTAATTCCTACCTTGTTCGTGGAGGACTGGCGAGGCAGAGTTAATTAAAAGTAATACCACGTTAAATCCGCCCCGGCTTTCTTAACTGGAGAGGAGCTGGGCCTTAGTGGGGAGGATGAGGGAGAGAGAGAGAAAGCCAGCGCAAGCTTTCCTGGAGCAGGTGTTTGGTCTTGGGGGTTTGGGGGGAACAGGGGCTTGGCTGGTGGTTTTGGAAGAGCCACTTTAACTTGCACCCTCATGTGTCTTCCTGCCGCCCACGTCCTTCCACCTGCCATTCTGCACACCACCCAGGCAAGGGTGGGATGGGGGTGGGAGGGTTGTTGTTCTTTTTTGGTTCCTGCATATCTAGTGCCTGTTGGCCTCAGAGCTGGGATCTTCAGGAGGTACTGAGGTTCCTCAGAATTATTTGCTAATGCTTTTATCCCCTGGAAAGATTTTCTCTCTCTGCCACCTTTTCACCTCTCTGCCACCACGATCCCCTTCCCTGCTCCCCAATTCCTGGCAGAATTCAGAATTAGAAGGGGAGCCAGCAATTAGGTGAATAACGGGAGGGCCACAATATATGCACCTTCATTGTTAATGAAACAATTTGGATAGGCCGAACCTGAATCTCATTAACATTCAATTTCTTCTTTGGGAGCCTGTTCCTTTGCAAAAAGGGGGGTAGTTGAAAGGAGCAGCCTTAAATGAGATAAATGTACGTGAAACACTCTGCAGACTTTAAATTGCTATATATGTCAATTGCTGTTGATGTTTAGCCAGGTTTCAGATGAAAGGAAAAGGCTGACAAATTCCCTCTTGTTTTCCCTAACCAAGAAGGAATATAGAATTGGGCAGTCATCAAGGGTTGGAGGACAGGATCCTACAGGATAGTTCAAGTGAAGTATGTTTTCCCCTTTTCTGTCTAAATGATTGCTTCTTTGCATAAGCAGTGAAGACCACTCCTCTCACTGTATTCTCACTAATTTTTCCCCTCTCTGGTTGATTTCAATCAGGTGGCTCAGAGGGCTGAAATTAAGATAGGGAGGTACCATTTCATGTCCTTTCTGCACTATGGCAGTAGAAATAAGTCAGCAGGATTCAGTAGATGCAGTTAGGCACAACTGATAAAGACTGCTGCATAAGTAACAGAGGTTAGCATTTCTGAATGCTTTATAGATTGAGGAGTGTTAAATCAAATCAGTGGAATCTTTCGACTGTTCAGATGATATCCTGGTGTGGGTAGACCCAAGCCTGTCTTAGGCACCAAAGTGTTAAGTCCTTGATTCTCCACCTTTTTCAGACAATTAAGTTTCCTTCACGACTGAACCTATACACATCTGATTTCAGTCTTCTGTCAATCTATGCCCTAACCCCTACTATATTATGTAGATAAACACCCACACATCCACACAGACACACACCATTGCAACCAAATAACCACTACAGTGACCACTACTTTCCTTATAATCCATAATAATTAACCAGTTACTTTATGTCTAGTCTACTAACATAAGTACTGTGGGGGCTATAGAAAAATATAGAACACAATACACGAGTTCAAGGAGATCATATCTAGTTGGAAAAACAATACTATATTCTGTGAAAGAATAAAAAATATTACAAGATATAAGTATAAATAGAGATAGACTATAAATTCTTCTCTTTGGATTTAAAGCCCTTCACAAACTAGTCCTTGTTATTTTTTTTAGCCTTCTTATGAGTTATCTCCTTCCATGCACTCAGGGATCCAGCAATATTGGTCTCCTTCCTGTTGCTCACACACAACTCTCTCCCATTTCTGTATCTTTTCTTTTGTCTTTCCTTGTGCCTGGAATGCCCTCCCTCCTTACCTCTACCTCTTATAGTTCCTGGTTTCTTTAAGAGTCAGTTCAGGCCTTTCCCGTTTTCCTTTGGCTGATAATGCGGGCTCCCAGGATGCTGCTTTGTATTTATTTAGCATGCATCTTCTACCTAAGTCTGGGTTTACTTTATATGAATGTTGTATATACATACATATGTATATACTACCTCCATCCATTGAAATGTAAAGTCCCTTGACAGTAGGAATAGCTTCACTTAATAAATGTTTTTTTGATGGATTGTATTCTGTGTTGCATGGTGTGTATTGTGTAGCTAATATTCTGAGTGATATAGAGGTTAGACACTGGAGGAATCAGTGAAGGCTAGAATAGTCTGGAAAGGCTTCATGCAACAGACATGCCTTAATCTGGAAGCTTCTAATCTCCTGGTCACAAACTGGCAAAGGCAAGAAATGGGCACAAGGAGCTTCAGGATAGGCATTATGACTTAATGAAGGGAAAAGGTTTTTACTAGGTGCCTGAAGTCTGGCTTCTAATTCTAGTTCTGCCACTAATTCTCTCTTTGACCTTGGGGAAGTCCTCAGTTTCCATAATTATAAAAAGAGAGAGTTGGAATATGTGATTTCCAAGGTTTTGTTCAACTTTATATACTCTGGTAAGTCATGATACACCAAGGACACCTTCAAAATATACCAAAGTGTCTCCACATTTGTGTTAAGTTATTTGACAAAGATGCAGGGATGCCACAGCTGGCATCATCAGATGTAACAGCTGTGGTGTGAAGAGGAGCAAATGAGGTCACCAAACATGATTTCTGCAAAAGGTTAGAAATAAAAGGGAAGGAGACATTCTTGGCTGTATTTGTCCTAGGAAAGGACTTAGATTTTGTTTGTGTCTCTGTGTGGTTTTGTTTGTACCTTCTTTCATATTGTTTTCAAACAAGGTTCTCATACTTGAAAAGCTGTACCTCCTGGCAGGACAGGTCAGTTTTCCCAAAACAGGTCAGGCAGGAATCTGGGATTTCAGCCTATCAGGCTAAATGTCTGCGGATATCCAGACATAACCAGTGCTGCTGCAGATTCCATTATGTCCCCTCTACTTAATAAAGCAGGAAATTAAGGTGATGTATTTTATAGATATTCATCAATAAGTGATAATACAGGAGGTTTCTTCTTCAAATCGATGCTTCCACTATAGTGAGAACAAAGGTCTGGTGTCACGTGCATACCATTACAGGCAAGTGGGATGGTACCTTTGAGTAAGGTGCTGACTCCTCAAACCATACGGTCAAGATCATTTATAGTGAAAAGCCCCATTTTACAGATAGTGAAAAAAGACTCAGAGAATTAAAATGACATCCAAAGTCACATAGTAATCTGTGGCAGAGTCAGTATTAAACCCATTTTACAGATCAGCTATCTTCCTACCTTTCCAGTGTCTTATTATTAGTACAAATAACCCCACCTTTCTAGTATCTGATTAAGAGGAATAACATGTATGTAAGCGACATGACCTAGTAGACAAAATGTTGGACTGTAGGGTCAGGAAGACATGACTGAAGCCTGCTTTTGACACTGACCATACACATAAGATCACCTCCTTTGCCTGTGTATTAGACTGCTCAGAGAACTAGGGAAAGTGAAAATTGGGAAACAGGGGTGACATCTGGTGACCCTGAGGAGCTTAGTAGACCAGGGAAGGCTCACTGTTTTTATTCTGAAGTAAAGCAAATTAAATCCACGCTTCTTTTCTCCTTCCTATTTCTGCTGGTTCAAGAACTAATTCAAATATTACTTTATCCATGAAGCCTTTCTTGATCAACTTTCTCCCTAAATATTTGTGAGTGTATGCATCTCTTTTTTCTGAATTCTTATGTCACTATTCTTGAATCTATGTATTTTGGTTACCTATTTATATCTTAATTCCCTAATTAGATTATCAGCTCTCTGAATTTATAAATAAGACCCTGTTTTACTTATCTTTGTGTCTCCCACAGTGCCTAAACATAGTAAGTACTTGTGAAATCTTTATCGAATCTTAATCTGATCCAAGCGGGACTCCACTGAACAGCAGCTTTTTAGTAGAGTCTATACAATACCACAGCACCCTTTCATTGATTTAATGAAAATAATCAAGCTTCTAAAAACTATACTCCTAAGGCAATTGTTTGGATTATTTACCATCCATATTGCTGAAGTGTCATGTAGATACAATCTGAGGGAGGTTTTTGGATACACATGAATGGGTTTTAACATTCTGAAACTAGAAATTATTTGCTGGCTAGAGGACAAAAAGATGAATGGATGGATGGATTAAATGACCTTTATATATTCTGTCAAGTGGTTGAAATTATAGTATCATCTGTCTCTTGAGATGCCTATAATTCCAAATATTTCAAGACCGTTTAGCAATTTGATTAAGATGAATCAGGTCTCTAAAGTAGAGCTTCATTTATCTGGTCATTGGACATGAGTCAGTCCCTAGCCAAGTAACTTGAATGAAGGCTATTCCATAGTTTTCCCTAACCTACAAGAAGCACAGTTACCTATCTATCACTTAAAAGAAACATCTTCTACCTGGAAGAAACCTTAGAGGCCATCTAGTGAAAAGACTCATTTTATAGAAAACAAAAAAAGGTCCTAGAGCAGTGGTTCTCAACCTTCCTAATGCCGTGACCCTTTAATACTCATATATAGGCATGTCTGCATGTGGGCAGACCCGCCTGGAGACAGATAGAGGAGTGGTGTCTCGGTTCCTAAGACCATTGGAAATATGTGTTTTCCCGATTGTCTTAGGCCACCCCTGTGAAAGGGTCATTCGACCCCCCCAAAGGGGTCACAACTCACAGGTTGAGAATCACTGGACTAGAGAGTTTAGGTGACTTGTCCACAGTCGCATCACAATCTGTGGTGGGGGCTGAACTAGAACCCATATCACAGGACTAGATCAACCATCTTCTCATTGCCTTGAACTACCTTTCTAGAGTCTTGTTATTAATATAAATCACAGCTTTGTAGGCGACACGGCTCAGTGGATGGAGTCCTGGACTTAAGTGTCAGAAAGACGTGACTTTGAAGCTTACTTACAGCTACATGACCATGGGCAAGTCACATAACTTCTCCACACCCTGGCTTCTTTATATATAAAACTGGAATGATACTCCTTGACATACCTAACTCACAAGGTTATGCAAAGCTTAAATAATAAATGTACAGGGATACCCTGTATGTAAAGTATTTTCAAAACCCTAAATATCAGCTATCATTATTGTTGCATACTGAGATTGGAAACAAAGAGAATGAATGAGAAAGCATTTATTAAAGACTTGTGTGCAAAGCACTGTACAAAATACTGGGGCATGCATAGACATGCAAGATAGTTCATGTTCTCATGGAACTCACATTCTAATAGGGTAGTTGAAACATCTCAGAGGTTTCAGGTGAAGAGCAGATGGAAAGACCCTGTGGTCCTTAGAGCAAATCAGCAAAGCAGATGGTGTCAGAGTTGGGCCTAATGCCAGTCTTCAATTCAGGTTCATTGTTGGGATGGAATGAGACATTCATGAGTCATTGAGCAGTTAACAAAAGAAAGTTTAGTTACCTCTAACACAGTAAGGATATGCAACAAGGATACAGTGACACTTAGCTTCTGTGAGTGTAGACCCCTTTATGGAAACATTTCTGGTCATCATGCTGGAGATGGTGAAGGACACAGTGACTGGCACAATATTCAGAAATCTACCAAGTCAGAGGGAGCCAATCTCTATGTAATTGAAACATTTTATGTCCTTAGAGTGACCAGGAACCTGTTACAGGGAAACTGGCAGGTCTTAGGGCAGCTTTATCTCCTTTCAGAGAAAGCTAATCTCTATTGCAGGAGAGAGGGAGGAGGGGTCTGAGCCTAGCCCATATTGGGGCAATGGGAAAGAATCTGCCAGAGAAATCAGGTCCTGGATACATCTTTGCTTCCCTTTAGGGAAAACTAATCCCTCTAGCAGGAGGGAAGGAAGAGGTGGAGACCCAACCCATGTTGTGAGGAAATGCTGGTAAATAATAGTCCTGCTACAGATGGTTATACGTTTTCCTTAGTGTCATTTTCATTGATAAAACCATGTCAGTTTCTGATGGTGAATCATTCAACAATACTGAAAATTTTGAGAACTATTTTCCATTGTCTCTTCAATAGCTGACTGCCAAGGAGACAAGGAATGTAACATTCATGGAGGCAGTTACTTGGGCACATCTTCAAAAGAGTTACCTATTTCTTTGGATAATAACTATGGGGGATGGAAGAAAGCTGGGGTAGTATGAGGATGCTTTTTAATGGGTGTTTTAGTTTTAACTCCCCAAAACCCTACATATGTAGGTCTGAGATAGTTTTCATCATTGAATTAAATCACGAGATCTCTTACCTTCTTTACCTTATTCTAGCTTTGAGTCCTAAAATGTTCTTTCAAGCCCACCAGGCTCTGACCGTGGTGCTGAATACACACACATTCTTAGCATTACTCCTTCAATCCTTCCTCTTACCTCTAGGATACCATTTCTTAAAGTATTTTAAGCCTAATTATTGAGGAAGAAGTAGGAGGGAAAGGAAACAAAATTGTTAATTCTTAGTATTTTTGGTTGACTGATTTCTACTCTGATATCAACTTTATGCAGCTTGGACACATCCCATTCTATAAGACTTAGGAAACCCAGAAGAATCTAAAAATTTAATGGGTTATGAAATGTACTAACCAAGACTTAATCCAATTTTAAAACTAAATCCCCAGGTAGAGGCAGCCTGACCTGTCTGAAATGCCACTTTTCAAAGGTGTCTTTCATCTGTATCACGTATGGTGACAATAAAGACCACACAAAGGGACTATAAAGGAGGTAATGATGATGTTACAGATAACAATAGAATATCAGACCTTAAAGTGACCTTGAAAATCACCTAACCACTTCCTTTATGTTACACGTAAGGAAAATGAAACCTAAAGAAGATCTAAGTGGAATACATTGGATTAGAACTTAGGTTTTATGGCTATGAGACCATCATTTTCCCTCTATGCCATGTGTCATGAAATGGAAAATAAATCATCTAGGTAAACTCATAGAAATGGTAGCTTTCTCCTGAGATTGGTTTTGGTCTAAGAGTTTAGCAGTTTAGTGTGCATTTATCACTCAATTCATCCTCTAGAATATATGACTATCAGTTACTTTGAAAATATGAGGTGGAACATGGTGCTCAGGTTGTCCTAGCATTGGTGGTGTTTACCACTGCCCCATACTAATATTATAGAACCACCAGCCTGTGGATGTTTTCTCAGACTTGAGTTATTTTAATAGGATCTATGATCTCACTGATATGAGTAGTCCCTCTTACTGGTTCAGGTACCAGCCATCCAGGCCTTCTTATGTTTTGTCATTTTTGTTTGTGTCTTTCCACAACTCTATATGAGGGCTCCACTCAGTTTCATGCCTTTCTCTGGTTCATAGTATCATAAGGTTTTAGTTGGAAGGGACCTCAGGGCATATTACTGAGATCCAGGGAGATCATGTATTTTGACAAAGGTTGCATAGGTAATGAGCATCATAAGTGGAATTTGAATCCAGGCTCTCTGTCTCCAGAATCAGGACTCTTTTGACTGTATTGCACATTCTCTTCTTTTTTACTAATTTTACAGATGAGGAAACTGAGGCTCAGAGAGGTAATATGACTTTCTCACATTCATAAAGCTAGCAAGTGGCAGATCATGGATACCAGTGCAACATCTAATTATGCCTCTGCTACCCTGCACTCATACTAAATGGTCAGTCCACTCCTTCTCTGATTGTATCTGTCCCTAGTGATGTCTTTTGGTCTTTTCTTATGGACAAGACATCAAAGACAATAACACTCTCTATTCACATTTTCATTTTCTTTTGGATCACTTAAAACTTTGGTTCTTCTCAATCACAATATTCCATGAATCTTGAGCCTATAGAATTGAGAACCTTCCTCAAATCAGTTAGCTTGTTTGGAGGACACTGAACTTGAAACTTGTTACTCACTGACATCCTTTGTCCCAGATGTTTGGTTTCTCTATTAAGAGAGCCTTGAAAACCTGCTATTTCTTTTATGTCTGATTTTCCATTTCCCCTCAACAGTCTCTGCAAAGAGTAGTTTCTCAATAGATGAGCTAAATACCTAGGTGAAGAAAAATCCCATGAAGCCATGTAAGTACCTAGAAAGGGGGCATTTGTGGTGATCAAAAACAGGGATATACTTTTTATAGGAAAAATATTTCACAACAAGTATAAGATGATGAGTTTTAACTTTGTTACAACCCAGGAAAGGAGACCTAGGAGTTATTACAGACTTATCTGAAGATTGTATATGACTCCAAAAGCCCATCGCTTTAATACAATATTCCTTCAGTGTTTCTATGTGCAAAATAATGGTTTTAGATGCATTCAAATTATAAATATTCGAAAGGGCAGAGGAAAGATGTATAGTTGGAATAAGTAGACTGGAGCACACAGCCAATGACAACATGTAC
Source organism: Pseudochirops cupreus (assembly GCA_028627135.1). Taxonomy (NCBI): domain Eukaryota; kingdom Metazoa; phylum Chordata; class Mammalia; order Diprotodontia; family Pseudocheiridae; genus Pseudochirops; species Pseudochirops cupreus. The sequence continues at coordinate 47,333,665 of CM053584.1, read as the reverse complement.
ATTAGTAACAATGGGAAATGTGTATAAATCCCATGAAAAGGAGGTGAGTCAGATATATAGTGAGAATGAGAGACAATAACTTGCTAATCAAAATGATACATTGGGGTACACAAAATGTTGTTAGGAAAAAGAAGGCCTTTTATGTATTGGGATAGTTTCTCTATGAAAGATTTATTGGAAAACTTACCTAAGAAAAAGAATATCACTAGAGAGGGGCTGTGATGTGCGCCAGTAGAGTAATAATAACTTGCATTTTTTTGTGTTTTAGAGTTTGCAAAGCCTTTAACATAAGTTGCTTATTTGAGCCTTCAAAATAGCCCCATGAGGTAGTTCTTATGAAAGTTATTATCCCTATTTTATAGATGACAAAACAGAGGTTCAGAGACATGAAGGAATTTGCTCATGACCACATAACTAGAGGGTGTCAGAGACAGGATTTGAACCTAAGTCTTCTAAACTCCAAGTACATCACTATTCTCACTAAGCCATGCTGCTTAGAATCATATATTTTAAGCTGAAGGGCCCTTAGAAATAAAACCCTTAATTTTACAGATGAAGAAACTGAGGCTTCAACAGGTAACACAATTTTCTTATGTTCATAAAACAAGCAAATGGTAGACCAGGTGTGTGAATCCAGTTCTTTTAACTTCACATCCATCATCATATTCCACAATGAATTCATACATAGAACAAGTTACTCCAAAGATACGAGTCCAATGTGTACCTGTGGCCTAACCAGCTTTGCTTGTCTTTAGTAGGGATATTGGAAACAAAACAGAAAATATTATCTTGCCCACGTGAGGAAGCATAATATTTGCATATAGGTCTTCTCTTTTTCTGAAAAGAACACATAAATCTGGAGAAGGTCTGGAGAAAGGCAACTTATAAGGGTGAAGAAATCAGACTGGGCATTACCATGTGACAACAAATTACTAGGATCATTAATATTAATAACGGAAAGAAAAAGATTGAAAAGGGATATGATTGATAGGTAAGGATTGAATAGGATATGATTGATGCCTTTTAAAATCACGAAGCCTATAGATAGATTGAGCATGGATTTGTTTGTCAAATTTCAGAACGCTAGACCTAGGGGGAATCCTATGAAGCATAAAAGTTCATTTAAGACGAATAAATTCTTGAATTAATCAACACGTATGTACTGATCTCTAGCTGTGAGCAGGCTTCCATCTCCTCTGCTCCTCACACAACTAACATCCTACTTCAAGTCTTCATTGCCTCTCACTTGGATAGTGACCATAGTCTCCTAATTGGTATCCCAGCTTCCAGTCTCTTCCCTCTCCAACCCATCTTTCACAGACTTGCCAAAATAATCTTCCAGAAATTTAGATGGATAGACAGATAGATGCTGAATATTTATGAAGTGCTTCCTGGATACAATGTCCTGTACTAAGCACTGGGTATACAAAAACAAGAAAAGAAGATGGCTCTTACTATCAAGGACCTTGCACTTAATGAGGGAACGAGGAAACAAAAAGGAGAGCTGGAAAACAGAGAAAAGAGAGAGTAAGGTAGGAGTAGAAGAAGAATAGCACCAAATAGGGCCAGACAGCTGGCATAGAGGTGAAGAAAATTGCCTGGTGATGCAGCTGGCTGCAGAAAGTGGAGAACAAGAATCATGGTTGGTCTTTTTCATAATATTATGGTTCCAGGCAGGTACTTATAAATCATTGAGTGAACCTTAGTTTGGAGTCATTCCTTGGCAGTCTGACAGCCTGTGTGGAGATGGAGCAAACCATTTCATCTACTACCCCCCTTGTCTTTGGAAAGGCTGCCCCCCACACCTGGAATGCTTTCTTTCCTAATCTCTATTTTTAGAATATTCATCTTCTATCAAGATTCATTGCAATGCCAGCCATATCCTAGGAGAAGCCTTTTCTGATCCATATAGGCATCAGTATTCTCTTCCTCGTCAAATCATCTCATGTACTCAATTGTGCAAGTACACCTCTTCTAATTCAAGAGAATGGCAGTTCAGAGAAAGACTTTTCTCTTAGTATCCCTAATGCTAACATAGTGCCTTCATTTAACAAATACTTATTCAATTGAGTTAAATTAAATTAAAGGGATCATTTCTGTAGGAAGTGGTACAGATAAAAATGTTTTTGATTATTTCAGATACTTGCATAAACATTTGAAGCTGGGATAATTTTGAACATTGCTCTAATGTGTGATGTTAATAGAAAGGGCTATAATCATCCTCTTCCAAACATATCTCTTGATTCTACCTTTGGAATCAGAATACTAAACTGAATGGGCATGGATCTGAACCAGTTGCAGAGTTTGACTCTGGTCAACAAGGCCAGCTTGACATACTCTTTGAATGGAAAATGTAGCCACCATCTCAAGAGGGTTCTTATTTATAGATGACAAAACAGAGGTTTTGTTGTCTTTGATAGATGCTAGACCTGCTGCCCAGTTGGTTGTCTGGACTATGCCCCCATTTCCAATAGGTATTTATTTCCTTACCACATGAAGAGGGATGTAAGTGGAGCCTCTTATCTTTATGATGTATATTCAATCCAATCCAGTCCAATCCAAGAAATATATGTTGATGATCTAGTGTGTAAAAAGTCCTGGATTATACGAAATTCTAGGAGAGTCAGTCAGTCCCTCAACTAGTATTTAATGAAGTCCTACTATGTTCCAGGCATTGTACTAAGAGCTTGTGACATAAAAAAAGGTTAAAAAATAGTCCCTTCTTTCAAGGAGCTCACATTATAATGGGGGAAACAACATGCAAACAAGATACATACAGAATAAGTTGCAGATAATATCAGAGCGAAGCCAGTAAGTGTAAGGAGGACTAGGAAAAGTTTCTTTCAAAATAAAAATAAATAATGAATTAATGGAAAAAAGTTCATGTTAATAACTTAGTGCATGTTAAGCGATATGCTAAACGCCAGATTAGAATGAGAGACAGAGACAGAGACAGAGAGAGAAACTCATTCTCTCAAGGAGCTTATCCTCTAAGTAGGGAAAATGACGCAGATACAAATTTTGCTTCAGGACACATAGAAAGGCCTAGAAATCCCAAGGGTGGTTTGGCTGGACAGGTGGCACAACCAAGAGTCTGTGAGTGGGATCAGCAGGTCAAATGACAATGCCTAGATATCTGGAGGCCATGGGGTAGGGCAGATGGTAGGAACAGGAGGTCATCTATCTTACTGGAAGTTTGTAGTGGGTGGGTGGTTCCTAGGTCATCCAAGTAGTATGAACAGCCATGTAAATCTTTATACATGGCCTCTTGTGGAATTTTGGCATTCCAGGTTGGGAAAAGGACAATGGGAAGGCAAGGGGGAAGAGAGGATCTGCCCTCAAGGAGCTGCCCTCATAGTTCACATTTAGTGAAATAAGTATTTCTGATATCTGATTTTTTTAGAGGAAAACAGGGTTCCCAGGAGAGTTTAACATGGGAATAGGATGGAGAAAAAGTGCTAGCCAGTACTTGAAGAAAAAAATGAAATGGGTTGGTTTTACGTACTTATGCATGGAGGCACACACATACTCAGATATATGTACAAGAGGCAGCATGATGTATGGTTAGGAAGCAGGCCTTGAAGTCTGAAAGATCTGTATTTCAATATTGCCTCTGATACATCCTAGTAATGTAAACACAGTGCCTCAAATAGTCCTCTAAGTTGTTGTTCTATTTTGGTGGAAAAAATTTACACACCAGGAATTTCCTATGCTGATGAAGTCCAAGTACAGGCCAAAATATTCCTTTACTTATATATTCACATGTGCATGTGATATATCATCTATATCTGCATATGCATATATGTATATCTATATGTGTATGTTGAGAGAGTATGCCCCATCACCTGCTTTAATGCCTAAAATTCACCTGCCATACTTTGTTAGAAATACACTTTTTGGAAGCCATCTAGTTCCTGTAAAGAGACCAACAATCTCTGTCTTTCTTCTGGAGCAGGTAAGAATGCTTTAAGATAAAACAAGCAAATTTTATAGACAGTGGCAAATATCTGGGATATTTTATAATAATAGTCCTTTGAGGGAGGTGTGAAGGAGTTAAGTTATCACCTCTCTCTGGCTTTTTCATGTCTCTTCAATATAAAGAATCTATAATTTCAATGGGTGGAGGCTCCTTCTATAAGTGCAAGATGTGTACACCTCTGTGAAGAAGAAGGTAGCCATGAATTCCAGTGGCTGATGGTGATCATCACCAGTGGCCAATCACCTGGTGATAAACCTCTCTGGCCTTAGCTAGGTTGGACCTTGCTCCCCAGAGAGAGAATCCACTGCCTGGTACATAGTTGAAGACTTTCCAAGTCAAGTCAACAAATAAATAAGTATTTTTTTAAAAGCATTTACTATGTGCCAGGCACTATGATAAGCAGATTACAAATCGAAGCAGAAAGAGAGAAGGTGCCTGTCCTCAATGAGCTTATATTCTAATGGGGAAGACAGTTACATAAAAGGGAGCTGAAAACCTCACTGGTGGGAAGGCAGGTATCCGCTTGGCGCAATAGTGGAGAAATCCCCTAAGCCAGAAGCAGAATCAGGAGAGTACATCCCAATTACCAAAACTTGCTCCATTGACATAACTTTTGAGAAAGCATGGTAATCCCCATGCTTCAATGAGACACCACAGGAGGGCATATATCTTCATCTAAATTGACCAAGCAGTGGGCAAAGATCAACTCCACATTCAACATGATGCTTTTAGCAATGAGGATGGATCTGCTTTACCTGCTAGGTGGTGCTAGATAGAATGCTAGACATGGAATCAGGTAGATCTGAGTTCAAATTTAGCCCTAGATGCTTATTGGCTATGTGATCTGTGCAAATTATTTTATTCAGTTTCCTCAACTATAAAATGAAGATGATAATGGCACCTACCTCACACGGTTGTTGTGAGAATCAAAGGAGATAATTGTAAAGTGCCTGGTTAGAGGAAGAGGAAGGAAACAAACATTCACTAAGAGCCTACTATGTATCACACACTATTCTAAGCGTCTTACAAACATCTTATTTTATCCTCACATAACTCTGGGAGATAAGTGCAATTATTATTCCCATTTTACAGATGAGGAAACTGAGGCAGACAGGTGTTAAGTGACTTGCCCAAGGTCACACAGCTAGTAAGCATCTGATATTATATTTGATCTCAGGTCTTCCTGACTCCAGTTCCAGCACTTTTATCTATCAGTACCTGGCCCTATATAAATGTATATAACTAACTGTTATAATATCTATTTACTTCATCCTTATTTGACCTTCACACTTTGAAGAACAAATCATACCCCCTGAAGCCCTTCCCTCCAAGGGGTTCTAAGAATTTTAACAAATTGTAAGGTTCACACTAAAGGTCTGGTCAAAGCAGTGAAAGAATCATGAACAAACATATTGTCTGAGAGTAGAAGGCAAGAGGGCCTTACTATTGTTCACACATGTATTACCTAACAGTTCAAGTACCATCTTTTTCTTCCCATAACTGCAGGCATTTCCTGATTCCCTCTCCCCATTGCCCGATTTACTAGTACTTCCCTTCCCAAGTCACCTAGGATCTTTTTATATGTGTCCTACATAAGCCTCCATAAGTATACACTGTCTCTCCCACCAGAATGCAAAGCCCTTACAGGCACTAGCTGTTTTCTCTTCACTCTGTATTCCTACCACTGATCACAGTGATGGCCATTTCAGTGATCCAATATCTCCTTTAAAAATGGAGCAAGCAAAGGACATTGCATGAGTAAATGCTATATTGAAGGTCATAGATTCACGGCTAATTCTTGTCTTTAAGCAATCATGATAACACAATCAGCTATGTTTGATACTGCTCCTGGTGCCCACAGCAAAATGAGATTCCATCCTCATCCACATATCCACATTACAGTCTTTAGCCCATCCCTCCTGAGGGGTAATTACCATGGACACTTCCCAAATGGATCCTTACCATGGATTTATGACTAATTAAAGGGAGGTTCATCCTCTGTAAAATATTCATGCCCTCTTTGACTCACCAGGAGTAGGGATATAGTAAAATCTGTGGCTCTCCAGTCCTGTGTTTATGTCATAAACGAGGTCACTTAATTATGAAGCCCAATGCAAGCTGATCAGGATTAGGTATTCCCAGCCAAATGCTCTTTCTCCTCAGTGGTGCTGGACAGAGTTAAATGACCCAAAGTATGTATTGCTGCAAGGATGAGGTAGGGAGGAGGGGGAAGGAGGAGAAATTGATGCATTCTACATCTTCAGGTCAATACCAAAGAGACAGAATTGTTAGGAGGGATAGGCAATAGAGGGAATCATATTTCATAATTCAGTAAGAAAGAAGAGAAGCAGCAAGCTGGTGCTTACCTCCTTCCATTGTCTGCTATAACTTACTTGGGTTTGTAAAATAAGTACTTAAAATTGGAAAGGCCTAACTCTATCACGTTCCTTTCTCTGGGGTGTGATTAGATAGTACATGTGATTTCAAAACTCAATTCACTTCAACATTTATTGTATCTACTATCTACCATACACTGTGTTAGATTATAGAGAGAAAAATTTAAAAAACCAAAACAAATCGGTACCTGCCCTCAAGAAGCTTACTTTCTGCTGCTGAAGAAAATACAGATACATAATTCAGTAAATATTTATTAAGCACCTACAATCTGCAAGAAACCATGTTAAACACTTAGGTGAGTAAGTAAATGATAGGCATAGACAAAGGAATACATGAGGAAATGGGGGAAGGGAAGGAGGGAGGGAGGGAGGGATGGAGAAAGAGAAAGAGAGACAGAGACAGACAGAGAGACAGAGAGACAGAGAGAGGAGAGAGACAGAGAGAAAGAGAGACAGAGAGGAGAGAGAGAGACACAGAGAGAAACAGAGAGAGGAGAGAGAGACACACACACACAGACACAGTGAGAGACAGACAGAGAGAGAGGAGAGAGACAGAGAGAGAGACGGGGGGGTGGGGGGTGGAGCACTAATAATTGGGAAGAGAAAGATCAGAAAAGCCTTATATAGAAAGTGGTACCTGGGCTGTAATTTGAAGGAAGCTAGAGATTCTCAATGGCAGGCATGAGGAGAAAGCATATTCTGGACAGTTCTGCAAGCATCCAGGCAGAAGATGAAATGCAGCACGCGAGGTACCTAGCAGGCCAGTTGACCAGAGTGGTGAATACAGGAAGGAAGAGGTCATAATATGAAATATGAAAGAAATGGTAGGTGGTAGCCATATTGTAGAGGGCTTTAAGTGATTCAAGGCCATCCAGTTCAATTTAATTAAATTCCATCTGTATTTACTGAGGATTACTGTTTATTCAACATATATTTAAGTAACTTATTCTGTGGCCAATACCTTGCTAAGTACTCTGGAGAATACAAAGCTGGGTACCCCACAGTCGCTGTGCTAGGGACCATAAGGTGAGCCCTATGCAAGGCCAAGGGGAGGTACTAAAGAATTTTAGGACATTGTTCTTGCTTTCGTGGGGACTTTTCTTGGGGGTGGGAAAGAAAATGTGTGTTGGTGGAATGCTAATATATAAATAAATCAGTTAGAAAATGATAGAAGGCAGCTTGACAGACAAAAGGGAAGGGGAGAGAAGAGAATAGGCATTTATTAAGTGCCTACTGTATGCCAGGCATTGTGCTCAACAAGCATTTTATAAATATAATTTCATTTGATCCTCACAACAACCTTGTTTTGTAAAGAGCTCTGGGTCTGGAGTCAGAGAACCTGGGTTCCAGTCCTAGGTCTGCCCTTGACTGTGTGACTCTGCTTGACTCATTTTATCCCTCTTGAGCTTCCTGACCTAGACAAGGGGATGATACAAACAGCTCACGTTTCTATAGCACTTTACAGTTTGTAAAGCTCTTTCATTACAACAGTCTTGAGTGTTCAGGAGTCTGAGTATTAATATTCCCATTTTACAGATAAGCTCAGAGGTAAAATGAATGCTTAGAGTAACCCAGCTAGCTGGCCTTCTGGGCTTTGCACCTGGCATTAGGTCCCATAATCCTCCGTTCCAGCATCCCATCCTCTATACCATGCTGGCTTGCCGTATTTGCACTACTTCACAGGATTGTTGTAGGGAAAATACTTTGGAAATTTTAGAGGACTTTTTGTTTGGGCAAGGGCAGGGTGAGGGGACCTGATCAGAGATTTTATTGTATGGTTTATTTTGTCATTGTTGTTGTTCAGTTGTTTCAGTCGTGTCCAACTCTTCATGACCCCATTTGGGGTTTTCGTGGCAAGGATACTGGAATGGCTTGCCACTTCTTTCTCCAGTTCATTTTACAGATGAGGAAACTGAGGCAAACAGGGTTAAGAAACTTGCTTACAGTCACACAGCTAAGTGTTTGAGGCCAGATTTGAATTCAGGTCTTTCTGACTCCAGGCATGAACTTTGCTCTATCCCTGTACCACCTAGATTTATTTACCTAAATTGTCTTAGAGAAATCCCTGTGTCAATGTAGATCAATACCCAATCTGCAACTTAAAATCTAAGCTACCTGGGGCACTTCGAGGTTGACCAACTTGACTAGGGTCACAGAACCAGTATGCATCACAGGTGGTACTTGAACCCAGATCTTTCTGATTCTGAACACCATTCTCTACCTACTACACTAGGATTAGCTTAGAGCATTATGTAAATAGGAGTTACTAACATTAAAACAATTATAATCATGTTAAATTGAACATGATCACAAATATTTAATATTTATCATACAGTCAACAAGAGTAAGGTGGTCGTTAAGGAGAGAGATTGAGGTTGCTTGGAGTTATCAGAGAATAATATGCTTCCATAGAGGAAGTAGGTCTCAAAATAGCCTTAAAGAGATGGCATTTGGTTAAGTGGGGAGGAGGAAGTTATTGAAGAAAACTGGGATGTGAATTATTTTGCAGATATCATACTTTATCAGTACAATGGTTATTATGTTAGTAGACAAGGCATATTTCATACAGAAATTTAAGTCAATGCTTTAGCAACGTGACTTTAGGGCATACATTGTACAAACAAGTTTTATTGGCTTGGAGAATGGGGGGAGGGGATTCCAGGCAAGGGAAGCGGTATGAGCAAATGTGAACAGGTAAGAATGATCAGAGTGTTTCTAGAGCATGATCAGGAGATTGAATTGGCTGATTGGGATTAGATGCCCTGAGAAGGAGTTGAAAATATGGATAGATTATATAAGGCCTTGAATACCAGGATGAGAAATTTGTGCTTGATTGGTTAGGTAAAGGAGAGGCTTGACAGATACTTTGGCAAGGGAGATTCATAACAATAACGACCTCTGACATTTGTATGGTGCTTATGATTCTATATACCAGGTTTGGAGTTTTCCAATGCTAATGTGAACTGATACCTCCCCTCCCCCAACAAATATACATGCATATGTCCACAAAGATGAATATAATTCCCTTTTTCCTAGTACTTTTTCCTATGCATGTAGCACTGTGGTGGTAGAGTGGATAGAGAACCAGGACTGGACGTGAGGAAAATTATATTTCAAATCTGGCCTCAGACACATACTAGTTGTGTGACCTTGGGCAAGTCATTTAACCATGTTTGCCTCTATTTCTTTATCTGTAAAATGAGCTGGAGAAGGACATGGCAAACACCTCCAGTATCTTTGCCAAGAAAACCCCAAATGGAGTCACAAAGAGTCAGACATGACTGAAATGACTGGTCAAAAACATGGATGCTTTCGATTTATTTGAACTTTGTGTGAGGTTATTTAAAGAAAAATCTTTTTGTCATGACTAGTTTAAAAATCAATAAACACAAAGTTTTTTTTTTTCATGGAAAAATACTGGGTGAGGGAAATAGGGAAGGAAAGGGAGGGGAGAAACAAAAGAGGAGGGCAGGGAAAGAGAGACAGAGAAATAGAGAGGGAGAGACAGAAAGAGACAGAGACAGAGAGAAAGAGACAGACAGAGAGAGAGAGAGAAAGAGAGAGAGAGACAGTGACAGAGACAGAGACAGAGAGAGACAGAGAGGCAGACAGACAGACAAAAAGATAGAGATTAACAGAGAGAAATAAAAACAAAGACTGAGGAAGAGAGAGAAAAGAGAGAATGAGAGAGACAGAGACAGAGACAGACAGACATAGAGAGACAGAGACAGAGAAATAGAGAGAAACACACACAGAGAAAGAGAGAGACAGAGACAGAGGACTGGATAAGGAAGAAAAGAGAACAGAATGAGGAGAAGGGAAGGGAGGGGAAAAGAAACCAAGACAAGGATAGGAAGTTATAGAAAGAGGACCAAGAAGTGGGAAAGGAAAGAATGATAAAGGACAGGGGATGAAAGAAAGAAGAGAGAAGACATAGAGAGGGGGAAAGAGGGATCTCATTCCCTCTGGGTTTATGGGAAGAGAGAAAGCTTGGCTTCTATACAGATCAACAGTAGTTCCTCTAATCAGTGTCAATACTGTCATGTTTCCTACAAAGCTCTATGCACAGGGTTTCCTTTTCATACCCATCAGCCAGTAGAGGGAAGAAAAAGGAGAGGCGTTCAGTTAGAGGCACCATGCCAGTCCTTACAGCACACACAGCTCCCCTTTGCGGCCTGCCCCCAGTCTGAACTCCCCTCCGCCTGGTACAGAAAGCCCATCTGCAGGGGACATCTCTGAACAAAGATGTCTTTCTTGGGGCACTTTACCTACAGCCTGATCTGGGAGGGCAGCAAAGCTCCTGTCACTCGGGCTCTGGAAATGATTAGCAAATTGAAAGAAGAGTTCTTCCCTGCTCAGCTGTGGGTCTATTTTGAAAGAAGGGGAAAAATAAACTCAGTTTCATTTAGATTGGACAGTCAGTCATTTTCTAGCCATAGTTTAATTGACGTCCCAACCCCAGAAAGTCTGGACTTCCAGATAGCATCCTTTATCCGGGCCCTTGTTTACAAGAGTTTTCTTTTCTCTGTGACACTTTGCATTCATGGAACAGAATTCTTCTCTAAATGCATCTCGTCTGATCATCAGAACAGCCTGGTGAGGTCCTAGTATGACAGATTTAGAGTCAAATCACCTAAGCAACTTCTCGCTGTATTAATAAAGAAACAGGGCCTGAGAGGGTGATTTACTCAAATAAATACAGGTAGGAAGCAGAGCCAGAATTCAGACTTGCAGTCTCTGATTCAAAAACTGGTGTCCTTTCCATGTGCTTTCCACCTGCTTATAGGGTCACCACAGAGAAAACACTTTGTAAGACTTAAAGCATTATAGAAATATCAAACTTATCATTAGATTAGTGAGGCAGATATTATTTCCATTTGACAGATGGATAAATAAAGACACCAAGAAGTCACTGGACTTATCCAAAGATATATAACTTCATTCATAATTCATAGGAGTCCATCAGATATTGAGATGGAAGAGACCTGAGAGATCTTCAACTCCTATGTTCTTACTTTACAGATGAGGAAACTGAGGCCCAGATAGGTTAGTCTAAGGTCACTGAGGTTAAAATAGTTGAGATTCAAACCCAAGTCTACCTTCAAATTCATGGTTCTTGGTAATGTAGCATAGCTACCTCTGATAATGATAATAGAGGAAGAGCCAGACTTCTTTCCACCAACTTGCCCCACCAGCTTTTTAAATTAATAAATAGATTCATTACGTTAATGGTCTATTTGTAACAAAGCTTCAAACTTGCCAACAGGTGCATTTCACCTGCTTGCCCTTGGTCCTCTATTGATTGAGAATGAGCTAGGCCCTCATTATCCTGCCAGGATTAGCACTTAGAACTGGGAGCCAGGATTAGCACCTAGAGCCTGGGAGCTAGGATAATTTCTCCACTAACCTTTAAAATGGACATGCCTTCTTCCTTCACCCAGGTGCAAAATCCAGGGTATTGATGCTGATCTTTCTGCTTGAATCCACCCTGCTCGCTTCTGCCAAACTAATTTTCCTAAAACATCCATCTTATGTTACTGTCTGCTCAAGAAGATAGAATGGCTCCCTGTTGTTCAGATCATTCAGCCTGTAAACTCTCCCCAACTTATCACATCCCATCTCTCCTATGTAAGACTCCTGTAGAGTTCCCCATTGCTCTTTACAAATTCCATGTTTATTTTCACCTCCACGGTAGTAAATAACTTATTCTGTTTCTCTGGCCTTGAATGTCCTTCTCATTTTACTCTAGTCAAAGCATATCCATTAGTGAAGCCCCTCCCAAAGCCTTGCTTACCGACTCCTGAAATTTTTTTGAGTTGCCTTACCCTAAAATCCTCCTTCCCCATATTGACCGTTACAACCTGTTATTTGGATTATTACAATAGCTTTCCAATTGACCTTCCTGCCTCAAGTTTCTTCCTATTCCAAGTCAGCTGTCCACTCAGCTGTCAAAGTGATTTTCCTGAAGTATAGTTCTGATCATATCACCCTGCTGCTGGTCAGTAATCTCCAGGGGCTCCCTGTTACCTCCAGGATCAAATATACAATTTTATTTGAGATTTAAAGCTCATTATAATCTGTCCCCTTTCTACCTTGCCAGTCATTATACTTTACTTCCCTCCCTCCACTGGCCAATGAAATCAGTCTATTTGCTATTCTTCGAACATGGCACTCTCCGTATCCCTTCCTTTATATCTATCATGCCTGGAATCCTCTTTCTCCTCAATCTCTCCCTTAGCTTCCCAGGATTTCTTTATGACCCACTTCACATTCTGCCATCTCCGAGCTTTTCCTGGGTCTCTTCACTGCTAGTACCTTTCCTCAGCTTATCTTCCTGTAACTTTACTGTATATAGCTGTAGTCACGGGACACTGGGTGCTGACATTCTGGACATTGAGAAGAGGGGTTTGCGTTATGGGATGCAGACTAGTGACTGAGAAATCCTCTTAGGTATCATTTTCCGTTGGCTTTGTAGATTACTCTTCTTTTTTCCTGTTCAGACCCTTCTCTCCCCCTTCAATAACCTGGGTCTAGAAATAATCTCCTTTCCATACCACCCCACTCCCACCCAACAAACACAATATTTATAAGGTTCGTCTATTTGAGAAGCATCTGAGGTGGTTATGGGATGTAGACTAGTGGCTGAGAACTCATCTTAGGCATCATTTTCCCTTGCCTTTGTAAATTACTCTTTTTTTTTCTCATTCAGACCTTTCTCTCTCCCTACAAGAACCTCGGTCACCATGAGGTCCAGAAATAATATCCACTCCATACCACCCCCCTCCCACCCAACAGACACAATATTTATAAGGTTAATCTATCTGAGAAGTATCTAAGGACCTCCCATGCCTCCCCCTTCCTCAGCAAGGGGGTCTGCTCCCTCCCTTTCCTCCCCATTTTAAACTGAAGCTCAGATGTCTCTTTTGCTGTTTATACACCGCTGGGATTTTTCCAACAACCTGAAAGGAATCTTCAAGGCCCCACAGGTAGCCAGGCCAATTTCAGAGCCATAAACCATGGCACAGCCTTTCATCTGTGGATGCTTATGTCATAAATGAGTGGGAGGAACAGGCAAAAGGGGGGACTGCTGGTACCAGAACTAGCATTTTTACAAGAAGTTGGGGGAGAAAAGGCCTTAGGATACAAGTTCAAACTCTACACAGAACAAATTCATCTCCACCTGGTAGGAGAATGTGTGGGGACTTAATCTCTGGACTTTCCCTTCAGGAGGCAGATTTATGCTGCATTTGTGATGAAATTGCCTCCAGTTCTGCTGACATTGGCTGTCAGGGAACAACAAGTGGAGTTCTTTTCATCTCTGTCTGGGAGTGTCAGAGTAAATTATGATGAGTAGATCTGGATGGGGGAGCCTTGGAGCCATGAAGGGCCCTTCTTTCTGTTTGTTGCTTGACATTTTACCCCTTTTGCCATCTTTCACCCTTCACTCTTGGATAGCACCAGGAGATGTATCCACTGTTCTAGCAAATTCCTAACCTTTGGCAAAATGCTGAGCTTGTGACTTATTTGGGGTTCTGTTTGACCAGTTTGACCAAGAATGATATTCAGCCCATGTGTCATGGTAAAGGCAGGGGCCCCAGTTGCCCTAAACCTGTCAACACAGCAGAATCCACCCTATCTCAAATATCCTGCTAGGTCACTCCATGCACCCCTCCTCCCCAGTGCGATCTCATCTGGGATAAAACCCAGGAAAGACCTCACAAACCCACAATTCAGATACACTGTACTGGACAGACTCTTATCTTACATCCTTTCATCATGTCTCATTCCATACCGGTATACATTGCATTGTGAGGCGGGGGAGAAGGGGGAAGGTGGGGGAAGAAACTAGCAGCCAGAACAGAGCCCTACCTTTGTACATAATCTCTGGTCTTACTCAGCCTTCTCAGGCCATGCCTAAAACATAGAACAGCTGTCCCAACTCCTAGCCATGCTCATGCTCATTCTTGGCTTTCATGCCATGTCTAAAATCCACTGCCCTGGCCCCCAGTGCCTATATTCACACTTTTACTCACTTAATTTCTCACTTTTCATTCTCCCTGAAAACTTTCTCAGAACAGATTCTCACTGACCTTCTGTGCCATAATGCTCCTAACTCCCAGGTAGGTCTGCCAAATCACCAATCAGCATGGGCCGTGGTAGAGGTGGAACGTTCCAGGCAAGGGAGATAACCATTTAAAAAGCATGGATTTGTGTGAGGAACAGCAAGTAGGATAGTGTACCTGAATGCTATAGTGTATAGAGGAGACTAAAGTACGCAATAATTAGAAAGGTAGGAAGAAAGAAGGTTGTTGTTTTTCAGTTGTATCTGCTTCTTTATGAAATAATTTTGGGTTTTCTTGGCAAAGATACTGGAGTGGTTTGCCATTTCCTTCTCCAGATTGTTTTACAGATGAGGAAACTGAGGCAAATAGGGTTAAGTAACTTGCCTAGGTTCACACAGCTATTAAATGTCTGAGGTCAGATTTGAACTCAGGGAGATGAGTCTTTGTGACTCCAGGCCCAGTACTTTATGAACTATGGAGCCACCCAGATACCCAAATAAATGGGAAAGATGGAAAAGAATCAGAATGTAAAGGGTTTGTTTTCTATTTGATCATGGAAGTAATAGGAGGACATTAGGGTTTATGGAATACCAGTGGCAGGGTAGTAGTGGTGGTTCATAGGGTTCAGCCCAAGGGCTCTACTAAAGACCACGGCCATTTTCAGATAGTATTATATCATCTGCACAAGAATGACCCACAGTTACTAAATCTACAGTCTAGCCCCCAGCAACAATCCTCTACACTTTCCAGTGGTAGGGTCTGATCACAGGCCACCCAACATATTCCCAGAAACTCTTAGAAACACCAAAGGAAAGACTGAAAGGATTCTCTGTGACTTGATGCGTCTAGTTTGTCAGAAATAGGATCATACATTTTGAGTGGGAGGGATATTTCTAGAAATTGGCCTTCTCAAGTGAGCCCCAGTGAAATGCAGGTGACTTAAGGTCGTGCAGATAGTAAATATCACAGGTAGGATTCCAGTTCAGGCCCTCTTGCTTTAAATCTAGTATTCTGTCCTCTCTATCATGTTACCAAATACTCAGTGGTATTTATTTGTACCTAAAGAGAACAGATCCAGAGGAGAATTTGTTCAGTTGTCCAGTCATGTCTGACTCTTTGTGACCATGGCATGCCAGGCCCTCCACCGAAGGGGCTCATTTTCTGACGTCATGCATTTTAATACTCTCCGTGGGGTTTTCTTGGCAAAGATACTGGAGTGGTTCGCCATTTCCTTTTCCAGTGGATCGCCTTTCATCAGAACTCTCCACTATGACCTGCCCATCTTGGGTAATGCTGCATGATATAGCTCAGGGTTTCATTGAGCTACACCAGCCCCTTCACCACAAAATAGTGATTGAGGAGGGGATAGGAGAATTACTGGCTGAATAAAGACCCTAAAGGATAATTCAATTAGTCAAGTGAGTAGGGTTAGCTCTGAGCAAAATTATAAATAAAAAGTTGTCTGTTTATGGGGTTACAGACCACATTGTCCCTCTCAGTGGTTCACTGCTGCCCACTATCCCTCACTATTCCTGTATTTTCTTATATTCTCTTTTCCCCTACTGAAAGTGAAAAAGGCAGGAAAATTTTTTAAAAAACAAACCTCATTCACTCTCAGGTATAAATAACTGATAACAAACATTATTATCCCTTCTAAGCATATGCATATTTTAACAGAGATCATGGTTAAAGGAATAAAGTTTTGTGAGGAAACCAGAGTAATACGTGTTCTATTAAGTTACAAGAATGGGTTGGGGTTTTTTTCATGTTCAAACAAACAAAAAGGCATCATCCTTAAAAAATAAGTCATTTACTTTTTGGAAAAAATCCAAGTTAACAGAATCTCAGAAGCGAAAGAATTTAGCTAAAAAGTAAAAGGAATCAAGTTTTGTAAGGGAACCAATGTATTATTTATTCTATTAAGTTAAAATAATTTTTTTTAATGTTCAAAGAAACAAAAAAGGAATCATCCTTTAAAAAAAGAAATAATTTAGTATGGGGACAAAGACAAAAGTAACAGAACTTCAGAAATGAAAGAATTTATCTAAAAAGTAAACTATATAAGTTTGTGTAGATATCTCTACTTTTAGGAGGGGATGATTGAATAGATGAGGCATAAAGAGGTCTGAAGGAGGAACCTTAAATTGAAGAAAAGGCCATTTTGTGTATGCTCTGTCCTTCCATCTAGACTCTCTTCTATTTGGCCTCTTGAAAAATGGGACCACAGAAGAAAATATTTTTGAATTAGAAAGGACCTTATCTATCATCTTATCTGCAGCCCACACTCCATTTTACAGATTAGAAGTCTGAAATGCACAGAAGTTAAGGGACAAACTCTAGTCAGTGGTAGGGATGGGACAGAGGACCAAGAATTGAGAACTGAGGGAATGATTTCCAATTGAGGATGCCCTAGGAATTCAGTTCTCATGAAGGGGGAGGACACAGAAAGAGATCCCAGAATCAGTCTCAGAATGAGGAGGCCTCCTATATTCAATATAGTGCAGTCCATACCTGACCAAGAAACCCCTCTACAGTGTGTTAACCAAATATCTAACCTCTGTTTGAAGACTAAAAGTGATAGTCCCTCACATGCCAGTGGCAGCCCATTTCATTTTTGGATAGGGCTGATTGTTAGGAGTGTTTTTGTATTTTCTGTGTTTCTACAACCACTCCCATACATTGCTTCTACTTTGGCACAATGGGACTAGACAGGACAAGCTTATTATTTGAAAATTTCAGCCTTCAAATATTGGGGTTCACTATCATATGCCCCATAAGTTTTTTCTTTTCCAGAGCTTCTTACAACTCACTAAAACCCCCAAATCATTTTTTCCAGAGAAACTCATCCAGGTCATTGATAACAATTAGTGAAATTATAGATAAGGGCAGCAAGGTGGTGCAGTGGATAGAATCCTGGAATCAGGAAGACTCATCTTTGTGAGTTCAAATCTCGCCTCAGACAATTACTAGCTGTATGACCCTGGTCAAGTCACTTAACCCCATTGGCCTCACTTTCATAATTTGTCAAATGAGCTGGAAAAGGAAATAACAAATCACTGTCTCTGTCAAGAAACTCTAATTGGGGTCATTAAGAATCAGACACAACTGACACAAATGACCGACCACATTGATAAGGGTCAAACTCAGGGGTGTGCAGGAGCCAGCTAGAACTAGCTCATGAGAACTGGTTATTAAAATTTTAGTGTGAGTGTTTACACTTCAGAAATCGGCAACCGCCGCAGACATATTGTTTTGTTGATTGTGACCATTCAAGAAAGTGGTGGAGAAAATGTTAATATTATAAATTAAACCTGAAAGTGTGCTGTGGGTACATTTTCCCACCTAGAGAGTCGGTTGTTAAACACTTACTATTCCCCCACTGGTCAAAGCTAGGATAATTGTAATAAAGAGGTAAATAAAACATTAATGATGTTTTTGAGCTCAGAAGCAGCTTTTCTTGAGCAAGACTAAGAAAAGATTCAAAGCTTGGACCTTGGGAAATACTAGCCTTTGACAGTTAACCTATGGTTGATAACAATTACTCTGAGAGAGAGAAGTCCATACCGCTTCTTGTACCCAAGCAGTGATCTTTCTTTTCAGTCTTAAGCCATGTTATACCTCACTGTTTATCAGTTTCTTACAGTGAATATGTAGCCATTTCATATTGTTATTCTAACAGCCATATTCTAGTAAAAAGTTGCTATAAAATGGTCTGATATCTTTTCAAATTTTAGAGTTCTATGAATCAATGAGACAGGATGGCCTTCTTTTACTTCATATTTTCTGCAGCTTGGGGTGATCTAAATGCTGAATCTGCTGATGTGAGGGTATCACTCTTCATCTAGTGACAGCTACTAGCTTTGTAGACTTGGGTCTTCCAAAGACACAATAAACCCTGATAGTGCTATTCTTACGTGGCACAATGGAAAGAACAATGAATCTGGAGTCAGAGGATCTGGATTTGAATCCCAGCTCAGTCATTTCTACCTGGGTGCCTTTGGACAGGTTATTTTCACCTGGCTGGATCTCAGGTTCTTCACTTATAAAATGACAAGTTTGGACTAAGGAAAGTCTAGGGCACCTTCCATCTCAAAGCCCATAATCCTTTTAGAGCAACTGCAAAAAGCAACAACAAAAATCACCAGCTTTAATAGGCATCAAGCAGAATCAGATGAAAAGGGGTGTGTGTGTGTGTGTGTGTGTGTGTGTGTGTGTGTGTGTGTGTGTGTGTGTGTGTGTGTGTATGTGTGTGTGTGTGTGTGTGTATGAGTGATCAGGAATTGTATTCTTTGATCCTCTGAAATCAGACCATTTACAATCACCTACTCTGAAAATATATAAGGCTGGCTCTGTGGCTAAGGTATTAGAGGAACAATTTGGGGCAAACTCCCCAAAAACATGAATCCCAATAATTGATTTTTGAGAGACTCTCTACATGACTTTCTCCTTCTTTCAGGGAAAAGCGATGATGAAGACAGCCTTTGCAAGGCAGGCCATGGGACAGGCAAAGGAGTTGCTGAAGATGGCAAGGACCACAAGCGCCCCAAACGCCCCAGGACCATCCTGACCACCCAGCAGCGGAGAGCATTCAAGGCCTCATTTGAAGTCTCCTCCAAGCCATGCAGGAAGGTACTGTAAGAAGGCAGAGGGAAGCGATTGCCCACATCTGTGTCATACCTCTCTCTGATGAGGAATCAAGAAAGACTTGTCTGACCCTAAACAGTGAAGGTCCTCTTAAAGCTGGTTTTAAATTCATATTCACACATACCCTCCTATCCCTCCCATGTACATACATTGCCCTCATTTCATTCATTTATTAATTAAGTAAATACTGAAGCACTTACTTTATTCTGGACACTGTAGTGGGGAAGGTTCAAAGTTTGGATAATCCAGAGTCCCTGCTGTGGTGCAAGTATAGAGCCAAGTTGGAAGATAAGAAACAAACACTGATAACTACATTATACAAATGCATTAAAGGTATGTGTTGATAAAGGACTCTGTGAGATCTGAGCATGAATGCGGACAGAAAACATGGTCAAGACTTAGGCAAAGCTTGGTTATGAGAAAATCATGGCAGGTGGAAAAACTAATTTAGACACTGGTTTCACCTCCCTCTTGGACATGTACAAAAAATTTCAGGGAAATCTTCTCTCCCTGCTCTCATTACTAATGTTGCTCCTTTTTATCCTCTAAGGGAAGTAACTTATTTCTGAAATCCTAAGTCTTTCCTGACCAAGCAACATAGGTGACAGGTTTTGCCACAACATAAACATAAAATAACTTTCCGTTATTACTATCCCCCTCCCAATGTTTAATCATTGCATATAAGTAATGCAAACTCTTCAGCATTGTTTTAATTTGAGTTTCCCTTATCAATAATGATTCAGAGCATTTTTCATATGACTATAAATAGCTTTGATTTCTTCTGAAAGCTGCTTGTTCTTATCCTTTGATCATTTATGAATTGGGTAATGACGCTTATTTTTAAAATTTCACTCACTACCCAATACATTTGAGAAATGAGGCCTTTATCAGAGAAACTTCTTGTAAAAATTTTTTGATATTACTTTGAAGTATTGTAGGGTTTATGCAGCCTATAAGCAGCATGTTTGAAGCCTACATATTAGACCAACTATAGCACAAAGTATAATGTAGAAAAGCTCCATTGGAAAGGTACAAAGAGTATGATTATCCTCATTTTACAGATGGGGAAATTGAGGACCAGACGTTAAGTTGCTTGCCTGTGGTTATACTGTCAAGAGGCATCAGAGATAGGGTCTTGAACCCAGTTTTCTGCTAACTTCAAGTCCCACACAATGCCATGTTATCCCTAAATATATCAGTAAAAAGATATGGCGACATTCAAAGTAAATTAAAATGCAAAGTGACAGCCATAAATAAAAGAGCAGTCGTTCTCTTTTAAAGGCTAATTTTCACAGAAATCTTCAAGCTCTGTGTGTCTGTGAATAAACGTGTTTAGGCTAATGGTCAACAATGGGCTAGCGTCCAACATCTTCTGGAAGAGCTGATTAATGTTCATTGTAAACTCAAACCATAGGGGACACCTCGTTGAGGTTTCACGTCTTTGAGTTCATGATTGTTTCCCACGAGACAGACTTGGTGAACTACATTTTAAAGAGGGGATTTTTCTTATGCTTTGGGTTACTTGATTTCTGACCAAGTCTTTAGGAAGATATTGACATTGACCTCATGTGGAGTATTTACTTATAATCTATGCTTTTTTTCAGCTTCAATTACTGCCTGTCATCAGACTTATCAAAAGTTATCCGTTGGCTGGTTTATTGTATGTTCTGAACTTGCACGTGAAGTCAAGTGCTAAATGAGAAGGGATGTATGTTTCAACATGTTCAGACAAACATTCTCCTTCCCCTGAACTTATTACAAAATGTCTCTTCTATTCTTCTATCCCCCCACTATTGTTCCATCCCTAATTCCTTTCAGCAGTGACCAGGCACAGATTCATAGTCTCATCAAGTTCAATTGCTTTGATGATACATTATGTGTGTCATCAAATAATTACACGTATGAAAAAGGTACACGAGATATCACAAAAGTCTTCGTTCAGTGTTAAGCCATTAAAGCTTGACACTGCACAAAGACTTTTGGGACATCTTGTTTTGTTCAGTTTCATGATTGTTTAATGTTAAATTATTGACAAAAGAGACACTTACCATCTTTTATGATAATCTTGAATAAATAATTTCAATTTTTTTCAAAACTACTAATTCCCTACCTCCTCCATTAAAGAAAACTATGCACCAGAAAATATATTTATTAGAGAAAAATAAGTTTTGTTCATGATAAACATGAAATGTATTAAGAAATGCTTATAGATTTTTCACCTTTTTAAAATTTTATTGTTTCTAACTTTCCATCTTTTAAAGGTAAGAGAGACTTTGGCTGCTGAGACAGGATTGAGTGTTCGCGTTGTTCAAGTCTGGTTCCAAAATCAAAGAGCTAAGGTAACCTGCCTTTTGAACATTATAGCACCCAAATGCCTTGGAATATTGCTGTATCACTGAAAAAAAAACAGCAATAGCAAAATATCACTTGTTGTGGCCATGTTAATTAGTTATACTCTCATTGACTAGATGCATCCTGCTGTATGTCAGGAGAAATGTTATAACCTTGTTGGTTATAAGGGAGGCTTTAAGCATAGTTTTAGCAGATAGTAAACATTCTCCTAAAATTGTAATTAATATATTGAAGACTGAGCCTAGTGAAATAATAATAATAATAATAATAATAATAAACTAACATTAATGCAGTGTGTCCCAAAAGTCTTAGTGTGACTTTTGGAACACCCTATACATATGAGTTTTGTTAAGTTTCATTTTTGGTTAGTGTAAATGGTAAGTCACTAGCAAAAACAACCAATTATAAAACTTCTTATTTTGTCTTACAAATAAGCAGACCGGCCACTATTTTTATTATTATTACTATTATTATATTACTATATTGTTATTATTACCATATTAATTATTATTACTATATTATCATTGCTATATTATTATTATATTTTATTATTATTACTATATTATTATTATTACTATATTAAAACTTAAAACTGCACAAAGAATTTTGAGATACACTGCATAATAATGCATTATTATTATATTGAGCTTTCATTACAATTAGTCCCATTTGATATTCATCAATACACCAGAATGATAATTCAAGGTAGTCTGAGTACTGTTATCACTATTTTATAGATGAGGACGCTGAGACTCAGGGATGTAGCTGAGATTCTACCCAGTAATAGATTAATTGTGAACTAAAACTGAGTTCTACAAGTTCCAAGTTTAGTCCCCTGTACCAAACTGACTCTTAAGTAATAGTCATTCAATTCTCTAATGCTTTGAGGTATTAACACTTTTTAAAACAAAAATTCTTTGAAGTATGTAGTATGTGTTATTATCCACTTTTTTGAAAGAGAAAATTGTCTCAGAGGTTATATATTGCCCAGTGTCATTCAGATAGCATGTGGCAGAACCAAGAAGTTAAGCCAGGTCCCCTCATTCTAGATGAAT
>CM053584.1:47289656-47310676 GCA_028627135.1 Pseudochirops cupreus | reverse complement strand
GGTAGGGGTGTCATGGAATTGATTGGAAGTCAAAAGACTGTACCAAATCCTGTCTCTGACTCTTATTTTTTATATGATAATCTTTGACAAATCACTTAACCATTCTAGGTCTCTTTATGTTAAATGAGGTGATTTGAGTAGATTTCTCCTAAGGTCCCTTCAAGCTTCTTAAGATCTTCTTAAGATCCCTTCTGTGATCCAACCAAAAAATCAATTTACATTGTATGAAATTAGTCAATTCCCTCACTTTTTTCAGATTTACATTTTTTTTTCACCTGTAAAGTGAAGAGATTGGTACAAGACAATTTTCAAGATTTCTCCCAACTCTAAATCTTCTGTTTCTGTGGCTATGAGAAGCGCCTCTAATGACAGGTTCTCATAACTAAAGGACAGGCCATTTATTCTACTTGCCATGTTAGCCTGAGCACATATGCCATACAGCATGATGAAACAAAGAGTACTGTCAAAGTCAGGAAACCTAGGTTGGAACCTGGGATTCAGCACTTAACTAACTGTATGATCATAGATTTGTCACTTAATTGTTCCAAATATTAAGTTGACTGTCTACAAAGCCAAATTGATGCTCACAGGTCTGTGAGGACAGAGTTTTACAATGGTTTTGCAATTCTAAAATAATATAGAAATATGAGTTATTGTTATTATTAGAGATGACTAGGCCTACAAATAATTGTGGCAGTGATTATTGGCAGGAAATGAAGAAAATTTATTTATTTTCCACTCTATTTTACCTGCTGGCTGTTGCGGATTCAGAGCTCCTTTATTTTGAGAATAATTTTATTTAATTAACACGTGTATATGTCTGTAGTTTCCCATTGGTACTAAAAATTCAAGAAATCCCAAATACGATGGCCTATGGTATCTTATTGTCCAGTCTATTCTGAAAAACAGCTTAGGTTCCATCCCACCTCCTGCTTCTCATTACCCTGAAACTGGCTAAAAGGGTTATTGCACCAGTAAAGCTTTGAGCTCCTGTACCAGGGACCTTGACCAATCAACTTTTACTTTGTCCCCTACCCTGTTTCTCACTCCTTGAAACTTGTTTAAACCTTGTGTACTGTTCATTCAAGGATGCTTTGCCTCCTCTCCCCTGCTAGAAAACTCAATAAATCCTAGTTGGTCCAAATTATGTCTCTCGTTTATTTATTTAATTTTTGTTTTAATTGTTCTTATACATTTATGTTATTTATTTATTTATTCTGTCTCAGATTATGTCAATCTGTTGTTCAGTTACCAACACAGACACCGTATTTTGCATTGAAACAAAGTTCTGCGGGTGTGTCAGTCTTCATATCTGTAAAATAGCTCTGCAGATGAGATACAGCTAATTGCAAGACCCCCAGTAGAGCCATTCCCCAACAATGTCTGTGTCCTGAGAGGGAAGCTCCTTCCCCAAATGCTAAGTAGAGGAAGCAGGGTCCAGGGATTACACTAATCAGATGGTCTTATTTCAGAGGCCATCCCTCTGCCATTCCTTCTCCCTTCCATCCTCCATCTCATCAGGCTATTGCAGGCAGGCTAGTTTCTAACCCCCTTGTTCCCTCTTCACCAGATGAAGAAATTGGCAAGGCGACAGCAGCAGCAACAGCAAGATCAGCAGAATACACAGAGGCTGAGTTCTGGTAAGGTGGATGTCCCCCCCTCAGCAGCTGGTGCTATATTTCCTTCTCTTTCCTCCCAGAATTAAGTATGAGACTTCATTAGTCACCACTGAGCCACCATAGCTCAGCTATTCATCAGCAGATCTTTGAAATGAGCGATGCTTCATCTATCACCTGACTCCCTTATCATCCTTAGCGTGAGGATTGGGGCCATCTTCCCCAGTCCAGAGGTCACATGTTAGTTGTGGCAAAGCTAAAGATACCTGAGCTGCAGAGAGCAGGATGGCTATCTAATGATGGAGCTGGTAGCCATTAACTCCCACTGATGCCCTCTTAACACTTCATCTTCCTGACATCATAAATTGATCCCTTATTGGCATTATCTTCTCTGTTTGTCCATTCCTGACGAGATTCTTTTTATCTGGGTTAATGTGGCATAAGACGGCTAAATGGTGAAGTGGATAGAAGACTGGGCCTGGAGTCAGGAAAAAATGAGTTCAAACCCAGCCTTAGAGACTTATTAGCTGTATGACCCTGGGAAAGTCACTTAAGCTCTGTTTGCCTCAGTTTCCTCAGCTTTAAAATTGGGATAATTTCAGAATCTTCCTCCCAGGCTTATTATGAGGATCAAATTAGATGCTATTTATAAAACACTCAGCACAGTGTCTGGTATGTAATAGATACTATACAAATGCTTATTCCTTCCCTCCCTCCAGTAAAGTAAGGAAAGATCCCACCATCATTTGGACTCTTTCAGTAACATGAAAGTCTTAGGAAATTCTTTTGTGGTCATGAAAAAATGTATTCTCTGTCTCTGCAAGGAGGTCATTTGAGGCAATGAATTTAACAAATCTTGTATTACCATCATCTCATCTTTCTCAGTACAGTCCCTATTATTCAACATGGTTCTTCTACCAAGATCTCTCTGGTACCATGTCTTTCTGCTAGATGCTGAACTGAATGCAGTTCTGGATTGTAATGCATGGTCCTAGCTTTGCAGTTTGTAACTCAGAGACCTTCTACACCAGTAAATTACTTGGTTGCTTACCTCTTGGATCAACATACTGGAGAAGGAAGAAATATAAAAGTGGGCAAAGATATTGGGCTAATGTATCTTCAGGACTACTACCCTGCAAGCTCCAGTGGAAAGAGACCCATATTTGAGGAGTGGCTTTTGTCCTTGAGTCTGTCATTTCTGCATAAAATGAAGCTATTCTGAAGAGCAAAGTAGGATCATAGGCTTAGAGGGAAAAAGAACAGAGGTTCTCCAGTCCAGTTACTTCATTCTACAGATAAGGAAACTGAGGTCCAGCTAGGTGAGGCAACATGCCCAAAATTATGCAGACATTTAGTATCAAAGTTGAGATCCAAATCAGGTTTTCCGATTCCAAATTCTGGGATCATAGAGGTAGACCCCATAGACTTCAGAGACTGTTTAGTGAAGTCCAACCCTGTCATTTTATAGATCAGTGAGGCTTGTTGAGGTCAAGTAACTTACCAAGGTCACACAAGTAGTAAGCATTGTAGTAAAGATTTGATTTTTTGATTTCAGTTCTAATACCGCTATTCATCTTCAATTTACTCTCTATATAGCTTATTGTACAAAGCTGTTTATACATTGTCTTTCACTTTAGACTGTAAGCTCTTTGAGGACATGGACTGCTTTTTGCTTTGCTTTGGATCCCTAGTGCTTAGCACAATGTTTGTCACATAGTAAATGCTTAATAAATGCTAATTAATAATAATTTTAATAATGCTAATTTCCAGTGGACGCAAACTTAAAATTCAAGAAATTGTTGAGATGATCTTACAAGATGGCTTCCCTAAATTAAAAAGAACAATAGAAAAAGATGCTGCTAAGGACTATGGAAGCAGAAGCACTTGGTTTTTCCAAGACCCATTCATTCAGAATCTCCCAAGAGATTCTCCTATAACAGCTCTATGGACATCAAAAGACTAAGGCAGATGAGAAATATTTATCACCTGTTTGATTGTAGATGGAGAAACAGAGGCTTAAAGTATTTATTATAATGACATAGCAAGATGAGGGCAGGATCTGGGGTCCTCTGGTTCACTAACCACCACAGAAGGACTGCTTTGGAAGAGTTAACAACATGCTATATCCTTATTGAGAAGGAAATCAAGTTAATCAGCATTCATTAAGTACTTACTATATAATAAACACTACGCTAAGTGTTGGGAAATACAAGTAACAAATAGAAATCAACACAGTCACTGTCCTCAAGAAGCTTACATTCTAATGAAAAAGAAGTCATTGCAACAGATGTCAGATAATTGGGTGAGACTAAACCAGAATAATCCCTCCCTTCTTCCAGATTAGTGAAAATGATCTCTCTTCTCCTTTGTCCTACAGCTCAGACAAATGGTGGAGGGAATACCGGGATGGAAGGGATAATGAATCCCTATACTGCACTGCCAACCCCACAGCAGCTCCTGGCCATTGAACAGAGTGTGTACAACTCAGATCCCTTTCGACAAGGACTTACCCCACCCCAGATGCCTGGAGACCACATGCACCCTTATGGTAAGGAACTCAAAACACTGCCAGGACTGAACTCAAGAAACACCTCCTACATGCATATATTCTTTTCCATTCTTCCCTTACAAGGCTGCTTCCTGAGCAAGGTTCAGTGACTGATCCACGGTCATACAGCTAGTAAGTATATGAGACCAGATTATGAACCTAAATCTTTTTGACTCCAAGTATGGCACTCTTTCCATTGGGCCACCTAGGAGCATGACTATTTCTATTCCAACAATACATTTGAACTTTCAGAGCCTTTCTTTCATACCAGGATGTGGTGAGTAGAGGAGTTTATTAAATAATTTCTAATGGTAATGCCTCTGATCAAGGTATGATTCTTTAGTTAAGCAAATAATTAGCTCTGAGAATAGACACACAAATAACGGTTTTTCTACTTGCTTTTGTCATGAACACTGGCAGGTATTCTAACATAATCTAAGGACCATAAATCAATTTTTAATAGTTAAAAAGTTTTCCTCCCGATCAGAGTAGACATATGCTGAGTACGGTCAATCTGTAGGAAACCTTCCCTAGCCCAGCTTCAAATACTCACATAAAGCATCCGCCCGCCCCACTTACCATTTAATAACTTTTAGTGGCTTAAAGGATAGGATCCAGGTGTAGGAACCCGTCTTGCAGGCTAGAGCTGCTCTCTCAAACAGGAAGATGAGATTTAATGCATATTAAGGATGTAGAACATTAGCTTTTTACAAAGAAAAATTCATATTAACCAATATTCTGCTATAAGTAGTGAGTAAGATAATATACTAAGACTAAATATAAAGGTTTTTTTTCTTTTTGGGAAGAAGGAAACACCAAACCATTGGTATGATGGCAACATCAACCACAAATTATGGACCTTAAGTCAACCAACTTCCTTTGTTCACTGGTGTCCTTTTACATCCAATTGCTGTATGCCACCAGCACCCTCTGCTGTCTGGTAGCAGACACCAATAGGTTCCTTCATCAAAACATAAAGCTATTTCAGGGGCATTCATATTTTTGCTGGGTTCCTCCAGCTCCTTTCCCTTTACTCAGAGTCCAAAAGTTACTTGAAGAGTCCGAGAGAGTTAGGAAGTCATAAGGTATATCTTCTCTTGAGTATGGAAAGAGATCATAATCCATATCTTGTTTTCCAATGCCCACATCTCACAACATGGTGAGCAGCAGTTCCCAGGTTCACTCAGTGGGACCTCTATGAGCCATCAAAGAGGCAATAGACACTAAAGAGATATTTGCTGAAACTAGAGGCTGATCAGGGTGGACAGAGCAACCATTGGCATAGAAAAAAGAGTGAATGGAGTGGCTAATGATGAGACTAAGGGAAGGAGCTAGGTGAGAAGGTGAATGGTTAGTAGTTTGGATTCTATGACTCTTAGGGCTATTACCTTCACTTAGGAAGCCATTTTGAAGTATCCATTGATTCATGCATGACCTGAGCATTGGATTTGAAGGGAGAAGCTGAGTTCAGGGCCTGGCTCTTTATGCAAATCACTTTACACCTAGGCCTCAGTTTTTTTCATCTGTTGGACTAGATTATCTTTAAAATCCTTTTAGACTCTAAATC
This sequence comes from Pseudochirops cupreus, assembly GCA_028627135.1. NCBI lineage: Eukaryota > Metazoa > Chordata > Mammalia > Diprotodontia > Pseudocheiridae > Pseudochirops > Pseudochirops cupreus. The sequence continues at coordinate 47,304,945 of CM053584.1, read as the reverse complement.
GATTCTCAATCATGCCATCTATAGTCATGGCTTTCTATAAGAAGCCTTTTAGTACTAATTCCAGCACCATAGATACATATTTGCCCTGAGATCACCTTTCCTCATTCCACCCCCACCCCACCACCCGCCATGTTTGTATACTATCAGACTTACAAAGTCTCAGAATCTTGGAATTGGAAGGGAATTTCTGGGCCAATGAGTTCCCCTTACAAGTAGTCATTCAGGCCTTGTTTAATGATCTCTGATGATGGGAATCTCACTAACTCCTGAAAAATTCCATTCCATCTTCAAACATCTCTAGTCAAAATCTTCCTCTTTGACCTATTATTCTAAATTTTAAACTCTTTAATCACACAATAATTCTCATTGATCTTGCTTGGGACAGACCTTCAAATACTCTAAGGCATCTATCATGTCCTGCCTCTGTCTTCTCTTCTGGGTAACCATCTCCAGTTCCTTTAGCTGAGCCTTGTATGATATCTCAATTGCATATCATAAAGACATGGGTCACTTTATGAAGTAGCCCTATTCCTAGAAAAAATGTGCACAAATCAATTCTTTTAACAATTCATATTTTAAGTACACTAAAGTAATTTGCTACAAAAAGGAATCCTAAAATTAAAACTTTTGTACAGTGACTAACTATCCTCCAAATGATATTTCCCCCGCTCAGAATCAGATTTTTGTATATCAGGTTTGCTTAAGTTGGGGGAATGGGAGGGTGGGAGCAGGTTTCTCTAGTGCACTCTATATTCCTTTAGGTATTCTTATATTCCTATAGTTATCAAGTTGTGTCTTGTCTTAGGGACAAAGTCATCTATTTCTTTTGTATTTCACAAAGAATCTAGTGTAGGGTTACTGTGGACACTAAGTAAATGAGACAGTGAGGTGGCCCAGAGGATAGAGCACAGGTTATAGAATCACAAGGACTAGAGTTCAAATCCTGACTCAGACATTAGCTACAGACTCCAGAAAAGTCACTCAAGCTCTGACTTCTTTGGTTTCCTTCTATGTAAAATGATACATATAAAAGTAATGAAATAAATCACACCTGTAAAATAATAGACTATTAAGTAATATAGAAATACTATATAAAATAGATTATAATAATCCCAGAGCTGGGAGAATTTTATTTGTTGATTATGGATTGAAGCAATATTTGTAAAGCACTTTGCCAGCCTTTTAAGCTTAAAACTTTTTAAGTGCTACCTAAACTATAAACTAGATATTAAATGATCATTGAATATAGAAGATAGAATTCACCTGAAGCTTCATTGGTCAGTCATGGAGCTGTTTCATGTTTTCTTACCATTCACAGAGCATCATTTTCTATGTTCAACCTTCTTCACGAAAACGTGAATAGTAACTCCAGCCAGCACTGCTGCCTTCTTTTCCTGACCATCCATAGAATGATGAACAAATCACTCAACCTGATTGGGTGTTAGCTTCTTCCTGTGTGGGATGAAGCTGGTTATATCCAGGGGTGATGAAGTTCAGTCATTAGTGGAAGGCAGACGAGATGTTGGGATATGGATGTGTGTTGGTAACAGTCAATATTCAAAAGTTTTGCTATTATTAGATGGAAAGAGACCTCTGGGGGTGGAGCATCATGGCTTCCCTTCGGCCCTGGGCATCACGAGCTATGCTGCTCACCTCAATCCTGAGACAATGTGTGGTGGCACTTGATTAATTCTGTTTTGCCCTCTGTTATAATTTCTTTCTATTTGTAAATGTGTGTGAAGTATTATTTTACGGTCTTTGCATGCATAAGGCTCATTTGCTTAAAAGAATGGCCAGGTTCTTGAGTGCTATTGTCAAACAGCTACTTTTGTCAGTATACAGTCTCTACAAAATAAAGATTCATTGAATTGACTTGTATTTTTCTAGCAATAAAAGGTGAACTTCATGCTGGTGTTTTATTTCCATTTCAGGTGCTGAGCCCCTTTTCCATGACCTAGATAGTGATGACACCTCCCTCAGTAACCTGGGTGACTGTTTCCTAGCAACCTCTGAAGCCGGGCCCCTGCAGTCCCGGGTGGGGAACCCCATCGACCACCTGTACTCCATGCAGAATTCTTATTTCACCTCTTGAGTCCACCCCAGAGTCCAGTGGCTAGGCTCCCAAGTGAAACAAGCATATTAAACCAGGGGTCAACTGGCCTTAGTTTGGGAGGTTAGGGAAGAAGTGGGTGGGGGAGGGGCCTTTCTTGGGGATGCTGTATAATTACAATATGGTATAGCCCAGCATTTCCAAAGACTGAATACGTTATGGATTGCATAGTTTAATGTTTCTATAAGAGTCATAGCATTAGATATGAAGACGTGTTTATCGTTAAGAACAGGGACTTTTAATATAGAAATTCTCATGCAAATTAGATACCTAGAGACTCCTAACAACTTCCCACCATTTTGGGGAAGCTCTTGTCAAGAGGTACATGCATCTATCCATCTATGCGCCCACAGACAGATGGACGCGTGTGTGAGTGTGTGTAACCTTTCATACTTTATCATCAAAGTTTATTCCTAATTGTAACAGGCAGCAACTGTACAGCGAAAGTAACTTTATTTTCAGTGTGAACTCTATTTAAGGAAATGCTTGATGCACTTAAGTTATAAAATGAGATAATTTACTTTTATAAACTTTATTTTTAGTTGGAGGTGACTTGTCGGCCAGGGCAAGATTGCCAATTCATCTAGTCTGGTTTGAGTTCATTTAGTTTTCAGTGCTAGGGGTTGAGTTTTAAAAAGTGATTGGTCCTTGCTGACAGGGCCCCCAGTACCTAGCGGCTTAGTTGGGAGAGAGCAATGTCTTATAACATTAGTGGGGAGCTCAGAGCCAGGACGATTAATGACAATACTCAGCTACTGGATAATATCGGGCAAGTCCCTTAACCTCATAGGGCTGCAGCATGAGGCTGATGGAACTTACCTACCTCACCCAGGAGCACTGAAGCTTAATTTTTATTGAAAAGCAGATAAAGAGAGGTGCAATACCAATCTGTGCCATCGTTATTCAATATAGAAGGCTTTCACTACTGTTGGAGTGACGTAAAGATGCAGGAGCAGCTCTGGGAGGAGAGCAGAATGACTTCTCTTCAGCCTTAGGCCTTTTGGGCAACATTGCCCATCCCGCTTCCAATTGTAGAGCCTGGGACATTAAAGATGATATGTCAGATGGAGGAGAAGCTGCAGCCCTGGAGATTCTATTTCTAAACATCTGGTAACTCAAGGAATCCTCAAGAGGCGATTTTTGAAGGAAGCCAGTGGCAATATCCTTTGGAGTCACTTTTCTAACCATAGCTATATTCAACTCAATAGCCTTGCACATCAGGATATGGTTCCATACCCTATTCCCAAAATGTGGTGCTAGAATGGGATACTTCTTTGCCAGGAGGCCTCCTGGAAAACCCAAACAAGGAGGTGAGGGCAGTAGGGAAGTTGGATAGGCCTCCATTTCTCCAAGAAGGAACTGTTATAGGACTCAGTTTCACTTATGGGGAAGCAGAAGGAACCTTGGACATAGCGTCCCCGAGGCCAGAGGAAACACGTCCTCTCTATCCTAGATTCTATGTTGTGTGATTTTGTGCTGTTGTTTATAATTTATGCAAGAAAATAAAAAACAAGCCAATTTGGTGAATGAAAATAGCTAATACTCTGTAGCTCTCTGCTGGTGACTGTGGGTAAGGATCAGTCAGAGAATAGAGCAGGACTTATGGGAGTGAAAATGAATGAGATCCCTACTCCAGTACAAGATTACTGAAAAGACATTAAAAACTTCTTTAAAATACACTGTCTCTTTTTTTATTTGATAGAAAGTAGCAAATAAGGTGGGGGGGGGACTACAAATAAGGAGAGTCATTTGGCTATGTTCAAATAAAGTGGAAATAAGGAGGGTCATGTGGTTGTTCAAATAAAGTTTGAATAAATAAGAATAAATAAATGCATCTGGGAAAATTATGGCCAGAGAGAGTTTCCATGCATTGTCCAGATAGGCCAAGGAAAGGTTCCTATATTTGTGAAGACACTCCTCCCCCCACTCACATCCACAGAAGGATCCTGCCATGAAAATAACTATCTACTTTACCACGGACCACATATTTAATCCACCTACAATGTTCCTGTTATATCAAATTAATATACTCCATGGATGCCAGAATGGGGAAAAGGGAGAGGGTAGTTTTTATTAGCAGGGAAATTCTAAGTCCTTATAGTGAGGAGGGCATCGTGAAAAAAGGGATGCTTAGCCTGACTGGAAAGAAACAAACAAAAAAAAACTTAGCTGTTTGCTTATGTTCAAAGTTTTTATCTTATACTGATATTCCTTGGAATTGAGCTTGACCCAGTCATAGCATGATAGAAACTGGAAAAATCCTTAAAGATAATTTAACTGAATGTCCTAATTTTAAAAAAATATTATATTTTTATATTACCTTCATTCCCCAATATAGCTCCCCTCACCCCTTAATCAGAGATAGGTAACATAACAAAAATGGGTCCTCCATAACAAAGAAATAAAATTTATTAATCAACACATGAACCAAGTCTGACAGGAGATGCAGTGTTTCACACTCTGCAAAGAATGGAGGGAAGTATATATTCTCATCTATTCTTCAGGGCTGTTTGGTCATTGTCATTACAGAACCAGTTTAGATTTTTGTTCTTTTCACTTAAATTATGCACTTAGTTTCCTTGATTTTATTTATCTCAATTTGCATCAGTTCATATGTCCTCCTGGGATTCTCTGTATTTTTCACAATTATAATTTTGTTTAGTGCAATAAAATCCCATCACATTGATGTAACAATGTTTTAGCCAATCTCTAATCAATAAGCCTCTACTTTGTTTCTAGTTCTTTGCATTAGTAATGCCATCAATATTTTGGTCTATATGAGACTTTTATTTCAATCTTTGACCTCTTTTGGATATATGCCTTGCAGAGTCACAGTGTATGGACACTTTAGGCATTTTCTTATCATGGTTCCTGATTACTTTTCAGAATATTTAGAACAAACCACAATTCTAGCAATGTATTAATAATAGGTAGCATTTATATAATACTTTAAAATTCGGGGAAGTTCTTTGCATATATCTCATTTTATTCTCCCAACAACTGTGGAAGGTGGGTTTTATTTTTATTTCCATTTAATAGAAGATAAGACTGGGGTAGAAAGGGTAAATTACTTGTCCTAGGTCACACCAAGTTTACAAATTTCTGAAACTAGGTTTGAACTCATCTTCTAGACTCCAGATCTAGCACTCTGTTCACTGCACTAGCTGTCTGTCTTACTACGGTTCCTCCTATGTTAACTGTTACCATTTTAAGCTATTTTTTTAATTTGCTAGGAATGAGACAAAACCACAGAGTTGTTTGACTTGCATTTATCTTATTATTAGTTATTTGGAATGATCTTTCACTCGCTTGTTAATAGTTTGCAATTCTTTCTGTAAGTGTTAATTTTTTTCTACCACTTATCCATTGGGAAATGACTCTTGATCTTATATATTTCTATTTTTTCCCTATATATCTTAGCTATCATATCCTTATAAGGGATATTTGACATAAAAATTTTCCCCCAGTCAACAGCTCTCCTTTTTATTCCAATTGCCAAGGCCATTCTTTTACAGTTATAGAGGCTGAGGTCTATGTGAGCAAATTAGATTCCCAAACATAGTAAGTGACAGAGCTAGGACCCAAATGCATTCTGATTCTAAGTTCAGTGTTCCTTCCACTACAACGTGTTAATACTCTCTACCCCAGTGGTTCTCAACCTTCCTAATGCCAGGACCCTTTAATACTCCTTTGTGGGCATATCTGCATGTGGGCAGACTCACCTGGAGAGGGATAGAGCAGCAGTGTCTCAGTTCCTAAGAACATCGGAAATATGTGTTTTCTGATGGTCTTAGGTGACCCCCAAAGGGGTCGCAACCCACAGGTTGTGAACCGCTGCAAGCCTATTCTTTATCTGCACTGGAAACAGACCAGTGCATCAATTCTTGATCATTTCCAAACCATGACACCTAAACTCTGTTCTCTTCTTCTCCATACTAGGATTCAGACTTTGACCCAGGGGGAATCAACTCATAGGTGAGCTTTCACCTTGTCTGGCCTGGAGCTAGGCTACTGTACCACTACCTGGCTGTCTCTAAAACTATGAGACTTCACATATGTTCACCATCTCCTTTCCAAAACTCACTCCCTTTTATATGTTGACTTCCTATATTAGAATGTAAGCTCCTTGTGGACAGTCTTTTTTTGTTTGCTTGCTTTTGTACCCTTAGCATTTAGCATGGTGCCTGACAGATAGTAGGCATTCTATGAGTTGTTTTCCATTTATTTTCCTTCACATAAGGAAATGTACAGCCATCTTCCTTCTTCTCTCTTCTCTCCTCCCTCCCTTCTCTTTTCCTCACCAATAACCTCTATGCGCTTAAAAAATATTTCTTCTGAACCGAGTTTTACTAAATCTATATCCACACAAAGAACCCAGGATCTCAGTGTCGGTAGAGGCCTTTTCTTTAAACTTGTATCTGAGAAGACCTCATTTCTACACCAATAATTGTTCATTCCTCCTTCATATGAAGACATTCACTGAAGGGAAATTTTCATTTTGATCTCGAAATCAAGCCCATTCCACTTTGGGATAGCTCCATTTATTCAAAAGTATCTCTTTTTTAACTTAAGTTGGTTTCTTTTTGACCCATTGGGTCTAATTCTAATTGTTAGTACCAGCAGATTGTCTCTATTATACATGGCAGGCCTTCAAATATTTTAAGACATTTCTCATTTACTCTCTAAGAATTGTGTAGGCCAAGCTAAACATTCTAAGTTCCATCCATTGTTAAATATTCTAAGTTTCATCAGTTGTGGCCACAGTCACATTTTTGAAAGGATAGCATGGGCAATATGATCAGAAATTCCAAATGAATTAAAATTCTTAACTCTCAATATCATGCCTTCCAGAATCTCTCAGAAACCATTTTTGCTTTCAACTAGCCATATCTCCTTCCTTCTTTGCTTTCTTTTTTGACTCAACTAAAGTACCAGATACATAGCAAGTGATCTATAAATATTGACTAATGGATTTCCTTTTCCCTCTCTCCTTTCTTTTCTCTCTCTCTTCCCCTCATCATTCTCATAGTGAGAGCTCTATTTGCCAAATAACAGCTTTCATATTTCTATTTTCTAGTAGAATTTAATAGTTAACATATTTCCTAATAGGTCTTTTTTTTCTCTGATAACTGGAGAGGCATCTTAGTAAAGAGGAAAGAATGCTGGATTTTGAGTTCACTGAATCATAGGTCTAAAGTTAGAAGATGCCTCAGAGGCACCTTCTTACCCCTCGCCACACACACACACACACACACACACACACACATTTTAAAATTAAGAAAACAGAGAATCAGAGAAATGAAGTAACTTGCCTAAAGTCACACAAGTAGCAAATGTTAAAAAAATAAGATTTTAACCTCTCTTCCAGCTCTAAATATAAGTGCCTTTTCCCACTATACTAAATGGAATGGACTTGTGTCTAACTCTTGGATCCCACAATTAATAGCTGTGTAACCCTCGATCTCATTTCTTCTGTTTGGGCCTCAGTTTCTTTATCTGAAAAATGATGGTTCAGCTAAATTTCACAAATATTTAATAATAATCTACCATGTGCAAAACACTGTGATAAAAACTGGGAATGCTAAGGAACATACATTCTATTGAGGTGCCTCAAAGGGTTGTTCTAAGGAACATATCCTGAAAAGCTCAAAATCTAAGGTACATGTGAAATTAATACCTTCTCTGCTTCCTCTCCCCACCTCTTTCCCTCCCTCCTGCCCATGCTGGGCTCCCCATCACTACTAATGAACCTCAGGCCTGACAGTCCTAGGCTTTTTGATATTTATATAATACTGAAAAGTTAATGAGGCTTATTTTTACAACAATCTTTTAAGGTAAGAAGTGCAAATAGTATTATTCCTATCTTGCTTATGAAGCAAAAGGGACCCAAAATCATGGTCACCCAGAAAGGAAATATTAGGGTTAGACTCAGGACCTTTGACTCCTATGTCAGTGTCTCTTCTAACACCTGAGGATTATTGAATTGACTCAACTTCCTCTCCCTTGAACTATTCTAATTAGTAAAGAGTTGGGATATAAGGAGTGATCTTCCAGCCTGAAAAGGCTGCTGAGAAATGGTGAAAAAATGTCCAGAGGGTCAGCAAAGCTCTGAGAGGAATTCAGAAAATGTATTAAACTACGGAATACCAACTTTGTTGAAGACTCAATTCTAGGTGCTAGTAGATAAAGTGAGAGATAAAGGGCAAAACCTGCAAGGTGACAGTCATCTGAAAATAGGACGCTCCCAAGTCTCTGCTTGTTTTAACCTCTAGAAATCTCAGCCCTACTCTCCAGTAATAATTTGTAATATGAGCCTGAACCATGGGCCAGTAGGTTGCTCTTTGTTAATAAGGACATACAGATAAGATTCCAATCACAAGCAAATGTTCAGAGCCTTGACACTGAAGGAGAGAGAGTCAAGGTCTATGACAATCCCTCTAAATATCTCATCAGGCTTTCTGGGATGTGTAGAAGGTGTGTGGATGTGTGTCATTGAGTCAAACTCTAGTATCTAGTTAGAAAACCACATCCACAGGACTTGGAACTTTCCTGTTAAACCATGCTTCCTGCTTTCCAGAAGGACTCAAGCCAAACTAAACCATGGGGCAAAAATGGCAGTGGGAGAAATGGAAGGGAACCAAGGCCAAAGATTATACTCATTGACTGAATGGAATGCTTTTTCATCTAAAGATATGAGAATGAAGCCAGTATTGTTTGTGCTTCTCCATTACCATCCCCACCAAAAAAAAAAAAAAAGAAATACACACAGTGAAAAACTTTAAACAGGATTCCAACATACAGATAATCATATAATTAGAGCTGAGAATATGGGGATGTCTACCTTTGACACATCTTGTCCTTGTTAACCCAGGCAAGTAATCAGTGCCACAGTCCATTCTGAAAGCTGAAGAGTTGCTTTTTCATACTGTTAGAGAAAGTTTTCTTATCAGAAGTTCATTATACTAAGGAAATAATTGATATAGAATCTCTTCTTTGTGCTCACCCCCTCCCAGTAAAGAGAGATATCTGAAAAATGACCTTAGAGCTTATATCCACAACATGCTCCCTCCATTCTGACCATCATCATCTTCATCTTTCCTCCCTCACCCCCCACCAAGGAAACTTGGACTCAGCCCTCTGGGAGGCAAGCTTTCACCTTGTGTTACTGGAACCAGGCTTCCAGACCACTTACTGGTCATCTACACACCATGTTGCTCCCCATCTACTTTTAAGATCTTCCTTATGTGCCATTTTCTCCCATTAGAATATAGGCTCCATGAGGGCAGGGGCTGCCTTATTTACTTCTATTTATTTCTCCAGTGCTTAGCACAAAGTTTAGCCCATGCTGAACGCTTACTTTTTATTTTTCTTTCCTTCTTTCCTTCCCTCCTTCCTTCCTTCCTTCCTTCCTTCCTTCCTTCCTTCCTACCTTCCTTCCTTCCTTATTTCCTTCCTTTGTATGTTAAAGGTAGCTACATCACACAGTGGATAGCATTCTTGGACCTAAAGTCAGGAAGATCTCAGTTCGGACTGACCTCAGACACTTATTAGCTCTGTGACTCAAGAAAATTACCTAACCTCTTCCTGCCTTAGTTTCTTCATCTGTAAAATGGAGGTGATAAGTATAGCACCTAATTCCCAGGGTTATTATGAGTATAAAATGAAACATTTGTAAAGCATTTTGCAAACCTTAAAGTGTTATATAAATGACAATTGTTATTATTATTATAAAAGAACACTGTGACCTAGAGAGTTTAAGGAAGACTTCATGGAATAATCGAAACAAGAGTTAGACCTTGAAGGATGGATCAATTTGGATCAGTGGAAAAGAGGTAGATGGGTGTTCAGGGCAAGTGGGAGATGCAAAGACACAAAACTGGGAATCACAAGATATTCTGTCTGAAAATTTCTCTAATTGCAGGATTTCTGCTTATATAGAATGACAGGGAACTTATTTTTTGATGAGGGGGCCTTATAGATAATCCCTCAAATCACATTTCATAGGCATCCTATTCATAACTGCTTGGGCCATGAAGCAAGTCCTTTAGCTAAACTGTTTGTCTTTCCTCATATTACTGAGGCATAGACTGGCCCTGTGTAATCTATGTCTACTCGGACAAGGTCAAATGGAAGATTAAATAATGAGTTGGTGACATTAGAATATCACAAAATGTAGAAACTTAAAGCCAAGGGAAATTTTCTTTATCATAAATGGAAACCTTTTAGGGTGAGATTTTTTTTTTTTGCTAAACTATTTTGACATCAACCCTTATCCAACACTTCACAGAAGTGCAATCTTGGTATTGGAAGAGGGCAGAAGAATCCGTCTAGTTCAAACCATATCTGAACAAAAATCTCCTCTTCAACATTCCCAATAAGAGGGTTATTCAGCTTTTGCTTTAAGACCTTGAGTGGGGGAAGGAGAGGAAGAAAAATAAAACAGGGTTCATCCAGGCCCCGATCCCCATAATGCTCATGTCTAAAGTGAAACTCATACTTTTAGATCTTTGAACTACATGATTGCTTAGATGTGGAGACAACCCTAGAATAAAATCATTCTCATATTAACTGGAGCTAGAAGGGACTTCATGGGTCACATTTCATTTTACAGATGAGGAAACTGAGGCTCATTGAGCCCAATATCACTCACTTAGCAAACTGTTAAAGGTGGAATTTTGAGCTAGGAACTCTGAATCTGGAGTCAATGTTTTTTTTTTTCCACTGTTCAACAATGCCTCCATAACCAACCCCTCAAAGTAAGATAGAGAAACTCTTCCTTATCAGCATTTGGAGCAAACCTCCAAATACAGCCTTCCTACTCCTTAGGAAGTTATTCAACTCAGATTTGAAACTCCAGCTCTAGGACCAAACTGTCTTGAATGGTGTGTGACTAAGGAAAAAACCATCTAGTTTGTCATATTTAGCCACCAGAACATGCTTCACATCCTATGCAGAAATTATCCCCAGCCAGCTTCACATTCCCCATCCCTTCCAGGTGTCCAATCTGGTCAATTTACTGTCTTACGATATTATCACTATAGACATGCTCCCTCACCTCCAATCCCCTACTCCACCTCTTTCTTGGGCACAGTAATTAAAACAATACAACCATCATTGGTTTTGTATTGAAAGAACATATTAATCAATTGCTCTATAGATCAACTCACCACTCCTGTGATGCCCCTAGATCAAAGCTCCCCAGGAGAATGCAAAGGTTCTTTACATTGGAAATGACAGAACAAAAATGGTTAACTGGCCTTTAATATCCAAGATTAGTAGGAAGATAATGACTGAGCACCTAGCTACCTTTGATGAATTTAAGGAGCCTGACTCAAAGGAATTAGATCCTAAGGTACAGGCAGACTCAGTAGATGTCATTATCAGTAACATTTGAAATATGGAAAATGGAAGAGGTATTAAGTATTGGAGAAGGGCAGATGCCACCTCAATCTTCAAAAAAAGAGAAGAAAGCTTCTAAAAATAGAGGATAGTGATGTTGACTTCGATTCTTGGGAATGTTCTAGAAAGGATCATTAAAGAGGTTATTAATGAACATCTAGAAAGAGAAGCAGTGATAACAAAGAATCAACACGGCTTCCTCAAGAACAGGTCATGACAGACTAATCTAATTTTCTTTTTGATCAGCTTTACTAAATTAGTGGATGAGGTGAAGGTTGTCATAGTCTAACTTCCTAAGGAGATATCTACAGCAACATTTTGGAGGAAGTGTCTCATGCTAGTTTTGTGGAGGAGTGGAAACAGGTCTGTGGTGTCAGGAAAGATGACAGATTGATGGAGATGGACTACTGGAAGGAATGCAGTATGTGAAGATAGCTGGGGTTGATGTCTGAATTGGACATAGGGCATGGTCTAATTGTCTGGTCTGGGGTCAAGGGATGGCTAGGCATGATGAACTAGATGGGTTTGTGCTTGGTCACTCACTCTTTAAGGCAGCTTGGTGAATATTGATTCAACACAATCAGGAGGACTCAGAATTAGGTCAATGATTGGATTCAAAGAGTTATTGTTAATGGTTCATTGCCGACATAGCACCATGCTGTCCAGTTGAATATACCATGGATCTGTGTTTGGTTCTGTATCATTTAAAACTTTTATTAATGACAGATAAAAGCACAACTTGCATGCTCATGAAATTTTCAGATGACACAAATCGAGATGGGATAACTAACACGATGGGTGATATTTGGAATTCAAAAGGATCTTGACAGGGCTAGAACACTGAGCTGAATCTAATAAAATGGAATTTAATAGGGATCTATGCAAAGTCTTGCTCTTGGATACAAAATAACAGCCTCACCAGTTTACGATGAATGGAAGTGTGGCTAGACAGTAGTTATTGTAGAAGAGATCCTTGAGTTTTAGTGAACTGCAAACTCAGTAAAAATCACTGGTGTGACTTGGCAGCCAAAAAACCTAACATGATCTTGGGCTGCATTAAAAAGGTTATGGGGGGGTTATAGTCCACTGCCCTTGTCAGGCCTTCTATGGAATGTTGTGCTCATTTCTGGGCACCACAGTTTATAAGGAAGACATTGATAACCTGGAGAGTTCCCAGAAGAAAGTGATCAAGATAGTGAAGGATCTTGAATCCATGCCATATGAAGACTGGATAAAGGAAATGGGCATGTTTATCCTGTAGAAGGGGGAGGAGGCACATAGATTTCTTCAAGTATCTGAATTACTATGATGGCAGAATAGACTTGTTCTATCTGGGGGAAGAATCAGGAGTAACAGGCAGAAGCTGAAAAGAGGCAAATTTAAATTCTATGTCAGAAAAAAAATCAAAAAATAAATTCCCTAACATTTGGAGTTGTTCAAAAGTGAAATGGACTTTAAGTCAGTCAACAAGCATTTATTTGCCTGACACTGTGCTAGACACTAGAAACAAATACAATAAAAAGAAAAACAAATCCTGTCCTCATGAAGCTTACATTTGATGGGGGAAGACAACACATAAAGAAAGCTGAAAAAAGTTTGGGGGGCATAGAGGAGAAGTCTGGGGTACAGCTTGTGGAGAAATGAAGATGACTCCTTTGAGATAGTGGGATTTCTCTTCCTTGGTGGCTTTTGATCAGAGATTGATGACTACTTATCAATATATTCCAGTGGGGATTCCTTTGATGTATAGGCGGGGTTATAAGGCTCTTTCTAACTCTCAAATTCTATGTTTGTGAGTCTGTGATTAGGAGTTTGAAGTTTGCTTCCACGGGCAATAGGGAGACACTGAAGGTTTCTGAAAGGGGGAGTAATGTGGTCACTTGCAGTATAGGAATATTATCCTGGCAGTCAAATAAAAGACAACCTGGAAAGTGAAGATATTGGAAGTAGGGAGATCAGTTAGGAAGCTATTACAATGCCCTAGGCAAGAGACAACAAGGGAAGGAACCAGAGTTGACAATATATGACAGAGATGGGTTTCCAGAGATACTTGGCAAAAATCTTTCCCATTTCTCTTAATTCTAGTGCCTTCCTTCTATTGATTATTTCTAACTAATCCTGATTGTGAGCACATACACACAGACACACATATGTCTGAATTATCCATTCATACTTCCCAGATACAGTGTATAACTTCTTAACCTATTAGGGTCACTGTAGTTTAGTGTAAAGAACATGAGATCTATGTCACAAGACCTAGGTTCATATTCTTGCTCTGCTTAATACTTTCATTGCCTTGGGGCAAGGTACTTTGAGCCCCTGGGGTTCATTTTCCTCAAATGTAAAATTAGTGGATCAGATGTGATGGCAACTCTAAATATATAATCCTGCGTTTGGACTTTTCTTGATGTAGTCGTGCTGTCTTTAAGAGATTTAAAAAAACAACAATAACAACACAACATGAGAAATATCTGAACTTAATCCAGTGACTCAAGACATAGTAAAAGTGTTCAAGAGTCATCCTGGTTTCATAAAACATTGTGTTAACCCATTTCCTGCGAACAATGCCATAACTAGGGTGTGAAAACCAAGGGTTATTCCCAGGGCACTGAAATTTAGAAGTTGCTAAGAACACTTGTATTCCTTTCAGTGGCATGGAAGCAACTGAGTTTAGTACATAACAAGAACAGTTAAAAATGAAGACACCAATTGGTGGTTTCCCCAGCACTGGCCTAGAGGTGTCTCTGGTAGGTATTTAACCACAGGGGTTGGCATCCTAGGACCTTTATCCTCCCTTACTCTCCTACCCAGTTCAATTGATCTCTAAAAGTTGAATGAAGGATATTTTGTGCTTTTTGCTTAAGGTACCTCAGTGAACCTTGAGCCATTTACCAACATTCTACTTATGTCTCTGTCTGCAAAGAAGGATAGTTGTTTAGGGCTCAGATGTGATAGGCAAACCCTCCTGGAGAAGATCAGAGGGTGGGCTCTAACGTATGAGTTTCCAAAACAAAAATCAGGTTACAAGAAGGCTTTGGGAAGGATGAGGGTTTGATTGAGGGACTGACCTTTCTGCTAGTATTAGAACATTCCATAAACAACCCTTCCATTGTCCTAAGATTTTGCCCCATGGCCAACATGAGATTTGCTGGGAGATTACCTTTCAGTTGAGGAGCATGATTAGATGCTATCAGGAGGAGGGAACGAGCTTGCTCTGAGTGATCTTATATTAATTAAATCGCCCTTCCAGGACAAATACATATGACAGTGTATTAACAGGGAGTTAAATGGTGGAGGTTCCCTCAAAGTCAGCTATAGCAGTAGGATGACTCATCAAGATCCCCAGGTTCTGTACAAATTCTTAGAGAACCGAGAAATCTACTTGGCTATTTTTTAATAAACAAAATTAAAACCCCAAACTCGAACATATACAATGAAGCAAGAGCTGTTTTGGGGGGAAATAGGGAAGTAGTGGAATCAGATTTAGAGATGGAAAGGACCTTAGAGGTCATCTAATTAAACCCCCTTATGTTACAATTAAGGAAACCAAAGAAGGATCTTGCCCAAGGTCAAACCTCAGTTTAGTCCTTAGAGATGTCGTAAGCTTCAATTTTTCAAGGTTCTTACTGATGCTAAGTGAGGACTGATGCTAAGTGAGAAGAGCAGAACCAGGCAAAACCTGTACACAATCACAGACACATCATACATATGATGACCAACCTTGATAAACTGGACTATCCTCAACAACGCACAGCTAAAGACAACTCTACAAGCCTCAGG
>CM053584.1:47260732-47289156 GCA_028627135.1 Pseudochirops cupreus | reverse complement strand
TTTTCTTTTCCCAGTGATCACTCATTGGTTACAACCCTTCTATATGACCAAACTATTGTACAATGTGAAAGTATTTGCAGATCCTATACATGATTGCACGCCACCATGGAGGGGAGGGAAGGGAGGGGAGAAAATCTGAAACTCAAGTGATTGTGGAACTGAATCTTGTAAATTAAAAGTAAATGAGTAAATAAAAAAAATTTAAAAAAAAAATTTTTCAAGGTTCTTCATAATCCTTTCACTTCTTTTCATCCCTTCACTCTTGTTCTCACCCTCATTTCTGGGTATATGACAGAGAAAATGACAAGAGAGGTACAATTTCTGGTCATCCAGAAGTCAAAAGAATGAGCAATTATTCAATGACTTAGGATCATGTAGACAGCCGACCCAAACACAAACTTGTGAATTAGCCAAGATGGCTATCTACTCTGACAAAATTACTTAAATACTTAGGAACTCTCCAATTTGTGCTGCTGGATTTGATCTAAGGTTGGCTCTGTGCCATTGTGACTACATTGAACTAGGACATAATATTCATTCTATTTGTTTTTCCTACTCCATGCTATGTGGGGCAAGGAGTTGGGTCATCTAACTATTGCATTGTTATAGTTAAGTCGTATCTGACTTTGTGCCCCTATTTGGAGTTTCCCTGGCGAAGATACTGGAGTGGTTTCCATTTCCTTCTCCAGTTCATTTTAAAGATGAATAAACTGAGGCAAACAGGCTTAAGTGATTTACCCCAGGTCACACAGCTAGTAAGTATAGATTGAGTATTCTGAATCCCTGCCCGTTTGTATAGTTCTACAGAACAGCTAGGAAAAACATGAAAAATACAATGTTTTAGCTTCACTATTGTAATTTATATAGGTCTGGGATCATTGTCTAATACAGCACTCTAATTAGAAGAGAAGGTCCCTAGAGTCTGGCTGCTATTTTTCCCCTTAGGATTTTGGGGGGCTTTGGGGACCTGGAGTTGGTTTCTCTAATCCTATTGCCTGTGAGGCCCTTCTCGTGTACTTTCCCAAATGATTTTCTATTGATAGCAATTAGACAGTCAGATTTAATTTATGTTTAGAAACAGGTATTTACCAAAGTGATATAGTTAAGCAATCAATTAAAAATACCTTTTCCCCAATTGGGGGCATGGTCTCCCATAAAAACATAAAGTGCAGGAAAATGAGCTCAAACTTAAGGGACATTCGCAAAAGGATCAACACATATCTCCTGGATGTTCTTTAGCTGGAAGTCCCTTCATTCCCTTGATGGGGCCTTTATAGGGTCCTTCTTCACAGCTATTTAGCTCTCAGCTGAACTCCTTGTACAGGCCTGAAGATGCCTTTGATTGGCATATCTAGTTTGTCCTAACTTCTGGAATACTTACTCCCTCCAGACTCCTGCTTTTTCATGGACATTGCCAGGATGCTAATGAGAAATCCAAATCTCCTGAGCTCTATAAATCCACAAGGTCCTCCTCCTCTGATTAAGGATGGGGGAAACACAGAAGCTCTTTTCTTCCTCATTCCTATCCCCACTACTCCAAATCAAGTAATTCGGAGATTCACTAGAACTTATTTTTTTCTTCTGTGCTTTCAGACACCTGAATGCCATGTTCTGATTTGTTATTTTATTCTGGTTTGCTATTTTATCTAAAACTAATAAGATGTGGCTCAGTTTCCTCAGTCATTCTCAATATATTTCCTATGCAGCATCGCTCTACTTCATCCAATGGCTCAAATACTTCCACTCCTTCCCCACTTGAATAAACAAGTTACTGGCACCTAGTCTAAGGATGTTGATTATTAATAATGGTTGAATAGAGGTGTCTTGGCCTTATTCATACCTTGTTCAAAGCTCTGATTCAATCTAGAAGTACTTCTAATAATCTAGATTTGAGCCCACTACTGTTCCCCAGTTTGTCAACTTAAGGGCACAATTTCCAAATTACAAAAGCAGGCTAGCCCAGTAAATACCTCAGAAAGTACTTTCTGAGATGAAATGTTCAGTCACAGGCAGAGGGAGGTTATTCATTCATTTTTAGTTTAATCTTGTTTGGATACTTATTTTTTTCTTATTTCATTAATGTGTTTTGTTTTTAATTTACATTTACATTCTCAATAGAGGGCTCTTGTACCAAAATAATATAGTTAACTAGAACTAATAATGTAGTGTCCTCATCTAAAAGTGTATGCAATATTTCACCTCTGGGAGGAGGGCAGGAGGATCTCTTACTTTCTTTCTAGCTCTGGTTCTGGGGTTCATATTTAATGAAAAAAGTATTAATAATACAATGTTTTAATTCAAGTTGAAACCCATAGTGGACATAAGTAGTGGTGGGGAAAGAGAATTAGAATGCTAGCATCTGTCTTACTTTACATCAAGGTGGAAAGATAAAAGTCATACATATGAAGCATTAAAATAACAAAGCAAATATATGATTGAATGTCACAGTAAGGGTCACAAGCAAGAAGTCCTATAGGAGTTCAAGAAATAGAGCTCATGACTTTCAAACACTTTGAAATTGTTGGCATTGTTCAAGCTCCACAACTTCCTAACCGTATGACTTTAGGTAACTCATTTACTATCTTTAAGCTTCAAAGTGCAAAACAAAAAAATAACCAAAAAAGAGTTGATACCCACTATAATAAAGCAGAAAATAAGAAAGCACATAGGTTCTCCTGATGAATTAAAGTCACTTGGCCAAGAGAAATTACATCTTCAGCTACCAAAGAGACTGGAGGTTGTGAGTGCTGAAGCATTGTCAGGGATATTTGAAAACTTGAGGGAAATGGGAGGGGTGCCATAGAACTGGAGGAGGGCAAGTGTGTTTCTAATTTTCAGAAAAGGAAAGCAATCAGAGTCTACAACTTCTGTCCCAAGGAGCTTGATTTTCCAATCCTTGATAAATTTCTAAAATACAATGTTAAAGAAAGTGCTAGTGAATACCCAGAAAGGAAGTGGTGATCATAAATAACCATCATGGCTTTAGGAAGAAGAAATCTTGCCTTGTTAATTTTATTTGATAGGATCTCTAAATTGGGAAATCAGAAAAATGCTATAAAAATAATTTACTGAGATTCAGAAAGCTTTTGCTAAAGTATCTCATGCTATTTTCATGCAAAAAAAGAAGACATGTGGGCCAGATGTTTGTACAAGTAAATGTGTTTTGAATGAGTTGAAGGCTGAACTCAAAGAGTAGCCATTAATGACTACAAAGCCTTTTATAAGATTCTAGTGTTATATACCAGAGATCTGTGCTTGGAGTCAAAATACTCAACATTTTCATCAATGACTTGGATAAAGATATAGATGGATTATTTGCCAAATTTGTAGATGACACTTTGTGGGGAGAGAGCTAACACACTTGATGACAGCTTCAGGATCCTTAAAGATATCAACAAATTAGAACATTGGGCTGAATCTAATAAGATGAAATATAATAGAGATAACTATAAAGTCTTATACTTGGGTTCAAAAACTAGACTTATAAATGTAACATGGGAGAAATGTGATTAAGCAAATCTGTTGAAAAAAGACCTGGGTTTTTAGTGGATTTCAAGTTCAATATTAGTCAATAGGTTGACATATCAGTCAAAAAACAAAATCTAAGGTGATCTTCTATTACATTGAGTGGTAAACATATGTCCTATGTCCTACTTAAGCTATATACAGAGTATTGTGTTCAGTTCTTGGCCATATAGTTTAGGAAGGACATTAATAAGAAAATTAATAGAAAATATCTAGAGGAAATTAATACGATATTAAAAGGCTACAAATCCTTACCATGTAAAGTTCCATTGAAGGAACTGGGAATGCTTAGCCCAGAGAAGACTTGATGAGTGGATGGGATTAGGCAAGGACTCACATGATAACTGCTTTCAAGAGTTGGCCACATGGAAGAAAGATGAACCATGTTCTTTTTGGTCTCCAAGAACTGAAATAGGAAAAATGGGTGAAATCTCAAAGGTAGCAAATTTAAACTCTCTATCAGGAAAAAAACTTAGCGGCAATCAGAGCTATCCATTCTATGAGACACTGGGCCACCTTGAAAAGTAGTAGACAAGTCACTTAATCTCTCTGCGACCCAGACAACTCTCTATATTGCAGAAGAAATGAAAATGTTTATCAGTAGAAGAAGCTTCCATACCAGGAATTCCCACTGATTAAATCAAAGCTCTGGGCCAAATAAACAGGTAAGTAAGTGCATAGATAAATGAATGAATAGATGCATAAATGAATGAAAAGCACTAAACCACACAAAAATGGGGATTATCTTTCTTCTCTTAGACTGAGGCTCACTATCACAGAATTAAGGCTGAAACATTGAGGAAATGGAAGAAAAGAGAACCTCTGAGTTCCTCAAAGCTATTTAGGTAGTAAATACAAAACTAGAATTAGTCTTAACAAGATTTCCATAAATATTTTCCTTTCAATTTTTGTCCCCCTCTCTTGCACATTCCCACTAGTATTTTTCTTTTGAAAAGGTCTGCTGCCTTTATATTAACCTACGTTAAGCCTGTGTCCACACACACAAATCTTTTCAACCACAGTGCCTCACTGGTTCTTTGCCTGAGTCAACTATGTTGAGTAAGCTAAGTCACACATTAATAAGAATAATACCTTACGTTTGTATTGTGTTTTACAGCTTATACAGTTCTTTCTCATAAAATAAATGTTTGTTGACTGACTGAATGTTCAGTGATTGCATGTGGCAAGAGGTCTGCTACAGTTTTTCATTGAAAAATAGTTGGGTAATTGCTTTTTGATTGATTTTCCCCTATCAGGAATAGATTAGAATAAAGTAGAGCGGGCAGCTAGGTGGCACCATGAATAGAGCACCAGTCCTGGAGTCAGGAGGACCTGAGTTCAAATTCAGCATCAGACATTTGACATGCTTACTAGCCATGTGACCTTGGACAAGTCACTTAACCCCAATTGCCTTGCCTTCTCCCCTCCAAAAAAGAAAGAATAAAGTCAAACAGGTTAGTATAGTGAAAAGAACAGGTAATCTCGGATCAAAAGGACTGAGTACGAATCCCAGTTCTGCTCTTCACTACATAATGATGGTCTCCATTACAGAGTCCACACCGCAAAAAAAAAAGTGAATTGGGTGATCAGGGAACTTTTATTCATTTGGTGTGGACAAATTTCAAATAACTTCTTTTAGAATCTAATGGTAGTCCACTGATGGAAGTATCCAAAATTTCTTCAAGTTGGCTTCCTAGTTGTATTAATGGAATTTTAAAAATGGATCCCTTTTTTGGAGGAAACTTAAGAGAGGCACATCCCCAGCAGGTAGGTAGGCAGCAGAGTCCTAAATTAAGATGAGAAGAAAAGTTACTACTTTTGTAAATTCTAAGATTTAGAATTGGAAGGGACTTTAGAGGTCATTTAGTTCAAAATATTCCTATGTATTAGTGAGAAAATGGAGGCCCCCAAAGTCAAGTAACAACTCCAAGGTAAGAGAAATAGTAAACAGAAAAAAAAAGATACTGCTACTCTTGTAAGGGCCCCAGCATCTTCTAGTGGCTCCAGTTTAACTATGATTATGTCTAGTCAAGGAAGCAACATTGCGGGGGAGAGACGTAAGGGGTTGCTTTAAAATGCTCCATTCACTGCGCCACCTAGCTGCCCCCCTCTTCTTTGTTCTAATCTATTCCCAATAGGGGAAGAACAGGGAGAACAAAATACACAATGACCACCATAATATAAAAGAACATAGAAAGACAACTGGACTCAGAACAATTGCAAAGACCAATCATTATCCCAGAGAACAGATGATGACATACATTTTCCCCTATTCACAGAAAAATAAGTGAATATAGATACAGAATGTTGTGCACTTACTTGCATAATATGAGCCATGTTCTCTGTTGGTTGGTTTTGCCTAATTGTTTTTCTTTGCCATAACTGAAGGTCCTATGGCAAGAGTGGTGGTGTATAGTGTTCAATGACTGTGGTGTAAAAATTAAGAGGCACCAATAAAACTTTTGAAAAGAGGAAATTGTTGTCTACAAATGAAAGCCATACCATGACTGTCCCAGTGGTCAAATACCGATGTTTCCCTGAGCCTAGAATATCACAAACACTTTGGTTTTTGTCTCTTTGGGCAGATTAAGAAGAGATCATGTTGCTTCTTAGATCTCCTACCCTTGAAGAAAAGAGAAGGATCAATTTTCTGTAAATGACTACAGGGTTTGCTCTTTGACCTCAGATGCACACATAGTTCCAGGGAGGAGTTGCTTTCCCCTGTAGGACTGTGACAAGTTGTTCTTATGGGGGGCTTCTTGCATAGTAGATTTATTGGACCTTTTTTTCTCCAAAGAAGAAAAACTATTTTCTAACTTCATTATGTAAGTAGACTTGGCATTATTCCAATGAAAACAGCAGTGCCCTTTGGTTAGGTCTTTGTAGTCAAAGTAAAAAGGATCAGTCATTAAGCAATGAATTTAAGTCATGGAATTCAGTTAATTCACATTTGGTGATTTTTTCACTGATTCAGATAATTTTGGCTGTGTCTATATGATGCCCAAACAAGAGATTAGATCAAATTAGTCAAGTAGTTGAGAAGACACCAAAAAAAGAATGAGAAGGAAATGAAAAGGAAGGAAAGGGAAGATAGGGGAGGGGAAAGGAAGAGAAGAATGTCAAAGATGTGTTCTTTGGGCTGACTGGTGAGTTTAAACAGAATAATTGCATATCTAGTTGTATCTGAAACATTTCAGTGCAATGGAAGTCAGACAAGCTTTCAATAATCATATGAAAGGCTGTTTCAAGTCACTAAATGTAAGAGGAATGTTACTTAAAATAACTGAGTTTTTAGCTCACCCAAAAAAAAACGACAAAGATGATAAATGATGGAAATAGTTGATGTTGCCAAAGTTGGAGGAACTGTGGGCAGATAGACACCCTTATTCATTGTTGGTCTAGCCACACTGGAAAAAAATTTGTAATTATTTAATAAAAATAACTAAAAGCAGAGCCACAACTGTACTGTGCAAAATAACAGTAGCAGTTCAAAAACAAAGGATAAAAAGAAGCAAACTAAATGTTGTATAATAACAAAACCTGGCCATGTGATAAAGTTGAGAAAAATACCTTTTTACTTCTCTCTTTGAAAAGATAAGGGGCTGTGGATATGTTTTCTTATATACACAGAGACGCAATTGATCTATTGATTATTTTTGCCAATTTTTAAAACATTACTTTTCAAGGCATTTGTATTCAGAAATGAAGTAATAAAAAATAAAGTATTTTAAATTATTAATATTTTTAGAGACGGGAAGACAAGGCAATTGGGGCTAAGTGACTTGCCCAAGGTCACACAGCTAGTAAGTATGTCAAGTGTCTGAGGCTGGATTTGAACTCAGGTCCTCCTGACTCCTGGACTGGTGCTCTATTCACTGCACCACCTGGCTGCCCCTAAATGTTATTAAATTGTTCATTACCTTTCATCCACTGGTCCACTATTAGATATGTACAAGAAGCATGACAGAAAAAAATGTTAATTGTATCCTAAGATTAACTAATGTAAAAAAATGATCACAACATAGAGACTGAAAGAACCCAGAAAGTGTCCTGGCCAGCAAACATCCGGCTAACTTGCCAAATGGAGAGAGAGAGATCTCTCAAAGACAGTACCAGGTTAGTATATAACCTGGTTTGTAAAAACTCATGGCAAAAGTTGATGAATAATTATGAGTAGCATCATTTTATAAAGCAGTAGGTTTCTATAAAGTGAAGAAAAACAGAAAAGAATGGCTAAGAACAAAATAAAACAAGACAAAAACATTTCAATAGACTTTTTTCCATCAAGGAGAGTAGAACCATGAGATTTGGACTCTAACATGTCAGTGCCAGCTGTGCTTATAGAAGAGATAGAAACAGCATTAACAAGACTGATGAGGAAAACTATGCAGAAACAGTAAGGTACGAGAGATGATATGGCTGTAAGGACATTGAGGGACTGATATGCATTTGAAGGAGGGAGATATACCAAAGGTGTAGGGGGAAATCTTGGACATTATCAGTACTGACAAATGAATGAGAGAAGATCAGTATCTACTGACTTGTATGCTTACTTTCCTATCTTTACAAAATCCTTATGAGCATGATCTATACATGAATCCAGGGCTTCCTTAATAAGGCCATCAGTGGGAAACAAGTGAGCTTTTGCAAGTTAAATTCAATAGTAGACCACATCCTTACCAATTCGCGATTGACTGAAAGATGCAGAGGGCATAAGATCCATTGTGCTTATTGGTTGTTGATTACAAACAAGCATTTGATCCCGTAGGTGAAAATGTCACCATTAGAAAAGCTTTTTACAGAAAGTTGTCTTCTATCCATTTGTCAAGATCATTCAGGATTCTTTGGAAGATGTAACAATAGAAAAAGCCCTGTTCAGTGACCCTTTGGTGATAGACATCAGGCATAAAACAGGGAGATATATGATTGCCAAAATATTTGCCACTGTGATGATAGATATCCAGCAAGAGTCTAGATTAATGAGAGATTCTCTAGGAAGGGAAAGTTCCTCCAGATGTGCTTGTTTGTAGATGATATTGTATTCATTATTATCAAACTCTAAGATATTACAAGGTTTTTTTTTAAAGGAATATGCAATCAGATCAAATTTGAAAGAGTTTGGTCTGTCCATCCATATGGAAAAGCCCAAGTGGATGAAAAAGTCTGTTACATAGAGTTCAATATGCATTTTGGGTGGAGTTTACCCAATGTTATGCCAATCTTGGACAGACAAGACAGATGGACAATGAACTATAAGAGTTGTAAAGGAGGATGGAAGTGGGCTAGAGTGATTTGGGAAATTACAAGTTCTTTTTACTGACTCCAAGCTTTTTGTGAAGTCGATGTCCCATCTTTTCAATAATGACAGTCTACTGTGGCTACTATATGGTAGCAAGATGTGAAGTATCAATTCCTTCAGTGAATGAAAGGTTGGTTTCATGCAAGAGCAATGGAAAGTTGCATGGTATTCTTGAGCAAGTTGAAACATATAACCAATAAGAATTCTGCAAAACAAAGTAAAAAACATCATCATGGTATGGCAGGAAGAGAAAATGAGAGGTCACACAGCATTAATGAGGCATGACAAGCAGACAACTAGAATGATCCCCTGGTACCCTCTTGTTTGTGAAAGAAAGCAAGAAAAGCCTACATCATGTTAATCAAAAACCCTTAGTTATTATTATTTTTGGAAGGAGGCAATTGAAGTTAAGTGACTTGCCCAGGGTCATATAGCTAGTATCTGAGGCCAGATTTGAACTCAGGTCCTTCTGACTTCTGGGCTGGTGTTCTATCCACTGCACCACCTAGGTGCCCCTCAAAAAAGTGTTTATTAACCATTTGTTATGTTTCATGTACTTTGTTAAGTGTTGAGAATAGGAAGAGACATGTAATAACTTTGTACTTATGATATACACACATAGATGTGTTTATATATGGAGGTATGTATATATGTAAGCATGTGTGTATGTGTGTGTGTGTGTCTAAATGGTAACCTCAGAGAAGGCACTAACATCTTGGGTGGATTTCTAATAGTGAACTTTTGGGAGAACATGGATAAGATTCCTACAAGATGGGCAAGAATGGGTGGATTATATTATATATAATATTATATGGATTATATTTTTTGGGGCAACTATGTGGTGCAGTGGATAGAGTGCTGGATTTGAAGCTAGAAAGGCCTGAATTCAAATATTATTAGATATATGATTCTGAGCAAGTCACTTCATCTCAATTTTCCATAGTTTCATCATCTGTAAATGGGTATAATAATAGCATCTATCTCAAATAGAGAATGGCTGGAAAATTGTCGTGTATGAACACAATGGAATCTTATTGTTGAGTAAAAAAAAGAGTAATTCAGAAGAAAAAATGAGCTGATGAGATGATGCTAATTTAAGTCACAGAATTAGAAGAACAATATACTTAATGACATTAATAATGTAAATTAAGATGATACCCAATGACCTTGGAATACCTATTATGCACACTGCCAAATCTTGGTTCCAGAGAACTGTTCTTGAAATCCCTCCAGATTGAAATCCACTTTCTCTCAGAAGAAAGTTGATGGACAATGTATACGTATTGGACACAGTCAAGGCATCAAATTATTTTGCTTACCTGTTTCTGTTTGTTATAGAATAATAGTAGGTTCTATTGTGTGTGGAGTAGACCCTATTAGGAAGTGAAGGTTGTGTGAATTTTTTTGAGTATCAATAAAACATTTTTTAAATGACTTGGCAAAAGTAATGAAGACATTGGGATCCATCCCAGCATTCATTTCAGGTTTAAATTTCTTGGGTAGATGGTTTCCTTATTGTTATCTGCTTAAGCAGCTGTATACATACCAACAACAACAAAATCCAACAATTCAATTATAAATTCAGTCAAAATGGTCTGGGACTCTGTACATAAAAAAATTTATTCAATTGTTTGCTTTCCACCCACTTTTTAATGAGTTTGCCTTTTTTTCTGTTCTGAAAAAGATTGTAGAGAATCCTGGGCAACTAAATGTTGATGGATTGCAATTTTCCTTCCACCAGAGGGCATCAATCAGAACAAGAGACTAAAAAAATGGCTCATTTATTAATTTATTATCATGCACACAGTTTATGTTACGCTTAGCAACTACACCAGGTCAAGTATCAACTGATAGGAATTTGATGTCAGGCTTTGTTCATATCAGTTCCCTCCTTTTCTATTGCTGCCCTGAATCCTTACTGTCTCAGTGGGCTGTGCATCACCCCTCTGATGGGCAGTTTCACTCTACTATGTTCATGAAGCACAACCTCCAGCCCCACACTGCATTTTACTGATCCTTGTTGCTTCACAGAGGCAATTCTGCTTTCATGTCATGTTATCTGTCAGGATCTCATGATGAAAGATGATTTCCAATTCAGATCAGCTCTCTGTTTCAGCTATCCACAGACTCTGGGTTAGTTCCCAGATGCTGCACCTTTGTTTCCACGATTCCATGTCTCCAGCTTTCTCATTTGGAATGCCCTTCCCTCAGTCTTCCTGTTGGTCCAAATTCAACAGTGATTTCATGGGCCAGCTCCAAATGTACTTTTTCATGAAGTTTGACTAGACTAACCCTGTCTTTTTCTTCCCCTTGATCCAAATCTCCTCACTAACTGCCATGACACTACTATGCAAACAACACTTCCTTTCCCTCTTCCCCTTACCATACTGAATCTACCCTGTCATTGCTCCTGGAAAAGGCATTTTAACCTGTTCCTCTAAAGGTCCTCTCACAATCCCTGTAACTTTCCAAACAGAAATTCCCCTCTCTGGTCACTGCTCATCAAATTTTTGTGCCCCGAACCCAGTCCCATTCAAATGTAAACTCTTTGAGGACGGAGGCTGTCTTTGCTTTTGCACAGTTCTTAGCAAGAACTCAATAAATGTTTTATTTTTCATTAATTTTCTGAAACTCCCAACAGGTGCCTCATACTGTATTACCTAATTTATGCTCAATAATCAAATGCTTGAGATAGAAAGAACCATCAAAAGATGTAGCCTAACTTCACATTACAGATAAGGAAGCTAAGGTTGAGAGAATTAAAGAAGCAGAGAAATGGGAAGATAGGGATATAGGAGGGAAAGGAAAAGGAAAAGAAGAAAGGCAGAAGAACAGAGGAGAAAACAAGAAAATTAAATTTCACCAGAAAGTTAGCTAGTTTTAGTGTGGGGTCTCCAGGCTTCCTTTTACCTAGAAATTGGTACCCCTTATATTCTCCAATGCCCCTAGTAAAGCCTGATGTCTCTGGAGGATTTAGTTGACTCATTCTTAGGTATATGCAAATGGCAAGGTTTAATGTATGGCTTTCCCAGGGTTTTCAGCATTTCTTTCTGGGGAATTTCATGTACCAATAAGAGATATTGGTGGAGAGAAAAGAAGAAGGGGGTAAATTTCCATTGCCCCTGAAATTACAGCACATAGGGAGCTGCCTACTCTGCTTATGATGAGTAAGGCTAGCCCTGCAGAGTAGCTTTCATTCCATCATATGTTGCTATCCATTCCTAAGACTGGTCCTTTTTCAAGTGACCAATTTGAACGAAGAAGATTTTGTGGGTTTCCAGGAGATGTAGGATACCCAAATTGACCAACTAAATCTATCAATACTCTATATGCAGATTGGGTTTCTGTGATTCTGTGACTAGAGCATGGGTGGCTGATGGCAAATTATCTTTTCCTGGTCACTGAACCATGTTCTTTTATCCCCTGTTTCACTCTTTGCTTTTAGAATAGTTGACAGCTAGAGAGATCTTTCAGCTGTGAGGAGCCTCAGGGCTGGTCACTGAAACAACATAACTCTGCTTACAGCCACTTCTATGCCCTTTCATATCTCAGCACTCGCTTCTGAAGCAATCAATGAGGGTTATGTTATCAGGTGAAACAGTTTTCCTCAGATTCTACAAGGTTTCTTTATTCAGCCCTAGATCTCCTACAAACATCAGGGTCCTAGGGTCAGTGACTCAAGAAAATGGTCTGCAGATTTCAGGTCCCTGGAGGAATCACCTGGCCCTGGGGAGCCACTGTCACCTGATAGGAGAAAGTTTGCTTTGCTCTTGAGTGAAGGCCAACAACTTGATGATAAATCTGGGTTGAGTTTTTGCTCTATTCATTGTTCAGCCTGATAACTCCTCGGCTAAATTAAAAGCCAGTTCCCAATGCCCTTTAGCTTCATTGTTCCCTTCTGCAGCTGACACAACCACAGCTCTGTAGCATTTCATGAGGCAAAACTAGTGGAAAATACTGCTATAGCTTAGCTTACTAAACATTTACCTTTCATGACTCAAGTTGGATTTGGTCGTCTGTAAGAGCCTTTCCAATTCCAAAATCCTGAGCCTTGTGTTTTGATACATGAGCCTCCAAGGAAAGAAGAAAATCCCTAATACCATGCAGTTCAATAAACCTGTATTAGTTAGAACCAGGCATAACTCTTCCATACAAAAGTCAGAGCTTTCAAAGGTATGGCACTGTACATTTCCATCATTTTGGTAAAGAGCTAGAGAATTCCTAGGGGAAGGAGAGACATGTTAGTATTTAAGTTGGAATGTAGATTTTTCTAATCCGTCTTTCTAAGGAGATAAGTACTTATCCCTGGTAGAGATGGGGAGAATTTTTCTTGCACAGATTATATACAGTAGAATGATTCAGATAAACTGGAGATTTGGATAGGCTAAGTCAAAGTAAATGAGATGTAGTGTGGAGGATAGGTGTAGTGGAGAAAGACCTAACCTTGAACCTCAGAAGATCTGGATTCAAGTGCTGGCTCTGAAACATATTGGATGTGTGATCCTAGGTAAGTTTTTTTAATTCTTAGTCCCCTAGGCAAGACTCTTTAAATAAGTTGCAGAGAAGGTGCCAACCTAATTGGTAGACGGGATTTGCTCATCTAAGATTTCCTTGTATCAGTTAACTCAAGAGTTGAGATGTCCCAATGAAGCAGGCTTGATATAATGGAAAGAACATTTGATTTGGAGTTCAAAGATCTGGAGTCAAATCCTGACTCTGCTTTCTATCTGTAACATCTGTAACAGTGGGAAAGTTATCTAACCTCTTCTAGCCTGCGTTCCCTCATCTGTAAAATGAAGGGGGTAGATAAGATGGCTTCGGAAGTTCCTTCTAGTTTAAAATCTGTTATCCCTATGATCTGATGTTAATGAATTTACCTCCCAGAATTAAGAGACACAAGTCCTTTTTTTCCAATCCTGATTTTCTTTGCCCGTCATCTATTTTCTACTGGGCCCTCCCAATGCCTTCCTTTGACCTATCACCAATCACTGGACATTTCATTCATTTACTCCTTCACCTATTTAGCAAACATTTACTGAGTACCTACTATATGTAAAAACACTATGACAGGAACAGGTGATGACACATGGGTCCAAAAAATTTATGAACTAGTTAAATTACCTTGATACAAGACTAGACGTAAAATTGGTAGTACATATCAGAAGGCCTAGTTTGTTCTGTGCTAGTGTTCCTGGTGATGACTTTATGGAGAAGGAGCTATTATTATAATTATATGTGTGTATACATATATACATATGTTTATATTAATATATACACATGTATATACATTAACATAACATGTTAATATGCATGTTATATATACACAATTTTAATATAAATATTTATAGGCTATTTGTCTATATAGCTTTGATTCTAAACCTTTATCTGAGAAATTTGATATGAAGATATTTTTTTCCATTCAACTGCTTCTCTTCTTATTCTAGAGGTATTCATTTAATTTGTACAAAATTTTTCAATTTTATGTAATAAAACGATCTATTTTAACTTTCGTAATTGTCTATATCCTTTGTTTAATTAAGAACACATCTACTCCCCCATTTGTGACGGGTCAATCATCTGTTCCTCTTCTAATTTTACACGCCATAAGCTGTAATATTTGGCTCTTGTGTCCATTTTGAATTTGTTGTGGTATGTGGTTTAAGACATTGTTTTAAGCCTAATTTCTGCCAGACTGCTTTCCAGTTTTATTAGCAGTTCTTATAAAATGAGGAGTTCTTTCCTAAGTAATTTATGTTTCTCAAAAACCAGTATTAGGCACCATTATTTCTTACTTGCCCTTGTCTAATCTCTTCTGCTGATCTATTTTTCAACCAAAGCCAAATGATTTTTTTACGACCATGCTGTATGATATAGTTTGAGGTCCTTTTAAAATCATCTCCTTGGACATTCTAAAGCTTTTATTTTTCCCAAGAATTTTGTTATAATTTCATCAATTTCTATAAAATATTCCTTTGGTAGTTTAACTGAAGTAACATTAAATGTATATTAGCTTTGGAAATTTTATTATATTAGCAAGTCACTTCCCCTACGTTCACTGACTATTCCTCCAGTCATTTAAGTCATTTTTTATTTTTTAAGGAACACTTTGGAACAGAAACTACACAATTTTTTGAGTATTTAGGTAGATTGCTGTCTCTGCAAACTACAATAACTAATTGTAGTTATTTTGAATGGGATTTCCATTTCTATCATTGATTCTTGGATTTTATTATATTAAATGCTATTGATCATTATGGATTTATTTTGTAACCTGCAACTTCACTGAAGTGATTAATTATTTTAGTTATTGTCTTTGCCGACACTTTAGAATTTTTAAAGTAAAGCATCGTGTCATAAGCAAATAGGGATAGTTTTATTTCCTATTTGCCTAACTTTACATCTTCAATTTATTTCTTTTGTATTATTACTCTTGTCGATCTGTCTAGTAATCTTATTTAGTCTTGTTTCCCTCTTATATTTACCCCAAAGATCAGTTACAAGGAGTTGGGGAAGACATTTGACTTTTTACTTCACATAGTCAAAGGTAGTTGCCCGCACATCAGGATTGGAGGAACTCCACACAATCATAGCTGCTGTCAAGATCACCCACTTTCAGTATTATTTGCTTTCTTTACTTCCAGAAATTTCTGCCCTTGAAGTCCTGAAGGTATTAGGAGAAAAAAATTACTAAGGCAGTCTTCCATTGCATGGGGCCTTTGTGATGCCTCACCCACACAAAACAGGGATCTAAAGCCTTTAGCATATGTGAACGATTCCTGATTCCTATCAGCCATTATTTAAAACTTAAACTGTATTAGAGATTCTCCCGTCTTTTGAAGACTCATATATTTGTTGTTGTTGCTCAGATGTTTCATTTGTGTCCAACTCTTCATGACCCCCTTTGAAGGTGATTGGGGGATGAGCTCAAGCAAGTTTCTGCTTTTACTCTGCCATCTTGACTCTGCCCCCCCATGACTCCATTTAGGGTTTTCTTGGCAAAGATACAGGAGTGGTTTTCCATTTCCTTCTCCAGGTCATTTTACAGGTGAGGAAACTGAGATAAACAGGGTTAAGTGGCTTGCCCAAAGTTACAACAACAATAACTGTAGTAGAGATTCTCCCTTTATTTGAAGGTCCTCCTGGGCAGCTAGGTGACACAGTGGGTAGAGTGCTGGGATTAGAATCAGAAAGACCCATCTTTGTGAATTCAAATCTGATCTCAGACACTCACTTACTGTATGACCCTGGGCAAGTCACTTAATCCTGTTTGTCACAGTCCTCATCTATAAATGAGTCGGAGTAGAAAATGGCAAACCACTCCAGTATCTTTGTCAACAAAACCCCAAATGGGGTCGTGAAGACTCAGGTATGACTGAAATGATTGAACAGTAAATATTTATACACAGAGAATTGAAAGACACAAATGTATAATCATACCTCATGGAATCCCACAGAACTGTGGTTATGCCAATTATAGAAGGGGAGAATTAGACTAAAGGACACTGTGAACTGACCTTTAATTTAGAAGGATTATCAGTCAGAACAATGAATAAAGTAAAAACTCATCCTTGATTTATCATAGCTGATGGCCCCCACTCAGTAGCAAAGCATACTTTCTCCTATCAGGTGACAGGATCACCTAGTGGCTTCTGGGCTGTAATTCTTTAAGGAACCTGAAATCCCCAAAGCATTTGTTTGAGTCACTGACCCTCATGCTCTGAGATTTGTAGGAGTTCCAGGGCTGAATAAAGAAACCTTGTAGAAGCTGAGGAAAACTATCCCCCTGATAACATAACTCTTATTGATTGCTTCAGAAACAGGCACCAAGACATTAAAGAACACAGAGGTGTCTGTAGGCAGCAGTAGCATTATTTCAGTGACCAGCATGGGTGCTTCTCTGGCCAAGAAGGACATTTAACCCTCTGTCACCTTTAGAAGGAAAGAGTAAAAAGGGGATGAAAGACACATGGCTCCATGGCAATAGGGCATTCACCAGTGACCAGCCACGTCCCAGTCAGACTTCAGTGCAATGGCCAGACCTACCTAGTACACAGCAAAGTGAAGGCCTGGAGAATTGGCATAGAGGACCAATCCAGCTTCCTCATGTATTTTTTTAAAAAGTGTTTCATCTAGAATGGTGTCTATGCCAGTCACATTCACTAGAAAATTGTCAGTTTTTAACAACACTTGGTTCTGTGGGGAGGGAGACCTAGCCTTAGAATTGTAGTATGCACGTGTGTTGTCAAACAGGGCCAACCTGACCCGTAGGCATAGAAGGCCTACATCATCCTGACCACAGGGCAACAGGAATTCCCCTCTCCTAATCTACTCTCCCACCTACCCCATCCCCAGTTCCTCTTCCATCTACTTATTGACACCTGAAATCTCTCAGAGATTTATTGATTTAGCCTGAATTCCCACCCTTCCCTGCTCCTCCTTCCACATAACAAAAAATCTGTAGTTATGTATATCTTAATGTAAATTAATTTATTAGAGGCTTTTCTTGGAGCAGGTTTTACCAGAGAAAAATAATCATAATAATAAGAACAACAGCAGTAATAGCTAACATTTATATAATGCCCTAAGGTTTGTAAAGCATCGTGTAAATATTATCTCATTTTACCCTCATAACAATCCTGGGAGGTATGTGTTATGGTTAGTTCCATTTTACAGATGAGGAAACTGAGGCACATGGAGGCCAATTGACTTGTTCAGGGTCATATAGCTAGCAAATGTCTAAGGTAGGGTTTGAACTCAGGTTGTCTTGATTATAAGTCTAGCAATCTATTCAATGCCTCGTGTAGCAACAAGATAATAAGTGTCCGAGGAGAGCCTACCAAGGGAATGCACATTCCAGTAGAGTGTGAAGTTCTTAAGGGAAATGATTGTTTCATTTTTCTAAGGGAAAATTAAGGACAACAAAAAGTTTATTTTTTGCTTCTTTATTTTTATTGAAAGAAAAAAAGGCTCAAAGAATGGGTATGAGTTTTGCTTAAAAGGTAGCTAAAGAGAAGAAGGGTGCCAGTAGTGGAGGGGAGAAGATGAAGAACCATCTCTTATAGAGGATGATGTCTAAATCACATCCTGAAGGAAGAGAAGGAAATGTTCTTTTTTGCAAGGCAATTGGAAGTGACTTGCCCAGGGTCACACAGGCCAGATTTGAACTCAGGTCCCCTTGACTACAGGGTTGGTGAACTATCCACTGTACCACATAGCTGCCCTTGAGAAGGATGTCTCTCTGAAAAAGAAGGAAAGGGAGAATGTTGCACAACCAGGCTTCACCTATCATAGAACTAAAGAATTTCAGTGTTGGAAAGGACATCAGGCATTGTCTAGTCCAACTTGTCCTCAGGCAACAATCCCCATGGTAAAGATAACTCTACTTAAAGGATACTCCACTCTCTTCCAAGGCAGCTGCTCATTTCACTTGTGGACAGGTCTGATTTTCAGGAGTTTCCACTTCTATCAAACCTCCATTTTCCTCTTTCAAACTTTCACCCATCGTGTTCTGGGTTAGAATTTCTTCTAAAGCACTTGCTGCTTTGTTAGATTCCTAGCACTCAGGATAGAAACCCTCCTTTGCTACCATCCACATTCTTTTATAACCTATAGAGGCTGATTTGGGTTTGAGTTCTGGAAGTCAAGAAACTTCAACATTGAATGCCATGCTAATATGGAATGAACCTAAGTCTGATTTGTCCCTTACAAAGAGACCACTCTGTCCTTCCCTGTGGAGCACAAGAGTCTTGTTTCAGCCTATCGCCTGGCCACCCTAGCTTAGCTACTGTCTCACCTCATGCAGTACGCCAGGCCCAGCCTGATAACATCACTTCAGGCATAGTGGGCACATTGTGTACATTCAGGGATCCAATTACCTAGGACAGGCTTGAGTGCAGAAGGCCAAGAATGAGGGAATGACTAAGTAAAAACCAGCATTCAAGGGGAGTATTTTGGAAATCCTGTAGCAGACTTTCTGCCCTTCTTCCCAAAGGCATTTCCCAACCAGACTCCTTGATTTTTGGAATCCAATTTGGGAAACAAAAGGAATTTGGGACAATGTGCTCACACGTGCAGCTGAATTGAGGTGTGTGTGTGCGTGTGTATATATGTATGTGCGTGTGTGTGTGGACTGTGAACGGCTGGAGATGGGCCAGTTTACTAGCCCAGATACTTCTCCCTATTCCCCTGAGCATTTGCTTTGTGGCAGAGTCTAGCTTTCCATTCCTCCCAAACAGTTGCTGTCACTTGGTATTTCCTTCCTAAAAGCGAATGGCACAAAAATTGTCTCAGTGTGCACATAAGACAGTTTCCTCAGCTCTCCCTTCGGAGGGTTTCAGCTGGAGTGCACTTTTAATAAACCTCTTTCCTCTCTGCCCCTAAGCGCCAGTCTCTTTTGAGGAAAGCAGGTCTCATCAGCTCCTTCTATGAGGATGGATAACCTGAATCTTTCTTGGGAATATGTCCAGTTCTCTGAGCCACAGACTGATTGGAAGCTCAAGTCACACAAAGCTTCCCAGGGACACCTGAACTGATCCACAACAAAACTCAGAACTTCAGAGAGTTTGTTTCCATCACACCTCTCCCTCCTAATGGGTGTCCCTTCCCTTCTTCCCTGACTCTCCAAGACCCCCATCTTACACCTTGCCAAGGTGCTCCATTTGGGGATACCCTTTTTGCTCAATGCTTCAGACCTTTCTCTTTCTCCTTCCCACTATGGAAACTTGCCTATCTGTGCCACATTCTCTCAGGGAGCTGATAAGTGATAGGAGCTAATTTTATAAGCTGGTTTTTGCCAAGGTGGTGATGGCTTATAAAGATATTGCCACCACCTACTCTCCCCACCCCAACACATTCCTCCCCATCCTCTACCCAAGATACTGTTTTCAAAAGGGGCTTTGCCCAAAAGATAATTTGTGATAGTAGTAGTTTTAGGCATTGGGACAAATAAGAAGGACTTTCTTTTCCTTGTCTCTGATGAAATAACAAGTGCTGGCTGCTTCACTCTGCCCATGACAGAGTTGCTCCTGTGAAGCTACAAAGTAAGACCGCACAGAGGTGGGAAATTTTGGCAGTGTGTTAAAGTGGATAGAGAGTTGGCCTCTAAAACCAAAGAGATCTGGGTTCAAGTCCCAATTTTGACCCATATTGGCTGTGCGAACCTGGGCAGGTCATAAGACCTTTCGGTGCTCTTGGCAACTCTTTAAGGACATCAGTTGCTGAGAAACTAGCAATCTACATTGGTAGAGGGAGTCTCCTCACTGGGGAGGGAGGAAACTCTTTATATTAATGAAATCAACTCTCCTTATCCCTACTGCCCTCCCTCCCTGACAATGTAAGTGGTGAATGGAAAGTTTTCTCTTCTATGTCCACAGCAGTTCTCAACCTGTGGGTTATGTTCAATTTGTAACAATGAAAATACATCCTGAATATCAGATATTTACATTACGATTCATAACAGTAGCACAATTACAGTTATGAAGTAGCAATGAAAATAATTTTATGGTTGGGGGTCACCACAACATGAGGAACTGTATTAAAGGGTTATGGCATTAGGAAGGTTGAGAACCACTGCTTTAGAGGATGTATTGGCATGCCTTATGGAACTAGGATGGAATAATGGAGCCAAACATCTCATTGACTTATTTTCAGAGTTCATCTTAGATAGACACATATTACATAAAAGCCATTTGTATTCAGTGTTTTCCTATGTAAACTAGTTGAGGCATAGAATAAGGCAAAGACTCACTTTTCTTTGGTCCTACACAATTTAAGGCTTTTCAGTCTACCCAGAACATGATGGGTGAATTGGACCATAGCTGAAATATTTTATTCAGTCCTAGGAAGTCCATCATAAGAAGGCTATTGATAACCTGGAGGGAATCAAAAGAAGGGTGGCCAGGGTGCTAAGAGATCTTGGAGTGATGGCATATGAGGATCTGTCGAGGGAATTGGCAATGCTTCACCTAGAGAAGAGAAGACTCAGGAATTGAGGCAGCTGTCTTCAAGAATTTTCTTGTTTTGTTTTGTTTCTTCTTTCCACTGATCATTCTATCGGTTATAATCTTTCTTTACAACCTGACTAATGATTAATGTGAAGATATTTGTAGATCCTATATTTGAGTGCATGCCACGATGGGGGTGGGGCAGAGAGTAGAAGGAGGGGGAGAAAATTTGAAACTCAAGGGACTGTGGAACTGAAGGTTGTAAATTAAAAGTAAATAAATGAATTAATTAAAAAAAAAAAGAATTTGAAGAGCTCTAATTTGGAAGGATTGGATTTATTCTGTTTAGCCACAGATTGCAGAGCCAGGAACCATAGGTAGTAAATTTAGGTTTGAGTGAAGCAAAATTTAGAGTTTGAGTAAAGAACACTCCAAAAAAAAGTAAAATTTAGGTTTGACATAGAAAAATAAAACAAAACAAAATTTCCTCCTTAGAAGTGAGGCAGCCATGTGGTGAAATGGATAGTGTACCAGATGTGGAGTTAGGGGGGTCTTGAGTTCAAATCTCCCTTCGGATAAATACTAGTTGTGTGACTCTAAGCAAATCACTTAGCCATTGTCTGCCTCAGTTTCCCCATATGTAAAATGGAGCAGAGGAGGCATCTACTTCCCAGGACTGTTGAGAAGATAACATGAGATAATATTTGTAAATAATTTTACAAATGTAAAAGTACTATATAAATGCTAACTTTCTTATTAGAACTGTCCCAAAGTAAAATGGGAGGTAGAGAGATCTCCTTTCTTCTTTACCACCAAATTGGAGATCTTTGAACAGGCACTGAATGAATGTGACAGAACAACAAAATCTGGGAGGTGGCAGGGACCTCAGCAGACATCTAATTCAACCTATACCCCAACTAAATCCCCACTTTGACAAATGGTCATGTTCTTTTGCTTAAAGACCCCCTGGACAAGGGTAAGCGAACTTATTACCCCACTTTGGATCAGCTCAAATTATTTTCTTAGGGAAGTTTGTTGCAGTGATAATTCTTTTTCATGCTTACTTTGGGTTACATTGTTGCTGGGGGCCCTTCCTACTCAAATTCTAATTGTCTGATGGTATGAATGTGTGTATATGAGTTTGCGCATTTTTCTACGTGTGTAATCATATAGATGTGTACATGAGTGCCTTTGTGTACAAGTAGGTGTGTCTGTATAAATGTGTGAATAGCTATGAATATATATATGAGAAAGTGCATGCATATTAAGGGTGGATATGTGCATTTATAAGAATTAATTGGGATGTGTTGTGGTTGATACAGAATAACCACAAGTGGTCATAGTAGTTGCTAGCTTACTTTATTTATTAAATTCCTCACTCATGTCCCATTTATCTTTGCAAGGATCACTTTTTTCAAAGCTGCATCATTCCTCAAAGTTCTTTACCAAGGGAGATTTCCTTTCTCTCCTACTCCTTCCTACCCACTCTGTGTCTATTGATCCTCAGTAGGACAGATGACCTGAGAGGAAGTGGGTACCACAAAGAGCTGCTTCCCACTGGGAGTCAGATCCATCATCCTTTGTCTTTTACCACATCCCAGCTACCCACAAGCAGATGTGTCTTTCTTTTTCTCATTCAAAGATTACTCCTGATATGAAACTACTTCATATTTGAACTTCAGAAGCTGAAGATAAAAGAATCACAAGAGGTAAGACCCAGTTATTAACTGATTGGAAATTGTCCTTTGACAAAAGGCCCAAAGTGTTGGAATGCTTTAACTTCCAGAAGGAAAAATTAAGGGAAGTCACTGATCCTTATGCATGTAAGCTGTTAACTGGTATCATTGCAGCTTAATAGAAATAGCAGTGGGTTAACAATTAGGAGACATTAATTCCTAGTCCAAACTCTGCCACAAAGAAACTTTTCTGAGTCTTATGTTTATTATCTGTAAAATGATGATCCCTTGACCTAGATCAATTACAAACCTTTGGGCCTCAGTCTCTGAGCTTTCTCTATATAGATCCAGACTCCTCAGAAGAGGAGGGATCCTGGAGCCCCATTCCAATTCTGACATTCTATGATGCTAGTCCATTTTTTTTGCAGACAGAATGATGGGCAAAAAGCAAATTACTCACATTTAGGCTAACTTAGTTGAGCAAATAGACCATGCTGCTAGTCTTGATTACTTATACATCTGCGTATGAGTAAGCCTGCTTGGAAAAATTCCATTTCAACCAAAGGAAGCCCATTGTATCACAGAGATCTGGACTTAGAATTAGGAAACCTGGGTTCAGATACCACCTCTGACACAGCTGTTTGACCATAAATAGATTGCTTCACCTCTCAGCCTCAGTTTCCTCATTTGAAAAATGAGGGTGATACTACCTGTGGTATCTACTTAACTGGCTCTTGTGAGGCTCAATTGAGATAATGTATATAAAGGGTTACATAGATATCAGCTATTTAATAATTTAATTTGACAATCATATATTAAATACTTACTATGTATAGGGTATCCCCAAAGTCTTAGACCTCACTTTGACCCAAGGAGAAATTCTTCCAAGTCTCTAGGGAGGTAGGTTAGAAACTAGGAACATGCTGTGACTCCAGTTTCCCATAAACATCTGAAATAAAGTATTTTTTCTTTTTTTTTCTCCATAAAGTTAGTCCCAAATAGAGTTTCAAACCATATGTCTCTCTAGTAGAAGTTAGGAAGAATTTCTCTTTCCTCAAAAACTTTTTCACAGTCTCCATCACTCACATAGCACTCACCACCAATTTGGAGAGTCTCATGAAAAAGTCTCCAGGTTAAGCTGTAAACCTGGGTTGCATGAGTAAAATGGAATGTGGCAATAGGTAGGTATGGAAAGAATAATACATTCAGAGACAGTATGTATAATACTATCACAAAGTTTTATGGCATTTTAAGGTTTGCTTTGAGTATCACTCCAGCAACAGACTAGGTCTGTTTTCTGAAGACCAGAATGCTGACCATTTGGTGATGGATTCTTTAGCCATGGCAACTCATGAAAAAAAGAACAGAATGGTTGTGGCATACAACCAAGGAGAAACTTTTTGAAGAAGAACAAACAAAAAGAACGTCATGAGAAATGTGCAATAGGAAGAGAAGATGGGTTGGTCATGTAATGAGGGTGAGTGATAACAGGTGGAGAGTCAGATTGCTCTGCCGGTAGTATTGCAACTTCAGAAGAAACAAGGAAGAGCTACATTGGATGTATCACCTGTGGTCAACTTACGGGAACATAGGAATAAAAGCCATACAAAATGGGAAGCAATCTGCATTTCTAGAGTATGATATAAACATCCAAAGGGAGAACGTTACAGATCCATTTGAATACTGAGAATTAAGGTTTATAAGTAACCCTATGAGGTTGGTGCTTTTATTATCATGAATTTTACAGAAGATTTTTACATAATGATGAATATGAAGCTCTGAGGAGTTACATGATTTGCCCACCAGTTATTAGTGTCAGAAATAAGATTGAAAGAGATATATTAAAACTCACAGCCTCTTAGTTACACTTCAGAGTCAAAAAGAGGAGAGAA
Source organism: Pseudochirops cupreus (assembly GCA_028627135.1). Taxonomy (NCBI): domain Eukaryota; kingdom Metazoa; phylum Chordata; class Mammalia; order Diprotodontia; family Pseudocheiridae; genus Pseudochirops; species Pseudochirops cupreus. The sequence goes on along the minus strand of CM053584.1, from coordinate 47,264,822 downwards.
TTTCCTAGGAAATATGATCTTGGAATCTAACCTCTTAGTAGAAGAGGGAAATTTCTTGGGAAGAGACCCCTTGGTGGTTGAACATAAGAGAAACTTCCTATTGAAGAGTTTATAGACTTAATCTAGAGCAGCAGTTCTCCACCTGTGGGTCGCAACCCCTTTGGGGGTCGAATGACCCTTTCACAGGGGTCACCTAAGACCATCAGAAAACACACATTTCCAATGGTCTTAGGAAGCGAGACACTGCTCCTTTATCCATCTCCAGGTGGGTCCACCCACATGCAGATACACCCAGATATGCCCACATACGAGTATTAAAGGGTCATGGCATTAGGAAGGTTGAGAACCACTGATCTAGAGATAAGAGGGTAGTTTCTGAGAAATATGAGTATTAGAGAAAGAAGAATATTACCTACAACTGGAGTTGGGGTAGGGGACTAGAACTGTGACATGGGGTGGGGGGACGGGATATGGAGGATCAAGAGATCAGGACCTTGACTTTCAATGTTATTACAGATAGTGAACATCCAGAAGAGGAATTCTGTAGAACTGTGGGAGCAGAGTGGAATTTCATTGCAATATTAGAGTTTTGCCATGTTGGTAACTTTGACTTTAGTTCCAATCCTAAGGGAATCTATGGGTTACTGTGAGTCATTTATGCCTACTATTTGTTTATTGGTTCCTATAACTCCTGAATATTTCTATGAAATAAAGGTTGCCCTCTCTCTGAGAAGCATTTGTTATCTTGAGTGTTTTATAGGAGTCGGGAACCCTGTTACCAATGAACAGAAATCTAGACATAAACATATTCTGGAAAATCTCCGTCAGAAAAAAAAAAGTATGCTTTGATCTGCATTCAGATTCCATCAGTTCTTTCTCTGGAGGTGGATAGCATCTTTCAACATAAGACCTTTGGAAATGTCTTGGATCATTGAATAACTAAGTCATTCACAGTGTACAATATTCTCCTAGCTTTACTTTGTGTGTAAGTCTTTCCAGCTTTTTCTGAAAGCCACCTGCTCATCATTTTTTATGGCACAATAATATTCCATCACAATCATATGCCACAACTTGGTCAGCCATCTAATTTTGGCTACCATGGCTTTGTTTGTGCAAAAACTTTTGAATGATTCATTTTACATCCCACAATGCTTTCTGCTTCCACTCTGCTCCCACAGTTCTACAGAATTCCTCTTCTGGATGTTCACTATCTGTAATAACATTGAAAGTCAAGGTCCTGATCTCTTGATCCTCCATATCCCGTCCCCCCACCCCATGTCATAGTTCTAGTCCCCTACCCCAACTCCAGTTGTAGGTAATATTCTTCTTTCTCTTCATAGATTTGACAGGTAAAATATTCCATACTCTCCCAATTTATGATAGCACCCTTTATATATAAATCACATACCCATTTTGAACTTTTCTTGATATACAGTGTGAAATGTTGGTCCATACCTAATTTCTGCCAAACTTCTTTCTAGTTATCCCAGCAATTTTTGTTAGATATTAAGTTTTTGTCTCAAAGACTTGGATCTTTGAGTTTATCCAACACTAGATTACTATGGTCTTATTGGTGTCTTGTGAGCCTAATCTGTTCCTCTGGTCCTCCATTCTCATTTCTTAGCTAGTACCAGATTGTTTGGTTGATTCCCACTTTATAATACAGTTTGAAATCTGGTATGATTAGGCCACCTTCCTTCACCTTTTTTTCATTGATTCCCATGGTACTCTTGAGCTTTTGTTCTTCCAGATGAATTTTGTTACTTTTTTCATTACATACAATGATTTTTGGTACATAGTCTGATTGGTATGGCACTAAATAAATAAATTAATTTAGATACAACTATCATTCATTTATAAGGCTTTTGCCCTAAGGTAAGTAACTTGGTTTTTCAGGGTGTCAGTTTCCTTATGTATAAAATAGATTGAATTTGGACCCAGATCCTCCTAACCCTGTGTCCAACACTATATTTTCTGTGCCATATTGCCTTTGACATTTGAAGCCACCGATCCTGTCCTCCATAAGACACACTAAACATGTCTATTTTCTTTTATTTTTTACATCTTAAGGTTTTTCTTATTGTGAAATCGACCAACACCAACTAACATGGATTTCCACTTATAAATAATAGGAAGAGAAAATTGCATATGAAACCATACCTCTATTATGTGAGGCTAATTTTTTTAAAGTATGTAATACATTCAACCTGTTAGTTTCAAAGTTGTTCTTATTATCTGTAACTTTCTTCTGTTCTCTCCCCCCCGGAATTTTCAGAATGCTCTGATGACATCCTTTTCTTTCTTTTCCTGTTCATGGTATGTGTAGGCGACAGGGGTGTAATTTTTATTAACTGATCCTCCCTTCCTCCCAATCTCAAGTTCTCACTAAAAGCTTACAGATGAATTGATTTTTCTCTTTTTCCCTACTTGTTTAGTGAGATTCAGCCTTGGCCTTTGCTAATTGTGGCTACTGTCCCTCTTCATTCTTCTCTCTAGAGCAGTGGTTCTCAACCTTCCTAATGCTGTGACCCTTTAATATTTGTATGTGGGCATATCCGCATGTTGGTGGACCTGCCTGGAGATGGATAGAGGAGCGATGTCTCAGTTCCTAAGACCATCGGAAATACGTGTTTTCCGATGGTCTTAGGTGATCCCTGTCAAAGGTTTGTTCAACCCCCAAAGCAGTCACGACTCACAGGTTAAGAACCACTGCTCTAGAGTTTGCTTCTGTCTGTTTGTGGGTGAGTAGATGGATGCTAGTCATTATGGTAAGGAAAGTGAGGACTGCTTAAAACCCATTATGGGTCACCTTCGTGCTTCTTGGCTTACTGAAGTTCTCTGGTGATAAGATGTCAGCTGTGGTCAATGGAATCATATAGTATTTGAGACTGGAAGAGATGGTCCATATTATTTTCTTCACCCCCATCATTTTAGCTAGTGAGTCAGAAAACATTTATTAAATATTGGCTGTATACTAGGTACCTTGACAAGTGCCGAGGATACAAAGAAAGAGAAAAGTAGTTCCTACAATTGAGGACCTCACATCATAATGGCGGACATAAAGTTAAGTAATTAGCATATGCCATTTATCCACAGCATAACCGAAAGGTAATTTTAGCAGAAAAGGTACTAGCAGCTAGAGGTACTAGGATGTCATACAGAAGATGGGATTTGAGCTGTTGAGGTCCAGAGCAGGAAATTACTTGAGGGACTAGATCATAGGTCTCCTTCCTCCCAATCTAGTGTTCTTTCCACCCAATTTCTCTGTATCTTATATCCTGTACATATATCATTCATATAAAAGTAATTATTAAATGTCTACTTAGTATAAAGCTCTTTCTATACAGAAATATTATTGGATGAACTCCAAGTTCTCTTCTAACCGGGATCTTGGGAAAATGCTACTTGTATTACCTGCCTATCTCTCAAGGTTGTTGTGAGAAACAATTTGCAAACGTGAATTCATATTATTGTGATGATGCACAATGTGCTGGGAGGAAAAGAAAGTAACTCCTGGTCCCAGTCCTTAACTTGCTTTCAATTTCATAGACTGAATGAGTCATGAACACCAAGCAAAGTAGAGTAGAATGGGAAGCTAGATAGGTCTAAAGAAATCCAAATTCATTGTACACAATCATCAATTTCATGGAGGTGGACAGTAGACTCTTGTGAGGATGGAGAGGGAAGCCTGGGAAGGTGGTCAGGAGCAGGGGGTAGAGAGAGGCAGGTTATGGTGGGAGAATGTAGGAAAGAATTTTGCTTTTGCATTTTCATAGCATAGTACCGCAAAAAGATTATTGCACGTGAAACCGCAAATCTACTACACACAATTTGCTATTCCTTTCAAATATATGACAAATTTATCACGTAAATTTCTTTTTTTTTCCTACCCCCTCAAATGGCTATTCAGACACAAATAGTTACAAATATATGTAAAATTATTCCATACATACTTCTACTTATCAGTTCTTTCTCTGAATGCAGATAGCATCTTTCTCCATATGTCCTTTATGGTTAATTTGGGCTTTTTTAATAGTCAAAGTAACTTATTTACTTTCTTTTTGTGGCCATTCTATTCCCATGATTCCTA